>JAKZAP010000012.1:11680179-12280179 GCA_023053575.1 Branchinecta lynchi | reverse complement strand
TGCAAATTATGACTGACATGTGACTCGGGTATAGTGTATCGCACACAGTACCAGGAGACACAGAAGGATTAATGTTAAGGTATTCCTAAGAAATCTGCGAAAGCCTGTATCCTCCTTGTGTATTATTATGTCATTGCACGGGGTTCAACAGTGGTTCCCGCTCGTCCCCGTGAATGGTAGGTAAGCTCTTGCCCTAGATGCCTTTACGCAATTCCCGCTCTTCATAAATTAACGGGGATTACGCTGGCTTGGTAAGGCTTTGCAATGGGATAACGTCAAACTAACCGAACAAGAGATCTAGGACGAGTAATTCCTGGGTAGTGATTCCTCTAAAAAGGACCTTGATCCCACCGAAGACCTAGAATAACAGAGGCTTGTTGCACTGACGTGCTGGGGACCTTCCTAGATCGGTTGAGGATTATTCGTGAATAGCGGAGCAACGAAGTAACGCATTTTCATCGAGTCTTCGAGCCTGTTTATGTGGATAAGCGATGAGTAATTAGACTGTTCTATCTCAGCCATTTTCGGTCAAACATTAAGCACAATTTAGGACCCATAAGTTTGTAATAAGTTTGAACGATCTTCCTTTGTTATAGGTGTGGTGGTGGAGTGCTACTGGACTCGCTTACCAGACAGAATCACCTTACGGAGAGCGAAGTTGCTTCTTATATCCGCCAGGTTCTGCAAGGTTTGGAGCACATGCATTCGAGAGGGTACGCCCACCTTGGCCTCACAGTAAGTAAGCTGTTTGGTACCCAGTTCTCCTTCGTTTTCGTAGTTGGCTAAGCCTGCTCATCCCGTTAGGAATGTGGCATAGATCTTGGTGTCCCCCGTTTAGATATAAGTCTTTAGATATAAAATATGTAGGCTTTGCTTATATTCTTCCCGTGCGACGGGGCGCCCTGCTATCTTAGACTAGGGCTGAAAGCATGCGTTATCATTTTTGTTTTTGTGATTGTTCGTCTGTCCGTCTGTTAGCACGATAACTCTCGAAGGGGTTGAGATATTTTGTTCAAACTTTGCATGAGGACTCTTTGGGTCAAAGTACAGGTCAAGTTCGTAGATGCGTCTTGTAGCCTCATATTTAAGGGTGGAGGAGGAGTTTCAAATTAAGGGACGAAAAAAAGCGTTTAAAAAGTCAGTGAAATAGTCGTCTAGGGATAGACGTACTGAATCCATATCTGAAACTTATTTTCTGGCCGGACAATTAGTTGGTCCTGAATCCGGCCGAAACCGAAAAATTTGTTAAAAGTAATAGTTTGATTTGAAGTTGATTAAATGTTTGATTTAGGGGTATGAAAACATGCTGAATCCATATATGACAATCATTTTCTACCCAGACATATAGTCCGCCCGGAATCAGGCCGAAACCAGAAAATCTTAAAAAGTTTTATCTGAAATTGGTTAGAGATTCGATATAGTGGTAAGGAGGCATGCTGAAACCGCATATAAAACGTTACTTTCTCGCCGGGCAAATAGTTCGCCCGGAATCCGGCCAAAACCTGAAAATTTGTTGAAAGTTAGAGTTCATCTGAAGTTGATTAGAGGTTCGATATGGGTAGATATAAAGTATATATGCTGAATTTGTTATTAGCTTTATTTTTTTGCCGGACAAGTAGTACTCCGGAATCTGGCTGAAACCGGATATTTGGCAGAAGTAAGGCAGGAAGTTTTGAACAATTTCGTCAAAGTAGACAAGACATATAGGGATAAACACATATGCTCAATTCATACCTGAACTTGGTTTTCTCAGGTGACTAGCCATTGGCATTAGTCTGCCTCTAAATTTTAATAGTACGAATGTTAGAGGTAAAGTAAACGAATTACATTTCCCGGATATGCCTATCTACAAGAAGCAATTGCCTGGATCAGATGTTAAATTTTTGGGACCCTATCGAAACCTTTGGTTTGTTTCTCGAGACCTGTCCGCCACGTCAATGTGGAGAACGATAACATCTCAGATTTGGTAGGGGCATTCGATTCTGACACAGGGAGTATTCTCCATAACAAGATAAAGAGAAATAGTTTATTGTAGGTGAGGTTTCCAGTCTTAGATCGTCGTTCCGAAAGTTGGAATAAGGGGCTTTGTGGCACTTCGGTTTAGCTTTAAATATCCGTCGTTTCGTTGGTTAAAGATATTCGTGTTTGCATTCTAGCCTGGAGACATCCTTATTAGCCGAGCTGGTGGTGATGAAATCAAGCTTTGTGACTTCAGTCTTTCTCGTCGTGTGGGACACGGAAAACTTGCTTCCATGGATTACGGTTAGTACACTTCTGCATATGTATACCAAGTTTGTCGCAGTTACCGGCGGCTAATTTACGCAGCACCCTCTGTCCCCTGTCGGTTAGTAGGCCATGTTGCTAATCGTTTCTATAGGTTTGTGTTTTCCCTTTCCTCCCTCTTTCTTCCTGACGCCTTCTTCCGGATACCATGCTTGCAGTGTCTATATCTTTCTCGCTCTACATCACCCCGACCGCTCTGCTGATTTTTGCAAGGGCATCTTATGCTGCCCTTGTCTTCTTTACGACTGGTTGATAAATATTCCTTCAGCCCAAGCTGACTGCGAATCATATTTGATGGTGCAAAACGGATACGTCGGCTGAATTTTATTGGAGCTACTTGGCCTTTCCCACAAGTCCATTTTTCCAACTTGAGCGGTTTTGAGCCAAGAAAGGCCAAGAAAGGCCGAAATATAGCTCCAACAAAATTCAGCTGACGTATCCGTTTTGCACCATCAACTGCGACTGGCTGTAACTTTATACATTATGTATATTCAACGTTGCCACTAAGATCCAAGTGAGAATGTCAGTATAAACACGATTTTCCTCTTCTAGTAAGTAATAAGTAAGTAATTTATTTATAACCCGCCATTTTGAACAAGACCTAAGGTTTCGATGGGATCCAAAAACTAATATTTGATCGAGACACCTGGGTCTTCTCTTCGCCAGATCCAGTCTTCGCCAGGCTAATCATTAGAGAAAACCAAGTTCAGATATACCTCTATAAGTCATATCTATTTTGACGATACTGGTCGAAACTTCCTGCTTTACTTCTGCCAAATTACCGGTTTCGGACGAATTCCGAGGGAACTACTTGTCCAGCAAAAAAAGAAAATTCAGAATCGAATTCAGCGTACGGTATCTTCTTATCCCTATAAACAACATCTAATCAATTCAAAATAAAACTTTAGCCTCCAAAAAAATAACGGTTACGACCGGATTCCGGACGAATTATATGTCCGGTTGAAAAATAGTTGTCATATACAAGCTCAGTGTCTCTTCTAACCCCTAAATCTGTCGTCTAATCAACTTCAAATCAAACTTTTACTTTTAACCAACTTTCCGGTTTTTGCTGGATTCCGGACAAACTACTCGTCCGGCGAGTAAATAGTTTTCACAATCGTGTTCAACATGTCTTCTTCCCCCTAAATCGAACATTTAATCAACTTCAAATGAAACTTTTACTTTGAACCAAATTGTCGGACGAGAAAATGTTCTGCATATTCGTGTTCAGCATGTCTTCTTACCCCATAATCGACTATCACATTAGTTGTTTAAAAATATTTTGTTTGCCCTTTAATTTGAAATCCCTCCTCCACCACTAAATGTAGGGCTACAGAGCCCATCTACGAACTTGACCTTACCCTTGACCCAAAGAGTCCTCACACCAAGTTTCATCAGAATATCTCATTCCCTTCGAGAGTTATCGTGCTAACAGACGGACAGACGGACAACTTTTACGATGTCATAGGTATCCCTCCACTTACGTTTTGGGATCCCAAAAAGCGGAGAAAATGAAAGAAAATAAATAAGACACATAAATACACAAGAAAAGACACTTAATTTTCAGTCTTTGACCAGGAAACAGTGGATAATGTCGTGCGCTGGTTGGGTTATTTTCTTCTAACACCGTCGCTTCCGAGTCGGCTCGATCTGAGTCGTGAAAGCGGCCAGAGCTTCCTTCCAGAAGAAAAAGCCCGGATTGATTGTCGAAAATATAGAATTTGGAACGCACCTTTATGCCTAATTTATATTAGTTAGGCCTGTTCGCTTTTAGTTAGGTTTTCAGTTCTTGTTTGGATCTGTTTACTGAGGTAAAACTATCAGCTCAAAGGGAAACAGCCATCATAGTTCACTAGAGGAAACGTCAGCGTCACTACATCTGGTCATCCTGGTCATCGAATGATGTTTTTCATGAATTTTTCAGGCCCAGTTAGAAATTATATCTAAATTTTGTGCGTTTATACTGTTATTTATCTTCTTTTTTTTTCATTTTTCTCTTTACTCCGCTACCACCTTGTGTATTTGGCGGGATACAAACTTTCTGGGACTTTTACTTTATAGAAAAAGAGTGACATACGTAAACTACGTACATGCTACTACAAATACTGTAAATACCTGCTTTATTTGCCTATATCGTACCGAAATCGGAAAATAATCCGAAAATACAAAGCCCCTGATATAACGGCAACACTTCAGGAGCTTCATAAAAATTTATCTGGACAAGCGTATGAACGGCTTACTCCATATCACGGGCTCATCCGTTTGTTCTGTTGATTTTGTCTGTTTATTTTGTTGTATTAGTGTTTCTTCAGTTGTTTATTTGTTTCTCTCTCTTCTTTACTCCACTATCCTCACATTGTTTTGTGCACTGGGTTACAAATAAATTATTATTATTATTATTATATAATATAAAAAGCGGAACCTCAGCACGATACTTTATATAAATAAGTCCGAAACTCGTAAGTGAACCTCGGGAAGAGATTCACTTTCCAAGCCTTTCCAAAAGTTAGTGGTTCGCGAAATAGTGGTTCAGACGACTAATTTCCCAAGTTCAAAAATCGGATTTCCATATAAGGGGGGAATTAGTGGTTCAAACCACTAAATTTCGCAGTTCGCACCAAAAGTTAGTGGTTCGTACCACTAATTCTTCCGAGCAAATCTACTGTTTCATATAAGGGATTAGTGGTTCGTACCACTAACTTGCTGAACATATAAGTTGTCCCTGAAGCTTATTGGAGGGTCGATATAGGGGTAAGTAGACATGCTGAACCGTGAACCTCGGGAAGAACCAGAAATATCACCGAAACGGATCCTCAAAATTGATTCAGATTCTTTGTAAACCAGTCAGCAACGTTTGTTGTTGTGACGTTTCTGTCTCTTTACTGCGACCACCGCGATTCTTCATCTGCCTGAAGAGTTAGTCATCAAGAATATTCGTAGGGTCTTGTTTTGCTCTGCGGGTTTATTTATGTATGCTTCTCTGTTTTGCGAATAACGAAAACAGGGAAAGTTGGGGGTCAGTCTCAGAACGCAGAGCTTTATAAGGAAAGTGAACATTGAATTTTTCAGGGATGCCGGAATTCGTTGCGCCGGAAATTGTCAACGGCGAGGGTGTTGGCACCCCCGCGGACATGTGGGCAGTTGGTGTCATCACCTACCTCTTCCTTAGTGGCATATCTCCCTTCCGAGGAGACACGGACCGAGATACCCTTCTCAACGTTCAGAAGGGCCAGATGAACTTCGACTTGGACTCCTTTAGCGCCATCTCCAGCGATGCAAAGGACTTCATTGCCAAGCTCATGGTGTTCCAAGCAGCGGGCCGTTTGAACATCCGCGATGCCCTGGATCATCCCTGGTTGAAGTTTGCTGATAGGGATACGAAGGATGCTCAGACGATTCCCACTGATAGGCTGAAGACGTACTACACCAAGCTGAGAGGTGAGTGGGTGAGAGATTTTAAAGGAGATTTGAAGGTCTTGGGAATGTTGGTTGTGCTTGAGCTCTGCTCTCCGCAGCGGAACTTGTTAAAGCGTACTTATGATAGTAATTGATTATACGTCAGTAGTATTTCCATCCATTGTCGTTCCCGAGATTCGTCACTTCATGTGAGTGTATCATATCTCCGCTATTAGCAATACCCTAATTATCACGCTTATCACGATTTCTTCTCTTTACGTGACGTATCAGGCGCGGTCACTATTTCCGATGAGCTGTCCCTGTCCGAAGACCGGTTATGCATGTTTTGCCAAGATTGTCATCTAAGGCAAGGGTCAGCATAGCTTAGTTGTAAAGTGGTTAGTTATCTCAGAACTTTTAAAGATAAATTTAAAGGACATCCCGTACTTATGGTAGTAATTCATTATACTTTCGTAGTATTTCCATCCATTTTCCTTCCCGAGATTCTACATCCAAGGTTGTTTTTTGTTATTCTCAATGCTAAAATAGTACACAAAACTTAACATTGTGAGTAAATTCTGCACTCAAAATTATTTTAGCCATGAGCCGGATGAAAACATTTCATAAATGTATCCCTTTCTCCTGCATTAGCATTACACTGATTATCAAGTTTGCCTTCTTTGTTCTCTTTATGTGACATACCAGGCCCCCGACCATTGTTTCCGAGATACTTATTGGTCAGAAGATTGATTATGGAAATTATGACAAGTTTATCATTCCAGGCAAAGGACATGGAAAGAGGCTAAAACACCCGAAGCTTTGTTTAATTTTCTATAGGCGTAAGCTAAGCATAGATAAGTTTGGAAGTACTCAACTATCTTAGAACACCTTAGCAGAAACATCGTATAGTGTGAGGTGTCCTTTAAGTTTGTAAATAGAAATAACCTTGAACCTCTCGTCCAGACCGGATCACTGGTTCGAGAGATATGCTTGCAACACGGTTCGGGACTGTCCTACCAATCTGGACCTTCCACGGATGGTCGGATCGGGTAAATAGAGATTTTCAAATGGATCTGGTCAGCTCCCGAGTCCCGAATACTCCTGGCAGTTTCATCCTTGCCGTCTTAAAGTACATTATCTCTGATCAGCACTAGCGTCACTTGAGCGGAAGACTGATGGTGCCGTAAAAAGAAAAACTAATTTCAATCTTGATGCTGCTACTGCTTTTACCTTAAATCGCAGTGGCCGGCGAATAAGGTTGGGTGAACATCCTGTAGATTCGCCGGTTGAGTGATAGATTATTAGATTAGATTATATATGGGGTTTATTGGAAAAAAATACTAAGAACTACAAAACCCTCTAGAAGTTTACACTTGTTAAGAGGTTTAACAAACCTCCTTTGAGAGATTAACCTACATAACACTATAATAAAGAAAGGTGGAAGTGCGTTGGCTAGTTCCGTTGAGTAGAGTTAATGAATCAGTTCGTGGGACCCCAAGTTGGATCCTCAGATCATCCTAGACCGACTGCATTCGTCTCGTGCTATATTTTCTAATTCATCGTAAGTTTTCGATGTGCCTCCCTCGTTACCAACCATATTTAGTCCAGAAGTTCGGCGTCACTGTCTCATGCTTTGGCTTCTCCTCCAAGGCGTGTGCGGCCCACAACAGCTGGGTCATTTTATCACTAGAGAAAACATCAGCGTCTCTATCATGTTATCCAGCTCAGCGCCTGAATGATATTTTTCACGAATTTTTAGACCCGAGTTTGTCTCTGTGCTGTTTTTATTTGTTATCGTTTACTCCGCCGTCGCCAACTGCATCAGGTGAGTTAAAAAAAAAAAAAATATACTTATTTATATATTATATATATATAAAATATATATTCTATTTCCTTTGCAGAATGGTACTCCAACTCCTCATGCCGCACTTGGTTCCGTCGTCGTCCGCTAAGCGGCGCCTTCGTCGAGCCCTCGCGTATGGTTTACCCACCTGGTTCAAGCGATACGCCGAGAGGAACACCGTCCCGCGATATTCGTGAGAAGGAGGTGGTTAAGGTGGAAGTCAATGGTTACGACCGACCAGATTACCAGGTTGAGGTGGCTTCCAGTGAGAGCCACTACCAGATGGGACCAGATACTTTCCTCCTGCCTCTGAGGGATTCTGGTTTCCCTGCTCGTCTGAGGAGGTAAATTGAAGGACGAAGCTTACGGTCATTCCTAACAATAATACAAAGCAAGAGAAAAAGCTTTCGCCTCTAAATAACTCTAAGAAATTTATTGAAATTTATTTCTTCTTTTTCCAATTTCGTGACGAAGTACAGACTCGAGGCCAAACCGCCGAAATTGGTTCCAGCGTTGCTGTCCAGCTCGCGATAAGCTCATTACGACGACTGTATCTGTATGTGAAGATGCATTCTCAACTTGATCCTATGGCTAGAGGTGTAGTAGGCCGGACAGAAGATGGTAAACGTCCACGAATACAGTCATCAAAGTCAGGATAGCCTAGGGCGTCAGGATGGCTACACATGCAGAACTTCCATGGGTTCATTATGGATACCCCATGTCAATTCACACTATGGTTGGCAGACCGAACCCAAAATAGGCTATCAATTAACCACCCACTAACCATACACTAGGCCTTACAGGCCAGCCCACTCTAAATAAGTAAGACTCATAACAATGACCTAAAGCCCGTGTATGAACAAGGGTTTTATTCACTGCTTACTTACAATATTATCAACCTTTACATTAAAAGAGTTGTGTGCCGGTCGAAGCCCAGAAAGAAGTGCGGTGACTCATGATAGTAGAAGTTCACAGAATTAATAAATAGTTCAAGAGTGAAAAGTATAAAAGATTCAACGGAGTTAACGGAAGAGGAGGAGCGCTGCCTATCGATGGCAGAAGTGAACAGTGCGTAGTGCAGATGACTCCACCGCAACAGTGGTGTGAAGGGATAAATTAATTTATTATGTGCTACCAAAAACTTAGGATATTATGTCCGACATTAGAAAGAGATAGAAAAAAAGAACAAGAAAAAATACAGAATTCCAAAACACTGAATTTACTGAGAGATCTGGTGCATTGGACATTGGACAGGAAGGCAGCTGGACGGGTGATAAAACTTATGCATTCATCGCTTGCAATTTTAAAGTGGGTCAGTTACCGTCAGTAATAGCCTTGAAATGTAACTAAACCGTAACTTGTGTTCCTGTATTGTAAAGAAAGAGTTATGTTTGGGCCCTATGATGATGAATCGCGGCGGTACGAAAGTATAAATATGTACTGAACTTTAAACTACAGAGACGATGTTAGGTTCTGGTCTAGGTTAGGTTCTGGTCTAGTCTGAAGATACACGGTTTCCGGCATCCATACACATGTTTCGAGGGGATGTTCTCTTGTGTACGTATCCTACTTCTGTGAGTAGAAGGCAATCCTGACATATGTGGGAAGCTCATTTGAATTTACTGTTGGAACGCCAATCCACCTAGAGTAGTACTGAGTGACTCCATCCACGCCTTCAGGAATACCCTAGGCAACTTGTACGCTGAAAAAGTTATTATGAAAAGTGTTTCTGACATACATTTTAGAGGCCAATGGCCTAGTTTTGCATTATTGTTGTTGTTATTGATTATCATTGTCAGCAAAAAATAGGTGCAAGTAGCTACAAGGCCCCACAAAATGGGGGTTGGAACTTATGTATTTGTGCTCAGTAAATTTAACCAAGTTCACACGTTTCTCCTTTAGTTATATGAAGGTTGCTTCAGCGAGGAGCCCAACGTTCAACCTGCTTCTTAACGAGCACAACTTTGACAAGAGCTTGCCAATCATCAGAGAGCGACGTCGGTTTACTGACATTATGGACGAGGAAATCGATGATGAGAAGAAGAAGAAGTTCAGCCGGTATACGACAGACCACAGCTACACGACCACCACCAGGCGACTGAGAAACGAGGTGAACTTCTTGCTATATCTGCGACTTTAATTATGTGAGAAACAGGAGGAGTGTGACCACAATGTGTCGAGCATGATAGGCCTACGGCTACTGGTGAATACTATATTCTTTAACTGAATCTGGATTTGAACCATTCGAACTAGTTCTGCGGTTCAGACCATGAAATAATCTTTCATACATTTTGCTATTTAGTCAGTTTTAGATTTTAATAGTTAACCTTGAACCTTGAAATAGATGTGGAATAGAATAAATAACAACAAATAGATATAGTTAATATAAATAGAAACTCGGCTCCGCTCTTTTATTGTTGTTTAGTGGGCATTCTGTGGTTGACAAGTGGAACAAGTACGGACAAGATTTGTCAAATAGATTAATGTTGATCTGAACCGTCAACCGAAGAAAATGTTGAGCCTTTTCGCGTCTTTTGTGTACTTATTTAATGTGTCAAACTAAAACTTCCCCATTGGCTCTGCGCTATTGAATTAGTCAGATTGTTTATGTGATGTTTTAGCACCGCGTAAAGAAATGACGATATTTGTTTTAGCTTAGGAAAAATAGCCTCGTCTCGTAAAATAAAAATCTTCGCGCCTTTCATTCGCCCCTCGAGGAAATAAAGGACGGGAGATGTTTTGACCCGGTATCCTGTGATGTCTAAGCTTGGTCTATGTCAATAATTTACCCAATCTTTTGTTTCTTTCTGTAGATTGGAACTCGGTCTGAATGCGCCAATCAAGCAGAGGCGATTCTGGAATCCAAGCGGGGTGGGAAAGCACCGTTCTTCCGCGAGAAGCCAAAGACAATGGCGATCGTTGAGGACAAGCCAATTGAACTGTCGTGTCTCGTCGTGGGCGACCCCCAGCCTCGTGTTCAATGGTGAGTACATTTTTTGCCGTTCTGTATCAGAGCCAGTTTTTAAGATTCCGAAGTTCAGTAACGAGACACACGTTGGATCAAAGTACAGGTCCGGTTCGTAGATGGGCCCATAGTCCTATATTTAGGAGTGGGGGAGAGGATTTCAACTTAAGGACCTTGACCTAGTTAACGTCAGTAAACTTTATGCGTGGCAAATATCTAATAACACGGATTTTGTCTACGTACCTCCTTCCAAAGACTGATGCATATGGGTATACCTGGGACTAGACAAATCTCTTCTCCTATTGGTCTGCCTTGTGCTTCTGAACTTTACGAAGAAAGTAAACTAAAGTTTAACTTCTTACATATAACTGCCCTAAAAGATTTTATGAACAAACTTGCAGATTTATGGAGTAACCCAACGAATTTTAAGAACGCCTTAACGCACTTCGGAGAACTCCGTCTGAGTGGGTCTTTTGTGATTCCATCGGAACCTTTGGTCATGTTTGGCTGGTCGTCTACTCCCTGAATGGAAGTCTTGCGGATTAGCTCTAGTGATTGGACATTTAAGATGTTAGATAGTCTTTCATCCCAAGCTTACTGCGAATCATATTTGACGGTGCAAAACGGTAAGCCAGCTACATTTTACTGTAGCTATATTTCGGCCCTCTTGGCAAGGGTCCTCTTCAGGCTCAAGCCGCTTGGAAAATGAACTCGTGGGGAAATAATTAAAGGTTCTTCGTTGCCAACAAGGGCCGAAATATAGATCGAATAAAATGTAGCTGACTTGTCCGTTTTGCACCGTCAAATATTGAAGATTAAGCCTCCTCTTTTCTACTGCTGAAAAGTAGAAAAGAGCAGGCTTTTACCATTCACGGTGAAGTGCTCTTCTGGTGATGTCTGATACGGATTCCGACTATGGTTTATTCCTCCCTCAGGTACAAGAATGAAGCGATGCTGTTGCCCGGCTCTCGCATATCCATCACAGATGACGAGAAGGGTCGCTCCGTCCTGCGCTTCAATTCTGCCATGGCGCAAGATGTCGGTATTTACAAAGCTGTTGCAAGGAATGATAGTGGACAGGTGAGAAATCACTTTAAATCTCACGCTGTTGCAGGCCTGTTCAGATCTGAGCCTCGTTCTTGTTGCATGCTGCAGGTCCACTTCTCGGCCGATTCCGGACTGATTCTTTCTACATCCGTTTTTGCACTGCAGCGCTTCCGAGGAAGACGGCAGTGCTTCTCGAGAATCACGGACTTGCTCCCCCACCAAGTCCGTGCTTCCCTGCAAGATGCTGCAGCGCTGCCGCTTCAACCAAGAAGAAAGTGAATCCAAGAACGCATATTATGCAAAAGCAAAGAAGTGCTGCAGCAGCGATGCGGCAGCGCGATTGCAACAAAAACGAGGCTCTGGGGAACATTCTGAGACTTGTTTATTTATTACCGGTCCTTTGAGGAATGAGCGGTCGAGCCATTCCGATTTCAATGAAAAATGTAACTCAAAATAATAGTATAAAGCTGTACGAAAAAGTAGCATGCTGTACCAACTGGTGCTACTACATGCTTCTATGTCAAGACTATCGTGTTACTGCATTCTACTGCATTGGCAAGACTGGATGCTACTGGATACTACTGCTTAAGATTGGCCCAATCTTAGTCACATTAAATGATAGTATTCTTTACTATTACATATCCAGTACATGCAACTTTTCCGTACAGCTCTCATACAACTACGCAGGCTACAAATTTTCCATCGGGATGATCGTTACTGCACCACTTTGGAAATCGTGAGAGCAGTAGTGGAGAAAGTTTTATTGAAACCCGGGGCTTAAAACTATCAACAGTTATTCGGAAACCCGTAACATCTCACTGTCGCACTTAAGGTATGAATGAATCAATGAAATATTTTATTTACCGTCAACAGCACAAAGGAGAAAGAGATGGAGTATGTGAAAAAAAAGAAGAAGAAACAACGACTGTAAAATAAATACCTACATACAAAATCAAACAAATCTTATCAAAAAAGAATACCTATCCATGGGTGTACAACATCCTTATTATTAAGGTTCGCGACCAGATTATGGTACAGGATCTGCGACAGAGCTTCTGTATCAAGTACCGATTGCGGGACCAACTGGGAAGTTGAAGAAGAAATTTAGAAAATCTGAAGAACAGCTTTCTTAGCTCTTTCTTATCCGTGACGTTTAGAAAATCCAAGAATGGAGCTACAAAAAGTAAGTGAGGCAGAGCCTCTACGTTGTGAGGCTTTGCAAGGAGCTTTTATGCCCGGGCCCCAGTATAGTTACCCCTGGTAATAGCGCCAGCAACAAGACCGTTTACGGTCGAAACTGGGAAGAAAAGACGTTGAAAAGTAAGATACTCGAGATGGAATAATCCATCTCCGCCATTTTGAAACGTATCTTTTGACTAATTATAGAACAGAGTCACTGACTTTCGCCAGTTTTATTTACATTTGAGTGTTGATGGCGGTAATATGCCTTGAATTTCTTTGTTCCAAGTGTGACCAGGATGAAACGTAAGGAGTGGGTAATAACAAGATTAGGGAACCAAATTACGTACAGATGTGACTGAATGTGGCCCGGGCATTAGACGTATTCACTTGCGACGGAACAAGTGACGCGTAGGCTCCACTGAGTTTCTTATCAGTGCGAGCAATAATCAGCTTACGAGTCATGGATAGAGACGGGTATATAGGAAGGCGAAGGTATATCAGTTCCCCCGAAGGTCTTACATCAATACCACCAAGATTCACAAACTCGGGAGAGAACTGGGGCGGACAACGAAAAAGTAATACTTGTGATTTCTCAGCATTCAACACAAAACCTATGCATTTATAATTATTTTAAATTATTCGATTCAGGACTCAGAATCAATCGACTTAAGTTCAGTAGATCGTCAGCGTAATACATAACAGAAATCTCAGCTCCCTTCACAATTCATGAAGTTGGAATCTCAGTTTGCACACTTAGAGCAGTGTTATTTTAAATCGTTGGCGACGTAAATGCTCCTCGCTTAATACACGTGATGACGATCTCTCGCTTCCGATGCAGAATCTGCGGGTACATGCGGAAGAACGGAAGAAACGGTTTCACAGCTGCGCTGGCTCAGGATTTGAGTCCTTGAGTTTGAGTCGTTACGGACACATTTACTCCTTCTTCCTGAGAGTCACCGGCGTGTTTTTTGACGTATAGAGTATTCCAAGACTAACTTCAATAGTTTCGTTTTTGCTGATACCATGGTATCAGTTACCACGGTAACTGGATATGCAATTAGTCGTTTTTGCAGTTATCGTGGTATCTGATACACGGTGCTCTGCAAAAACGATTATTGCCGAAATTGTACTTTTCGAAGTCATCCCAAAAGAAAAACAGATATCCAGTTACATCACTAAGTGCTAAACTTCTTTCTCACCAATCTGACAAAATTTGGTGAAAGTGAGATGACCTTTCAGATACCACGACCAGTTACCACGGTCGGACCGTAGTATCTGAATACCTGAAACCACGATAACTGGCCAGATACCACGATAACTGCAAAAACGCCTTTTGACCGTGGTATCAGATACCACGATAACTGCGAAAACGAATTTAGACCGTGGTATCAGACACCATGGTATCTGCAAAAACGCAACTAATATCTTTCTCAACCAATGAGGTAATGGTAAGATACGGTACAGTTTTGTTCACAATGGGGAAAACTCAAATGGCATAAGAGAGACAAGACATACCAGTTGCATACAAAATGGCGCTTTAATGCTAATTAGTTCGTAACAAAATGAAGAAAAGCTTAGCCTAAGGCAATTAAAATAACAACAAAAATAATTGTCCATACGCAATAAAGCCTACTTTGTATTTGTACAGGTTTCGGGAAATTTGTCACAATTGTTGCGGCGGAGAAACTGCGTGAGATCAGCCGAAATTCGTTCAACTTCGTTTTTGTGAAAACTGAGTTAAAACAGTTCGATTCAAAAACTGTTAAAAACTGTTCGGTTCCTGCTAGAAAAATAATCTAGCAGGAAATTACCACCGTGATCACTGAAGCATTTTGGCGTTGTTCCAGGTCACAGCTCGTGCCCGTTTGGTTATCGGCGATTTGCCAAGCCAGCCCGACTCTCCTGCAGTAAGTGAATACTCGGACACAGAAGCACTGATCAAATGGAAAGTACCAAAAGATGATGGAAACTCGCCTATTGCCTGCTACAGTCTGCAGTATAGGGGAACAGGTAAGCAGATTTTCTGGTGAACCTGTTGGTTTTCCTATTTACCTATTGGTTCTGCCTGAAGTAAAGGGCCTGTCATATGCATGACGAATTTGCATGAATTTTTGGTCCTTCGCAGAAATAGGACTAGTGGTTATTTATATCTGATCGGAGTGCCTTCTCCCGTACGTATTATGATGTATTATGGTATGGTAACACATGATATTTGCCAACACTACCCGTATGGAAATAATTCAAGTCATCGTATTATGGGACATTTTTCCATTCGTAAACAATTGGAAACAATTGGAAACGATCGTTAACAATTGTTTTTTTACGATGGAAACAGTTGTTTACGATTGTAAACAGTTGTTAACGATTGTATTTTTACGATTGAAACCGATTTTTTCGATCGTAATTTTACGATTGGAAACAACTGTTTCCAATCGCAAACAACTGTTTCCAATCGTAAAAAAACAATTGTTTACGATCGTTTCCAGTTGTTTAGGATTGGAAAAATGTCCCATAATACGATCACTTGAATTATTTCCATACGGGTAAAAAGCCCTTGGGTCATTGAAATACGTAACAGAGAAACAAAAAATATATAAAACAACAGAGACAGCTCAGTTGTCTGGATATGAAGTATAATGTCAACAATAGTACAACGCAAGAAATAGGCTTTGTGTCTCTACAAAGTTATATGAAGGGAACTGAAAGACAATAATGCTCCTGAGTCGGGATTTGAAACCAGGACCCTCCGCTTACGAGGCGACCGCTCTACCAATTAAGCTACCGAGGAGGTCCTGGTATGTCTACAAGACTCCGACACTGGAATTCTAGACAACTAAATTAATTTCAAAAATTGTTTCTGTTTTATTTGTCACGGAACAAGTCCCTTTTATGAAGCGTCATCTATGTAATTTCTCTATAAAGTTCGGTTTAGCCTTGTCCCGGTCCTGTCTCAGTCCTGTCAGCCAAATGCCGTTTTATTTAACTGCCCTGTCCACTTATTGCCGTTTTATTTGTCCTGTCAGCTGACAACTGTCAGTGCCCTATCAGACAGGACGCCGTGAATGATGACATGCTCTCGGAGCAAGTTTCGGTTCTGTCTCGGGTAGATTTCTCGACTGCGTTTTATTTTCGATGCTTGTCCGCTGAGTCGTTCACCTGACGAGGCTAAATAAAATGGGTTTAAACCGTGACAAGGAAGTAACAAGAAGACAGGACCAAGACAAGGAGGACTCAAATCGAACGCGGCTTTAGTTGGTCAAAGTTAACGGCCTACCCTACCTCGCGACTAACTTTAAACCAACTATGGTGCCTGGACAGGCCAAAAGGGTTCCGAAGGGTCGGAGCCCAAGAGCCAGAAGTTTTTTGGATTGGATTGGGCCGAGGCCCTCCACACCAACCAGACCGCCGTTAACGCTCGCTCGGGGGAGTCTCATTGAAGAGCTCAGTCTGCTTCAAGGTGGTCGGACATCCGTGATCGATTACTACGATGCTCGGGATAAATTCTTTGAGCTTACAGAATGTCTAAGGAATTTGTCGAAGGATTTACGAGTCACTCGGTGTAACTTCCAATGGAAGTACGTTCCAGCAGCTGATCTGTCGTTGTTGGTTACCCCACCCACCTCTGCTTTACCACGAAAGGACGACTAGAAACCGGGCAGGACAAGAGATTTCAAGGAAGTTTGGAATTTAAAGATCTCCACGAAAGATGGGGGCGCGAAACCAGCGTACTTACAAAGGGCCGTGAGGCGAGCGAAAATACTTGGCTTTATTGCTTCGCTGGCTTTAATATTCGACCAAGTACGGTCGAAATAACAATGTATGCTAACAACAGGTCGGATCTCTTAAATCGAAAAACTAATGTTTGTCTTGTAGTAGCCTACAGTAAGGAAGTATAATCTTTTTTCTTCAGACGAAACCGAGTGGCGTGAGGTCGCTAACAACATTGACCACGAATTCTTCTTGGTTCATGGGCTGAAACCTCTTAGCAACTACATCTTCAGAATCTCGGCTAGAAACGCTTTCGGTTGGTCCGAGAAGAGTATACCGAGCGAAGCTATCACAACTAGAGAAACTGGTGCACCTCAAGTAAGTTCGAACTATAATAATGATGACTCTTACTTCCGATGGCTTTTTACTGGTCTGTTTCTGCATGTGATCTTGTGTTCAGTGTAATGGTTATAAAACGCTGATCAATCGTTTTTTTTTTTCAAGAGAACTAGCGCGATCACAAGCCCGCATCACGGTCTGTTTTGGTAAGTTGTTACCGCACCATAGCACTGTCGATCCGCTTACTTGTCTGAAACAGATTCTTAACCAGTGACACGTGGGCAATTAATAAAACCCTGCTGTAACGTTCTTATGGCTGACTCAGATCAGCTGAAATGAACCATGTTAAAAAAAAAAAAAATTTAAAAGTCGCGGTAGATACTTTTTATATTCGAATATACAACTCTACTGGGTTTCCCAAAAATTGCAAGCCGTCTCGGCTGTTTTCATACTCGCCTTGGTCTTGATTGGAAACACGGAGAAACTGCGCAACTGGTATTGTTTGGCCAGTCAGCCGTCCGGAAGCGATGCACGGGGCCTGATCTGGCCCAAAAGTCGCCGAACACAAAGCAGGCGAGAATCAAGCCTTGGGGATGAGGATATATGGAAGATTTAGCGACGGAGAGTCAATCATTAACGTAGATAGGGTGGGTCCTTTAAGTTTTTCTCCAACCGTTTTATCTGCCAATCTTCATGTCTATGAGATTCTTTTCCTTAATATTTTCAGCTCTTCTCATTCAAGAATATTTCATGTTTTTTTTTGCGGAAGCATAGAAACGACAGCATGTTCATGAATCATATCAAGTATGATTTTAGTGAACGTTATTAGCATATTATATTTTTGTCAGTTGTTGAAAATTTGTTTTTCAGGTTAGTGTCACACGCGCAATGAAATATCTCCAGCAGCTCACGGAGTCTGGAAAGGCGATTGAAATTGACACAGGGAAAACCCTTAACATAGATTACTCTGCCGAGTCCAACCCGGTGAAGTTACAGAACAAGCTTCCCACTGAAGACTACAGCTTCATTGCAGAGATTGCAAGGTACGTGTATATGTTATGGTGGGTATTGTGGGTGAACTGATGGATTTACTTCCATAGTTGACCAAAAGGGTGATAAGTACTTAGACAAATATTGGTTAAAGAATCCCTCTTGCTTATTCTGCCTTTTCTATTATTCCTAGCTCGCTTATGGGATTATAAGCTTCTGAAATCCCGGTCTTTCGCCACTCTTTCGTTTTGTACCTACGACTTTTTAGCGCTTTTGACGGTCAGGCAATGCAGACTCGCCGAAACCTTCAAGGTCCGCCGATAACTCTTTCCCATATAAGGACATGGGAAGCTTCAAAGTATTCTTTTTCCTTTTGGACGACATGGTAGACCATCAGGCTTACCTTCTGTTTTAGACTTCTTTTGATTTGCTTAGTTTTCCCACTTTTTAACCACGGCGCATTCAGTTTTCAAATATTTTGCGTCCAGCCGCCGCGTTGGAGATCAAGAAGGCCGGATAAAATCGACGCTAACAAGAAAACTGCTAATTTTGCGTGTCAAATAATGTTATTTTCGAACCCGATATTTATTAGCCATTTTATCGTGAAAATATTCTAGTAAGAGTTCTGCTTTAAAAAGTAAGGTTTATTTAAAAATATAGGTTAAAAAAGTATGAAAATACAGGTTAGAAAAAGTTCAATATTCATAGGAAGATGAACAGAAATCCTGAAAAATGTACACTGGCAAACAAAGCCGGGACAAGCGATGTGCATGGGACCTGATAATAATGACGATAATGCAGTGTAAAAATAGGACAACGGTGTATACAAAACATCGGTTACCTAATCGCGGCATACCAGAATTATATTCTATTAATCTGTCTATTGTTTTTTTTTTGTTCAACCACGGGGATCAGTACAGAAACTGCTTCGTGCTCTGAATATTGAAGCAGCTTTCCGGAGATATGTCCAGAAGAGAAATGTAAATTGAAAGCCTTCGCAAGCAAAAATAACTAGACAAGTTAAGAAACATAGGAAATTCGGGAAACTGTCATCGTTAAAACACCTTTGTTATCGCTTATTCTCTCTCCGCAATAAGTAAATTCGCCCCTCCCACGGGGGCGGTTCTAGGGTGGTAAATGAAAATGGAACGATTAGTTTGCAGTGGTTTTCGGGGTGCGTTTCGCTCGCTGGAAAGGGGAATGAAATCTTACGAAAACCCGCGTATACTGAGAAGTGTTGAACAGAAAGCCAAGTTGTCAATCTTAGCAGAGCAGGAATACTTCGTGTGGGGTTACTAACTCCAACGAATGCGGTTTCTACCCTCTGTTAAAAAAGAAAGATATCTCTTCTTTGCGTGTCCAGTATTTTCGGTTTTGTAAATTCCTTCTTTTCGTCACTCCTTGGTACCGTAATAGGAAGATTTTGTCTAAATTTGGGAATGATGTTTTCGGGAAAGCTGCCGTATTGAGCAGAAAGCTTTCTGATATCAACGCAAGCCAACTGCCACCGTTTCACGGTCTTGAATGTGTTTATTTTCCGTAGTTTATGTTGTTTTCTTCTCTTTTTATTTTTTCTTTGTTCGTGAGTTTACTCCGCTATTTATCTTTGGTGTTATTAGTGGGTAGAACATAAATAAGTAAATTAATTTGAAGACAAATGTAGTCATAAATATGATTTTTTTTTTCTTCTAGAGGGCGGTTCAGCTTGATAGCCAAGTGTGTTCACAAAACCTCTGACACCATTCATTCGGCCAAGGCCATATCTCGAGCCGATGAAGCAGTAGCAAAAACTGAGCTCGATAATTTGAGCGGCCTCCGTCACGAGCGTATTGGCGGACTCCTTGAAACATACGCAATGCCAACACATTACGTTTTGATCCTCGAAAAGTTGCAGGTAATTTTTTTTTTCTTGTTGTTTATTTTTGTCATACGCACGTCTCCAGTGCCTTCGCATAGGTCATATAATCCGTCGTGTAGGCTGTTCCATCAGGAGTACCACAGGCTTGTCCGGGGTTGATAGCCGAAACTGAAGGACAGAAGAGAAACTTGCTCTGTGCTGTAAGTTATGCAGGCTATGAACTGTTTCATTGTCAGTTTAAATTTATTTCAAAGGAATCAACACAAGTCGTGGCTCGGGGCCAAATGGCGTATTTTTTTAAGTCAAGATATTAAAACAATAATGTCAATCAAAACAACAGAATAAATATACGATAATGATACGATATGACAGATTTATCACCTGCAAAACCTGTGCAAAGTACAATGAGGCGCGGAGTGTAAGAAAATAAATACAAATAAAAAGGCAACGAAATACAGTTTAACACGAGTGCATACAACGGATCCAATAAACTCAACATTCAACTATTAGGTAGAATTAACAGTTTAAAGCCACTTTCACATTGACGCGTCGTTGCGCTGCTTTGTGTACGCTTTATCTTGCGTTGCGTGCAGGTTGCGCAGCGTATCTTTCACGCCTGCGCTAGAAGCTTTCGCGCTGGATGCTCATTTACATTTTCCTTTCTCAGTTTCTTCTGCTGAATTTTGATTTCTTTCACTGTAGCTAGTTTTTCTTCATCATCAGCATTTATTTCTTCAAAAACTTCTATTTTCCACTGACAAATCTAATGCGTTGCGTTTTATTGGTCTGCGTAAGCTCTGCGTTGCGTCGACGCAAGCAGGACGCAGAGGTTGCTTAGCCTAGTCTGAACGGCTCAACGCCTCAGTGTGAAAGCAGCTTAAGACTGTCTCTGAAGAGTTACTCGAGGATGATCTACACTGCCAGAAGTTTCACAACAGAGGCCACAAGGATGCGCAGTTTCAATAGACAACAATTGGGATGTAATCATTGTAACAATTGGGATGTAAGGACGAACCGAAAAAAAATACCGAAAAAGCATCTGCTTAATTTTTGTTTGTCGTCGTGACGTCGGAAAAGTCAGCACATGCGTTTTCGGGTCTTCCTGGCATTGCTTGTTATGCATAACATATGATTCGTGACGTCTTAAATAACAACAGATTACACCCCTAGTGTTGTTCGTTGAAACTGCGCATCCTTGTGTTATCTGTTATGAAACTTCTGACATTTTAGAATCCGGATCTTAATATGGAAATTCATAACTTCCATAGGAACTGCTACAGCCGGGTCTATCATACCAATTCTTCTGGGCATGTTCTAGCTACTGGACCATGGTGGTAGCCCGAGCAAATTCTGCGTACCTAATGAGGTCATCCTTGGCAATGTGATTTATTAAAAATGTATATTTAAAAAAGTACAGTTGGTACTTTTCTCTTTCATTTCTCTAACTGTGTTCAAAACTTAGCCTACAAGTAAAGTTCTTTTTTGATATATTACCGAAAACGACCCGCGACTCTGTTACACTGTAAAAAAACTTGCAGTATTTGCTACTGTTTTAATCTTGTCTCTAAAGAGATAATCTTACCTCTAATTCGGATTAATCTTATCTCAGTAGAGGTAAGATTAATCCCAGTAGCAAATACTGCAGTTAACTTTAATCCTTACTCCGAGAAACTTTTTACAGTGTAACCGCTTAGGGGTCCTGGATTTATATGTCCATTGTCCGGGCCCTCTCAGGCCATCACTGTATGCGTGACCTCGTTTACTAGCCTCAGAAACAGGGAGAGATTCAACCGTTGGAAAAGTGTCCGGTGAATGTGTCCAGCACAACCCGCTCTGTTCTCAGTAAGTGGGATGCGCTTCAAGACCGTCGAAGTACAATAAGGTTATTTTCTAAGTCTCGTGTTCTTCTTTAGGGAATTGACGTTCTGACCTATTTGGCCAACCTCCACGACTACACTGAGCAGATGGTCGCCACTGTGGTCAGCCAAGTCCTAGATGGTCTTCAGTATCTTCACTGGCGCGGTCTTGGGTATTTGGACCTCCAGTTTGATAATATTGTCCTAACTTCAGCCAGGACTATTGATGTCAAGCTTGTCGATTTCGGGTCAGCCGAGCCTGTTTCAAAGTTGGGAACCAAAGTTCAACCGAAGGGACTTTTGGATTATACAGGTAAGGCGTAAGAAACTCTTTTCGGACAGGAATAAAGTCAAAGACTGGAACAAAGATCTGCCAGATTCTCTGGTCCAACTACACTGTAAAAAAAATCTTGCAGTACTTGCTACTGGGATTCATATTGTCTCTACTGAGATAAGATTATTTCTAATTCGGATTAATCTTATCCCAGTAGAGATAAGATTAATCCCAGTAGCAAATACTGCAGCTAAATTTAATCCTTTCTCGGAGAAACTTTTTACAGTGTACTGTGAAAATCAGCGTTATCCTGATTCTGAGGAAATTGCCAGGTACTTTGGTGGCCAGAAAGAATCGAACGCTGTTTGATCCGACAAATGTTTACGCTCTGGCCGGTCCGCAAAAGAAAAAACAAGAACTAGAAGCTCGTTTGGCACTTGCAGAATTGGGTCATAGGATGACTGGGAATTTGTCAACTCGTGGTTTTGTTGTAATCCTAGTTGTAAGCAAAACCCTTGAGGCACGAATGTTCATAGGCCCTTGTGAGTCATGAAAATACATCATTTGTCGAATATTGCACTTTGGCGCACTTTAAGGGGGCTAGAAATTAATTTAAGAACCCTTGAGGCAAAAATGATGATGGACCTTCGGGGATTATAAAAATGTATCGTTTGTTCAAAAGTATTTTTTTTACTTTGCGGGTAAGATGAGTACTTTAAGGATTTCATCTGTTAGCAAAAGCCTTGAGGCAAATATGATCATGGGCCCTTATAGACCATGAAAATGCACCTTCTGTCCAAAAGTTTTTTGTTTCTTTTCACTGTGCGGTTAAGATGCGCACTTTAAGAGGACTAGGAATACATTTGTAAACAAAACCCTCGAGGCACAAAATGACAAGCATCTGAGGCATGTACTCTCCCCAGTTATCAAGTTTCATTGAGAACTGATTACCGGTTCGAAAGGTATGCAGGCTTCAAGTTTCGGTTATATCTGTATAACCTTCCATGCGAAAAGATTTGGGTCGCAGTCGCAGTATAAAGAAAATCGCCAGGATTTAAGTTTTTGGCCAACTTTCTGACCTTGGACGGATAAGTTCAAATTCAAATTCGTTTATTTCCATGATATCTTTTAACAAAATAGTGCTGGATCGTCATACATGGTCGACATAGTCATAAATAATCACATATATGTTACAATTTTAAAATTTTAATATACTCAATCCAATAACAAACATATTTAAAAAACATGTGAAATTAAATTCATAATAATGTGTCGACCTAAGCTTAGTGCCCACATAACACAAATCTTTTCCGCGTACGATTTTTTGTGTTCCTTTCGGATCGCTCGACCCCACTGAAAGTGAATACTAGAACAAATTTCCCAGGAAAAAAGAAAATTGCTCTGTATTTCAAATTATTTGTCTGTCGTCTTGCAGTCGAAGCCTGGAGCCCAATTCACATGAATACCGCTACGTTAAGCCCCGCCTTGGAGTAGGAGCCCTGGCGATATTCATCGCGCTAGGCGGTGAAAAACTCATCAGCCAAAAAAATCTCAAAATAGTTTAAAGAGAAACGATGGTTGTAGAACGGCTGATCAGTATACGTCATAACTTATCCAGTCACTTTTTGATTCATGTGGGCCGAGAAGGGGGTATAGACACCATAAGTTTTCGATAGGTCGGATTTTTACGAATACACTGTTACCTTTCGTTTCTTCAAAATCCTCACGGTAGCCAACGTTATCCACAAATTACTTGAACACATTTACTCTTGAACTGTTTATAGAAAAGAATAGAATTCTTTCACACAAAACCCCAGGGCAAACAAAAATAGTGTAACTGGTTTGGATAAGCATAATTAAGAAATAAAAAATAAAAAATAAAAAAAAAATAAGTTGATAAGACCGTTGGCGTCACCGAGGGCAAGTGGAAGCGTAGTTACCTGGCCAATTCATATTGGACTGGAAGAACAAAAAAGATACTACGAGGCTTTAAAAAAAAAAAAAAGCATACTTAGAACACGCGGCGAATGTACTTTGCTACTATTTTGAAATATATTCCCGGCGAAGTTGAGTAGCTATACTTTTTATTTTAGCACCTGAACTGCTTGCCGACGAGCCTGCGTATCCTCAGAGTGACATCTGGTCACTTGGAGCCATCACCTACACCCTTCTGTCCGGGGTTTCACCGTTCAGAGGGGAAACTGACGTAGAGACACGTCAGAATATCATTTTCGTTCGTTATCGATTTGAACCTCTGCACAAGGAGCTGACCATGGAAGCAACTAGGTGAGCTAGCTTGTTCCTCTTATTTATTCTTCTTCTTCCTTGGCAAATCTTGATGTTTGGAGCCTTGATACTCGGAGGATAAATATTCCTTCAGCCCAAGCTGACTGCGAATCATATTTGATGGTGCAAAACGGATAAGTCACCTGAATTTTATTAGAGCCATATTTCGGCCCTTCTTGGGTGCAAAGTCCCGCAAGTTGGAAAATATAGCTCTAATAAAATTCAGCTGACTTATCCGTTTTGCACCATCCAACTTGATACTCGACTTGATGCTTGCTTGTTACTCTTATCGGACAAATCTCCGGTTGAATGGAATTATACATTTTTGTATTTAGCTCGTTCAACGAACGAATGAGGCTCCAAATTTTTTGACTTTTTGGATTTTCACCTGAATCCTGCCATCAAAAGTGACGTAGATCTCATTCCTCGACTTTTGGATTTTACCGGTGAAATTTTACCTCAGACTTGAGGAATCCTTGACTTTGGTGCATGGTTTCATCTGAACCATCCTTAGCTTCTTTCACGTGCTTCGAATCAATATTCCTGTAGACTGTAGAGTAACTGTTGTCTTCATTGTCGAAGTTCAGCTGTACGGTGACTGTACAGTTCCGTACTTTTCTGAGCGCCAGTATTATAACGCGAAAGTCATTACAGTGGAACGAATATCAAAACGGGGAAGTTGTTGCTGTTACGGTGACGGTGAATAGATTGTAATAATGGGAATTGTCTGAAACCAAAAGTTACCACATCGCGCTCCAGAAGCTGACACTTGTTCAAAAGTGCAACAAGCACCCTTGAAAAATTACCATGTAGGAACACCAGAAAAAGTGGGAAAAGAAGAAAAGAAAGAAGAAAAAATAAAAATCCTTCACTTACTCGGTTCCGGTCGCAATAACCCACCTTAAAATAAACCAAACTCTAAATCCCGCCTCCAAAAAAAAACTAAATAAAAAAGAATTGATTTTGGGATAACTATAGAGTGATTAACTTAACTGCACTTTAAAACTCATATTTACGGAGACAAATGGTTTCAAGACAGCGAAGTTCACTACCATGACCCAGCAGGATTAAAAGTCCCATGGTGGACGGGCTTATTCTTCGAAATCGGATATTTTGTTTTTAAGTCATAAGGCGTATCCTCGCCGTTCCCCGCGGACTCCACTTGAGGAGTCCCCGCGTTTTTGTTTGTCCCGGGGACTCACTCCCCGTATTCTCGCGAGTCCCCACGGACGGGGAATGCTCTGATTATCATCACCATCATCAAAAAGGACTCCCTTTCAGATTCGGAGGGGAATCAATTTTTGCTGGTGGTGGTGCAATGTAAAATTAATTAAAAATAATCAGAATAAACAAAACCAAAAATAAAGTGGCTCCAGACTAATTTCGTCAACTGCATATCTATTTTTCGAAGAAAATCCATGCTGGAAGCATTCCCCGTGTTCTCGCTGTTTCTGTCCGCGGAGTCCGCGTGGAGTGACTCCCTCTTTTCTCGCCGTTCCCTTTGATTCCCCGAGGAGTCCTCGGGGAACGGCGAGAATACGCCTATAAGGAACGAAGATCGAATATTACGATTGTAGTTTGAATTCTTCTCACTCTGATAAAGGGTGGGACTCATGGAATCTGGACAGTCGTATATTTGGTTAGATGTAGTTTTCACCAGTCGCTCGGCCCAGTATTCATTGCGTATTTTACGAAGGCAAACTTTGATCCTGAAATAAGAGTTTGGGAGAAGGTATTTCTTCAGCCCTAGCTGACTGCGAATCATGTTTGGTATAGGCCTATATCATGACGATGTTTTTGTCTATACGAATCGGTCAGCTAAGATCTGTTTTGGCGATGTTCCGGCCCTTCTTCACAAGGGTGTCAAACAGGCCGCAGCAACTAATATGAACTTTCGATCGCAAACTCTTATTTAGAGCTTGTTCCACCCTTCTAACAATAGTAATTATTAGTTACTGTTTTCTTCCAACCTCGTAAAAAGCTACTACACTGACCGTTCCAGCCTTACCATGGTCTGGAGCGTAGTAAGCGCGGTAACTACGCATCTCTGTAACGGGATTGGTCGGATTCGCCTGTGGCATGATATTCTGCTGGAAAATAGAAAAATCGTCCCAGCCTTGACGGCAAAAAAGCAAGAATTTGTGACGTCATGCGTAGCAACTACGGTAAGTGGGGTGGAACAGGCTCTTAGGAGGCTAAAAAAAAACAACTCAAAACTAGTCTTAGCTGGCAGTTTGGCACCGCCATGCGAATTGTAAATTCAGAACTTATTGTCGACAAAGATTCAAATGTTTTAGCTTTCTCTAGTCATAAAGAATGGAACCAAATTCTTCTTCTGAGATTTTGTTTGTCTCCGAAGTTCTCGTTCCTATACCTTTTGACTTTCGACTTCGAATAACTTCGTAGTTTACGCAGGATTTTAAAGGCTGGATTGGGAATCTGGGCTACACAAAGCCCATATAACCTTTAGCTTTTTGACCAAGCAGTCGCCTCGTCATTCAAGTGATGGTGTATTTTGTAGGTTCCTCATGTTGCTGTTCAAACGAGCGCCACTGAAGCGACCATCCGTCGAGGAATGCTTGGAAAATCGCTGGTTGCAGCCAACAGAATTCATGATTAAAAAGAGGCAGCGTGCAGTTTTCCTTGGAAACAGACTGAAGGTAACAGGCCGGTTTTCATTAGTTGTGTTTTTGCAGATACCATAGTAGCTGTTACCACGGTAACTGGATTTGCAATTAGTCGTTTTTGCAGTTACCGTGGTTTCTGATATACGGTTGCTCTGCAAGAACGACAATTGCCGAAGTTGCGCTTTTCGAAGTCATATTCAGTCACATCACTAAGTGCCAAACTTCTTTCCCACCAATTTGACAAAAATTGATAAAAGTGAGATGACTTTTTCAGGTACCACGATCATTTACCACGGTCGGACCGTGGTTTCTGAATATCAGATACCACGGTAACTGGCCAGATACCACGATAACTGCAAAAATGCCTTTTGACCATAGTATCAGATACCACGATAACTGCAAAAACGACTTTAGTCCGTGGTATCAGATACAATGGTATCTGCAAAAACGCCAACTATTTTCTCTCCCTCTTATTCCGCTTCACAACGTCAGTCTTGTTTCATTATTTTCTCTAGAGCCTCTTTGTCGTTCGTTCTTTTGACCTCCTCCACTATTTCTTCCGTGTTGGATATGAGTTGGCTCCTCCTAGGGGAGGAGTCAAGTGAAGGCAAATGACAGGTCTTGTTGGTCCCGCCGGGGAGGAGGAGCCAGACCGTGAGAAAGTGCTGACAGGTTTGACAAGCTGACACTGATGACAGTTTTTCCGTCGGAATGAAATTGAAATACTCGATGAAAATTTGTCAGAATTAGTCGTATGGGGTTGTACGAAAACGTAACATGCAGTATTTTGGATGTTTCCTCGTCGCTATAAAAAATCACGGACAACAGGGCCCAACCAGCGTACGACATTATCCACTGCTTCCTGGTCGAAGATTGAAAATTAAGTGCCTTTTTCTGTGTGTGTTATGTGTTTTATTTATTTTCTTTCATTTACTCCGCTTTTTCAAAATGGCAGGTAATAAATAAATTACTTACTTACTTACTTAGTAGTATCTGTTGCCACTGCATGCTACGACTAGCAAGCTGGATGCTACTAGAGCAAGATTGGATGCTATCGGATACTACTACTTCAGATTAACCTAGTGGGAGGCATGTTAAATCAAAGTATTAGTAAGTTAATTGACAAGAATAGATAAGAAGCTCAAATAGCGAAATCAGTTCGAATATAGTAAGTAATATTGTAAGAAATCAAATATTGTAAGTAATAAACCAAAATAAATAATAAAAGAAAGGAAAAAAATACCACAAAAAAAAAATTGACTAAAAAATTAAAACTGAAACAAGCAATAGCTACAAAATACATTAAAACTCGATAAAAAGAGTCTGCAACTCTTAAAGAAAAGACGGCAAATTCTGTTTCAGCACTTCCCTTAAAATTTCTCATCCTTTTTGTATGAAGCCCCCCCCCCCCACACTATTTAGGATTAGTATCGACAGTATCGTCCATCTTTTTTGGTAAGATGGTGTAAAAGTACTCCATTAGTCCATTCGTCTTCCTGTGGTTTTCTTTTTAAGAAATAATTATGGGTTATGAATAGTTACATTTATAGTAGGATGTGTACGGCGCCATCTGCTTTTCTCACAGCTACGGATCATCTATTGGCAGTCGTGGAAACTTGTCAGGAAAAACCCCTGAGAATAACTATATGCCAATCAAACTAAGTGTATGATCAGATTGATCAGTAATCATGTTTTTACGGCCCTAGCTTTGTCCCCGGCTCCCTCCCACCCTCTGCTTCTGAAGAAGAAACAAAATATAATTACACTCTTTCGTTCCAGGATTTCTCCCAGGAGTACCACGCGCTTAGAAGTCAGAAGGCAATGAAAGACGAGAATATCTTTCTATCGCTTGGGATGGGGTTTGCGCGATCTCCTAGCATGCAGCACGACAGCTATACTACTTTCTAGAACTTCTGGCAAACGTGAAGGCTGACTACAGCAGACCACAGTATACTCTTGGTTGTAGATTAGTATACGCATTGCCCGTTGTTACATGTTTCCGGACGTTTTGGTTGGAAATTACACTGAAATTCAAAACGGGTGGGATCAGGATTTCACTGCGGTGCGAATACTGGTCGTTACACCAGGATGCTGCTGGTAGAGGTGTTTTGAGATTGCCAAGGGCTCATTATTTTTCTATCATCGCTTCCAAGTCGAACGGTATGTCGCGATAGTCATCTTTTTGCGCATTGTTCGTTTACCTGAAAGGTTTCCTGAACTCCTGGTGGATTACTTGCTTTGGGAGTGAGATGGAACCGACAGCTTTCCAGCTGTGAGTTAGTGTACTGTAGCTGAAGCAGTCACGTGCCATCGTAACCACTAGCGATGGTTAAAAAATCACGAGCCCCTGATGGAATGTAAAACTATCGTGTATATATTTTACGTGCGGATGATACCTATTGAACGAAGTATTTTAGTTGCTTTGGACTATCCTAACTTTATTTTCGACCTATTTATGTTCCTCCGTGCTGTTCGTTAAAGGGTTATCGGTGTGGAAGGGGTAATATCTTTAAGTTATAAGATCTGTGCTTTGAAATATTTGCTGTTAGCACTGCCATCTATGTGATTTTTGTTTGCTACTACAAAACCAAGTTTGGTGCTACATTTAACCCATTACAGGATGTGTGCTTGCTAGGTGACGCGTTTCGCGTTGCATAAAATTTACGAGAAGAATTCGACAGAATTCAAAAGTAAAGTCGCACTTGCCATGCTAGATTTTGGGCTGAAAAAATATTGTCCCGAGAACCTGCGTGGTGTGGCGTATCTGGCTTCTCACTTGGGAAGGACGTGTTGCAGTTGTTTTCCAGGGATGTGAGAGGGGCTATCTTAGTTTCTTCTTAAAAGGAAATAATGGTTCCGGCAGGGCTGTGGTGGTGACCTGTCGGTAGCGAGTGATTTCGTATCGCTCCGCAGATTCCCTCTCCCTGCCTGGATCTAACGCCGCGTTAACGTAGATTGTCCTGTTCCTCTACCAGAGTTCTTTAATGTACCCTTTTCAGAAGAATAAAGTTTTGTCCCGCCCTTAGTTTTCTTGTGCCATGAAAAAAGATGCAGGGACGATTTTCCTACGCTACTTAAATTAAATTGGATTTTATTTATAACCCGTCTAGGTGAAGGTGGAGTATGGTAATTCACTAAACCGAAACATCATGAAGCTCCATGGGTGGTTTAGTAGTAGATGCATGGTGAACTTTTCACTCTACTTCACGACTAAAACGTTATGTCCGCCTTTTACCGGGGTTTCATTAACTGTAAAATTCAATCCTCTTTTTTGCGGTTTCCTGTGGTTTCAGGAGAGCCACAAAGGGAATCGTGAAAGAGTTGGAAATGAATAGTTATTCCCTTGAGTCGAACTGTAAAACAAAGCAGTTAGGATGGGAAGCACCAGACTCCCCGAAGGCTATCCTCCAATGGCAACCAGAAGGATCCAGACAAAGAGGGTGACCGAAGAAACCCCTCGCCGTACCTACCAGTTGAGCATCATCAACGCGTCTATCCAGCCTTAATGGGAAGATGCGTGGGCATCGGCTCATATGAGACGAATAGCGACTCTTATTGGATGCCATAAAGCATTGTCCTAATAGGTGTAATAAGGTGTATTACCGCGTATAAGACTTATTACAGATTCCTCTTTTCCTCGGAGCGCGCTGTAATAAGGTGAATAAGGAGAGTAGACCAGCGTTCTATTCTGGCTTACGCAGGGCCAATCAGATCGCTTGGTTGGTTCCGCCAGCGGGCCGAGGAGAGGCGCAGCGTCGTCAGGGTTGACAGAGAAAGCACAACAGTTCTACTTTGTTGAAACCTAAAGAAACAACTTTTCTTAACAAAAACACGTTTTTGTTCTATTACGACGGCTTTTCGTCAGTTCGAGGATCAATGCTGTCCATCCGTTATTTTAATAGCTTTTTTACAGTATAGTTTGCGTTATATTGTACTCGTGTACTTCAAGTAGTACCAAGAACCTTTTCGGATATTTTTAGAGCTTGAAAAATTGTATTACCTTGGCAACACCGGAAGCCGCATTGATAAGAACCTCTTGGGTTGTATTTGAATAGGCGTGTGTATTAAGACGTAAACATCGTGTATAGCGCTATTCACCTTATTACACCTATTAGGACAATGTTTAAGCGCCTCTGGAGTTTCAGGGCGTCGTTTGTGAGGGGGACGCTCCCGATTTTGTCGGCCAGTCGGTAAACAAAAACTAGTCGGTTCGAAGCGCCGCGATTTTAGTAAAAGTAGTAAATTTTTCTTAAAAACAGGCGGCTTTCCTGAGAATCGGTCGATATTTCGTCAAAATAGTCGTGTTTTCTTAAAAATAGTAGCAGTAGATAAAAATGACTAGCCAGTCGGTAGACACCATGCCCGCCTGAAATATTTGGCTAGTAACGCCTCTGCGAGGAGCAAGGTCCAAGGCGAGAGGCGTACTGTTGCCGTTCCCATGGTACTGCTTTTTGAGTCAAAGTGTGAATGCGAGAATGGAGGGAGTAACTTCATGGGAACTCCCCGAACCAGAAACAACGAGCGCGTGGGCAATGGCGGCGAGTGGGTTTTTCCCAAAATTGCAGACGTTAGATCATAAAGATTCCTTTTAGCCATTCCTAACATCTGTTTTTCATAAACCAACGGCAACAGTTGATACACCTGGTTAATACACTGAATCTGAAAAGGAGTGACGAGGGGTGATGATAAATTGGAGCGTTCCCGGTCCATGGGGACTAGTATCGCGAGAACATGAAAGCATGTTCGAGGGAAACAGGCGAGAATAGAGGGAGTCTGGAGGGAGTCAGTCCACGCGGACTCCGCCTATGGAAAACAGAGCGAACACGGGAAATGCTTCCAAAATAGATTTTGTTCGAAACAAAAATATGAAGCTCATGAAATTAGTCTTGATCCATTTTATTTTGGTTTTCTTTTATTCTGATTGTTTCTAATTCTGCGTACAAGCAAAAAATTGATTACCCTCCGATTCTGAAAAAGGAGTCCGATTTCATGATGGTGATGAATGATGATAATCGGAGCATTCCTCGCGAAAAAACGGGGAGTGAGTTCCTGGGACGACGTGAATACGCTTCAAATAGTCCAGTGGGCTCGCGGGATTTTACCGCGCAATGGCCAATCCGTGCTATATCGTCATCCAGGGGCGTCACTAGCCTTTTACCTTTGGGGGGGGGGGGACATCCAGTTTGTGCCGACGGACTAAAAAATGTGCCGAAGCGGCAACGGCGTACATTTCCCGCCAGCACAGAATAGAATCGGGCTAAAACTAACTGTAATGCATCAGTTGGGATTATTCCTTTGATGTAATTTCGTGTTTTAAGTTCACATATTTGGCTTTTCATTTTAGCCTTCGCTAAAAAGCGAAGCTTCCAACGACTGTACCAAGAACAAGTTAAACTAAGCGCCGCCTGCGAATTTTTTTTAATCTGCCTTTTTAGCTATACCTACCATACAAGTTCTAGCTTTTAACGTGTTTCAGCGAATTTCAATCCTAAAACGCCAAGCTAAATGAAAGACTGTTCTTCTCAATAAAGAATACTACAAAATGCGCCGCAGGCGAAATTTGTGTGAACTAACTGTAACAACGCATCAATTGAGGTTATTCCTGTGGTATAATTTCGTATTTTAAAGTTCACATATTCGGCTTTTCATTTTAACTTTCGCTGGAAAGCGAAGCTTCCAACGACAGTACCAAGGCAAGTTAAACCAAGCGCCGCAGGCGAAACTTTTTTAATCTGTTTTTTTGCGGAAAATTCAGCTATAATACCATACAATTTCCGGCTTTAAACGTGTTTCAAACCCCAAGAATTTCTATCCTAAAAGGAAAACTAAATGATACACCATTCTTCCAAATAGGGAATACTACAAAATGCGCCGCAGGCGAAATTTTGTGTAAAACTTACTGTAATGCATCATTTGACATTGTTCCTTGGATGTAAATACATATATTTAATTTCACATATTCGGCTTTTCGTTTCAACTTTTGCTAAGAAGCGAGGTTTTGAACGACTATAGGCCTACCCAGAACAAGTTGAACTAAGCAACGCCGGCGAATTTTTTTTTAATCTGTATTTTTCTGGAAAAATCTGCTACCGACAAATGTTTGCAGAATTTGATTTCTTACGTATAAAAGACCCGGTGTGCGGACAAGAATACCGACGCCCGACAAAAGCATTCAGAATTCGATTTCTTCTGTGTTTTGCCCGACAAGATTGTAAAGAACTTTATTTTTTACGCGTAAATAGAAGCCGATGTACCGACGAGACTTGAACTTACGGCATGCGCCCGATAAAAAGTTACAGAATTTGATTTTTTTTTTTTTTTTTTTTTTTGTAAAAAGAACCCGATGTGCCGACGAGAATACCGACGTCCGACAAAACCATCTAGCATTTGATTTGTTCTGTGTTTTGCTCGACTAGACTGTACAGAACTTATTCATACGTGTAAAAATAACCCCTTGTGCCAATGAAACTTAAACTTTTATTCAAACAATGTTTACAACGGATACGTCAGCTATGATTTTTCATCAGCGATATTTCGGCCCTTATTGGCAAGGGTCCTCGTCAGGCTGTCAATCTTCTGGTTCAACTTCGGGGAAGGAAAAAAAAGTTTCCTTCCCCGAAGTTGAACCAGAAGATTGACAGCCTGACGAGGACCCTTGCCAAGAAGGGCCGAAATATCGCTGATGAAAAATCATAGCTGACGTATCCGTTGTAAACATTGTTTGAATAAATGTTTCAAAGTCAGCTTGGGCCCAAAGAATATTTAGAAACTTAAACTTCCTGGGTGCGCCCGACAAAGTTTGCAAATTTGATTTCTTACTTAGAAGTAGAACCCGATGTGCCGAGGAGTCGACCGACGCCCGACAAAAGCATAAAAAAATATTTCTTCTGGATTTCTTATGTATAAAAAGAACCCGATGTGCCGGAACCGAGGCACGACAAAAGCCTGCAGAATTCGATTTCTCCAGTGCTTTGCCTGACAAATGTTTGCAGGATTTCATTTCTTGCGTATAGAAAACCCGATGGGCCGACGAGTCGACCCGCGACCGACGCCCGACAAAAACTTAATTTGTTTTTATTCTTCTGGATTCCTTCTGTATAAAAAGAACCCGATGTGCCGACGAAAATATCGAGGCACGACAAAAGCATGCAGAATTCGATTTCTTCAGTGTTTTGCCCGATAAACCTTTGCAGGATTTTAGTTCTTGCATATAAAAACACCCGATGTGCCCACGAATCGACCGATGCCTGATAAAAAGCATAGAAAATATTATTTTTTACAAGTGAACTTTCGCTGGGCTTCACCCGACGAAAGTACTATCTCAGGACCTTTAGGAGGGGGGGAGTCCCCCCCATAGTGACTCCCCTGTCGTCATGTGCTTCAAAAGCCAGGTTCACGCTGTTACGATTTGGCACAAAACTGCGTTTCTGGGGTTTTAAGGGGGGAAAGGTGAATGCTGCTACGGGGTTTTATGAGCAGTCCTAAGACTGCGATCTTGATTTGCATATTCTTCCCGTTTTTTGCCTATTTATATTCTTATCAATTTAGTTTTAACTCTATGATGTTGCAGTACGCCAGTGTTGTCACATCAACCAAAATATTACATCAAAAACCACATTTATGCTTATTTTGTATTTACTTATCAAGTGGCAACGCTGTAGTCAATTGAAGTAAAAATTCGAAAAAGTAAGAATTGAACGGTTATCGTGTTTAATCTGCCTTATTGTGGCACAAACTACACGGTTTCTTTCTTCCAAAGTGGATTTACGTAACTTTACTTTGTGAAAACGGTTTGTTAGACTTCGTGGGTTGTTACCAGATGTGATTTTGTTGTAATTCCTGTATGTTAGTTCTGGTATTGCCTACCCTCTCAGGTTCGTGTTAGTATAAATATTCTTTGAGCCCAAGCTGACTTTGAAACATTTATTCAAACAATGTTTACACGGATACGTCAGCTCTGATTTTTCATCAGCGATATTTCGGCCCTTCTTGGCAAGGGTCCTCGTCAGTCGTGTTAGTGCTGAATGTGCCGATAGCAAGACAGGTGCATGTTAAACGTCAGACCTGATACTTTATTTTAGCAATAATAGCATCTTATTTGAAACATCTTGAATTTCTGCTTGCTAAGCTAAGGCCTACCCAACCATTCAAATAAATTATTTGAACTACAATGCTATGAAATCAGTAAACTTTTCTTATTGCATATTTCCCAATTGAAATCTAGTTATGCTGTGTTTAAAAATTAAAACTCGCATCCTTAAATAATGCATGGTACCAAGTACCCTAACCAGTCTGTACCACCGTTGCAGTCTCATACCTTGTGGTTTGTCCTGATCTTGCTAGTGTCGTAATCTCCTACCTGTGAGATTTCGTCTGACATGGCTATCAAATAATCTCCTGAAGCTGATGTTTGTCCTAGTATCTACATAACCTGCTATCTGTGGTGTTTGGTAGGGTAGCCACCAAAAGTGCAATCGACAGCAGTCATACACAATTCCTCAGTTTTTGGGCATGGTACCCCTGTAAAATTTGGTTTAACTGAGCCTAGTTACATATCTAAATAGGGTCTTCTTCCGGTCCCAGATCAAAAGATACATGATTTTACTTTCTTTCCAACCTCATTTAGTTTACAAAATGTTAGAGCACTTCCAAGATACATGGAGTTTTTGGAGGCCACTTCTCTTCTATTGGGTGTATCCTATGCTTTTTCATAAAATTGCTGCTAGGTAGCATGGATGAGGCAAGCTTTCCAATCTGTTCACTGGAGCAAATATTTCCTTTAGATTGTTTGCCATTACCTTACCTTAAATCGCACTGGCCGGCGAATAAGGTTGAGTGAACATCCTGTAGATTCGCCGGTTGAGTGATACAGGTGGAAGTGCGTTGTCTAGTTCCGTTGAGTAGATCCACTGGCCTCCCAGTGTAGTTTCCAGTCCATCGCTGCCCAGTCTCGATCAATTGCTTTTTTGAAGTCGTCAACAGTTTTGGACTGAACTGTTTCTTCACTAAGGGAATTCGACAGTGGAACAGCACAAGTGGAGAAGAAGTTGGAATGTCCTCTCTGTGAGCTTCTTTGCTGATGGAGCTTCTTCCTGTGGCCCCGGGTGTGGCTAGAGAGCGACTTATTAAAAATCCCTGGTGTGACACCATTCTCCAGCAGCTTGTGGGTCACACAAGCTGCTGGTTTGTATTTATTTTAGTGATTTTTTTTACTTTTTTTTTCTCTGACTTTTGACCTTTTGACAACATGGAAAAGGATTGAGTAACCTAGTGGCGACTACGTGGAAAAGGATAGAGTAAACCCACTGGGAAAGAAGTGGCCTGCACAAAACTCTCATCTCTTGGAATTTGCGTTAGGATTTTGAAATTTGGAAAATGAGGTTGGAGAGAAAGTGAAATCAGGTATCTCTTGATCTAGGACAGGAAGAAGATCCTATTTAGCTATATAGCCAGTGTCAGTTTAACCGAATTTCACAGGGGTACCATGCCCATGCTCCAGGGCATGCCCAGACGTTGGGCCACCATACCCAAAAATTGAGGATTTGTTGAGGAAAATTGAGTATGACTGATCGACAGTAGTGGAAATCTGCTGATGTTCCGTAATGAAAAGATGGATTGCTGTTAATTTATCATATTTGTTTTCAGTGTTTCTTTCTAAAATAGCTTCCAAAAACATTTAAAATACACCACTGAATTCAGGATTAAATTATCTATTTAGTAAGATTTGCAGTATGTTGTCCTAACTAGCTTATTTCATCAATAATATTACATTTCATGCGTAAAAAAAAGTAACTGAAAAATTAGCCTTGACAAATTTTTTGCTACCAAGGATCGAATATACATGGCTGACTTCACCAATAAATTAACTGTTAATAGCACTGTCACATCACATTCACACTTCCTCTTATAATCCATGTTCAGCTATATCCAATTAAAAAAACTAACATTCACTTTCAATAAAAAACAACAATACTTATCTGAAAAGTTATTTATGTAGTACAATATTATTTATTAAGTAACTACCCTATCCTGGGACTGTCAAACCTCTCCAGGATTGGCAGTTACAGGACATCATAAGACTGATAAGATGACAAGAAAATTGAGGTAAACCTCATGCTCAGGAAAAAACTAGAGCAGCCACATTGGTAGAAACCCCACAGATAGCAGGTTATGTAAATACTACGACAATCCTCAGCTTCAGGAGATCACTTGACAGCCAGATCAGAGGAAACCTCGCAGGTAGGAGATAAGAACAGTGGCAAGATCACAACAAAATGCCAAGGTAGGAGACTGCAACAGTGGTATAGACTGGATGTACCTTCATTTTCTGTTGATGGATGTGTGCGAATCTAAACCATATATCCTGTCTAATGCTCTAAAATAAAAGATAACTGTGGGGGGGGGGGGGGGGGCGGCAGTCAGTATTTGGTAATGGAGTAACTCAGTGTGCAGTACTGTGCCCTAAAGGTTTGATGTCTGACAACTAGAGCATTTTATTTGAGAAATGAGTATCTCTGTATGACTAGCCCTTCCTTTGTTAGCATTTCACATCTTAAAGTCATTCTTAATTCCTTCCATTGTTAAGGGATTGTTTTATGTTTATGATCCCCAGTAACTGAAGTCGTTATTCTTCATCTTTTTGTGAAACATGACAAAAACACCATAAAAGCTCAAAATGGAGGGGAATTATATTAGTGTTGTTTGTGGCCTGTGGTAGTCAACACTGGGTAGTCGAGTCCTGGAAGGCAACCCACATGGAATCAAAGATGTCCTATAGTCAGTTGTCATAATTCATATCAATATCTGTATTGGATGTTAAAATTTCTAGAATCACTGTAGTTAATTATCACATCATGAAACTATTGTCAGATCTACAATTGTCTAAAAGTTTAGCCAAAGAATCAACTGTTTAGTTTTAGGTTTAGTTTTAATAATATTTTTTGCCGCTCCTGAAGGGGTTTTGGGCCATTGTAGATGAACCCATGTTTTTCAGATGGCCGATAAGAAGCCTGCTGCCGTTAAGGCCACAGCTAAGCCTGCAGCTGCCAAAGCCAAAGCTGTAGCCAAGCCTGCTGCTGCATCCCTGGCCAGTGGCAAGTATGTTTTCTCCAAAGCCGAGGCTGCCAGGAAGTACCTTGCTGCCAAGAGGAGGCACTTGCCCAAGAAAGTCCAGGAAGCAAAGAAGGTGATATGGCATATCCTAGTCCTACCCAGTTCAGACAATCACTTAAGAAATCTGGAAAGCACACACATTCAGTGAAAAGAAGAAGCAGGGCATTGTCGCCCCTTCAAAATGATTTGTCTTATTAAAATAGCTTTGTGCTGCATGGTCAATTAGTATTTCTTAAAAGCCTTCCATGTTTTACCTTGTGCCAGCAAAACAATAGTAACCATTTGGAACAGCAAATATAGTCTGATTAGCTATCCACCAGACAGTATCGAAGTTTGCACTATTTACTGCTTATGTTCCAGTATTTAAAACTGTTTGAATACTGTAAAAGTATACTGTTAACAAATTATTCACAGCTTTGGAGGTTTAAAAGGACACATGAACAATGAAACCATACTAGAACACACCATGGAGAATGCATTTACAGACATGGCCAGGTAGAGCATTCTTTTCCTGAGCGTGACGTTTTCCAAATAGGGATGTTCGTTTCTGGAGGTTTGCACATGCAGACTCCAAGACAAAAAGCACAGTTCATTCAAATCTTGTACAGTGCTGGCCGGATCGTATTGGAATTTCTTCTAGATATACGATTGGGTGTAACTGGTTAAAAAATATTCCAGAAGAAGGTTTGATTGGAGATATTAGTTCATTTCTAAAATTGTTCTGTACTAAAATAAGGGCAGATGCAAAATGGAGCAAAAATCATAGCTTGGTAACACTATTTCGTATTTGGATTGGGTTTTCTGCAGACAGTGTTAAGGGAAGTCATACAGATAGGGATGATACTTGGTACTCTTTATTCAGGTGTCCTTTGAGCCTTTTCCTGCGGCCCATTGACTTGTAGCATGATAAACGTACAGTGTGGGGAGCATAATTATTATTATGGCAAGTGTAAAGATTAGTAAGGGACTGTTACCAGGCTAAGAATGTAACATGAAATTTGGGTCCAGGCTTACGAATTAATGAATGCAATTGCGGAAGTAAGTGGCATTGGCATTTGTAGACACTACATGTCTTTGAAGCAGATTTAAATTTTCCTCTTGCCACACATTTCCGGATCTAGCTCTGAACTTTTCGCCAGGTTTCTACATGCTTTTAAGCTGAAAACTAACAGTGTTGAAGACTTCAAGAGGAAAAGAGGACTGCATTTAAAGTTAGACTGAAATTTTGACATTAGTTGATGATGCTATTTCTTTGCTTGACAGCATATTTTTTTAGGCTGCCAAGAGGAAGCCACTCACCATCACCAAGACCATCAAGGGAGACAAGAATGGTAGCACCCGTGTTGTTAAGACCAGGAAGACTCCTCAGTTCTACCCCTTCAATGAGAGAACGTCAAGGAACCTCAGGCGCAAGATGTCCTTCAAGGGTACCCCCAAGGTTCGCAGCAGCCTCAAGCCTGGCACTATCTTGATCATGTTGGCTGGTATCCACCGTGGAAAGCGAGTGGTTCTCCTGAAGTCCCTCAAGTCTGGACTTCTTTTGGTGACCGGTAAGAATCCAGTTAAATCATTGCAAAATTGAAAATAAACCCTATACACTAATTCTCTAGCCTATTGGTCACTACAGTAAAGTTATAGCATATATAGTTTGGTAGAGATTTCGCATCAAAAATACGCTTGGAAAAATAATAATATTAGATCTATTGCCCATCATAATGCACAAACATACAAAAAAACAGAGTAACTAAATGAAGAAGAAGAAAAAGAAAGGAATGAAAAATAGAATATTACTGTCAACAAAAATAACTGAATGAACACAAGAAACTTAGAAAGAAAACCACACACACTGACAGAATCTACTCTGAATAAAGCATCTGCTGAGCTACATTAAGGCTGCGCTTACCGGAAAGGCTGTCGCCTTTCCGAAATAACGTATAGTTGTGCCACTCTATACTTTTCGCATCACTATGTGGAAACCTGTATGTTAGAGATGGGGGGGGGGGGAATATCGAAATGGAAGAATCAGGTTGACCCTGGCTTGCACTGCTCTGGTCTTTAATCAATCTTCCTAAATTACAAGAGGATTGGACTTTCTCCTGGCTAAGATTGTTTTCTGAGCTAGTGTGATCTGATGCTCGCACATCTTGGTACAGCCTTTTATGGTTTCTCGATCGTCATTTCACATGCTGTTGCGGGGAAAGCTCTAGCTTTTGAAGTTGATTACTACTTCAAAAGTAGTATGTCTCACCAATCAGGCCCATAACATTTGTCATTTCATGTTGAATTCTCTTTGAAATGCTAGTAACTTACCTCTTTGTAGTTTACAACAAAATAATGGTTGTAGGACTAGTTTTACTGTTCCTGGTAGCTTCCTTATTATTATTTTTACTTTCCATGTTGCTCTAAAAAAAATTGTTTGTTATTTTACAACCTTACAGCATAGTCTATAAATGAAACAGAGCTGGTGTGAATGCAGAAAAATTGAAAGCGAGGCTGTGAATCATTGTGCCCCGTCTTGAGGAACTCGTACTCAGCAACTTCAATCAGAGCAAAATAATTCTAGAGTAATGCGCGAACTTTGAAAAAGTGACACACAGTCAAATCGCAGCTACAATAGCTCCCCTAGAGGACACGAACATCCCTACTGAAACTCAACCAGCACCGCATCTTAGCCTTGCTAGAATTTTCTACGTCCGCCACTGCACGCACGAACAAAGCGAGCTGGGCGGCGCTCTTCCCTTAATATTACTGATCTCGCTAATGCTCTTTTCGTTCGTAGGACCCTTCAAGGTCAACCGTGTCCCACTTAGACGTGTCCACCAGCACTTCGTCATTGCCACCAGCACCCATATTGACCTCTCCACCGTCAAGGTCCCAGAGACCGTCGACGATGCGTACTTCAGGAGGCAGAAGATCAAGAGACAGACAAAGGAAGGAGACCTCTTCGCCGCCAAGCAGGAGGTTAGTATCAGGGGTTTGAGATTTGGGCGATTCCTGAGGATAGCAATGGAACATAGAAATAGATTCTTGGAATAGGGAAATATTGAAAATGGTTATTAAAGAAAAGAAAGATTAAGGAGGAGCTTTTTTTGTTATTTTGTTTAGTGCGTTTTTTCTGGTGCGTGATACTTTTTTTTTTTTTTTTTTCCATGGCCCCTGGCTGCTTAGCAATTAATAAATCTAATGATCTATTATACATGAAAGATAAATAACAAAAGCACTCGCAGGCGATTCAGACTTTCTTTCAAGTGATGATAGAAACATCGTGTTTGATGTGCAGTTATGAAGGTGATTACGGCTCAAAAGAAATTGTAGTATTGGTTACTTTTACAAAGGTGGTTGCACTGTGGTTGTTCGAAAATCTTTTCTATCAATCTATGATTAGTCTTACTGAAACAGTTCTAACGTTGATATGAGTGTGAACGTCTGTCAGATACTTTCTTCTTGTCATATACAGTTGAATTTATACATCGTCAAAGGATTTGGCATACAAAATACAAATGCGATGTTACAAAAGAACCACGGTATTTAAATATATTTGTATTGAAAACATTTACATATCTTACCAGTAGTTACTCTAAGTTACCGTTATCGTTCGAACCTGCGTCCTAGTTATAACATAAACCGTCACAAACTTTTGAAAATAATGCATAAGCAGTAAACATTGTCAAAATAAAAATCTGCAAATAGAACTTTATCAGGGATCTGATTCGTGGACACGTTTTAAACAGTTACCGTTGCTAGCTTTTTACCTAACGCGCGAGGGGTTACCCACTCCCCTGCTGTATACCCGTTCCCGGTGCCGGCCGAAACCAGCGCTGCCGGGCATACGTTAGGGGATTCGTCTCCAAACGTGCTGATTTTATATGTTTGCACACATAGCAATCCGTGCTGGCACAGGGTACTTGCTGTACTCGAAAGATCGAGAGCGGGGACCTTGCGACCACCCTGGTTTGAGATGGTTAGAATAACGGAAGATTCAGGTTGAACAAGGTGGACCCTGCTTTGTTCATTAATCAATCTTCCCAGAGGAACTTGATAGTCTACAACTGTTTCTGATCATCCTGTTAGAATCAGCCCCGACTAATCGGACAATTGCTGATTTATCTTTCTACATATGCTTAAGTCGATGAAATCGCTCTCGACAACGGGGGATTATAAAAAGAGATCGCACAGAAGACGGCTTATCGATCGAGGTTTGTATACAGTGTGTATACAGAATAAATCGAGTGATCTCTGTAATGATCGTTGCTTCGGTCAAAGTTGAATGAATCATGTTAGGTGGTGTTAAAGGGACTAGTTACCTGAGATTTTTAATCAGAGATTATCCTTCAGGGGCGTCATTTTGAGCGGGGCTGGATTTCAGAACCTTCCTCGTTGCTGAGACTTTTGGCCGCTAAATAGTTACCAAAAGGGGAATGTAAAGCAATGACTTCACTTTGAGGTATATTCGGAAAGTGGTTTAAATTTACCCAGAAATAGTGACTAAAGGAATCTTGAACAATGAAACCATACTTTAACACACCATGGAGAATGCATTTACAGACATGGCCACTGAGAGCATTCTTCTCCTAAGCGTGACGTTTTCAAAATAGGGATGTTCGTTTCTGGAGGTTTGCACATGCAGACTCCCAAGACAAAAAGCGCAATTCATTCAAATCATATACAGGCGTAACGGGTTAAAAAATATTTCAGAAGAAGGGTTGGAGACATTAGTTCATTTCTAAAATTGTTCGGTAGCGAAATAAGGACAGATACAAAATGGAGCAAAAATCATAGCTTGGAAACACCATTTCGTATTTGGACTGGGTTTTCTGGAGCCAGTGTTGACGGAAGTCATACAGATAGGGATGATACTTGGTAATTTTCATTCAGGTGTCCTTTAACTTTAGTGTGTTATAGTCCTGGGATTGGGGCTCAAAATTGATCTTTGGTCACAGCCCAAGGTTCACTGAAATGGTGGCACCGTTATCCTTCTCGACTACCCATTGGAAGTTTCATAGCGCAGCTCAATGCTTGAAGTAATATTCTTTTGGGACAAAATCTCGCTTCTTGTATTGTACAAGGAAAGCCAAATCTTTTGTTTGCTTTATTGCTGCAGTAATATCTATGCGTAGGCATTTGTGGTGTTTGTTGCGAAGTAGGGAAGATTCAGGTTGGGCCAGGTGCACCCTGCTTTGTCCATTAATCAATCTTCCCAGAGGGACTTGATAATCTACAACTGTTTCGGATCATCTGTCCAAAATCAGCCCCGATTCATCAGACATTAAAGAGTTTATCTGTTCTAGTGTGTTTGTTATAAAGTAGGGAAAATTCAGGTTGGACCAGGTGCACCCTGCTTTGTCCATTAATCAATTTTCCCAGAGAGAATTGGTAATCTACAACTGTTTCTGATCATCTGTTAGAATCAGCCCCGATTCACCAGACATTGAGACACCTGAGTACCTAGTGGTAATATTTTCAACATCTTCAGCAAAAGGATGAATCGATTTTAGCACGAAAAGCATCGTCTTTTCTTTTTCGGGGGCTATTTGCTTTTTCCGATTATGCAGATTGCGCGAGCCCGGAAGGATTGGGGGAAAGCTCGAGCAAAGAAAATTAACAAACTGAGACCCGAAGACAGTCGTAGAGTACCTGTTTTAATCGCACTAACAGCGCGTTCCACCCTACTGAAATGGTAACGAATATTTAATATTATTAGAAAGGGTAGAACACGCTGTAAGTTGTTCGCTGTTAGTAGGATGTTGAAAAATGATGGCCCCTTTACAGTTAAAAAACGTTTCTTCTTCTTCCGTAGAAGTACACCCCCTCCGAGCAGAGGAAGAAGGACCAGGCTGAGGTCGATGTCCAGCTGTTGAAGGCCATCAAGGCTCACCCCGACGGTGGTCTTCTTGTCAAGTACCTAAGAACCATCTTTGGACTGAAGAACCAGCAATACCCTCATGCGATGAAGTTTTAAAGGACTTTTTCTGAAGGTTTAAAAAAATAAACTTTCAACCCAAAGAATGTTTACTAATTAACTTCCAGTTGACTGGTCGCCAGAATATTGAACTTCAGTTATGACGATTGCTAGGAGCTTGTAGCTTTTGTTTATCTTACGGAACTGCTTCCCATGTGAAACAAGTTTTCAACCTCCCGAGCAATCCTTATATTTCGAGCTTATCATGATGGCTTCTATAATACACCAGGATGAAAGAGTTTATTTCCAAAAAGTCCGTGGGGCTATGGCAGGAAAAAAAATAACACTCAAAAACACTATTTACACTCAAAAACACCCTTTCTCCAAAAAGCGCTACCGATGCTCCAAAGCCTGGATGTTGCTGGTACGCGGGAGGCTTTGGTTGTATGCTCTCCAGAGAAATAATTACTGGGCTCTCTTGGTCTCCTCCAAAATAAACTATAACACCCCTAATCAGGGCCATGTCCAGGCATTTATTTCCTGGGGGGGGGGGGGGGGGTTGCGAGTCGTAATATAAATAACTGGTTAGTTTAAGGGGGTATCAAGCAATCCCACTCATCCAAGGAGAAGCCACAACTCGATCCGACTGCTGGGTCATCTAGTGGCGCGGCCGGAAGCAGCCAACTACATAGGGGCAAAAGCATCTTATCTGGATAGAATTTGATCTAGTCCCTTTGAGCTCGACATGGGGGCGCTTGGAGTATGGATCTAACGGGATGTCTTTTGTGTAGTAGGTATTCGAAAATGGGTTAAAAAATCAAACTAATTGTTAGCTTTGTCGACTTCTTTTAGTATTTTGTATACTGCTTGTTTATTGAGCGATCGCAATTTCTGTCCGTCCGAGTTTTGCTAGTTCGGGCACTTCCACATAGGCTAGGACGATGAAACATGGCAAGCAAACCAGGGACCCGGAATGACTAACTTGGAAACAGTCATTTCCCCGATCCGACCGTCGTGGAGGGAGGGGTAATCCGGAATCCTGAGGTATTTATAACTTTTGAACGGGTGGTCGGTTCCTATTGAAATTTGACATCTGGAAATATATCTTGTCTCGGATGACCCACTTCAAATCCGAACCGGATCCGGTGGCTTTGGGGAGAGTTGGAAATCTGAAACCGGAAATATTGGGAAACGCTTAGAGTGGAAGTTTCTGGATGAAACTTGGTGGGTGACACAACCGGACGGATTCGGGCACCGTCGGGGGGGGGGAGGGTCTGATGATCCAGCGAGTTTGGTACTTCCCGATTTACTAGGATGATGAAACTGGCAGGAATATGAGGGATCCGAACATACCGACTTGATAATAGTCGTTTGCACGATCCGAACATCGTGGGAGGGATGGGGAATCCGGAATCCAGTGGCATTTGTAACTTTTGAACGGGCGATCGGATTTGAATGAAACTTGGCAAGTAGAAAGAGCTATTGCCTGAGATGTTACATGTCAGGTCCGGACCGGGTCTGATAGGCTACTTGGGGGGGGGGGGAGTTGGAAGGGTGCACCGGAATTTTTGCGAAACGCTCTGCGTCGAGAGATCGGGATCGAATTTGGTGGGACGAATAAGCATTAGATGCCTTCTGGACAGAAAAGAATCATATCGGAGCTCTTGGGGGGGGGGGGGGGGGTCCGGAATTTCGGTGAACGCGAGTAAGGATACCCATGTGCTAAGGACGATAGAACTTGGCCGGGGCATATTAGTAACCCGACCAAATATACTTAAGGACCGTGTTTAAGGCGCATACTTGCTGTCCGCGAATATCGGTGGTAAACTTTCATCCCACAAGGCTTGCTGCAGTAACAAGACCAAAAGTTTCGATGGGATTCCACAATTTTAATATTTTCTCCAGACAATTCGGTCTTCAACAGACTTTCTAAACATGTTTACTTTTAAATTTACAAACAGGTTAGGGCCAATGGTAATAATCGGAGGAGACGAAGTTCAGATATCCTCCACTTACGTTTTGTGATCCCAAAAATCCGTTGATAAGGACAGGACGACATCGAGTGGAAGCTGAGATAGGATGCTGTTGATAACAGTATCCACGTCTGAAGTTTTCACCAGAAAACAAACAAACCATCACGCATCCGAATCGTACAGTCAACTACGGACCGAATTCTACAGGGGAAATCCTTATTTTGCTCAAGCTGCAACTTAAGGTAATGTGTAGAACTAAAACACCGGCAACGCTACGATACGGCTGATAAAATCGGTTAATGTCAGCTAAAGGAAAAACGCCGATAAGTGGCCGCCGAGTTTTCTAGGGTGGAAGATTCCTCTTTTACTTAGTACACCAAGTAAAAAACACTGAACAAATATCACACGCTGACTCCGTTAAAAGTGTCTGAAAACAATGCTTAGAACTTAATGTGAGGTCAATAGCCTCTCAAACCGTTGTACACCTTGTTGATGGCATTCTGATTCAGGATTTCTTTGACTTCTGGAAGAGAAAAATTTGTTGAAACACTGCCAAACTTTCGCTACCAATTGTCGTAAGAGACTTCACCTCCCAGATTTTTCTTCTGGTTCCAGACATTTCTAAATGTTTTTCGGTGTTTCGAGAACGATCCGAAAGATGGAGCCAGGCCAAAATCATCTGGAAATGCAGGGTGTTGCACACCCCTGGCCCCTGGGCCGTGATTCCGGATGTCTGGAAGGTTTCATAGAGGTAAGCAGGCAACACATTCGAGCGATACAATAAATATGCAAATGAAAGGGGGAGGAGAAAAAAAGGGAACGATTGACGATTGTGATTGGGAGGTAAAAGACATGTGAAGGAAGGATCTAGGAAATGTTGAAGAATATTTAAAGGACCCGTCATGTCTATAATGCCAATACATCCTACTTCAGTAGCTTAATTCATTATTTCATTATTTACTAACATTCATTTGTTACATTCTAAGCCCACTAACGATACCTCACTAATCTTTGCACTTGCCACGGTTCACCATTTTCCATGCGCATTATGCTCCCGATGAGTGTTCGCGTATCATACTATTGATGCGTAAAATCGATTTATCTGAATTTTGAGGAGTTTTGCTAGTAGTCAAAAGACCTGGGAAAAGTATTAAAACAGCCAAAGCCATGGATAATGTGTTCAAAACAGAGTCTAATTTTATAGTATTGAAATAGTCCTGAATATTAAAACATGAGCAGTAAACAGTGCAAGGTGCGCTTTAAGGTAATAGCAAAATTAGCTATTATCATTATCGTAAATACGGAAGGATTGGCTTCAAAGTACGGAAGCCCCAAACATCTGGAAGGTGAAGACTGGCTTAATTTCTCGACAACATTGAGGCACTATTCTTAAAGTTTAACCGAGCAGTAAACAGTGCAAGGTGTGCTTTAAGGTAATAGCAAAATTAGCTATTATCATTATCGTAAATACTGAACTGTTGGCTTCAAAGTACGGAAGCCCCAAACATCTGGAAGGTGAAGACTGGCTTAATTTCTCGACAACGTTGAGGCACTATTCTTAAAGTTTAACCGAAAAGCGCTGGGATAGGACAATCTAGTTACCCATCACTTATTCAGTTAAATTGGCTTGAATATCCGCTGAAAATGCGTTTCATTCACGAATAATCGGTTTTCTTATAGCGGAATTTCCGTGGGATTTGTGGTACTTCTATTCACTTGTATTTTTGTACTGCCCACTGAAAAAAAAAAGAAAAAAAAGCCGCGTTTGTGTTCAGATTAATATTTCCCGCGTCATAGTAGAATTTACGCTGTGGGATGACCGCAGATATTCTGAACGTCATTACTAGAGCAGATAGTGGAAAATAAAAAAATTCCCTTTGCAGAATCCAAATAACTCAGTGTATTCAATTAAATGAAAAAATAAGTTGGCTTTTCAGTTAAACTTTAAAGTACCTTTCGGTCACAGCCAACATGCCCCCAATTAGCCCCTTACTGACAGTCAACAGTTTAAGCTTAATACTCCGAGGGCGCGGACCGATTCACCTACGCCTGAGCCTCATTTTTGTTGCACGCTGCACGTCCATTTCTCGGCCGCTTCTGCTAAATGGCGTTTTGGCACTGCAATGCTTCCGGGGAAGACGGCAGCGCTTCTCGAGAATCGCGGACTTGCTCACCGACCAAGTCCGAGCTTCCCTGCAAGGTGCTGTTTCAACCAAGAATAGACCCTTATGCAACGAATCTAAGAACACATCTTGTGCAGAAGCAAATAAGTGCTGCAGCAGCGATGTGGCAGCATTATTGCACCAAAAACGAGGCTCTGGCAGAATAATTTTGTTCGCCCTTTCCAATTTGTCCAGCTTTTTGAATTGACGACCGGAGTCGGGTGCTCGCGGACTGGATTTACTGCCCGAATTCTCGGCACCGTCATCACCATATGGAAAAGTTGAGATTCTTCAACTTCGTGATGAAAGTGCAGAAAATCCCGCCGGAAAATCCTGATTGTTCGTGCTATTAAGAGTAGCCTCTGTTTTAAAGTCGGAACAACCATAGCCTTGCATTCTTTAAATGTTTCGACGCAAATCAACAGCGTCAAGGCGCGTCGCACTGACGAAAAACACACTCTAACGTGCTGATACAAGATCAGGGCTACCCAGGTAGATTTTCTGCACTTGTTATAGTGTAAAGTGTTTATGTTTTAGAGTGGAAAGTATATATTTTGGTATGTAATATGGCCCTAGTCGCCCGGTATTAGACTCGAATAAATAAATTACGTATGGAAATGATGCCGACAATCATAGCAGGAACTCCAGTCATCAGCACCCGATCCTGATGGTCTGTTGGCAGCAATAGCCACGGACTAGTCTTAGAACAGCGCAGGTTGGTCGGATTTCAGTACGGACCACCCAGCTGACAAGTAGTCGACTTTTTGCGCAGATTTTAGAAGTGGATCCTGTTTCTCTTACCATCACCCATGTCGCCGATGAATGGGACAATCGGGGACTAAAATATACAGTACGAGCTTCAAGTATTTCGCCACCACCCGGGTTTTAATCCCTATTGATCAGTGTGAACTCATCTACGACTTATTTTTTATATCTCTTTTTTAGCCTAGAAGGAGATCTGTTTGGGGGGATGCTTCTCTGGAAAGTACGCCCTAAAACGTTAGATGAAGGGGGAGAAAAGGGGGTCTCTGGGTTTTAAGCCCCTCACGGTTAGTTCCACGTTATTTTGGAAGGATTAGAATAACTTTTAAATAAATTTCCTGCAACGTGACCGCGGTTGCAAGGTCGAATCCAGCGATACCTAGCGGAAATAGATCGCCATAGAAAAGAAAAAATACTTACTAATCTTGTTTTCCGCCGACAGCTCCTCTTTCGGGAAGTCGATGTCAAAAGTAATAATTAAATTTCCATACAAGTTGTTGTTTTCGTAATTAGGCATGCCCTCGCCCTTCTTACGCACTCGCGCTCCTGGGAATGTCACCTTTTCTCGACTAATGTGCACTTTGTGACCGTCTAAGTGGACGATGTCCATTTCAAAGCCTGAAAACATACAAACATTAAAGGGACTGAAAAGCCAAATGATCTTTAATCTTAGATTCGAATACACTTAATTATTTTGACTCTGCCAAGGCATTTTATTTTATTTTCATCTTGGGCTCTAATGGTGACGTTCAGAATATAAACTGGAAATTTGAATTGTAATTATTATCTTGTTGCGAGGAGCAATTTCGCAACAAGATTAGCTCTGCTATAGATAGCAAGGCTCTCGAATAACCCATAGTGTCTACTCAAACTAGCATGCCCATAGTGTCGCCTGATAGATTTCTCATCTGAATGTCATACAAAATCTCAAACCTCTACTTTACTTCGCATATTGGTCCCACGAGCCCCAGACTGACGCAAAAGAATATAGCTGGGGAGTCAACCCACTTTGACGTGGGCCCGAGCCAAGCAGAGCAGCAATCTTTCCTTGAGAGTTGCGTTTTCAGACACTTGTGTTTTCCCTGAGTTTAGCAAAAAGTGTTTTCAATTGCCAGGGTCCAACACTGTGTTTATGTTTAAAAGTGTTTTAAGGCTCCATGTTATGCGCGGGTTTAACACTGATTATCCGGAACACACAACTCTCACGAATAGCAAGTTATGTTACGTGTTTAGACGTTAGACTCAAGAGTAAACACCATGGGATGAAAATGGGTATTCGCACATTGGTGTTAAACTCCATGTTAAACTCATTGTTGTCGGAAAACGCAACTGAGTAGTTTTTGTCTGTCAACCCTGTTTGTGATTCGAAAATAACAAACCGAAACGAAAGACTTACCCGTCAGCGCATCTGCTAGGGACACGGTCACATTGGTATAGAGATCATCTCCCCTTCTCTCGAACTTGGCGTGGTGCAGCGTCTTAATCCGAAGTCGAAGGTCTCCAGGCTCGCCATCCACGTGGGGCTCACCCTCTCCTGCAAACTTCTGTTCTTGGCTGTCACGCATTCCAGCCTCAACCTCAACTTCTAGAACTCTCTCCTCGCTGACAAACCTGAAGACGAAAACACGGTAAGTACACTCGCAGAAAATGTGAGCATTTCTCGGCGGATTTCTAGTCGCCCGCTGGATTATCTGCTTATCACCACAATTGGTTTCACCCCTGCAAATGTTACGCGATATTCTCTCAAATGTCATGTTCTCACTGTGAGACACTACAAATTTGATTCAATTGTTAATTATCGTTAGTCGCGTTTTTGTCACCTATCCACCAATAGTTGCGTTTTTGTTCGGCTTTTGCCTTTCCCTTTTAAAGTTTAACTGAACAGGCAACTTATTTTTACATCTTAGATTCAAATACATTGAATTATTACAACACACATTGGGGATTTTCATTCTGTCCACAGTAGTCTTCAGTAGGGACGTTGGGAATGTGGAGGCTTTCCCATGGTGAATCCGTCCACAGTTCGCCCGCGAAAATTCGAACTGTCGACCAAATGTGATTTTTCAAGCTCATATTTTGGTCGAGGTCAGATATGGCAAATACACAATTTATTTATTCCCATGCTGCTGGTGTTGTTGCCAAATGTTCCAGGCACCATAGAGCTATCACAAAAACGGGAAGAGCGGCAAGCACAATGGGATAATCGGTTATTTGGAAATATCAGAAAAACAAACTAACGCTTTTTCATCGGGTTTTCAAGATTATTTAAGTGAACAAGTGGTGGGTAACTAGATTGGCGTATCCTAGCCCTTTTCGGTTAAACTTTAAGCTTTGGCTTTTTGTCGTTTTCAGGCCTTTTTTAACATTCTCGCGTTTTCGCAAGTTGCCATTACTACTAAGGACTTTTCACTTTTCTCGGATGAAAACGCTATTTTGACAAATGCCATTTTATTTGTATTTTACCTGCACTTCGAATTTTTCATCTTTAAAAACCAAGACAGTCTCGAAATACTGATTTTCACTTTGAATCAAATTCCTCTTTTATTGGATTTTAGGACAAACTGGCTAAAGTAGCGAGACAAAAAGCCAAAAGGAGAGCGTAACTTAAGGCGTATTCTCGCCGTTCCCCGAGGACTCCACTTGAGGAATCCCCGCGTTTTTGTTTGTCCCGGGGACTCACTCCCCGTATTCTCGCGAGTCCCCACGGACAGGGAATGCTCCGATTATCATCCCCGTCATCGAAAAGGACTCCCTTTCAGATTCGGAGGGGAATCAATTTTTGCTGGTGTTGGTGCAATATAAAATTTATTAAAAGTACTCAGAATAAACAAAACCAAAAATAAAGTGGATCCAGACTAATTTCGTCAACTGAATATTTCTTATTCGAACAAAATCGATTTTGGAAGCATTCCCCGTGTTCTCGCTGTTTCTGTACGCGGAGTCCGCGTGGAGTGACTCCCTCTATTCTCGCCGTTCCCTTCGATTCCCCGAGGAGTCCTCGGGGAACGGCGAGAATACGCCTTTAGTCACCTACCAAGTTCGCCTTTTTGCAAAAAGCCGAGGGAAAAGGCGAAAGTCGGCGTTTGCCTTTTTGACAAAAACGGGAAATTGTCAAACAGTGCTTAGGACCATAACGCAAAAAAAGTAAAAGCCGTCGAAAAGGCGAGTGAAAAGTCGAACAAAAACGCAACTAATGTCTCTGTTCATTTTCCGGTTCCGCACCAAGTTTACGCCTCACTACTCTATTGACCGTTTTTCGACCAAGCCCTTTGCCCAATACTCTTGGTGACCAACTCTCCTTGCCGAAACAAAATCGCCCTGTACCTAGCGGAAGAGCCGGAAGCTGCACCACTCATGTCCCCAACGATCGCCGTGATTCGTTGAGGCATCCAGTTGTTGAATATGAGTCGTTAGTGCGACAATTTCTCGTTCTTCCTGAGGATCACTGGCGTATTTTGCACTTAGTCATATAGAGTATCTGCCCAGGCCTCCGAAGAAAGGAGATTGGCAAACTCCGAGGTGGTCTTCCCAACCTGCTCAGGAGAACGACACCAGACTCCGCTCTACCAAAAGCGGTGTGACCTCTTTTGGCAAAAACGCGACTAATATTACTGTTGATCACTGAGCTAATGGCCAACTAACGCGACTGATACAAAACACGAACGAAAAAACAGAACAAAAAGATCATTCACCAAAACTTGCCAGAAAAGTAGCCCCACCGAGACAGCCGAAGCGTGAGAGACACGAAAACTCGTCCCCAAAAGCACCACAAAGAGCGGATTACCAGAAGAAACTCCAATGGTGCTGTCTCGAATGAGAACGTTTACAGCGCACTTCGGGAAAACAGAGTAAGGCGTAAAAGAAGGCTACGGTACATTCGTGCCGGATTTTACTAAACAGTTAAACGCTCTTTAAAAGTTGATATCGTATATTTCTTTTCAGCGCGTTTCTTTATTTTTGTTGTGACATTAACAGCTTTGTTGAACTTTTCCAAATCAATCGTTTTTGTTTATGAATATTAGAGTAATGACGAATTATTTTTGTAGCTGCTTGAAGACTTGTCATTTTAATTCGCGTTCGTATTCGTGTAGCAAAACAGGGGATTTTATAGTAAGCTGATGATCGAGATCCTAGGGCAGAATATGTGTTCTTGGTGCGGACTCTTTCTTTCATGAGGCATAGGTGACCAGAATAAATAATTTTTTTTTTACTAACTTAACATTCGGGCAGTCGTCGCAGACTTGTTGCTGGATCATCTGGAACCTTCCGGGGCCCAGTTGTCGAGTCACCATTTCCTGTCGGCAGTTGCATTTGCGTGTGCCCTTGGCTGGTTTGGCCACAGGTTTGTTATGAGTAATCTGAAAACAAAATTCGGATTTTATCCGATTGGATAAAAATCGGTCAAGCAGATCGAATGTCATTCTCCACGTGGGAACTACAAAACTATTTAGCGGCTATTTCTGTTCATTTTTAAATAAGCAGTTATAGATAGTCCTTCAGCCCAAGCTGACTGCGAATCATATTTGACGGTGCAAAACGGATAAGTCAGCTACATTTTATTCGAGCTATATTTCGGCCCTTCTCGGCAAGGGTCCTCTTCAGGCTTCACAAGTTCATTTTCCAGCTTGAGCGGCTTGAGCCTGAAGAGGACCCTTGCCAAGAAGGGCCGAAATGTAAATGTAGCTACATGTAAAATGTAGCGGAGTTATCCGCTTTGCGCCGTCAAATATAAGCATTTATAACTAATTATGAGCGTTTCCGAGCTGCCCGTTAACTGTTCGAGTTATAAATATTCCTTCAGCCCAAGAAGACTGCAAATCATATAAGTTCAGCTGGCGTATCCGTTTTGCACTATCAAATATGTTCGAGTTATTCATTTGAAAACACAATAACTTCACGAAGGACCACTAGAGTTGGTAAGAACAACAGAATAGGTTACTGTACATGTCCATTAAATACATGAATAGTAGCCCATGCTTGGGGCAGTATTAATATTTAAGTTATTGTTTTGTTTCTGGTTAATCAGTTCCTATTTCTATTCCCTTCTTTTCTTCTTACGTAATCCAATAGTCTAAATGTCTAATTTAGTTCAGTGGTCAAATATCATCAGCATGGATTTTGAATCGTCTTGTTAGTTACAAAATGTCTCCTTAAATACATGAATAGTAGCCCATGCTTGGGGCAGTATCAATATTTAAGTTATTGTTTTGTTTCTGGTTAATCAGTTCCTATTTCTATTCCCTTCTTTTTTTCTTACGTAATCCAATAGTCTAAATGTCTAATTTAGTTCAGTGTAGATAAATATTCTTTGAGCCCAAGCTGACTTTGAAACATTTATTCCAGCAATGTTTTCAACGGATACATCAGCTAAGATTCTTCATAAGCGATCTTTGTTTCTTCGATATTTGTTTACAGATTTGTTTCTTTCCCCGAAGTTGAACAAGAGGACTGAAAGCCTGACGAGGACCCTTGCCAAGAAGGGCCGAAATATCGCTTATGAAGAATCTTAGCTGATGTATCCGTTGAAAACATTGCTGGAATAAATTAGTTCAGTGGTCAAATATCATCAGCATGGATGTTTGAATCGTCTTGTTAGTTACAGAATGTCTCCTTTGTCATTTTCTTTTTTGATCTGTCAACACCACATTAGCAAACACTGTCCATTAAATCTTATCGAGTAGGGTAAAGAGAAAAATTTGTGGATGCCCCACCAAAACCCAAAACAATAACAAAATCTTATCAAGTAAAAGTGCTAGAAATAATATACAATTATATACTCTCACAGGGAAGCTAGTAAAAATTCAGACCTTTTAGCTCTAGCTAAATCTTTCCCAACTAACGCATAAGAGGGTAAACACCTTATGATGAATTCCCTGCTTGCACAATCAACCTTCCTAACACAAGAAAAGTCATTTTCAATACTCACCTCAACAAAATTTCCTGTATATAGTTCCTCCAAGGTCACATGGAGATCCATCACAATATCAGCTCCCTTTGCTGTTTCCCTTTCACCATTACCACCACCCCCAAACTGAAATCCAAAATCACCAAAAAATGAACTAAACACATCAAAACCATTGTCAGCCTGTCCTCCCTCTCTTTTCACACAGTCTTCTCCACATTTGTCATACAGAGCCCTCTTATCGGAATCTGAAAGAACTTCATATGCAGCACCTAAGTCCTGGAATTTATCCTGTGCTTGTGGATCATCTCGGTTTTTATCTGGATGTAACTCTTTTGCTAAGCCTCTGTATGCTTTCTTGATTTGATTTGTCGAGGCTGACTTTGAGATACCCAGAATTGCATAGAAGTCTCTCCTAAAAAATAAAGAGTATAAGGATAGGCATACCCGATGAAAAACATGTAGCCTGCGTAGTTGTACGAAAAAGTTGCATGTATTGATATGTAACAGTAAAGAACACTACCATTTAATGTGCCTCAGATTTGGGCCATTCTCTAAGTAGTATACAGTAGCATCCTATTTTGCTACAGTAGCATCCAGTCTTGCTAATAGTAGAATGCAGTAACTCGGTAGCCTTGACACTGAAGCATGTACTAGCATAAGTTGGTACTGCATGCAACTTTTTCGCACAATTTCATAATACTATTCTGAGATAAAATTTTCAAAAGGGTAGGCATTGTTCAAATCGGTGTAGTAAGCTGCATAAGGATTTTCCTCGTCATCATTTCTTGACTAAGTCGAGCAACCAGAGCAGGTGGCGATTTGGTTAGAGCTGGATAAGCGAAAAAAAAAGATCGACTTCTATTTTTCTTAATCGGTTCCGTCACGTCCTGCTCGCAAAACAAGCCGACGTGTATAGCTCTTATCCCGCTTCTTTCCCCATTCTGAACAATGCTATATGCGACGCTTAATGCACTAATTACTAGAGGTATTTTCTTCCTGGGTAAAACCACAGTTTGGAATAGCCTATGCTAGATGGAGATTACAGTACTATTGATGATTTGAGTGAAATTCAGAAAACAAAAAGTTTATTATTTTTAAAGGGTTAGGGTGCCCAGAATTTGGCATGGGCTTTTCCAAACTGTCGGTACACCCATAGTTACTCATAGCCTATCCAAAAATAAGGGATTTGTGGTAGATTCGTATCTTCAACTCCGTCAAGCCCTAAGGAACTCGCAGTTTATATACGGTATTATAAATATCTGCAACCGTGATCTTCCTCAGTGGCGAAACTAGCCCATTTTCGTGTGGGGGGGGGGGGGCAAGCCCAGATTTATTCAAACAATGTTTACAACGGATTCGTCAGCTATGATTTTTCATCAGCGATATTTCGGCCCTTCTTGGCAAGGGTCCTCGTCAGGCTGTCAATCTTCTGGTTCAACTTCGGGGAAGGAAACAAACCTGTAATAAATAACTGAAGCTTCTACCGACTATAAATATCTTATTAAGGTAAATTATCTTCAAATACCACTATAATGAAAAAACTAGTCCTGAGATTTAATTTTTGACAACGACGCTGTTTTTGCTGTACGATTGGGGCGATGACAGGAAAGGGTTTTTTCTGCATTTTGATCAGCTTCGGTTTTTTCATTAATAAGGGGCTGAAAACTTGAATATTATTTTATTAATGACCTCGTTCTACGTTTCTATTATGAGTACTTGCCTGAATCTATTACTTTGAATAATCACTGCACGGAAAAACTAGTGCTGAGATTTAATTTTTGACACGGCTGCTGTTTTTGCTGCACGATTGGGGCGACGGCAGGAAATATTTTTTTCTGCATTTTGATCGACTTCGGTTTTGTTGTTAATAAGGGACTGAGGTTTAAATTTTCTTCCCTTAATAACCCCGTTCCACGTTTCTGGTAAAGAGTACTCGCCTGTATCTCTGTATCTCGGAAATATCGCTGATGAAAAATCATAGCTGACGAATCCGTTGTAAACATTGTTTGAATAAATGTTTCAAATTCAGCTTGGGCTCAAAGAATATTTAAGCCCAGATTTTACCGACAAGATTTAATGATTTACCGCCAAAAAGCGTGGCAACGGCGCACATTCCCCGTGAAGGATCTTACAACCGTTGTAATAATAAGTTGTAACATATCAATTGAGATAGTTTTCTGAATGAAATTAATGAATTCGCCATTAACTTCCTGGCACCAATGGTGATCACACAGAACCAGGAACATACTATACAGTCAGTAGTCTTGCAAATCAGAAAAGTAGTGATAGACACCGCAACAGATTACTTCACTGCTTGAAAATTTACGCGACTCTCTTTTTAGCTTGTAAACTAAGCGGTTTTTGGGGGGTCCAAAACAGCATCTAAGAGTTCGTAAAGTTTGTCTGTCCGTCTGTTACCATGAAATAACTCTCAAAGGGGTTGAGATATTTAGTTGAAATTATGTATGAGGATGCATTGCATCAAAGTACAGGTGAAGTTAACGGGCAATCCAGTTTTATGGAAACTTGATGGCTGATGGGAGCAGATGCCCTTCTGTGTCCGAAAGAAATCCGACAACTGAGTGGAAGGTAGGAGGGGTCAGAGTAACTTTGTGATTTGACGCTTCAAAAACCAAACGTGTGTATGGAAGATTCTTCCTACTATGTTTCACTGCTATCCAACCATCCAGGGGCACGATAACATGAGTGCGGGAGTAGGAGTGGATGAGGGTGAATGCTGAGCATTATTACCTTATTTTTTTCCCAAGCAACCAAAGTCAGTTTACCACAGAAATTCCAGAAATCATGGATAGGAACACCTGTCATTATAGCTGATGAGATAAATAAAAAAGATACTGCTATTTCTTCTTACCCAGCACTAACTTCTATGACCACAGACACCACGGACAGGCAGAGTGTGAGCCACGTCTGCTGGAGCTTCATGGTTTCTGTGGAGGAAAAAAGGAGAATTTTAGCAAATGGTCAATGACAGGCCCAGAGTCACAGCCCACAAGATCAGTCTGAACCAAATGCCTTTCCTTTGTACAGTACACTTTTGGTGTGCCTCACAACATCAATACTATACTCAATAAGGCCTTGGTAATTGTTACCTTCTGGCTCCAGATTCACTGAATCACATTCGGAAACTGATGCACCCTACTTCCCCATTCTGATTTGTTGTTTTCTGGTTTAACAAGCAGCGGGCATTACTGCAAAAAAATGCTAAACCACAGTAAAACCTATAACCCAAATAGATCCCTTTTCAAGCATCCCACCAGACAAACAACCTTTGCCTACTGAGTCCCCCTGGACCAGGGCGTACTTTTTCAATACTTTTTAACTAGTTAAGCCCAAACATATATCTAGAAGAAATTCCAATACGATCCGGCCAGCGCTGTACAAGATTTGAATGAATTGCGCTTTTTGTCTTGGAGTCTGCATGTGCAAACCTCCAGAAACGAACATCCGTATCTTGAAAAAATCACGCTCAGGAGAAGAATGCTCTCTGTGGCCATGTCTGTAAATGCATTCTCCATGGTGTGTTCAAGTATGGTTTCATTGTTCAGGTGTCCTTTAAAAGGAAATTCAAATGGTCCAAGTAAAAAAAAATTCAACAGAACTTGCATCAGGAGATGGCTCTGAAAGGGATTAGAAATATCAAATGGTTAAGAATATATGAAAAGCAGCTTCCAATAACTCTGTCACACAAATCCTTAGTTTTGGGCATGATGACAGCATGGTTCTCCAAGGTCAGGTCATGCAGCACCAGTGCTCATAAGTTGAGACACCAGACCACATCCTGCAGCAAGAACACAGTACCCCCATACAGATCTGTTGAACTGAAACTGATATTTGCTCAAGGGCCTTGCTTCAGTTCCTCCAATCCCTCGGCCTTGCTCCAGTACCAGGGCATTGTGCCCCAACCTGGTCTAAACTAAGTTGTATCAGAATTCCATACAAGCGTGATGTCACACCCATTTGATCTATTTAACCTCAGAAAAAGAAAAATTGTAGTTTATTATGTCGGTGACTATGTATTTTAATCAATTTTAATATATATAGCCTATGCAGGGTCAATAGGGAGCCGAGCAGCCAGCAAGGCACCTGCATTCAGCCTGCATTCATTCATTTTTATTACACAGACTACATAACATGAATACAAGGCAAGAAACAAGATCCCCTGCCCTGAAGCTATCTTTGCTGCATTTACATGTACAAAACAACCTAGAGACAATCACATCCTATGTTGGGTCCTCATTCACTGGACGTTAGTATGCTGTCAGTACAGCTGCAATTCACAAGTGTATGTACGCTGCAACTCACAAGTGTAGCCTATGGAACTCCAATACAACCTAGTCAACGCTCACCGGACACTCACAACCTAAGAAGAGCATCTGTACAAGCAGTGTACAAGTAGACAGCAAGCACTGTGCTTGCTCAAACACTGGGCTGGGCGCAGGCTGGGCGTGCCCTGTTACAAAAGCAAATGCCCAAACTTGAAAATTTGTTTTAGACTGGACTAACTAGTTTGGCACTAGGTTCACTGCTGCTGTATAAACTGTGGGTGGACAACTAGACCTACTTTACTAAAGTGTAGGTAGGCTAGCCTAGTTCATCTCTGTTTCTAGGCTACACAATGCTTCATCAGATCATGAAATTAAATGTAAGTAATATAGGTACCTTATTTTAAATGATCCTGAAATACAGCGTAATATTTACACTGGAACCATGACCTAAAACATCTTAAGCCATTTGTCAGATTAAAAAATTGATGAATTCCTGATTTTGGCAAGTCGTTTTGGCTTCTCCCGATTGGTTGACTCCAATCACCGTTGTCAGCTCAAAACTCACGGAGAAATTAGCCCGTTCGTTCTTGTTGATAAATGATATTTGTACTTGTTTGTCAGCTCGTTGCGATAAAAAAAAAAATATCACAAGACGACCAGTTCATTTTTCTTATGAATAGCATTTTTTTCAGACTTTTCTTCTATCATCATGGAGCATTTATGCTAGGAAATCTAGGAAGAGACAGGGAAGACCAGGAAACAGAAGCGACGAGGCAAATCGCCGCCGTCCGCAACCTTCTGGCAACACCGCGTTCCCAAAGGCAGTTAATTTAAAAACAAAAAATGTGCTCAAATCTTGAAGAAGCCGAAATTGATTGTGCCACCAGGTAAACCAAGCTATTCGTTGATGTTTTCTCCACATTCTTTTCATTATTCGAGTGCTTATGCAGACCCATTTTTGCCAACTTAAGTTTAATTCAGTTTATTTTTCATTGTATAGATTTATTTGTATTACTAGTGCCGTGCTAGTGCCTTATGTTCACATTGTATGTAGTGACAAGTCTTTATGACTTACCACTTTTGGTAATAATAAATTACGAATTTAGCGTCGGCAGTGTAAACTTCTAATTTTGTAATTGTGCAGTCTGCAGTAGCGCTCATTTGCTGATTTCTGTAAAAAAAAAATCAAATTGTATGGAATCCCATCTAATTTTCTTTTAGTTTTTACCAAAAATACTTCCAAAAAATATTTCAAATACAGCATTGCATTCAGGAAAAATTACTTTTGATAAAAATAATGTCCAAACAACTTTTATTTTATACCTTGCTATTTGCACCTGTTTGGACCATCCAGGCATTGTCCAGGCACCACCCACACAGCACCCACATGAATGAAATATATGCATGTAATTTCTGACGTTTCATTCCAATGTGAAACTGGGGGATGTGGAACTGGGCCTTTATTGAAAGCTGTAACTATTCTCTACAACATAGTAGGCTATTTTTTAAGTTTTCTTGGAACTAAGTCCCACTATTGCCAAGTGCGTTTCTTCTAAACATCTGCTGACCATGGCAAGATTCTTTTTGCGCCAGCTTTGGTTTCCAATTTTCTTTTGCAACTTTCGTGGATTTCTTTGAGCTACCAGGTTTAGTTTAACCAAATAGCTTGAGCATAATCATTTGTACCAGTATTTTCTTTTGCATCTTTTTGCACTTTTTGTCTTTGTTTTGTACCAAGCAGTTCTTCAAAGAAGAAAGAGAATTGAGTGGATGACTTTTGATACCAACTATCTTGATCAGAATGGATGTATTTTGATGTTGATTGGCATTTAGGGGGAAAAGCCTAGCACATTCACACAAAACAAGGCAAGACATGAAGACACATGCAATTCTTGTGTCTTTCCTTGCCAAGAAGGGCTGAAATATAGCTCTAATAAAATGTAGCTGACTTGTCCATTTTGCACTGTTGAATATGATTCACAGTCAGCTTGGGCTGAAGGAATATCTTAGTCTTTATTTACACAAGTTTACTAGGGCTGGTGTAAATATATGGATGGTGCAAATAGCAAGGTATCCTGTAATTACATTTAAATCAAGCTATATAAAAACTAACTGAACTTGCCTAGACAAATCTGATGAAACCAATGACTAAATGGCCATTGTTAATCAGATTCAGTAAATTGCCGGTTCTCATCACTTGAGCATCATATTCACTGTTTGTCTTATTATAATTCAATTGCAGGAACCTCCATTGCAATAAAATAACACCCAGTTTCAGTATAAAACACAAAGGAAAAGTGGCAATCACATGTATTCGCTTGACGATTCTATGGCAACATCATAATTTCTCGGAATTTTAAATGTGCCAAATTTAATGCTAGGCCTATGATTTAAGCACATGGTGGTGTGGTCCCATAGGAATTATTGTTTTCCTAATGATGAGTTTGGATGCTTGGCAGGACGTTAGGGAGGTAATGTTGGATTCAAACCAAAGCTAAAGTTCAGGAGAATCATCATCTATCTGTCTATTCCAATGACTTAAGGCTCAGAATTTGAAAGTTATTTATTTAGTATCATACCTAGTAAAGGAGGACTAAGATCAGGGTAGGATACAGTAGACTTTTGTACTTATTCAAGCTGGCTATGCTGGAAGAGAGAGGAACCCGCCGTAGCATTGATTTTGATATTAACATCCTCTGTCCCAGCTCTATTCCCGAACTATGTAACATCCTCCATATTATTACCCTAGATGTAGTAGACTCCAAACTTAACATGAAAGATATGGAAGGAGTTTTCTTCCAACATCTGTTAAATTGGACAATAACACATAAGCTAGTTCTTTAAAAAAAAATTATGAAAAAACAGCAAAGTGATTTAGGTGAACAATATTTATTTTGTGTGACAAAGTAGGTGGTAACCCTGTGATAGTTACTTTTGATCAGTTCACATTTGTTCTATTCCATTGTAGAACAAGATGAGAAGGGTCAGAGTAGTAGGTGATTTTGATTTGACTAACTTTCATGGTTTATTTATTTATTTTAATTCCAGAGGTTCATCTTTGACAGCTGAGACCATTAAGTGTAAAAGATGTGACAATATGGGAGAGATTATTCTTCGAGGAACCGATTCCTATTGCAGGTGTGTATTATGCTATCTCCAGTGTTTGTTTCCATCTGTATCAGTATAGTATGTAACTAACCAGCAAGCTAGCTTTGTAGGGTGTCTTTCAGATAGGGCGTCAAGGAATGGGATGTCAACGATGGAAGCCTTTAGAATCCGTTCACTGTTTGTTGTGCTGTTTTTATCTGTTCAAGATTAAATGGTAGAAAATTTTCTTTTGATATCTTCTTGAACAAAAAATTACCAAGAGGAAATGAAGGGCCAGATACAACCATAATACAATTAGTAAGTATGAATTTTGAGAAATAGTATTAATTTATTATGCTGAGGTTGCTATTTATTGTTTGTTGTGGGTGTCTGAGGATGATTATTATCTCTATCCGTTACATATTTTGTTGTGGTTTGGTTTGTGGTCTCGATTAGGACAACTGAAGTTGGCTCTTTGTTCAGTAGTTGTTCTGCATTAATGCAGTTTTATTGTTTTGCCAGCCCCTATGACAAGGTTACTTCTTGGGGTGGTTGTTAAACGAAGTATTTTATTTATTTATTCAATAAATTGCTCTCTCTCTCTCTCAAAAAGTTTAGGATACTATTACAACCAAGTGAAGGTCGTTTGCCGTTAGAACAATGCGTACTGGAGCATTTCGTTAATTAGGTCACTCCTCTTTCAGTTGTGACGAATTATGTTAGCTCAGTAAATATCAAACTTAGCTTTCTTCGTAGATGGAACAATGCAGGATTTTGGGACCAATGAATCCGTAAGAACATATTACCACAACCGTTTGATTAGCATTTGGTTCACTGACATTCTTCTGTCCTTTTCAAGACCCCTGTTATTTCGGTGTTGGTTTAACCTTTAGAGCTTAGCGAAGCTCGTGGGTTGTATTAACTGAGGCTGGTGATTGAGCACTAAAGGTTGGTTGGGACGTAGTAAGCTTAAAGTTCAATGGGCACATCAAACTACCCCAGTCCCACTCTGTAACAACCTAGGAACAATGCTTACCCCCTAGATCAGCAGCTTTTTCAACAGTTTCCTCTCTGTGATATTTCAAAGCGTAATTGTTTGGGCAAGTACATGCTAAATTTACTAGCTTGGACAAAGATAAAAGTGATGTTTCTTATTATACTTAGTAGATCTTTATTGTATGCATAAATCAGCTTGTATCATTCAAATTTGAATAGGTTATTTGTTTTTGAATGATTGTTGTAGCTATGTCATTTTTTATAAGCTTATTGCATATTCTGGTACATTTTATAAAGCAAGCTAATCAAGCTTCACAACACTATTCCACAAAGAAAAACTTTAACAGGCACTTTAAGCCATGGAACTTCTGATGATACACTAGAACAATCATGTAAACTGCATCTGCGGCTTGACTTTGGTGACATCTCAAATTTATATCCTTTTCTACCAAGCATTGCTGGGAGTTTTTGAATTTCCTGCCACTATGTTCCAGCTCCTAAGATTTGGAAAACCGAAATACCAGAGAGGTAAAGACAAGGGATAACAAGAAAACGTCCGATTTTCGTAGCGCTTTTTAAAGGAAGTCAGAAATTTTTATTTGTGAAGCATTTAATACAAAGTAAAGCATTAGAAGTGTCCATTGTGCTTTAAAGGTTAATTGATGACAGACCTTTTTTTCACCTAAGAAGAGAGATGATTGTTCGATCTAACAGATATAAGATTGAGTTGGATGTGTATATTGTCTATATACAGAACAAGGAATAAATTAAGTGTGAAAGAAAAGGAAACGACTTCTCTAAACGAAGTATTACGATCTAGAGTCGGGTATTTACCTTTACTGGTCCGCCACCACGGAAATATGTCGGCACAAGGTATAATTTAGCTTACCACTTCTTTTTTTTTATAATAAATAAATAAACAGAAAGAAGGAAAACCCCCATCATTTCACGATTAGGTTTGTTTCTGTCTTGAGAGACCAAACATCTTCTTATTCAAGGTATAACTGTAAACAAATTAAAAATCTGGTATATTTTCGATTAGGGAGACTTGTCAGGCATTATAGCTATGACCTTGGTGTAAATCATTGTTTTGGTTTCTAGTAATTATAATTTACGCTGCATAAAAGGGATCAGCAAGCAACGGGAAATCTCCTAAAATACTGTTTGTTTCAGTGGCTGCTTCATCATCTACATTAGTCACAAGTTCTGCTCTACAATTGGGAAAATGCGTGCTGTTCGACATGGGGACAAGGTTCTTATAGCCTTTTCTGGAGGGTTGTCGTCGAGAGTGATGGTTCATTTGGTGAACGAAAGCATTCAAAAAGCTGGGGCACAAAGAAGACTGATGTTTCAGCCGACTGTTCTCTTCATTTCAGGTACCATACGAACATTCTCTATTATCTTCGGGTGAACCTTTTTATCGACAGCAAATATGCTAACACTCAGAATATCTTGTATTAAAGCACAACTTGTAGTAGATATAGTTTCTGCTCCAATATCTGACGTCCGTAACTCGTTTGAAACTGTGCTGTGTTTTTTTCAAAAAATTACAGACCCTACCGGCTGTTTGAGCCCCCCCCCCCCCGTCGTCCCCTTAGCTTGGTGAGAAACATGGAAAAAATTGCAGAGCCGGTCTTTCTGACTAAAGAACTCTTTGTAATTTCTGGTTCCTACTCCCCTGTGTCCGGTGTCCCCAAGTAGTTTTTTGGTCTCACTATTTCCCGGTGACTTCTCACTAGGACCTGCCTTCCGACCAGGTTCTCGTGTGTCCGCAGTGGTGAGGAAAACCAGACAATGCTGTGTCCAAAAATGGTTTATAACACTACGATGCAGTCAGCGGGGAATCTAAGAACTATTTATTATAAAAAAAACAGAGACCAGTAGTGGGTACTCGGAGGTAAAGAAGTCGGCTATTGTTGACTTGATTCATTCATTTTAGTCAGTACTAAAAATGTACTAGTGAGTGAGAACAGGCGGAGTTAGATATACGCTATAGGGACCAGCAAGTCGAACAGGTCGCTGAGTTCTGATATATCGGCAGTACAGTTGAAAATACTGGAGCTTGTGCAAACGAAGTCCAGCTAAGACTTGGCCAGGCCAGCGGTGTCCTCAGTCGGCTAGTACTCCCTTAGACTCAAGCTGAGACTTTCCAACAGCAACGTTCTCTCCGTACTTCTGTACGAATCCGAAACGTGGCCACTCAGCCAACAGCACGAGAAAGCCTTTGGAAACACTTGCCTTAGGCGGATCTTAAACATACACTGGACAGAAAGGGTCGCAAACCTGGCGATTCGCCAGATGCCAGTGCAACCCCTTATTACTGAAGTCATCAAGATCCGCCGCTGGAGGTATCTGGGCCATACAACCAGGATGGGAAGCATCAGACTCGCCAACGCTATCCTCTAGTGGCATCCTGAGGGATCCAGACGAAGAGGCGGACCGAAGAACACCCTTCGCCGTACTTACCAGTCGGATATACACAATATCATCGCGTCTATCCAGCTCGAATGAGAAGAGGTATGGGCATCGGCCCTTATAAGAGCCGACTGCCGGCTCTTCTTGGATGCCCTAAGCGCCTCTGAAGGTACAGGAGAAACTAAAGTCTAAGGTAAGGTATGAGCGTACGAATTAACAGAATAAAGAAAACACACATACAAGTGAAATGCTGCGGTCGCTAAGCTTGTACAGGCTTAATCAATCAATCAATCAAGTTTAATCCCAATAGCTAAAAGCTAGAAAAGGAATACAGATTTACAAAATACACAGACACACAAGAAACAAATTAACTAATACACGTACAAGAAATTACCAGAAATAAATGATGGAATGAAACTACGTAAAAATTGGGTAGAAGAATTAGCGGGATATGGGGAAAACTTATTGCCAGTATTCCTCTCGGACCGACGCACGGAAGACGGGAGGGGAGGGGGGAATAGATGGGTCATCTGGGGGCAACAGGTTATCTTAGCTCCAAAATTGTTTGAAAGAGTATTTCTACGTACAGATAATTTAGGAATGTCAAGTTTAATGAGAGCCTCTTCGTATGTAATATTATGATCACCCAGAATGAGTCGTATAATAGAATAATCGCTAGTAAAGTTAGAATCGCGCCTTAAGCAGCGCATAATCAGTGAACCAGAAAACAGAAAATAAGTAACAGACATGCCAAAAACAAAAAGGGTAAATGGAGATATTTATTTCAAACCAAGAAATTCAGTAGAATTCTTAAACAAGACTGGAGAAGGTTTCTTACAGTTCATCGAAAACTATGAACTGACGAATAAATTTCTTTGCAGATCCAGGCATCTTGGAGCCAATTGAAGATAGTCGAGAGAAACAACTGACAGAAGTCATTAAAGTATGTAAAAATCACGAGCTACCCCTTGTATGGTGCTATCTAGAGGACTATCTTACTGAATCTCCAACTGTCTATGAAGACAATGAGCAATTTGTTCCACCAGCAAGCGACAAGATAGAAGCACTTCAAGCATTGTTTCAGTCAGTAAAGACTCTCACTGCCAAAGAAGATCTTATGCAGAGAATAAAGTAAGCAGTTGCTTCACCAGTTTTAAGGAATATACGTAAAGATGGAATTTATGAGCGTGTTCCACCCTACTTACCATAGTTACTACGCATGACGTCCAGAGCCGTTACTAGCCAAATTTTTTGTTTTTTTTTTGGGGTGGACGAGGGATTTACCGACTGGCTGGTAATTGTTACCGACTTTTTCTGCAGAAAAAACGACTTTTTTCAACAACAAAAATGACATTTTTGATAAATCGAAAACCGACTATTTTGACGAAAAATCGACCAATTTTCAGAAAAAACGACTGTTTTCATGAAAAAAATCAACTATTTTGACAAAAAATCGCGGCGCTTCGCGCCGACTCGGTTATTTATTACCGACTGGCAGACAGCATTTGGGGGGGGGGGGGGGGGGGGGGGGGGGGGGGCTCCCCCCCCTCCCCCCCCCCCAGTCGTGACGCCCCTGATGACGTCACGATTCCTGGCTTTCTGCCGGTAAGGCTGGAACGATTTTTCTATTTTTCAGCAGAATATCATGCCACGGGCGAATCCGACCAATCACGTTACAGAGATGCGTAGCTACCACGCTTACTACGCTCCCAAATATGGTAAGGAAATAGTTAGTATTAGTTACTGTTTCGACAAGGTTGGAACGGTCAGCGTAGTAACTTTTTTACGAGGACGAAAATAGTAACTAATAGTTACTGTTGTTAGAAGGGTGGAACACCCTCTATTTAAGTTACTAATAAACCTGAAATAAGGTCGACTGAATTTGGAGGTCTAAATTTGAGTCTACCTTATATAATTTCCATGTTTTCGTATGGAATATTAAGAAACGTGCCGTTGGGAAGGTATTTGGCGATACTAGCGTACTACGTTGACAAGACGAAGGGTAGCTCAGTTGGTAGCGCGTCGATCTTGTAGAGCGAGGACGTCAAGGTTCGAATCCCAGCCGAGGAACTTTTATGATTCAGTGTCTACTTGTCTCGTGAAAGCATCTGTTGTTATCACTAGCGTACTACGTTGACAAAACCAACGGTAGCTCAGTTGGTAGCGCGGCGTTCTTGTAAAGTGCAGAGGCCATGGTTCAAATCCTAGCCGAGGAACTTTTATAATTCACTGTTTACCCTCTCTTGAAATATGCTGTTTCAACAATCACTGTCTCCTTCTAAGTTCGACAGGAAAAAAAAACCGGTTTGGGAAGAAGCTTTGTCGCTCCCGCTTCTTGCTATGGTTACTTTTGTTTCTTAGCCACCATTATAGCCAAGCCTAGAAGGCTTCTTAAGTTATCTCCTTTTGTGTCATTTACTTTTTGTTACCATCATCTACTACTGGATTTTCAGTCTCTAGTTTATAATTGTATTGTATTCGTACAGATTTGTTTAAGATGCGGGAGGGTTAGGATCTTTTCTACTTCTGGGTACATCTTGTTCTGGTGTAGTTATTTTTTTTCTTTCCGTAGGACTGAACTAATATCCAAGGTTGCACAAAAGTGTAACCATCCAAAGGTCTTTGTTGGCACCAATTGCTCAAGACTGGCGACTACTTTGTTGACGTCGGTAGCACAAGGACGCGGAGCACAGTTGCCTCTAGAAGTGGTGAGTCTCACCTTTCCATACAGTAGGTATGTTCGTTACTTCGTTGCACTGAGTGCAGCTTCTCGTCTTTTCGTACCGGTGTCCGGTTCTTCTCCTATAACCAGTTTTTCACCTCACCTTTGATCTCTCCAGAGCTTACCTCCCTTAGCCACATCGGAATCGTAGATATCCTAACGACTGAGAGCGTTTACGTATATCAATCAATCAATCAATCAAGTTTAATCCGAATAGCTAAAAGCTAGACAAGGAATACAAATTTATAAAATACACAGACACACAAGAAACAAATTAACTAATACACTTACAAGAAATTACCAGAAATAAATGATGGGATGAAACTACGTAAAAATTGGGTAGAAGAATTAGCGGGATGTGGGTAAAACTGATTGCCAGTGTTCCTCTCGAACCAACGCACGGAAGACGGCAGGGGAGGGGGGAATAGATGAGCCATCTGGGGACAACACGTTATCTTAGCTCCAAATTTGTTTGAATGCCTTCCAATTCACTGCTACATATGGAATTCCGACTAGATTTAGTGTCGATTGAATCTAGTCTGAATTCCATCTAAGTTTTCCGTTATCAGTTTGAGGAGCTGCTTCATAAATGTAAACGCGTCGTGCGCCTAGCTGGCCGCTCGGACCTATATATAATAGATTCAAATGAATGAATGAAGGGTTTATTAAAAAAAAAATAGAATCTTTAGTGACCAGAGACGAACCTGTAAGGGACTAATCACCCTCGAAAGAAAACACCAACAAGAACAAAAAGTTCGACAAAAATAAAGAAAGAAGAGGAAAGGAAAGAAACAAAAAAGGAGCTTGACTTACCCGGTCTGGGACGCCCAACCAAAAAAGAACAATAACAAAAAAACATATTTTCATCCAGAATCACTACTAACTATCCAAAACAAAAAATTGACGAAAAAACAACAACCTATACGGCTGAGAATAACGCATCAAATTCATATACAGCAAAACAATGAACCTTTAACATGCTACGAAAAGACCTTAACTCTGTCGATAAACCTTCCCATACTAAAGGCCCAACATGTCTAATGCTAAATCTCGATCTACTATAGTTACTACAACCGGCCTACGGATCAGCTGCGAACTACGAGTTCTATTTTCATGAAAAGATGACGCACGGGAAAAATACTGAGAAAAGGGTTGAACTTCATTGTAATGTTTTTACATAAATAAAGCGTCGTAAAACTTACAGATTCCGGCAAAAGGAAAAATGTGAAGCTCCTGATAGCGGTGTCTTAGGGAAATATTACGACCATCACCAGACAATACTCTTATTGCCATATTCTGTGTAGACTTTATCACACGTAGAGGAGTAAGGTGGTTTACAAAAGTTTTTGTCCATGCCAGACAACAATTTAACAAATGCGGATGCACCATTGAAAAAGATAATATTCTTAATATATTCTAAGGAAAAATATGTTTTAAGTTTTCTAAAAATTCCAACACTCATATCTAATTTAGTACTAACTCATGCAATATGATTTTTGAAACTTAAACATTCATCAATAATAACTCCAAGGTAATGAGTACACGCACTACGTTTAATTGTCTGGCCACCAACTTTTGTATCAGTTACCCAAGGATAATAATTCGAACTTCTACCATATATTACAAAACAGGATTTCGTATGGTTCAACTTCAATTTGTTAACTCGCATCCACTTGTTAATGTATTGCTGTGTCTTAACATCTGATGATTAATTTTCGTCCTAGCGTCAGCATCATAAGCAAAACACGGCCAAATCGCTTTAACATCATCACTAACACAAGTGTTTGAAGTCGACGATATTTTGTGTTGTGTATATGGCGACTGGCTATTAAATACACGTATATATATATATATATATATATATATATATATAAGACTGGAGACACGACTAAGATCGTTATGTAAACTAAGAACAACAGTAGACCGCAAACTTACCCTTATCGAACACCTTTACGTACTTGAAAAACGTCAGAAGCAATTCCATTTAGTACCACACTCTGGGAACGGTTAAATAAAAATGACTTAATTAGATCAAGAAAAACACCTCGAATGCCACAATTAAATAATTTCTGAATTAAGATATCATGATGCACCAGATGCAACCTTCATACCCTTATCTAAAGCATCATTAACAAAAGTCGTAAGTAATAATACAGCCTGCTCCGTCGAACGATCCTTTCTGAAACCAAACTGATGAGACTTAAAAAACTTCATATCATCTAGAGAATTCACAATTTATTGATTAGCTTTTCAGATACCCTCGACATAACAGGTAAAAGCGAAATCGGCCTATAGTCACCAAACGAATTCTTATCATCTCCTTTAAACTGCGGAATCACGCTCTCACATTTTAAATAATCAGGAAAAATACCAGATTCAAGCAATCTTTAATTAAGAGCCTATTCACACTGGGCTCATTTCCTGGATTTTTGGGTTGCAAAAGTAGAAAAAAGAAAAAGAACAAGATACATCTAATTCTGAAGGTTGTCACTTTAAATTCAGGAGCTCAATTAAAGCAAAAACAGAGCGTATAATTATGCTACAGGAACCGTAATTAACCCCTAAATGCAGTCTGCTCATTATTCCCAAGCTGCCAAAGACCATCACATCTCACAAAGCCCATCAAATCTCACGTCCTCTAGGGATTTTCAGTATTTCGGCTCTTCTTGGCAAGGGTCCTCGTCAGGCTGTCAATCCTCTGGTTCAACTTCGCGGAAGAAATGATGAAGAATCGTAGCTGACGTATCCGTTTTGTTTGAATAAATGTTTCAAAGTCAGCTTGGGCTCAAAGAATATTGATTTTCAGTTGTTTGTCAAATAGGCCGCGTTTTGAGCCCAGTGTGACTAGTCTCTAAGAAAATGACAAGATATAATTGGCAGAACTGATTTCAAAAATTTCAGCGAAATAAAATCTCCTCCACATGCTACATATTCGACAGTTATATAAATTAGAATTCCTCATCTACGGACATCCTTCTTTCTACGTCTTCATCATCTATCTAAGTTTTAGTAGGAGAAATGCAACAAATTGGGAGGAAGCCGTACAAAGACGTAGAACGCTCCCAGTCTTAGAGCGTGTTCCACCCTTCCACAAATAGTAACTATTAGTTACTATTTCCGTTCCATCCTCACGAAAAGTTACTACGCTGACCGTTCCAACCTTGTCGGAATAGTAACTAATAGTTACTATTTGCTTACCATGCTCGGGAGCGTAGTAAGCGTAGTAACTACGCATCTCTGTAACGTGATTGGTCGGATTCGCACCTGGCGTGAGATCCTGCTGGAAAATAGAAAAATCGTTCCAGCCTTGACGGCAAAAAGCCAGAATTTGTGACGTCATGCGTAGTAACTACGGTAAGTAGGATGGAACACGCTCTTAGGGATATCTACGATTCCGAATTGTCTAATAAGCACTTGAATCTGAATAGTGCAGTTACACATACCTCTATTGTAATTCGTCTCACTCGTATGGAAATGATTCAAGTCTTCGTATTATGGGACATTTTTCCAATCGTAAACAGTTGAAAACAATTCGAAACGATCGTAAACAATTGTTTTCAGTTGTTTGTGATTGGAAAAATGTCACATAATACGATGACTTGAATTATTTACATACGGCCGCATGGTCCCTTGCTCGCAGGGGGGTCGCAAGGGGGGAGGGGGATGAGAGGGTAGCAGCCCCCCCCCCCCCCAGCTTTTTGAAACTTTTTTTTAAACATATCCGGGAATTTTTTTATACCGGAATCATACGGTAGCATTACCTGGATTCGGTAATTTTGTTGGTACAATTCCCAAGAGTCGTTATAGTTATCACAAATAAAAATATTATTTCCAGAATTATTTGGTATAATAACCGAATCAGGAATATCTGCCCGAAATTATTCGGTAGTTTTCCGCTACATACTAGAATTATTCGGTATCTCACATCCGGGAATCGGTAGTTATAGAAAATCCCCAATAGGCCATCCATGCACAATTACTTACAATTACAATTACCTTAGTGCCGAGATTGGGTAAATTCTTCGGTATAATTGCTAGGATTTGGTAGGTATCACGAATCTAAATATTCCGACCATAAGTATTCGCTATAATAACCGGGATTCGGTATATAGTTATAACCTGTCCAGAGTTATTCGACAAATTTTCGATGCTAGAATTTTTCGGTATCATCACCGGTTACCCTATACGGAATCCCGATTATAGGCTATCGATGTATAGTTATTTGGTATAATTGCCGGGATTCCGAAATTTAATCAGTATAACTGCCAGGAGGGGAGTTATCACGAATCCAAATATGAAGGCCATAGTTATTCTGTATAATAATTGGGAATCGGTAGATGACGGTAGTTCTTGCTTTCATTTGTGATCCTAAAAAGACGCTCTGATATGAAAGTTTACCAAATTTTGCCTGCGGAGGCTTTCGCAGTATTCTCTATTTTGTTGAAGAGCTCGTTATATAGATGTGTGGATGTGTGTTTATATAAGCCAGTTTTTAGATCTGCGAAACGTTAAAATCTAAAATCTGCTTCAGTTTGGCAGAAAAAAAAAGCCAAATTAAAAAAATTTGCTCTTGCGGCGCTCATTGTATTATGGTCTTGGCCTTGGGTTGATAACAGTAGGCTAATTAGAAGCTGTTGTCGAGGCTTCGTTTCGGTTCTGATGTTTTTGAAACTCTTGAGACCTTGGGGTTTGAGCCGCATTACAACCTAGAATTTGCATGGGAAGCAGGTGAATTTTACAGGATTTTTAAAAAAAAAATTTCGTCTGTGCTCGGTGTAATTTCGTTCTGGTACAGTAGTTAGACGCTGCTGCTGGAATCATGCCAAGCAATATACTTTAAAAATTGTCTTCAAAAAGCTGCACATAGGAGCTGTCTAATCGGCTTTCTTGCTGCCCTTTAGTGTTACTATTTGCACTCAATTATTTTTCTCGAGCTCAAATTCTCAGTTTCTAGGATTCGGTATAATTTTTACAGATTCGGTAAGAATTTTGGCACTGCCCCCCCCCCCCCCGCGCCACCAATGAAAATGCACTTGCGACGCCCCTGCTTGCTCGTCTTGAAATTCGTGCCCTACGAGCTGCTGATCAGGAAATGACGGCATAAAATACATCTTTTTTTTTCCCGAAATATTTGCTTAAAGTTTAAACGAAAAGGCCTGGGATAGGACAGTCTAGTTTCCATCACTTATTCACTTAAATTGGCTTGAAGAACCGCTGAAAATGCGTCACTTGGTTGTTGCGCTATTCACGAAGAATCGATTTTCAAATAGTAGAATTTCCGTGTGATTTGTGGTACCTCTATGCGCTTAAAATTTTTGTTGTATGCTTTACTAGAATGATTTATGATTTTTTTTTTGTTCAGGCACTAAGCAATCTTCAGCAATCTCACCACTGCCCACTGAAAAGCTGCGTTTGTGTTGAGATTAAAATTTACGGGGTCATTGTAGAATTTACGCAGATATTCTGAACGTCACGACTATAGCAGGTAGTGGAAAATAAGAAACATCCCTTTGCTGAATCCAAATAATTCAGTGTATTCAATTAAATGACACAAAATAAGTTGGCTTTTCAGTTAAACATTACAAAAAGATGGAAACTGTGTGCGTGTTCTGAAACTTCTTCATTTTCCAGGGCTTCTCCGATACGCATTTTGAAGGAGTTACGATCATTCGACCCATGAGAGAACTTCTTGAAGAAGAAATAGAAAAATTCGTGACACTAACAGGATTGGACGTGCCACACCGAAAGATGGCTCTGAAGGTAACCATAATGATAATCTGCATCGGGATGGGAAGGAGGCAGGGAACTGTGCACTGTAAGAATATTTGATAGTGCAAAAACGGATAAGTCAGCTAAATTTTATTAAAGCTATATTTTGGCCCTTTTTGGCGAGGGTCCTCTTTTTTCAAAAGAAATAGAAAACCGTGATTTTCGGGGTTTTTTCTTGATCAGCTAATTATCCCTCTAAGATGATGTGCGAGGGATAAATATAAATTCGGATATTTCGGTTGCGCTTCCGGCACACCGTCCTCAGCGAAAAACAAAACAAAAGCAAATCATAAAATCCACCACAATCACAACAGGAGAACGATGCGGAACCAACAGACAATAAGACGAGATGTAACTAAAAACCAGAAGAAAACGGTGCGGATGCAGATAAAAATAAAATAACGAAAGATAAAATGTGCGTGTTAAAAGTGTATATGTACAAATCTGTGATTATTTACAATTCTGAGCTCTGTGTATATTTACAATTTACCATCCGTCTGGGAAAGCGCAGAAGCTTTCACCCAGAAAACGGCCCATTCGAAAAATCCATTATACGTTTGACCACTTTGGATAAAATCTTCCACAAAACTCACGGTTTTCTATTTCTTTCGTAATGAATGGTCAGTTTGGCTTCAAACCTTATATTCCTCTTTTTTCTCTTTTTTTTCAAGGGTTGTCTTCAGGCTCAAAGCCGCTCAAGTTGGAAAAACGAACTTGTGGAAACACCACAAGAAAAAAAAGAGGACCCTTGCCAAGAAGGGCCGAAATATAGCTCGAATAAAATTCAGCTGACGTATCCATTTTGCACTACCAAATATGATTCGCAGTCAGCTTGGCTGAAGGAACATTTTTCACTGTAAGAGGCTTCGTAACACAAGGAAGTGCAGTTCAACAGATATGAGAAAACACACTACAAACAGTCCGATAAGAATTAGCCTGCGAAATTCTCGTTGCTTCACAAATTTTTCCCATTTGTGTCTTAATAACAACTATCTTTAATATTTTGGGGTACAGAAGACAATTTTATCTCGCGTTTTATATTCGCTCCGATAAAAGTAGAATATTTTCTACTAAGTAGAAAATATTTTACATTTTCGGACCGAAGAATGTATCTGATTGTGTAATGCGAAATACGGAGCGAAGGAGGGAAATCGCATCCGACTGCGACCATAGGACTGTCTGTGCATGCTACTTGTCCAAGTAATTCTCTTGTGACCTTCTGAATGTTATTTTTTCGCTAAATATAAAGTTGCATACCATTTTGTGCAAAAACATATTACTCAAGGCTCATAAACAATTTTGAAAGGGGCCTCCACAGGGCCTAATCCGGTACATTTGTGGATTCTGGGTTACAGGAGAAGCAACCAATCTCGAATGTACATAGCCCTGAAATTGGCTAAAACATGTATGAATGCCCTTCCGTCCCAATCCCAAATAGTGTACAATTTGTGCCTGGATTATCTTTGTCAAGATCATTGTTTCTGACGGGATATTTGCCAATGGTCTTATCACGTATACACTGTAAGAAGTTTATCCAAGTAAGGATTAAAGTTGACTGCAGTATTTGCTACTGGGCTACTATCTGTACAGGGATAAGACTAATATGATTTAGAGATAATCTTATCTCTGCTGGGATAAGATTAATCCCAATTAGAGATCATTCTATCTCAATAGAGACAAGATTAATCCCAGTAGCAGATACTGCAAGACTTTTTTGTACAATGTATGCGAGAGCTTCTGCTTTACGAGAGAAATTTGTTAGTTGGCATTTTTATCTGAGCTTTTGTTTCGTTTAGGAACGATACGGGCTTTCGAGTATCCGAATTCTTCTCTATTGGTATGGCAGGCTTGCATTTGTGTTTACTGTGCAAATTTGCCAACCGGTATTTGAACTCCTTTGTGCCGTATTTTACAAGCCCGTTTAAAAAATGATGTAGTTTTTCCTATAATGCCGTATACCTTAAATTACCTGATGAATAGCTGGCGGCTGATGATGTTGATTATTTTCTGGTTACTGCTTCTGGGGTGCTACAATCCTCTCTCCACGGTTGCGCGTGCCAGTCCTCGTCGAGTCGCTTTGAATCTCTCAAGAGTCTCAAGTGTCGCGCTGGTAGATTCAGACAAGTCGTTGACTATCTCTGTCGGGAGTGATCTGGTGAAAATGTTGATAGCACAAATATAATCGTAATCGTAAAGCTTTGGGAAAATTGTACAACACTTTCTGCGCTCCTTCTATACTATTTCATTCTGGTGTCACTCATGTTCTGCGAAAGAAGGAGATTAAAAAGATGAGATCATGTATTTTAAATATGCAATGCACCTGCTCCACTTGTCGAAATTATGCCATAACCATACATTGACGGATAAGTTCAAAATTCAAGATGCTTTTGGATGTTTCTTCGTCGCTATAAAAAATCATTGATAACCGAGCCGAGCGAGCGCACGACCTGCTCCACTGCTTCCTGGCCGAAGATTGAAAATTAGTGTCTTTATGTGTTTTATTTATTTCCTTTCATTTACTCCGCTTTTTGGGATCCCAAAACGTAAGTGGAGGGATACCTATGACATCGCAAAAATGTCCGTCTGTCCGTCTGTAAGCACGATAACTCTCGAAGGCAATGAGATATTTTGATGAAACTTGGTGGGAGGATCCTTTGGGTCAAAGTACAGGTCGAGTTCGAAGATGGGCTATGTAGCCCTATATTTGAGGGTGGGGGAGGGGTTTCAAATTAAGGGACAAACAAAATATTTTTAAACAGCTAATGTGATAGTCGATTATGGGGTAAGAAGACATGCTGAGTACGATGGTGAAAACCATTTTCTTGTATGACAAGTAGTTCGTCCGAAATCCGGCAAAAACCGGAAAGTTTCGTGAAAGTAGAAGTGTCATTTGAAGTTGATTAAATGTTTGATTTAGGGGTAAGGAGACATGCTGAATACGATGGTGAAAACCATTTTCTTGCCGGACACTTAGTTCGTCCGGAATCCGGCAAAAAACGGAAAGTTGGTCAAAAGTAAAAGTTTCATTTGAAGTTGATTAAATGTTCGATTTAGGGGTAAGAAGACATGCTGAACACGATGGTGAAAACCATTTTCTCACCGAACAACAAGTTCGCAAGGAATCCGGCCAAAACCGGAAAGTTTGTTAAAAGCGAAAGTTTTATTTGAAGTTGATTAGATGACAGATTTAGGGGTAAGAAGAGACGCTAAGTCTGTGTATGACAATAATTTTTTACCCGGACATATAATTAGTCCGGAATCCGGTTTTGACCGGAATTTTTCTTAAGTCAAAGTTTTATTTAAAGTTGATGATATGTTCTTTACAGGGATAAAGAGATCCGCTGGATTTGTTTCTGAATTTTCTTTTTTTTTTGCTGGAATAGTAGTTCGCTCGGAATTCGGGCAAAACCGGAAATTTGGCAGAAGTAAAGCAGAAAGTTTCGGTCAGTATCGTCAAAATAGATATGGCTTATAGAGGTATATCTGAACTTGGTTCTCCTGATGATTAGCCGGGCGAAGACTGGATTTGGCGAAGACAAGACCCAATTGTCTGGATCAAATATTAGATTTTTGGGATCCCATCGAAACCTTTGGTCTTGTTCGAAATGGCGGGTTACAAATATAATACTATTGCTATTATTATTACATGGAGAAAGAGCGTAGAAAGTTGTCAGAGCTGATGCTCTTAACCCGATGTGTCAAAAAAGGCTAGTTATCACATTTGTGCGCTCAGCTCATCAGTAAATATACGACGAGTTGAATCAACTAAAAATATGTTTATATAACCTTATCTCATTTCTTTTTGTTTTAATATAGGAAGAATCGAGGATTTCAAGTATCGGCCGGCTGACTCACGATTTTCTTACGACACTACAGAAGGATTTTCCCGGTACCATTCCAACCGTCTTTAGGACAGGCGATAAATTGTCAGGCAACTATTCTTCTGCTAGCCAGGCTTGCACGCTTTGCAAGGTAAGAAGTGTGACCCACCCCCTCCCCAGTCTGCGAATTTCCCCGCTAGTGCCGCTATAACTTGTCCAAAACCACAATCAGCTCGGTAATCGAAACATTGTAACGAGCGGCCTATGCTACAAAGTTCGTGCCAGATCTGCGCGATGTTCCCTACCAAGCGAGATTAGCCAAGTTATGCCTACCCTCTATTGCATACACATTTTTTAGAGGAGACCTGATTGAAACATTCAAATTCGTCAATGGAAGTTATGACAATTTTGAAGTGACTGATTTAGTGAGACTCAGCATTAACCGTCATCATCGGGGGCACGAGTACAAGCTTACAAAATCAAGATTCCACAAGGACGTTTTTAAGTGGGGTTTTGGCAACAGAGTTGTGGATCCTTGGAACAGCCTTACCGAAGATGCGGTTAATGCTGAATCGATCAATAGTTTCTAGTGCATTGTTGATGGGATTTTTAACTCTGATCAGTTCAACTACTAAAAATTTCTTAGAGTTATTTAGAGGCGAAAGCTTTTTCTCTTGCTTTGTATTATTATTATTATTATTATTATAATGCTCGTCAGTCCATGTGGCAGGAAAGAGCCGCTGATCCGAAAACAACACCACTTTTGGTTTGAAGTGCCGACTTTTTTATGCCGAAAATCTTTTTGTTTACTTCTTCTTCGTGGTCCTTCTTCTTTATGCGATGAAATCTTGAAATGTAGCGACGTCCACCGATATTCCTACGGGGAAGGCCTGAGACCTAGACATTCCCGGTACCCTAGCATAAGAATATGGTAAGTACAAGTAAAGTTGTCAGTTAAATAGTCCTTCAGCCCAAGCTGACTGCGAATCATATTTGACAGTGCAAAACGGATAAGTCAGCTACATTTCAAAAGTCAGTTAACTTTGTAAAATGTCAATGTCATTCGCTGTGGTGGTCGGCACCAAGAAAAGGTGAGCCTGGTAATCCTGTCTGACCTCTACATCCGCAGCGCTTATGTACAAAAGTGTTCATAGGACCTTCAGACCGTCCGAACTTGAATAACGCCCAGCATATATCTATTCTGGCTGCGTACCGAACCTACAAATGATGATGACGGTGATTGGTTTATTACGCTGCCAACCTCGAACGAATCCACGAGAGAATGCATTTCAATGGAAGCTGCCCCGCCCCCTCCCCACACATACACGCACACGAACACAAGCTCGCATTACTTGCGTATTGAACGGAAGAGAATCTGGATCGGAAAGCAAGAATTTTACAAGCCGCTCTTCAATATCAGCTTCTATAATTGTTCTACTCCACGGGCAATGTCTAGGGAATCGGGAGCCGTACTTTATGTCCTACGGGATACGGAACCGGTAGTTCGCAGGGAAATCAAACCACATGAGCTACGATTCCAGGATTGACCGGAACCCTAGCGCATGGGAGTTGGGTTCCGTGAGTTAAAATATTCACTCCCGGACTCCTAGTCTGAATCTGATATGGGTCCGTGAGCTCAACAATTTAATTTTTGTTTGCACTACCGGAACCCTAACCCATAGCCATCTGTGTCCGTGAGCTGATCATTTTCAACCAAATAGTCATTGGTACCGGTACCTTAGCTCTCAACATATGGGTCCCGTAGTTTATTTTTTCCCGTGTTATTTTCTCTAAGTCAGTGAAAATCCCGTCATCCTAGCTCTCATCTAAACTATTCCGTGAGTTCTATATCCCATGTATAATTACCGGAACACAGGCTCCAATTATATAGTTTTCGGTATCACCTACCGGCTCCCTAGCTTCTGAGTACATAATTCCGTGAGAGTACCGGACGAGAAGCTGGTGCGATGAAGTTTCCGTGAGCTATTTCGATTTACTACCGGAACAGGAGCCAGCACATACAAGTTTCCGTTATTCAGTGATGTCAGATCCCGGAACCGTAGCTGTAATGTTTATTTCCGTAAGAACTACCGGTTCCGTAGCCCGTAGGACATGAAGTACGGCTCCCGGTTCCCTGGACTGTGCCCTACTCCACGAACTCACAAGCCGACAAAGACTGACACTGTTTCTGCTTACAAACCATTTCTAATTTGTTTTTAGTCTTATTTATTTTATTTTATGTTTTATTTGAAAGTTATTTTTTAATTTGGTTCATAGTCTTTATAAAAACATAAATAAACTGCAGATTTCGTGATACGCATAGGATAAACTTCTCAATCCGCAGGCAGCTCATAAGCAATGACGAAACTGCACATGCATTCACTTTCTTAGGGCTATTATTCAGTTCTTTAAATTTTAAAATAATTGTGTAATTAACTGTATGAATTTATTATCAATCACTAACCCCTTTGTTCAGTGCGTCACTCGATTCGGTGACGTTAGAATTCCGATATTCCTTCCGCGAGTTTAATGAATCATTTGTGAATAAAAAAATGGCCTTTTTTTTTTAATTTTAGATTTCAACTTACAAAATGTTATTCCTTGAGAAACTTGAATGTCTTCTTTCATTTTTATTGTCTATCTTGTTTGAAGCATGTTGCCATTAACCACATGAATGTTTGATGCTTGAAATATCGTCTCCTCTTTTCGGTTGACCAGAACAGACTGTATGTTTGTATGAAGCTAAGGGGAATCTTGGATTAGGATTAACAAGCCCAGGTGTGGGGACGGACTTTAAGCTCTGTGAAGAGACGCAGTATGAGAACACAGAAAAACGCATATTTCTATCCTTAGATGACAATTGACAACGCAGAAATACCGCCATCTTCCGCCCTTCAAGCAAAGCTCTACTCCGGCGCGTTGTCCAAGTTAGGAAAAACCGCCACCGCTGAAGAAGTTGAGGCGCTTCGCCTCTCACCTCCCACCGCTCATGTGGCGAGTATTAACTGCACGAAGCTGTGCTATGGTTGTTCTTTGACAATAAATGATTGTACGTGATTTTATAGACTGAAACCGGAAGGCTGGGTGGGTTTTGAGTCTGCTTTGTTCTTGGTTTGTTGGGATACGCACTTTGGCCTGGTGGCCTTGTACGGCCATGAATAGATACCTCATTGATCATTGACTTCCTTTAGGAAATACGATTTTAAATATTTATGCACAATTAATTTTTAAAAGTAACCGAGCGGAGGGAGGCCCTTTCACGCTTCCCAACACCAGGGGCGGCTCGAATGGCTTGGGCATGGGGGGGGGGGGGGTGAGGACTTCAAAATATGCGTTACTGGCTAAAAACGCAGCACTAGCAGGCTCAAGAAATATTAACGTTATCGGGGGAGGGGGGGATCGAACCCCCTATCCCCCCTCCCTGGATACGGCTGTGGTCCATGCTGCTTGAATACTCTTTTAGAAAATGTAGTAAATACTAAGAAAAGAAAAGGCTGAGATTATGGTCGTCATTTTGACCAGACGTGTTCTGTTTGGAATAGACGGAGTTCCATCTATTAGAACAAATAAAAACCTCAACCACTTAGTCTTCCTGCATTCTCTGCCAGTGTCGGACAAAGTGGTGACACATTCCCCAACAGTCAGGGTTGTCCCAAGCCTCTTTCCATTAGTGGACGGGAACTTCCCACAAACGGAATATAACGGAGCGGCAATTTTCAGTTTTAAATTTGTAACTGAATTGAACTGTTGTCAGCTCTAGGCTAAGTATCTGATGAAGAAAAGCTACATAGTAAGCTATTCTTCAAACAACCACTTCTGGCTCGCAGAAGAATCACTAGATCCCTAATGTTCATTCAGTTTCAGCGAAAATGATAAACATGGTACTGAAAATAGTGCCCGATGGAACTTTTCACCGTTATGAAAGTACTTGAGTACTTAAGTACCCTTAAGTACTTCTATTTTTTACTTAGGTACGAGTATTAAGTACTTTGAAGTGTTTACTTAAGTAGAGTACAAGTACTCAATCTTTTTACTTAAGTAATTACTTAAGTACTTTTACTTAAGTATTTCCCAGCACTGGTGTGTATATGAAAATATTCTGTACCCGGACATATAATTAGTACGGAATCCGAGTTTTATTTATTTAAAGTTGATTAGATGTTCTTTATAGGGGGATAAGGGGATACGCTGGATTCGTTTCTGAATTTTCTTTTTTTTGCTGGTCTAGTAGTTCGCTCGGAATTCGGGCGATCCCAGAAACTTGGCAGAAGTAAAGCAGGTAGTCTTGGTCAGAATCGTCAAAATAGATATGGCTTAAATAGGTATATCTGTACTTGATTTTCTCTGATGACCAGCCTGGCGAAGACTGGATCTGGCGAAGACAAGACCCAATTGTCTGAATCAAATATTAAATTTTTGGGATCCCATCGACACCTTTGGTATTGTTCATCCTGCAACTACTAGTCACTAAATCCACCATCGCCGTACCAACCAGCAACGTGTGAGCCGAGGTGTTAGCTTCTGCGTTCTGTCAGTAGTAGCTGGGGTGTTGTCTAACCGCTTCGACCCTCTTTTCTGGTCAAGGCCGTATCCAGGAATTCGTTTCCGGGGGATGGGTCTACACGCGGATCGGACCTAATCCAATCTAAAAAGTAAAACAGTAAAATATATCAGAGGCTAAAGCCTAAAAAAAAAAGATTATTTGTGAGCGTTTCGCGCAGGGGAGGGGGGGTCGAACCCTGCCCCCTGGTACGACTCGGCGGCTGCTAATGTTTATTTTATTTCTTGTAGAATTTTACGAATAAAGATAATTTTGTAAACCACATGGTCTTACATATCGCATAAAATCAACGAAGAAACCAACGAAAATGGGTTTGTAGTCGCGGACTGACCTGATGACACTTGTAGATTAGAGGAACGCAATATTGATTTCAGTAAAAATTTAGCTTACTTTTAAGTTCCTAAGAAACTTCTGTAAGACCTTATACTAATATATTCAAATAATGCATGAAATGGGGTCAGCTTGGGCTCAAGGAATATTTGCCTTATAATAAGTATTACACAACTTATTATAATTGTCGCACCTATCAATATATTTTTTTTTTTTTTAGCAAAACAATTTTCTTGTTACAACCCAAAATGGTGATTTCAGTAAAAAGTTAGCTTACTTTCAAGTTCCAAAGAAACCCCTGTATGAGTGTATAATAAGATCATTAACTTATTATAATTGTCGTGTCTCTAAATTTTTATCTTTTTGTGTAGAGCAAAAGTCTCCCTTTTACACCTGTGCTCATTCCTGCTCAGCGTAATCATTTGTCCGTTTTTGCAATCTCTTCACGTGCATTTTTCGCATCTCGTTTTGTCAGCATCACGATCAAAGCAAACCGCAAAAAGTATTGCTGTCTGTAAAAGGATCTAAAAAGGCGTGTTGGTTTTTCGCGAATCAAATGCCGTTCTAGAGGAACTTCTCTTTGATTGGATGAATTCAGTACTTGCGCAAATTGAGAGAGAAATGAGCTGCTGCAAGATCTCCAGATATCGCAATTAAATACCCGTTCCGCTCCAGGGATTTTCCATACTAAGTACAATACGGTGGAGAGCTTTGATCTTAATTGTTGGTAAGTACAGTTTATTAAAGTAAATTTAATTGTAACCTACATAGGTAAGGACGGAGTATTGAAAACAAAACAACAAAAGTCAGTACCGAAACAGCAGGGACCACCATTGTCTTTCGTCATTGCTGAAGATAGTAGAATAGGGAAAGATACAAAAGATGTAGTAGAGCAGTAACATTGTAATGTAGACGCGCAATCATTTTTCGGTTAAATCTGTTTATTCGTTCGGATTTCAGTTTTTGACCTTTGTGTTGGTCTCTAATATGCGAACTTCGTTGGTTCATGGCAGATCCAGGGGTGGCCCGAAGCAGTCAGGCCAGGGGGGGTGAGACCCCTCATTTCAACGACTCCCGGATCGTAATATACGACTCGCACGTACCAACAAAAATGACCTGTTGCGACTACGCGGCGATGGCGCACGTTCCCACCAACAAATAATAGAGCCGGTTAAAACTAGGTGCACCGTATCAGATGAAACTAGACCTACGTTGCCGGGGCAACGTGAAGTGTTGCCGCAACCTTTGTCCGGCTTCGCCGACAAAAGTGTTGCGAGAGCAACACTTTGGTTTTGTTTCTTCGCTGTCGGTTAAATGCTGAAATTGTCAACTTATCGAAGCTTTTAAAATGGTATGTTCTAAAAAGAATAATCACATGATCAAAAGCTGTTCTTTAGCGTTGTAAAACCAACAACAAAACAATATCGGAAGAAGGGACTAAATTGACTTGGCGGTCAGTTGGACTTTATCCTTTTCAATCGTAGATATCGTGACGGATGAAAACTTGGAACAATATCTTATATAATCTAGTTGGTTTTATAAAGCTATCCGTAACGTTTCAGGATTAAAATACCATAGATGACACTATTAATTATTACAAAACTACCTTATTGTTTTAGATTACCGTATCGTTTGTACCCGTTGTGTAAACAGTTAATCCTCGGTTATAGCGATAGACCATCAATACAAACTTTCTTACCGTCATATTTACAGATATTGAATACAATGTGCACCAATTTTCAAAAATTTCTAGCCCCTCGTGAACCGATTCTTACTTACAAGTCCCTCTCCCGTGATTGACATCAAATTCATCGGAACAAATAATGGATACACCAGCTATTAAAAGTTGCAAACCCCTCATCGCTGAAGATGATTATAGCATAAAAGCCGTTTTGGCTTTTTGGGAACAAAATTGTTCTTACCATCTAATACACCTGATACAAATAACAGGTATACCAACTAGCAAAAGCTGCAAACTCCTCATTGCCGAAGATGATTATGAGCTAACAGTCGACTGTTGCATACAGTCGACTGTTGCTTACAAGTCCCTTACATGTCTCACAACTGGTATCGCCTATTTTTGGTTTCAGTGTGTACCTTACTCCTGAAGTTGTCAACCCCTTGAAACTTTCAAACTGGTTTATCTCATGAAGGATTTTTGTTCAAAAAAATGGATGACATATACTTTGATCAGCTCATCAAGGGCATCGATTGCCCTAACCCCAACAAAAGAATATCGGAAAAAGGGACTAAATTGACTTTGCAGTCAGTTGAACTTTATCCTTTTCAATCGTAGACATCGTGATGGATGAAAACTTGGAACAATATCCTATATAATCTAGTTGGTATTATAAAGCTATCCGTAACTTTTCAGGATTAAAATACCATAGATGACACTATTAATTATTACGAAACTACCTTGTTTTACATTATCGTTTGTACCCGTTGCGAAAACAGTAAATCCTAGGATACAGCGAGAGACCATCGATACAAACTTTCTTACCGTCAGTTTTATATAAATCGAATACAATGTGCAACAATTTGCACAAATTTCTAGCCCCTCGTGCACCGATTCTACTGACAAGTCCCTTTCCCGTGATAGACATCAAGTTCACCGGATAAAAATAATGGGTACACCGGCTAGCAAAAGTTGCAAACCCCTCATCGCTGAAGATTTTTGTAGCATAACAGCCTATTATTACTGACAAGTCCCTTGCATGTCTTACAATTGGGAACCTAATTGTTCTTACCATCAAATGACAGGTACGCCAACTAGCGAAAGCTGCAAACCCCTCATTGCCGAAGATGATTATGAGCTAACACTCGACTGCCGCGTACAAGTCCCCTACATGTCTCACAACTGGTATCACCTATTTTTGGTTTCAGTGTGTACCTTACTACTGAAGTTGTCAACCCTTTGAAACTTTCAAACTGGTGTATCTCACGAAGGAATTTGTGTATCAAAAAATGGATGACATATACTTTGATCAGCTCATCAGCGGCTATCGATTGCCGTCGAAAAAAAAATGTCTACCTGTCTTAGTTCAAAAGTTGACTTTTTTTGCCGTAGGCCAACTTTCTAACGTCACCACTTAGAAAGGAGCAAAGGATAAGCTCTAGTTTCTTTAGCAATGAGAGAACTTCTAAAGTTTAAGAGGTACATCTGATACCATTTCTCTACCGCAAACCCAAGTGCAAAAAAACGAATGATAAACTCAGCTGAAATCACGTACAGAAATGGAACCAAATTGTTCTTACCATCGAATACACCGGAAACAAATAACAGGTACACCAACTAGCAAAAGCTGCAAGGCCCTCATTACCGAAGATGATTATGAGCTAACAGTCGACTGTTGCTTAAAAGTCCCCTACATGGCTCATAACTGCTATCGCCTATTTTTGGTTTCAATGTACCTTACTACTGAAGTTGTCAACCCCTTTGAAATTTTCAAACTGGTGTATCTCATGAAGGAATTTTTGTACCAAAAAATGGATGACATATACTTTGATCAGCTCATCAGTGGCTATCGATTGGCGTCGAAAAAAAAATTCTACCTGTCTTAGTTCAAAAGTTGACTTTTTTGCCGTAGGCCAACTTTCTAACGTCACGACTTAGAAAGGAGCAAAGGATAAGCTCTAGTTTCAAAAGCAATGAGAGAACTTTTAAAGTTTAAGGGGCACATCTGATACCGTTACTCTACCGCAAACCCAAGTGCAAAAAAAAAAAATTATAAACTCAGCTGGAATCGTCGCAGACATGGACAGAAACAATAGATGGCAGCACTTTCGGACCCGTGGGAAAAAGCCCCTTTTTTGTCTCTGTAGATTTTTCTATTTATCACTCAAAGAAGATATGTTGGCTGTGGGGCCGGCTAACTGCCGCATATATTTAACACTTATAGATTTTAGTCCATCTTCAATTTGAAACTGGTGCCTGCCTGCTAGCGTGCTAGAACGGAGCTTTCCACTCGAAAGCAGAAACATGGTTTGATGAAACGAAAGGTTCGCTACACAACTTGAGATGGTCCTCTCCGACATAGGCTATACAACTCCACTTCACTTCGCAAACCGTAGGCTCTGGCTCGATGACAAGCAAAAACCATCCTTATTGGCCCCAGGCAAGAGTTCTACGGAGCTTTCCAAAATGTAATGTCATATTCATCAATCCGGCCTAAGGTCCACACTTTCCGTAAAAACCGCACAGGTTAGACCCTTCCCAGTTACCAGGAATAAAATGAAATCGGAGTCATAGGAAAAAAAAAAAAAAAAAAAAAAAAAACGAGGACAAAACCAAAGTGTTTGCTCTCGCAACACAACTATTCGTGTAATCAACATTTTTGTACACATACCTTCATAGCCTCAGCTTTACATTTCAACTTTCGCTAAAGAGGAAAGCTTTCAACGCTTATCCCCGGACAAATTAAAGTAAGCGCCGCAGGCGAAATTTTTTAAATCTGCCTTTGTCTAGTAAGATTTTAGCCAGCCTTTAATGTGCTTCAGATACAAAAAGTTTAATCGCCAAGTAAATGACACACCGTTCCTCTAAATAGAGAATACTATGGAATGCGCCGCAGGCGAAATTTTGTGAAACGCCGAGGAGCAGACCGTCTTTTTGCGATCCCATTGAAAATGAAATAATAGCTTTGAAATCACAAATCTGACCGTCGAAAAAAAGTGACAAAGTAGTGGCCATAGAAGACAAAGTAGACATAAAGTAGATTTGTTCCGAATTAAAGCAGAAAGTAATTTTTCACGTTAAAGATACGCTTATTCAGAAACAAAACGAGGAAGTTTGCCAGTGCACGAAATGAAAAAAATCATCCGGATTAATGGACGTAAACACCGAGGAGCAGAGCATCTTTCTGAGATCCCAATGAGAAGTTAATAATCTCTACGAAATCACGACTCTGTCCATCGAAAAAAGGGACAAAATAGTGCCCATAGAAAAGAAAGTAGATTTGCTCCAAACTAATAGAAAAAAAAAGTGATTTTCACGTTCAAAACACACTTCCTCAGAAACGAAACGAGAAAAACAGTAAAGATAAAAAATAGACGCCGATTCGCGGACGAGACTGGAGTTACGTTTTTTTTCGGGCGATTTGTGTACTTTGTTTCATTATGAAAGTACCTTTTTATTTTTCATTTGACACACTGTACTTTCATGTCGAAAACTAAAGCAGGTAGAGTTACAGTGAGCTACATCTGGAAAATTGCAACTTCAAAACTGGTTTTCAGTATTTGATTCTACGCGACAGAAGATGTTATACACAGCAAATAAAGACAAGATGTTCGCTTTTTTAATAACTTAAATATAAATGAGATCATTTTCGAGTTGTATGAGTGTCCTGAATTTTACGAATTCTTTTCAGATGTGAATATTCATTGAGCCCAAGCTGACTTTGAAACATTTATTCAAACAGTTTTTACTACGGATATACGTCAGCTACAATTCTTCATCAGCGATATTTCGGCCCTTTTTGGCAAGGTCCTTGTCAGGCTATTCAAACTTCTCGGTCAACGTCGGGGGAAATATCGCTCATGAAGAATCGTAGTTGACGTATATCCGTTGCAAACATCATTTGAACAAATGTTTTCAGATGTGCTTTAACACTAGCATACAGGAGCGTCACGTATGGGTGGGGGGGGGGACGCAGCCCCCCCCCCCCCCGATGTTGTCAACCAGCCGGTAAAAAATTGCAGGAATTTACCTTATGATTCGGTTTTCATCCTCTTTTTCTCTTTCAGGGCTTTGAATACGTATCTTCGATTTTTCTTAAAACAGTCGATTTTTCTTAAAAACAGTCGATTTTTCTTCAAAACAGTCAGTTTTTCGGAAGTCGATTTTTCTTAAAAACGGTCGGTTTCCAGTCGATTTTTTGTCAAACAGTCGTTTTTTTCGCAAAAAAAGCCGGTAAAAAATACCAGCCAGTCGGTAAATACCGTGCTCTTCCCATACTTGATAGTGCTATGATTCGCAGTCGGCAGTGATAAATATGATTCCCAGTCAGCTTGGGCTGAAGGAATATTTCTGTCCCCCCCCCCCCCCCCCAAACATATTGAAGAGTAACGCCTCTGGTAGCATAGAGGCCAAAAATTTACCTCCAGTCTAGAATGAGCTATTCTAGCGTCTGCAGAACCCCTCCTGTCCTGGGAAACGAATTTCGGGTGTATATTAATCTTCCTTGTCCTTTTCAAGTGTTGTTAAAACCTCAACCTCTCTTTGTAATCGACATTTTTCTATCTGTTCTGGGCACACTTGTTTCGCGGGTTTCCTGTCATTTGATTGCTGATGGCTTTTCCATTCTGTTCAAAAATTCTATCTTCCTTTTTTCACTTGTAGCCAAAGTTTGACCAACAATCAATGCACATAAACCTTGTCTCTCACTTTTGGTCTATAAGGTATATCAATGTTATCCAGTCAGAGGGCACTTTAACAACTAATCTATTTTGCCTATTGTAATTTTGCCAGGCTAACATCTGAAAGACCTGGGTGAGGCAGATCCAATTCACATGGGAGTACAAACAGGTAGCCGCAATAAGCCGCATTGCTGCCCCCATGAATCATGTCTCGGACCTATCGGGGATACAAAACCTAGTTTAAACGACCCAACTTGTCTTTAGGGACGTGCTTCCGACTGAAGCTGTGCAGAGACAAAAAAAAAAACAAAAAAAATTTAAACGACTCGGATTGTTTTTATTAAAATGAATGCCCGGGACCTCGGCGAGGCCAAAATAAACGACTGATACGACTTAGCAAACGGCCGAAATAAACGACTGATACGACTTAGCAAAAGGCAGGGGGGGTGAGTCACCCCCCCTCACCCCCCCCCCCTTCGGGCCACCCCTGGGCAGATCAAACACTGAAGTATAAAAACATTCTGTGCGGTTTCCTGTTACGGTATTCATAAATGTACAGAGTAAATAATAACTTAAAATATAAATAAACATGCTATTTACACGCCCTTCCATAGGGTCAAACCGATTACACAGTAAAATGACAGACAGAGCGTGTTCCACCCTTCTAACAGTAGTTACTATTTCCGTTCCATCCTCACGAAAGGTTACTACGCTGACCGTTCCAACCTTCTCGGAATAGTAACTATATACGCATCTCTGTAACGGGATTGGTCGGATTAGCCCGTGGCATGATATCCTGCTGGAAAATAGAAAAATCGTTCCAGCCTTGACGACAAAAAGCCTGACATCAGGCGTAATAACTATGGTAATTAGGTTGGAACATGCTCACAAAAGTTTCCTCCCAAAAACTCCAGCTGTAGGCTATTCAATATACTGGCAAAAGTAAATTAAAACTGTTATGTTTGCTACCATACCTGCATCGGAGATGGCTTTGAACCTTTAACTTAGGCTTTAACATTTTTGTATTACATGATTTTGCTATAGGCCAGGAACGGTCAACGGAAAGGTAAAGATTGTTCTATCATTATAAGAAATAGGTTGTACATTTGTTGGGATAATCGAGTTTCGAATTCGCATAGGAAACTTCCAGTTCGCCGTTTTCTGGTCGAACTGCCCAACCAGGTTGATCACTTAACAGCTTATGGTAGGCCTAGACAGATTCAGTGGTTTTTATGGCACTTGAGCTTACTCAAGTGCCATATAGCGATTGTTATTTCTGTCCGTCTGTCGGTCTGTCGGTCCCGGTTTTGCTAGTTTGGGCACTTCCAGATAAGCTAGGACGATGAAACTTGGCAGGCATATCAGGAACTGGATCAGATTAAATTAGAAATTGTCGCTTCCTCGATCCGACCATCTGGAGGGGAGTGGAGGGAGGGGGAATCCGGAAAAAATAGGAAAAATGAGATATTTTTAGCTTACGAACGGGTGATCGGATCTTAATGAAACTTAATACATGGAAGGGCTTCGTGTCTCAGACCCTCCATTTTAAATCCAGACCGAATCCGGTGACACTGGGGGGAGTTAGAGGGGGAAACCGGAAATCTTGGAAAACACTTAGAGTGGAGGGATCCGAATGAAACTTGGTGGAAAGTACAAGCAAAAGTCCTAGATACGTGACTGATATAACCGGAACGGATCCGCTCACTTTGGGGGAGTTGGGGGGGGGGGGGAGAAGTCCGAATTTGTAGTGATCCCGCGAGTTCCGTGCTTCCTGATGTGCTGGGACGATGGAAATTGACAGGCATGTCTGGGACCCGACCAGCTTAAATAGGAAATCATCAATTCCCCGATTCGACCATCTGGGGGGGGGGGGGAGTGGAGGGAGGGTGAAGCCAAAATTTGAGGTATTTTTAGCTTGCGAACGGGTGATCGGATCTTGATGAAAATTGATATTTAGGATGACCTCGTGTCTCAGACACCTCACTTTAAATCCGGGCCGGATCCGATGACACTGGGGGGAGTTGGAGGAGGGAACCGGAAATTTTGAGAAACGCTTAAAGTGGAGGGATCGGGATGAAACTTGGTGGGAAAAACAACCACAGGTCCTAGAAACGTCATTGACATAACCGGACCGGATCAGGGCACTGTGGGGGAGTTGGGGTGGGGAACCGGAAATTTTGAGAAACGCTTAAAGTGGAGGGATCGGGATGAAACTTGGTGGGAAAAACAAGCACAGGTCCTAGACACGTCATTGACATAACCGGACCGGATCAGGGCACTGTGGGGGAGTTGGGATGGGGGTCCGGATTTCTAGCGATCCCGCGAGTTCGGCATACTTCCTGGTGTCCTAGGGCGATGAAACTTGGCAGGTATGACAAGGATCCGAACAGATTGACTTGAGAACAGCCGTTTTCCCGACCCGACCATCGTGGGGGGAGTGGGTGGATGGGGAGTCCGGAATCTAGTGGCGTGCATAACTTTTGAACGGGTGATCGGATCTTGATGAAAATTGATATTTAGGATGACCTTGTGTCTCAGACACCTCACTTTAAATCCGGGCCGGATCCGATGACACTGGGGGGAGTTGGAGGAGGTAACCGGAAATTTTGAGAAACGCTTAAAGTGGAGGGATCGGGATGAAACTTGGTGGGAAAAACAAGCACAGGTCCTAGACACGTCATTGACATAACCGGACCGGATCCGATGACACTGGGAGGAGTTGGAGGAGGGAACCGGAAATTTTGAGAAACGCTTAAAGTGGAGGGATCGGGATGAAACTTGGTGGGAAAAACAAGCACAGGTCCTCGACACGTCATTGACATAACCGGACTGGATCAGGGCACTGTGGGGGAGTTGGGTGGGGGTCCGGATTTCTAGCGATCCCGCGAGTTCGGCATACTTCCTGATGTCCTAGGGCGATGAAACTTGGCAGGTATGTCAGGGAACCGAACAGATTGACTTGAGAACAGCCGTTTCCCCGACCCGACCATCGTGGGGGGAGTGGGTGGATGGGGGAGTCCGGAATCTAGTGGCGTGCATAACTTTTGAACGGGTGATCGGATTTGAATGAAACTTGTCTGGTGAGCTATCGCCTCGGACGTTCAGTGTCACGTCCGAGTCGGGTCTGATACCTGTGGGGATGGGGGGGTGGGGGTGGAAAACTCAAGAAACTCTAAAAGTAGAGGGATCGGGACGAAACTTAATGGATGGAACAAGCATTAGGCCTAGATGAAATTGACGGAGCCAGATGGTTTCGGGGCTCTGTGGGGGGAGTTGGAGGGGGTTTCCTGGAATTCCGGTAGTCGTGAGTTAGAATAGTTCCAGATGTAAAACGACAACGAAACTTTGCAGGCATATTAGCGACCCGAATTATCTTGACTTAAAAACCTGACACAACATACCCCCGGAAACTTCCGTTCCTAGATCCGAGCATTTTTGGGGGAGCAAGAGAAGAGAAATATGGACTTCTATAAATTGCGAACGAGTGGTCTGATTCGAGTGAAACTTCATGGGTGATACGAATCGATGGCCTCGACATGTAAAACATGCGTTCGAACCATATGCGACCACGATTAGGGGAATTGGGGGTGGGGGGACTTTTGACATGCACAAAAACCAAACGGATGGACCGAATGAGATGCAATTCGACAGTGCCGAGTTTATGCGGCCTAGATTTGTTATTTGGCGTCTGGGCCGGATTCGGCCAAGGTAGGGGGGGGGGGGGTACTGGAAACTTGCAGATAGGCTATGCTCTAATTTCAGTCAAACTTGATGAGGGAATTAAGAGATTGGGCCCGAACCGGCTCCAACAACGTTGGTGGGAAGGGGGGGGGGGGGGTACCGGAACTTTCCAAAAATGCTCAGATTCGAGTGAAACTTGGTAGATGGTATAAACGAAGATGCTTTAGGTGGTCAATTTTTTTTTATTCCGAACCAGATTCGGCCACGGTAGGTGGAAATAGAGTGAGTACCGGAAATCGTGTAGCACGTCTAGGGATCAAACAAATGGATTTATTGGGATGAAAGTTTGAACAGCCATGTGCATTTGCAATCGAGACGATGCCGGAACTGCTCAGAAATGAGTGAAACTAAATTTCCTATTTCTATTTCCGAACCGCCTTTTTGGATGGCGGGTGTATTTTGTAACGTTTTCATCTACTTTCTTGTACAGCCTACTCGTACAAGTGCCATATGAGCTCGTAGCTCTTGTTTTCATCATATTTCCTCATATTGAAATTAGTTTTGTTCGGCAATTTTCGGTTTCCGCCGGATTCCGGGAATACTGAACTATATAACAACACCTTTAGGTTGATTTTCGTTTTCTGTTGGTTTTCGACTCGTATTGCCAAATTCACCTGAACTTGATGATTTTATGGAATCAACCGGATTATTGCTCAAGGGATTTATTCGGTCGGATTAAATTCGTTAACCTGCCGAATTGCCCCCAAGAGGGGAGTGCATAGTGGTAGAACTGCAAGCTGAACTAGGCTTGGCTGTTATATTTCAATTCGGATGGATAGTTTAACTGGTATCGACGTAAAAGTTTAAACAACAGATTTTAACCGTTGAAATTTTGTACTGGAGCCGAATAAAAGGCAGAAGCGCCTTGAAAGATTTTCCAGTCGAGTTGCCATCTTACACTGACCACCTTATCAGTTTTCTTCGGTAGTTTTCGCAGATGTTGGCTTTCCTTCGTATTCTGGTCGAAACTGTCAAACCTGAAGCGTTTCCTCTTCAGCATATTATCTAACGTCCAAGTCGATTGATCCGATCAAGCAGTTTTTTGTTTTGTTTTATTGAATTTAGTGTTTCCAGCAGCATACCTTGAATACCGCTGACAACATAATCAGGTTCCTTCCGAATCCGGCCGTCCTGTCCAACAGGGGCAAAATAAAACATCCTTTCCTGGTTCAGCAGATCTATCCGGGTGTTCAATCTAAAATCCATGTGATCCGAGTCTTTCCGTTCGTTACTGAATTTTCGGTCTTCACGGGATTCCGGCATTTGTCCATGAAGATGAATTGACCAGTTCACCATATCCCGACTCTAAATGTTGTTAAAACCTTTCTATTTTGCTCTAGTAGAAAATTTCAGCAGTTTTCAATAATGTACACTCCCATGTACAAGGTCCTCTGAATTCCTTGTATCATATGAATGGTACGCAGAATTTGTTGACAATATATTACAAAAATAACTAGGTGCTAGCTGATTTAGAATACACCAATCTGATAATCTCTCATCTGCCCAACGTTTAAAATATTAAAATGGCGATAACAATCCAGCGTATTTTCACATTTTTCAAAATCACCCAGTAGGCTATACGCAACGCTTTATTCTGTACAATTTGTATCCGCTTATAATTTACCAAAAAATTACTCGCCCAAACAGACCAACCGTATACAATGTAAGGATGAATTATATAAAACTTTCATACCTGAAACAGGAAAATATGTTTAAATGTACGAAGCAGCCCTAAACCCCGCGCAACTTTCACCGATACAATTTCACTATGTTTTTTCCAATTTAAATTACAATCAACATGAAATCCTAAGTACCTTGTATCAAATACCTTCTTATTCTCCAGTTATAACCCTCGTACCTTCATAAAATCTAACACACGGGTGCACAGTTTTAGCTAACGATATCCAGAACTAAGCGGTAGTTTGGAGAAGTTCTGACAATCACGGAAGAAGAATGGACCAGTACTACAAGTGCTGCATTTCAGTTAAAAATCAGTGAATCTTCTTTTTTATGAGGGCATTGCAATCCCTCCCCGGGCATTGCAATCCCCTCGTTGGGGGGTCTTGAGTAATCACTATAGTAACAGAGCATGAGTCTTTTGGCCAGTGTCTTTTTTTTTTTTTTACTCGGACGGGACTATAGCGGGAATCAACTGAAAATTAACCGGAAAACTGTCGGAGAACGAACCGGGTACGTTATCAGGTTGTCAGTGAGATCACCCTCTTGACCAGTAGAAATGTCTTATTGACTTTTCGCTGTGGTTTACCGTCTTTGTTCTTCGCAGCACGGGATCCTATCTATGCCTTGGTCTTGTTTGGCGAACCTCAGCTCAACCCGGGATCTATCCTGAAAGCTTCGACACCCGAAACCTAATTGAAACTTTAATCCAGTTTTGGTCATTAATCATAAATTTCAAAAACCCCTTCGACTTGTCATCAAAAGACCTCTCACATTAACTATTCCAAAGAAGTGTCATGAATGAACACTAAACCATGGGAAAAAGACAGGTGTGTTTTGGTAGGTGACTTGGTGGTGTTATGGGCTAGGGATCATTATGGGGCGATAAAGTGATCAGTTTGAAGGGTTATTAAGGAAATGGGGACACTTGGTTCGTCCTCAGTTTCGGTCCGAGGAGGCAAGTGTAGGGACCTCGACCCTGAAGGGATCTTGCCAACTTGAAGGTAAGCATAGTTTTATTTTTTCGGTTACTAGTTGTTTTTAGTACTAGCAGAGTCTGAAAGTCTTTTACTTAAAGTTTAACTGAAAAGGTCTCCGATAGGACAATCTAGTTGTCCATCACTAATTCATTTAAAGAAGCTTGAAAACCCGGCGAAAATGCGTTACTTCGTTGCTCCGCTATTCACGAATAATCGATTTTCAAACAGTGGAATTTCTTCGTCTAATTTGTATGCTCTACACGCTTGTATCTGTGTTGTATGCTCGGCGAAAACGATTTAGAAAAATAAGTGTTCACGCAGTGAGCTACCTTCCGCAAGCTGATCACTGGCCACTCAAACGCCGCGTATGTATTGAGATTCAGTTTTTCTGCGTCATAGTAGAAATTTGCGTTGCGAGGACGACCGAAGGTATTCTGAACGTTATTCTAGAGCAAATAGTGAAAAATAAAACCTTAACACAATCCAAAAAATGCAGTGTATTCAGTTAAATGATACATTAATAAGTTGGCTTTTCAGTTAAACTTTAATGATTTCCCTTCTTTAGTTTGCTTACTATGGTAATTGGGAGTTGTGGTTTTTTGTATTAAAAAGTGTATATGCTGAGGCAACTGTCATGGACCTAGGCCAGGGATCCTTGAGTTTGAATATCTATAAAGATATGATATTATTTTGGTTAGTAGCGCCGTTTCAGCAAACAGTCCAGGCGGGACCAAAGATCAGTTTTGGCCCCCGATTCCAGGATGATCACACAGACTCAAAATTAAATTACTCTTTGTTCGGTAAATTTAATATAGGTTTGCCTTTTCAAACCTAGTTAGCGGACGAAAAAACCACCAAAGAGGAAGATTTTGAAACGAGTTAGCCCTTTTATTGTGAATCCTGGCACTTCATTTATAGTAGTTATATCTTATTTTCTATTTTTCCACTAGCCATTCGAAAGACGGATTTTAGGCTCAGTTTTTTTTTTTTTTTTTAGTCTGTACGCTCTTGTGCATTTTCCACGCTAGCGAAAGTCTGATGTGATTTTTGTTTCATTTCTTTACTGCTCTTTTAAAGCCGAAGTGTATAATGGACGTAAACGCATGTTCATAAATTAATAAAAGTATTTTAACTTGCAGACTACCCAAACCTAGCAACAGGATGCACCATTTCTCGCAACTACACCAACGCGGTTCATCGCGTGTTGACACACTTTGCCGGGTTTGTGGTGACAAAGCGTCTGGTCGGCATTACGGCGTCCCAAGCTGTGACGGCTGTCGCGGGTTCTTCAAGAGGAGTATCCGGAGGTAACTGAAAACTGTATATCTCTATATGACTAACCCAGGTTCACACAGACGTTCACTGAGGCGATATCCGCCATTGCCGAGATTTTCGTCGCCAAAATCGGTGATTTCTGTTGCTTCGTCAGGCGATTTTCAATGTTGGGAAAATTCAACTTTAATCGGGGGACAGTACGATTTTATGCACGCAACAACAACATGGACGACCCTTTTGATGATTCACTTTTCGAAAAATTAATTGTTTTTTATTATTTTAAGGGTTATTTATAATTATTTTTATAATTTTTCGCGTAAAATTCTGTTGCCGACGAAAATTCAGTGTGAACATCCAGGCGATAAAAATCTTCTGTAACTACGATTGAAAAATCTCGTTCATCGCCGCGATTTGCTCTGTGTGAACCTAGGTTAATAGTGCGAACACACCATAATGATTTCCCGGCCGGATTTCCTGCATTTTCATCAGCAAGTTGAAGTTGAATGATGATGGTGCCGAAAGTCCGGGTAGGGATTTCAGTCCGGGAGCTCCCGATCCGGATCGTGTGCTCGCACGTCCGAAGCACGCCAGTGAACTTTGGGTAGAACAAGGAACGTCACCCAAACGAACCCACTAAATTGATTTAGATCCTGTGTAAACCAGTCAGCATCGTTTGTTGTCGTGACGTTTCTGGCTCTTCTCTAGGCACACGGCGAAGCTTCAAAGGCACTAAAAGTTATATAGTCATCCAGAGTATTGTATTTCATTATTAGTTCGACCTCTTGATTGGCGCATTTCGTGCCTTCCACCCAGGGGCGTCCCGAAGGGCTTTGTTTTGGGCATTCGGTCGAATTTTCGCCGAATGCGAAAAATTTGTCAAAACGGGCATCGCGGCAAAACCGTGATGCCCTTTTCATGTTGGTCCCCGCATTTCCAAATTGGGTGATTTAACGTGTTTCGAATTTGCTAATTCATCCAACTTTTGTTCACCCCGCATGATTTCACCGCATTCGGTCCGTCCCTTCGTAAATTCGGTGATTTAACCTGTTTATTTGGTCTCATTCGTTAACGAATTCGGTAATACACCGGACTTTTCTCAAGTCCGTATCTGTTCTGTAGCATTCGGTCAGTCCATTTCATAATTCGGTCATTGATCAGATTATTTGGTTCTGATTCGTGGCCGAATTCGATAATTCATCCAACTTTGGTTCAGTCCGCATCTATTTCGCCGCATTCGGTCCGTCCCTGCGTAAATTCGGTGATTTAACCTGTTTATTTGGTCTCATTTTTTACCGAATTCGGTAATTCGGTCGCATTCGGTCAGTCCATCTCATAATTAAATTCGCTGAGATTCATTTGGTTCTGATTCGTTACCGAATACGGTAATTCACCGGATTTTTCTTTAGTCCGTTTCTATTACAAGACTTGACGAATTTGGTTGTTTGGTTCTAACAAGAGTTTTATTTCATTACGAAATTCGGTTGTTATGCCGGTCTCGATCTGTTCCTTATTTTTTTAGTTAGTTTTTGGTAATTTGGTAATTTAAGTGGCATTTATTTAGCTCTCGTTCCTTACCATTTACGTTAGCTTCAGCTGGTTGCTGTTAATTTTTTTACTTCTTAGGATTGCAGTACTTCAGGAATAAGCACGTCTCTTGACGTGAAAACTAGCCTACTTTTGTTTGCTGTAAATTCCAAACAAATGTACTTTGTATCTACTTTACCCTGGATCGCCCCTTTCATTTCGCCAGATAGCTCTGTCCTTATCATCAGTGTTTCCACAAAATTTCGCCTGTGGCACATTTTCACTAGTTAGACAAAGGGTGCGTCATTTAGTTGGCGTTTGAGGGTTGGGATTTTGGGGTGCTTGAACCATCTTAAAAGCTAGAATTTGGATGGGAAGTAGTTAAAGGCACAGAAAACTTGACTACGCAACTTTCAGCCATCGAACCGACCTGGGGGGCTTAGATAAAGATACAGGGACTTATTGTCGACAGGACCCCTCTTCTTTGTTATCTCGAACCCCCTCCTTAGTGTTCCCAAATCTAGCTGGCAGGCCCTTGCCCCTTATGCACTTAAGCACTGTAAAAGTTCGCCTTTGGCCGTGTTTCGGCCATAGTATTGAGGTAGTAGTCAAGAGGTCGTGCGTTCGATTCCTACTCCCGGCACACAAACCTTTTGCTGTTTTTTCTACTAACTCAAAAGTCGAATTCTCGGAAACTGCAGTGGTCGTAATGAGAATTTTTCTTACTCTCAATGTCGACTCAGGGTACATTCTTGATATGTCAGCTAGCTCCCCTAGTCAAGTTTGAGTCAAGTTTTGTGTTCCTTTAAATGTTGCCAGACAAAAAAGGCGGACTAAAAAAATTTCGCCTGCGGCGCCTTAATCAATTCTGGGTACAGTCGCTATGCAGCAACGCCGTTTTTTGCGATTATTTCTGGTCCTGTTGCAAAACTGGAAAGGTCCTTCAAAGATTAAAGGCTAGTGACGGCGTATCCGTGAAAAAAAACAAAAAAAAACAGAAGCGGAAGAGCGTGAAAACGCGCCAATTTTTCTCTTTAGACTTGTTTGTGTATATTCTGAAACTTTTTACGTTGTAGCTGCATAAAGGCAACTCGCTGTGTTTTTAGATTTTTTTTTTTTTAGTGAATTCAGAAAAAATTCAGGTACCGATTCGGTCAATTTTACCAGGTTCCTCTCCCCCCCCCCCCCCCCCCAATGAAGAAAGGATCGGGACGCCCCTAGTTCCATCTACATTTCCCCTTCGTGTTGTAATAATAATAACAGTGATAATTTATTTGTAACTCACTGCACATGGATAATGTGAAGATAGTGGAATAAAAAAGAGAAATAAACTTTCTGTGTTTGGGTGTATCTATAGTGTAGTGGTCCCCGTTAAAACTCGTTTGTTCTCTTGGAAGTCAATACAAAAAAATATTGGCTATCGTATGAATGTAATAAATATTTGTCACTATATCTTCTGACGAAATAAATAAAGCTATATTTCAATTAAATAAATATAAAATTTGTTTTTTTGTATAGTTGAAGTAAATAAATAAACCCCGTCGGCTTTCTTTTGAATTGTTTAATTGACTAAATAAACTCCGTTCGCTTTTGTTTAACTTAAATAAATAAAATTGAATAAATAACTCATTACCTTAGTTGTTTTTGGGATCCCAAAACCTAAGTTGTGGGGCACCCTTGACTTCGTAAAAGTTGTCCGTCTGTCCTTCCTTCCGTCGGTCTGTGAGCACGATAACTCTCGAAGGGAAAAAAATATATTGATGAAACTTGGTGTGAGGATTCTTTGGGTCAAGGGAAAATCAAGTTGGTAGATGGGCTCTGTAGCCCTACATTTAGGGGTAGGGGAGGGGGTTCAAATTAAGGGGCAAACGCAATAGTTATTAACAGCTAATGAGATAGTCGCTTTAGGGCATGCTTAAGACGTGTTGAACGCGAATATGAAAATCATTTTCTCTCCGGACAAATAGTTCACCCGGAATCCGGCCAAAACTGGAAAATTTGTTAAAAGTAGAGGTTTTGTCTGAAGTTGATTAGATGTTCGGTTCAGGGTAGGATGACATGCTGAATCCGTATATGACAATCATTTTGTACCCGGGCATATAGTTCGGCAGGAATCCGGCTGAAACAGGAAAATTTATTAAGATTTTTAAGTTTTATCTGAAGTTGACTAGAGGTTCGATATAGGGGTAAAGAGATACGCTGAATTTGTTTTTGAGCTTTATTTTTCTGTCGGACAATTAGTTCGGCCGGAATCCGGCCGAAACTGGGAATTTGGCAAAATTAATGCAGGAAGTTCTGATTTTTTAGTCTGTTTCTAAATTTGATAGTAAAAATGTTCAAGGAGTCTGGCAAAGTCCAGATATGTACAAGACCGGATCGTCTGGATCAAATATTACATTTTTGGGATCCCGTCGAAACCTTTGGTCTTGTTATTGTTGGCCTGGATAATCGAAGAAAACACCGCTCCCGTTTGAATGCTTGTTTTTCCAAGGTTTTCGGTTTGGTCAACATAATTCCCTGATAATTATGATACAATTCGGATGTATTTCTATATCATAATGATTATTTTGTATTCTTCTGTTGAATATTGTGAATGAAATTTTCTGTGCAAAGAGATACAGTCGACGGAATAAGAAAAAATCATGACTGTAAGAGAACACGAACGATGTCCAAACTGAGGAAAATAATACTAATTCTGTTTCCTCGAAAACCCTTCTTGGCAAGGGTGCTCGTCAGGCTGTCAATCTTCTGGGTCAATGTCGGGGAAGGAAACAAACCTGTAATTACTGTAATTACAGGTTTGTTTCCTTCCCCGACGTTGACCCACAAGATTGACAGCCTGACGAGGACCCTGGCCAAGAAGGGCCGAAATATCGCTGATGAAGAATCGTAGATGATGTATCCGTTGTAAACATTGTTTGAATATATGTTAACTATTTTATCACCCCCCCCCCCCCCCACGCACACACACTTTGGTGCAGAAGGAATGCCGCACCGATGGCCGAGTGGTAAAGCCGTCGGACTTCGAATTGTAGCAGGTTGCGCTCCGAGTTCAAACCTTCGAAAATGTTCAAAACCCGGTTTTAAGACTAGTACCTGGAGAAATTGAGAGAGGGGAAGTCTTGGATGACTAGCTCCCAACTACGCGCTACACTTCTCGTCGAGTGCTGCTTGAGACGAAGGATCGACACCTGCTCATGCAACCTCCTTCAGAATCACAGGTGTCAATTTATTTTCTTTGCAGAAACCTCGAGTACGTCTGTAAGGAAGGGGGCAAGTGTGTCGTCGACGTGACCCGTCGGAATCAGTGCCAATCTTGTCGTTTCCGGAAATGCCTCGCCGCCAACATGAAGAAAGATGGTAAGAAGCAAGCTTTACCTCCTCCTTTGCACCCCCCCCCCGCCTTCTTGGTTCCCATTCAGGTGCTCTTAGGAGCCCTGATTTAGCTACTCTGGCTGAGTGGTAGCTGAGTTTTAACACAACAAATGGATGAACTGGAACTTCAAAGAAGCGTATCTCTACTTTATTCCAAGGATAAAAATCATTTTATTCATCATGATCGATAACATAAATGGGCTTTTTATGTTCTTATTGTTGAAGGAGCGGGCTCAGACAACAACAAAATGGTACAGATTTTCTTCCTCCAAAATAGGGAGGCAGATGAATAATTAAATACGAAAGAGACTATAATTATGATTAAAATTTAAGTTCCCTGATCTTAAATAAATCGGCACGAATAAAACCAAATAAGACAGTGGCAATTAAGAGTAATAATAATAATAATTTACTGGAAAGGCCTAATACGGCCATACAACAGACGCCTGAAGCGCCAACAGAAATTTATACCACTAAAAATTGAAAACACAAACTATCTTCTTCTTTTCACTGCATTCAAAACGAAAATAACGACCTCACGAATTACACTTTTATTTGTCGACTTTAAGATACCAGGGAAGAGAAAACCCCCAACCATCCCAACTAAACCCAATGAAGGAAGCTCTTGGCTCTGTCCTAAAAGGTGGTCAATGGTATCTTGCCAAGTGCAACAAAGTGGGCAACTGTAATTCTCCTCACCCCCTGTTTACTCCTATCAAAAACTTTTTTTCTGTTCCGTAATGGTCGAGAGTTAATTAATATAAGAAATAACTGCAAAACGTTAAATGTGGGTCGTATATCAGAACCGCATGTCTTTGTTGGACCCCTATCCAGAGCTTCCAATGTGCTCTCCATTCCACTTAATGCGATCTTTCTATCATTTGTGATGCTTTCTCACCCAAGCAAACAGACCTCTGAGTGCTTGCTCAAATTGTGTGCCCTTTCCACCGTATTTTCATATCCGACTCATAATCATAGAATAAACGGTGCCCTCTCAATAGAGAGCGGAGCCTGAGTCTGACATATGGCTGCTTTCTCAAATAGTGCAAGATCGGGAAAGCGACATAGAGCTCACGCGACTTTCTCGGAAAGGGGAAACATCCTTTCGTCTGCAGTGGACGGAGAAAATATGTGAGAATTACCCGTATGGAAACAATTCAGCTGGTCATTGTATTATGGGACATTTTTCCGGTCTTAAACAGTTGAAAACAATTGGAAACGATCGTAAACAATTGTTTTTTACCATTGGAGACAGTTATTTACGATTTTAATCAGTTCTTTCCAGTTGTTATTTTTACGGATAGTTGTTTCAATCGTAAAATTACGATTGGAAGCAATCGGTTTCAATCGTAAAAATACAACCGTTAACAACTGTTTACAACCGCAAACGACTGGAAACAGTTGGAAACAACTATTTACAATCATAGAACTGTTTCCAATCGTAAAAAACAATTGTTTACGATCGTTTCCAATTGTGATCAGTTGTTTACGACTTGAAAAATGTCCGATAATACAATGACTTGAATGATTTCCATACGGGAATTGTTAAGGGGCGGTCTAGCGGTCCTTATTTCTGCCCATTGTGTATGGATGAAAATTTGTTTCATTTTATGTGCGAATGTGTGGAGTTGGATAATTTGAGAGTTGGAATATTTGGGGAGCGAATTTTCGGGGAAGGTTGGTTGGTGTAAGACTTGAAGCAGAAAAGTTTGTTTGGGGTTAGGCAGCTTGGAAGGTTTTTGGCGATAGGTTGAGAGCATTAGAGAAGAGTTTTTGTAGGTAAGATTTACTAGAAGAGTTGTTTGTTGTTTTGTATCTTGTTTTGTATGCGATGGCCCTCGGGGCTTAAGCAGTATATATCATATCATATTGAGAGAAGAGGGAGGCAGTATTGTGAGCCTTTTGCAGAAATTCTCTCTTGTCGTTTTTTCTTAAGCTGGAAAAAGAAGCCGGAGTCACATTACCTTTGCTGTTGCTCTGTTTTGAAAACTTGTGGAGCTTTCCACAGTAAGTTTTCGCACTCTGGAAGGTTCTCTTGAAAACCAGACCATAAACAGACAACGGAGTTCCGCTCTAGTAATCGTTATTCGGACGTGGTCGGCTCGCAGCGAGAAGCCGGAGTCACATTACCTTTGCTGTTGCGCTGTTTTGAAAGCTTGTGGAGCTTTCCACAGTAAGTTTTCGCACTCTGGAAGGTTATCATACATTTTTTTTTGTTTTGTAAAAAATGGGGCCCGAATGATATGATATTTATTATACAGTAAAATCCCAAGGGCCATAGCAATAAAACCCCTTAATTGTGTACAATAAGGAGGACCTGCGCCTGAGTTTTCGTCCATCAAATCATCTCAACACTGATATTTATGATGACCCTTGGCGGCTCGTACTCCGGTTTTCGAATTGCCCCACTTGGAGTGTGGAAAGGAAAGCAACTGTCGTGAATATGTTTCAAGAATGCTATAAATTGCATTAAGAAACATCCATATCCATAGAAGTATTATTCCCTGGGGTGACAGCGTTACCCCTTGCTTGAGAACTTTCAGCCGATGTTGTCCCGGTGTGGGACACTACTTCTCAGTGGGGTCCTCACTCTGAGTCTGAATACTGAAAGCTCTGTGGAAAGCGCAATAGAGCGACAGTGTCAATAGACCAATTGTGGACCATCTCTTTTGCACGGAGATATCTGATAACTTCGAGTACAAACAAACACTGGGCTGTCAGGAGCCGAAACTAAGGCCTATTGTTCGAAACCTAGGTCCTTGACTGACCACTTGGACTACACTGTAAAAAGTTTCTCCGAGTAAGGATTAAAGTTAACTGCAGTATTTGCTACTGAAATTAATCTTATCTCTACTAGGATAAGATTAATCTGAATTAGAGATAGTCTTATCTCAGTAGAGATAAGATTAACCCCAGTATTAAATACTGCAAGATTTTTACAGTGTAGCACTGTGCTCGCCTCGGGAACAAGCCCAGTTATTCCGAGGTAACTACTTTTACAGAGTTACCGACTACCGAGCAAGCCATAGCTTTTATGTGAAAATTAACTTATTGAATGATTATTAAATTGTATTCCAGCTGTACAGCACGAGCGAGCTCCCCGTATAGTTGTCCTCCGTCGTGGCAACCCACCCTTCTTCTGCCCCCCACCTCGGCTTCCCCCGCCACCTATTATGTTTCCACCGGGATTGCAGTATCACCTACGGCCACCGATGACACTTCCCTGGTTTCATCTCCACCCGTTTCCTAACCAGTTGGGGGGTTCGAACCAGTTAGTTCGCGAAGACGGTTCTAGTTTTGATAAAGAAGAGGAGAAGCGTACAATGAAGACTGGTAAGTCAGAAGTCTCGATCGGGCGTTACATTTCGGAACCCTTAGCAAGGGACGTAAAAGCAAATTCATGATGACTTAGCGCACTTGGTGTCCCCCCCCCCTCCCATTGCAAATATGTAGGAGCAACCAGGGGCGTCCCGACACCTTCCTGAAGGGGGGGGGAGCTTCAGAATAAGTTTTACCGGAATTTTTCGAGAAAAATTTATAGATAAGAATTAATGATAAAAAATTAATATTAACAGATACAGGCGAGCACTCCATAATAGACACGTGGAACGAGGTTATTAATTGAATGATATTTAAGTTTTCAGTCCCTTATTAATAACAAAACCAGAGTTGATCAAAATACAGAAAAAAAAAGCTTTCTATCATCGCCCCAATCGTGCAGCAAAAACAGAGGCCGTGTCAGAAATTAAATATCAGGACTAGTTTTTTCCTTACAGTGGTATTTGAAAGTAATCTGTCCTAATAATATATTTATAGTCGGTAGAAGCTTCAGTTATTTATCACAGGTTTGTTTCCTTCCCCGACGTCGACCCTGAAGATTGACAGCCTGACGAGGATCCTTGCCAAGAAGGGCCGAAAAATTGCTGATGAAGAATCGTAGCTGACGTATCCATTGTATACATTATTTGAATATATGCTTCAAAGTCAGCTTGGGCTCAAAGAATGTTTAATTTTCGAGGTTTTACTGACAATTCTCCGTTGTGACCATCTCTGCAGAAACTCTACAATACTATTGTTCTGACTTTGATTATGTGGTACAAACAACAATAAAATAGGCTCGTTTAAGTTTAACTGAAAAGGCAGCTTATTTTTAAGGCTGATATCTGAATACGCTGAAATATTTTGACACATCTGAGGGATTTGGTATTTTTCCACCCGGGGCTCTGGTAATAACGGTCAGTGTGCGCTGCTTTCAAGACAAACCAAAGTTCACCCAGACGCGGAGAATTTGAATTTAAACAAAATCATGCAATGTATCACGGCCTTTCTTTACAGAGAGCGACGACGAGATTGATGTCGGGGAGGAAGTCACTGACTCCCAAAGCTGTGCAAAGCCATCTAACATTGATGATGGAGTGCAGACAAAGAACAAAACTTTTGAAGGCGGTTTCCAACTGCTTTGTTCAGCCCTTCAGTGGACAAGGACCATTCCTTCCTTCTCTCAGGTAAATGACTAAACAGCTGAAACCTGGTACAGAATTTAGGAAAATCATCCAGGAGAATATGAAAAATAAAAAAGGTCTGGTGGTGTGTAGAACCTGGCTACTGGTTTCTGGATGTTAATGCACCGAGTTTTTTCGAAGGCGATACTCAGTTCGTAGGCCAATATACCTAAAGCAGATATATCCCATATCTACTTGCATTGGAGTCGGGTTAATAACACTTGTCTCTTAACTAGTTCCCAGGTGTAGGACTCTGCTGAGCCTCGGTTGAACTGGGACTATGCCCCAAGTCTAGCTACCCAACTGGGGAATCTGTTAAGTTTAACCGGTCTCGTCCTTAAATCCAGTTTGATTGCATTTGGTCCACCCAATAGAGTTGCCTTTCCTTTCTTGAAATGAATATATCCAGCCTGTAAGGTCGAAGACTTACGAGACCAACGGGGTCAGTTTGTCTTGGTCCTATTTTCTCAATTGGGGGAAAGATAATAATCTTTTTCAGTCTGCAGGAAAGCGTGGGTGTTAGAGCTATTCGGAAAATAGAGAGAGTTCAGGAGAGAGCTTGTTTAGTAAGTTTTTTTTTCAAAATATTTGTTCATCCTAAATGTATCCTCACAAGAAGCAAAAAGCTGTTAGTGCAAGTGACGCAAAAAACTGTTGAGACCCTAATTATGTCGTATTGGCAACAGTGAGCGGTGGTAAAAGCGCTTAAAATATACGACAAAAAGACCAGCAAACCTTCAAGACCTGAGTATAAACATGATAGATTATGATGTTCTTATTTGATGTCCATAACAGTAATTGTTATTTATGTTAAATGCTGTCTGGTCCTAAACCGTGCAGTACTATGTTCAGAGACTATTCCTACGACGTACGCCACGTTATCCTCGTATTCCTCACACGACATGTGCGGACCTAACCAGAGCCGCATTTCTTACAGGGATAACCACGGCGGTGTATTGTTAGTATTATGTTATATCGTCGCCGTCAGACACAAAAGCTGTATTCTCGCAGTTCGCCGAGGACTCCTTGGCGAATCAAAGGGAACGGTAAGAATAGAGGGAGTCACTCCACGCGGACTCCGCGTACGGAAAGCAACAAGAACATGTTGAATACTTCTAAAATGGATTTTGTTCGAAAAAAAAATATGTAGTTGACGAAATTAGTCTGGATCCACTTTATTTTTGTTTTGTTTATTCTGATTATTTGTAATTCATTTTACATTGCACCAACACCAGAAAAAATTTACTCCCCTCCGAATCTGAAAGGGAGTCCTTTTTGATGATGGGGATGATAATCGGGGTATTCCCCGTCCATGAGGACTCGTGAGAATACGAATACACGAGTCCGTGAGGACTCGTGAGAATACGAGGAGTGAGTCCCCCGGACAAACAAAACGCGGGGACTCCTCAAGTGGAGTCCTCGGGGAACGGCGAGAATACGCCCAAGCAGGGGTGGGAGTGAGACCTATATATCCTATATATCCTCTATTTTAAAACTTGTCCTGAAAAGCTGCGTTTGTGTTGGGATTAAATTTCCCGCGTCATAGTAGAATTTACGTTGTTGGGACGGCCGCAGATACTCTGAACGTCACAACTAGAGCAGATAGTGGAAAGTAAAAACATCCCGTAGCGGAATCCAAATAATTCTGTTTATTTTTTTCAGTTAAAACTTTTTAAACACAATCAATTAAATGACGCAAAAATAAGTTGCCTTCTCAGTTAAACTTTAAAAAAAGTAAAGGCATGAGAAGTTTCAACATGTTGTTTTTCATTGTGGAAGACTTGGTAGGCCAAAAGGTATGTCTTGTGTTTCGGACCTCCTTTCTTTCACTTGGCTTTTCCTTATTAAAGCACGGCGCGCAAGTTTTCGAACGTTTTGCGTCGATCATCCGCTTCGGAGAGCGGATAGTGTAGGGTAGTAGACATGCTCTAACAAGAAAATAGCTAATTTCGCTGGGCGAGTATTGGTATTTTTGTAAAACGATACATCGGAACTATTTGATTGTGACAAGATCATTTCGTAATAGTTTTGATTTCAAATCCCTTACAGATGAAGCAACCGGATCGCCAGACCCTACTGGAGGAGACCTGGCCGGAGCTTTTCACAATTCATGCAGCCCAGTGGTCGTTCGGTCTAGGGAAGGGTAAGGAATTCCACTTAAATATATAGGGGAAACACAAGGTTGAAGTTTTTTTTTATTCTTACTTTATATAATACATAAACATTAACAATACTATACTCTGCACTTACAATTATTTCAGGGTTTGAACCACGGGAGAAGGCTTTGGAAATTAGCCAAAAGCCACGCCCTGTTTTACCGCAGCCTGTCGACAAAGAAACGGTTGTATAGCATACTTTTGAGAATTGTAAGAAATACGCTAATGCGATTTCTCGAATTTAGGAGGGGTTTTGAATGGTCCAGAATATGTATGTCAGTATATTTCCTTCAAATACCGAAGGAAAGCTCGAGTTAAAGTGCGTCCTGTAGCGTTTGAGCTAATTACACATTTTGCCTTTTGAATCGAAATTTTACTAATTATGAACACAACTTTGTTAACAGAGCAAGCTAACACTAGGGAGGGGCGCTAAGACCTATCCTTAAATGCATCGGAAACGGGTCTGCACCACCGATACATTCAAAGCGAGACAAATTTGCGGGTTTAGAAGGTTTCCAGTACAGCTAAGATGCGGTCTGCATACATCGAGGAAACAGGGGAGCTTGTATCTTTTATTTGCTGTGTTCGGAATATGGACTTATCGGAGCAAGCGCTGGTGCACGACTGATTGAAGTTCGATATGTTCTCTATCGCTAGTGGTGCTGGTGTCGCTGCTATTCGAGTGTGCGTCACGTTTTTCAAGTCTTGGTGCTAGTTCCTAGTGTTATTTTCTCTGGTTAACAGAGAGGCACCGGTATATTAGAAACCATCGTAGCAAAACAAGTAATTTCAGTTTTTTACGTATAAACACAAATAGATAGATAGATAGATAGATAGATTTATTTGCGCTAAAAAGCCACAAGGGCCATGGCAAATACAAAATAATAACAACAAAACAACAACAATAACAAACCTACAAAAAACCTTCCCGATATGACAGAGCGATCCGAAGGAATCTTCCAAATCTCTTTAAATCCCCAAAGTGTTTACTTTTTAATTTTCTAACAAGTTCCTCCCTCGAGAAAAAACCCACCCTAAAAATTTCCTCCCTTAGATACCTTAAACCCTCACAATCACAAATAAAATGCTCTACATCTTCATCAATCATCCCGCACAAAGGGCAGAAATAAGGACCAGACGAAACTTTAATTTTCCCAATATATTTTCTTCTTTGGCCAAAAGGCAAACAATCTCCTCTCAGACTAATTAAACATTTCAATTCTTCTGGAGATAACCCCGACTTAAAATAAATTTCTTCGCCCCATGCCTCCTTAACCCTATTGTAGAGACTCAGGGACCCAGGAATCCAAACCTTACAACCCCACGCCTGCAACTCCTGGTCCTTTAATACTCTTTGGACTTCTTTCGCGACCTCACCTACCTCTAGCTGAACCCCCTTCCCCTCGTTCCACCTACCTGACAGTCCACACTCATTCAAAATAGTCTTAATTTGGCCAGGCCAAGTACCCTCACGTTCATCCTTTAGTGCCTCCAGGTATGCCGCTTTGGTCAACCGTACCCGAGGAAGCGTAAGGATTTTTTCCCAGAATTTAACCATACGAACTAAACGAACACTGCGAAGACTAGTAAGGCCTAAATCTCCCTTCAAAACTAAACTATTTAAAGTAATATTTACCCCTAGAACTCTTTTAAAATACTTAAGCTGTACTGCTTCAAGCTTATCCCCCTGAATAAAACCCCATATTTCAGATCCATAATGCATTGCTGACGCTACTTTCGTAGCAAACACCTGCTTGTGAAATTTAACATCCTTTAGTACTATTAACGGACTTCTAAGAATAAGATTAGCACATCGACTACCCTTCACCACACAATGCTCAACATGCTTCCCAAATCGACCCTTTGCAGAAAGTTTAACTCCTAAATAAATAAACTCCTCCTTAATTTCTAACTCCTTACCACCAAAATTTACTTTATCACTAGCTGCTATTTTCCCCCCTTTACGAAAAACCATCACCACTGACTTTGAAGCATTCAATTCCAATTCTTTAATTGAAAGATAATCCGTCACCAAATTTAGAAGCTTCTGTAGGTTATCACGTGAACCAGCCACCAATGCTATGTCGTCGGCAAAAAGAAGCATGCAAAGGCGAAAAATATCAACAGAAAGCATAGGAGCTTGTCCATCCCGCATATAAGAATCTAAATCATTAATATAAAGTGAAAATAGTTTAGGTGACAAAATGCAACCTTGTTTTAAACCCATTTTCGAAGAAAAAACCTTCGAAAATTTCCCAGCAACCCGAACTACAAGTCTTATACTGGAGTAAAGCTCCACCAAAATTAATACAAACCAAGCAGGAAGGCCCAAATCAAGCAGAGACTTCACTAGAAGCCTCCCGTTTACATTGTCGAAAGCACCTTTAAGGTCCAAAAAAGCCACATAAAACCTTGCACCCCGTGCCTTAGTATACTTCCTAGCTAACACATTTAAAACAAAAATTTGGTCCAAAGTAGAATAACCTTCTCTGAACCCTGCCTGAACTGGACTAAGCTTCTCTGCCTTTTCTAGCCAATTTTTTAACCTAAAATCAAGCACCTTGCAGAAAATCTTACTAACTGCGTTTGCTAGGTGAATAACTCTATAATTATCATGCCTTGTCCTATCTTTTATACCTATCTTTTCCCACCTTACCATTCAAAATAACTAAATTTTCAAGACCACAAAATTCAAGCAATTTTCGTCCCCATTTATTTTTCATACGTGCCTGGTCCTTGCTTCTTCGCATCCTCGCAAATTGATAAGCATTCTCAAAATCTTCCACACGGGACGATTCCTTCGGATCACCAAACACATACGACTCCTCTGTACAATCGCTAGTATATGCGTTGAAATCCCCTATGAAAACAAAATCATAATTAGGGTGAGATCTACTATGAACACTTTTTTGGGATCCCAAAACGTAAGTGGAGGGATACCTATGACATCGCAAAAGTTGTCCGTCTGTCCGTCCGTCCGTCCGTCCGTCCGTCTGTCCCTCCGTCTGTAAGCACGATAACTCTCGAAGGGAATGAGATATTTTGATGAAACTTGGTGTGAGGGTTCGTTGGGTCGTCGGACCAGTCAAGTTCGTAGATGGGCTTTGTAGCTCTACATTTAGGGGTGGGGGAGGGGATTCAAATTAAGGGACAAACAAAATATTTTGAAACAGCTAATGTGATAGTCGATTATGGGGTAAGAAGACATGCTGAACACTATGGTCAAAACCATTTTGTCGTCGGACATGTAGTTCGCCCGGAATCCGGCCAAAACCGGAAAGTTTGTCGAAAGTACAAGTTTTATTTGAAGTTGATTAGATGTTCGATTTAGGGGTAGGAAGACATGCTGAAGACGATGGTGTAAATTATTTTCTCGACGGACAAGTATTTCGACCGGAATCCGGCCCAAACCGGAAAGTTTGTTGAAAGTAAAAGTTTTATTTGAAATTGATTAGATGTTCGATTTAGGGGTAGGAAGACATGCTGAAGACGATGGTGAAAACTATTTTCTCGATGGACAACTATTTCGCCCGGAATCCGGATCAAACCGGAAAGTTTGTTGAAAGTAAAAGTTTTATTTGAAGTTGATTAAATGTTCGATTTAGAGGTAGGGAGACATGCTGAAGACGATGGTGAAAACTATTTTCTCGACGGACAAGTATTTCGACCGGAATCCGGCCCAAACCGGAAAGTTTGTCAAAATTAAAAGTTTTGTTTGGAGTTGATTAGATGTTTGATTTAGTGCAAGAAGACATGCTGAACACTTATGTGAAAACAAGTTTCTACCCGGACATGTAGTTCGTCCGGAATCCGGCCGAAACCGGAAAACTGTTGGAAGTCAAAGTTTTATTTCTAGTTGATTAGATAAGCGATTTAGGGGTAAGAAGAGATGCTGAGTCCCTGTGTGACAATCGTATTTTACCCGGACACATAGTTCGACCGGAATCCGGCTGGAATCGGAAAATTTGTTATAAGCTAAATTTCTATTTGAAGTTGATTAGATGTTCATTACTGGGGAAAGAAGATACCCTGATTTCGTCTTTGAGCTTTCTTTTTTCGCCGGACAAGTAGTTCTGGAGTTCGGCCGGAACCGGGAAATTGGCAGAAGTGGCAGGAAGTTTTCGTCAAAACAGATATGACTTATAGGGGTAAACACACATGCTGAATCCAAATCTGAACTTGGTTTTCTTAGGTGATTAGCTATTTGGCCTTAATCTGTTTCTGAATTTTAATTGTAAAAATGTTCAAGGAGTCTGGAGAAGACTGGATCTGACTAAGACAAGACCCAGTTGTCTGGATCAGATATTGAATTTTTGGGATCCCATCGAAACCTTTGGTCTTGTTCTTTGTAGAGAATATCCCACGTATCCTCATCACAATAAGAGCTATTTTCTGGGGGTATATAAACACTACACACAATCACTCGTAATTTATTCACTGAAAGTAATAACCAAACCAAATTATCTGATCTACTTTTAATCCGTTGACAAATACTAAACATTCCATCCCGTATGAAAAGGGATACTCCCCCGTAAAATCGTCCATTCCGAGAAACCTTCCTATTTGCCGCAAACTCTTTAAATCCACTAATTACAATAGGCCTATCCACGGACGACCACGTTTCCACCAAACTTATAATGTCCCATCTTTCCTCTTTAAGCAACGATTCTACTTTCTCAGTTTTAAATCCTTGAATGTTCCAATGAACTACTTTCACAGCAGCTAGGCCATGGCCCTGGCTTCCCTAATAGTCCTCAATCGGAATCGAAGAATCTTGGTCACTGGTAAATGACGAATCACCAGTTTGAGTGCTAGGCCTATTCATTTGAAACAACTGCCGGGGGTTATTACCACAGACCCCGATTGACCTGCTTCTTCCACGCAAACCTCGTGCGTCACCACTCGGCCTTTCACTGCTACGGCGCGTAATACTAGCGGCAGGTTGCGAAAGAATATCATTAGGGCTGACAATATCGGCACTCGTGCGCTTAACCTGGCCTGTGATAGAGGGTTGACTCCCATTCGGCTGGGCCTGCACTATCGTCCCTGCACTAGACACGGAAATATCTGACAACTGACAAACATCAGACTTTACAGATTCCGCCCTCTGACGTGCTGGGGTTGGCACGGGTGGGCGCGGTCCCCTTGCTTCCTGTTGACTTGTAACTTCTTTAACTTCATCAGTCGCCTTATCGTAGAAAAATTCTCTATCGTTGATAAATAACCTCGTTCCCCTTAGACGAATTTCGTTCGCCCCCGAGGCACGCGCACGCTCGAGAACTGGTTTGAGCTTGTTTCTTGCCAGCTTTTCGCCATCTGTGAAATCAGGTGCGACCGATAGGGAAAAAGATCTGAGGTTTCTTTGCGATCGGAGGACTAGATTACGCAAACCAAAAGATCCGAATTTGATTAAAACGGGGCGTGTATCTCCGGCTCGTGCCTTAAGACGAAACGCGTCGCTGATGTCATAATCACGTAGATTTAAATCAGGAATTATCTCGTTCAAGCATTGCAAAATGTCGTCTCTAAGCGAGTAGCCCCTCCTTCTGGGGTTGAAATTGTACAGCACTAGGTTCGCCTTTTTCGATTCCGCTTCCAATCGCTCGATTTTCAAACAGTTCGCTTCGGCTTCGCGTCGCAGTAACAGAATTTCCTGAGAAATATGCACTGTTTTTGCTGACAGGCCTGCTACATCCGATTCCAATTTAACCGCAACGGCCGAAAACTCGCTGCGCAGATCGTCTATTTTTGGGTTCAGTTCCACGAATTTAGCATTCATTTCGGACCTCAATTTGGCTAATTCGGCCAGTATTTGGTTGACTGAATCTTGGAGCACGGCCTCTGGCATCTTCAAATAGACTTATTCAACAGGAAAAGGTTAACTATTTTACCTGTAATTGCCGTTCTTATTTATCCTCGTACAGGCATTCGAGCATTAAGCGTGGCCTTTATGGTCGGCTCAAGACCTTTCTCCAAGCAGCTTTGTCCAATGAATCCACGGAAAATCCGAGCGGCAGTAAACTTGTTTGCACCTTGACTGCTAGATCACGGATGTAATTCAATTGCGACCGCGCGGAATGAATGCCGGCAGTGAACGATGTCGTCATATTTAATTTTGAGGTAAAAAGGCACAAACGAGTTTTCGTATGGATTTTTTTGGACTTCATACTTTCAGAGGCTGAAGTTTATTTTGTTGCCGGGTTCGCTACTCTCCGCGCAAAATCAGCCGCTTACCAAGTAAATCAAGCGAAATAACTTCATTTCCCAAATCGCACCTCATGCTGGTTTTTAGTCACTTTCTCACAGTGATATAATCCAGACTCGGGAGTCAGTTTATGTAGACTCAACAATTATATATTTCAGATGTAGCATCATTATCCGAGGAATTTGCGTTCCGAAAAATTGTTCAAGCCATCACCAACTTGAATCTGGATCATACAGAGTTCGTTTGCTTGAAGGCCCTTGTACTCTTCAGAAACGGTGAGTTAGGTCTCGTGGAAGCTTTTACTAATTAGAGATATCGAAGAGGTCCTCATCTGTCTCTATAGTCAAAGCTATATACTACCAAGAACAAATAAGCCAATAGAACCTCCATCTTTGATCCCATGCAGCGCCTATGGATACCCCGACAAAACTGAGCTGAGCTAAAGGTACTTGCTGTCTGCTGAGCTTTGAGTTGATGCCCGTCTACTTCCCTCTTCGCCAGTGCGCCTGGCAGAAGAAAAAAGTGCAGCTGGACAAGTGACATGTGACGCCACAGTGGTTGACAACCAATCGGGTTTACTCTCGAAATTTTCCTCCGGGGTTTTACTGTGATATAGCTGTTTGTCGAGGTAATGAATTCTAATGCTCCGCGTAGCTCCTATACTCCGCTCGTTTGCATCGGGTATCCGGTAGGTCCGCTCAGTGTTGTCGGGGTATCCATAGTCGCTGCATGGGACCAAAGACGGAGGTTCTGTTGGATTATTTGTTCTTGGTAACTGCACCAGAACTTACCTTTCTGCCTACCCATCGCTCAGAGAAAAGAGGTAGAGGAAAACTGTCTTTGAAGTATAAATTTGTATGGCACTTGCAGCCTCTGGCTCAAGTGCCATATACCGATCGCAATTCCGTCTGTCGGTCGGTCAGGATTTGTTGTCCCACTTGTTCGAGTTAGGGTACTTCCAGATGTGCTAGGACGATGAAACTTGGCAGGCGTATCAGGGACCCGACCAAACTAACCTGGAAATAATCAGTTTCCCGATCCGACGATCTGCGGGGGAGTGGAGGGCGGAGGAATCTGAGAACTTTAGGGCAGTTTGTCACACTTTTTCGAGTTGGGTACTTCCAGATGTGCTAGGGGGATGAAACTTGGCAGGCGTACCAGGGACCCGACCAAACTAACATAGAAATAACCAGTTTCCTGATCCGACCATCTGGGGGGGGGGGGTGGAGGGCGGGGGAATCTGGAAAATTGAGTAGTTTGTAACTTTTGAACGGGTGATCGGATTGGAATAAATTTGATAACTGGATAAAGGACATATCTGTGATGACCCATTTGAAGTCCGGACCGGATTTGGTAGCTATGGGGGAGTTGGAGGGGGGGAGACCAGAAATCTCGAGAGACGGTTAGAATTAAGGGATCCGAGTGAAACTTGCGGGGAAGAACAAGCATCTGCCCCAGATTAATCTTTACAAAATTGGACTGGATCCGGACCCTTGGGGGGGGGGGGTAGAGGGGAGATTGCCGGAATTCCGGTGATTTCAGTTTTGGGGATTTTCGCGACGAAACTTGGAAGGCGTATCAGGGACCCGACGAAACTAACTTGGAAACAATCAATTTCTCGATCCGACCATCTTGGGGGGGGGGGGGGTGGAGGTCGGGGAAACCTGAAAAATTGAGTAGTGTGTAACTTTCGAGCGGGTGATCGGATTGGAATGAAACTTGATGAGTGAATCAAGGACATATCTCAGATGTCCTATTTGAAGTTCGGACCGGATTCGGTAGCTATGGGGAATCTCGGAAATCTCGAGAAACGGTTAGAATGGAGGGATCGGATTGAAACTTGCTGGGAAGAACAAGCATCTGCCCCAGATAAATCGTTTACATAATTGGACTGGATTCGGATCCTTGGGGGGGGGGGGGTTGAGGGGAGTTTCCCTGAATTCCGGTGATGTCAATTTTGGTGATTTTCGCGACGAAACTTGGGAGGCATATCTGGGATCCGATCAAACTGACTTGTAAATAAAAATTTACTTGATGCGATAGTCGTGGGGGGGGGGGGGGGATTGGAGTGAGGGGTTAAGTTATGCGTATTCCAACGTAACTTTGGAACGGGTGATCGGATTTTAGTGAAATTTAATAATTGAACAGAGGACATTTCTCTGGTGATTTTTTTCATGTCCGTTCCTGATCCGACAACAGATGGGCCGTTCCTGATCCGACTGTGGGGAGTTTGAGGGGGGGGGGGGGGTCCGGAATTCCGACAATCACGAGTTAAGGTACTTCTAGATGTGGTAGGACGATGCAGCTTGGCTGGAATATTAGACATTCGACAAGATTGGCTTAGAAACCGCCACTTTCCAAATACTATTCCTTAAAGTACCAATCTTGACCACGAAGTAAGAAAAATACTTGTATGCGAAAGATACATTTTCATGACCCCCATCAGCCCATTATAATTTTTGCCTCAAGGGTTTTGCATACAAATGAAGTTAAAGCTCCCTTGAAGTGCGCATGTTAACTGCAGAATCGAAAAGTACTTTTTATCAAATGATTCATCTCAGCTTATGGTAGCGGATTCAACAGCTATGGGGCAGTTGGGAGGGGGTGATCGGAAATCTTATAGAATGGTAAAAATCGTGGTAAATGGTAAATCGTTAGAATGGAGGGATCGGAGTTAAACTTGCTGGGAAGAACAAGCATTTATTCTAGATAAATCGTTTGCACGATTGGACTGGATACGGACACTTGGAGGGGGGGGGGGGTAGAGGGAGCCCTTCCGGAATCAATCTGGTGGCGTTTTTCAAGGCGAAACTTGACAGACATACGAGGGACCCGGTCAATCTGACAGAGCCCTTACGTACTACACATAGTTGCAAGTGCCATATGAGTTTACAGCTCTTGTTTTGTCTAAGAATTTATTTATTTATTTTTTTTTTATACCATAAAGCACACTTTGCCCGATGCCTTGCGTTGATTGTATTTTGGTTAAAGTGCTAGGTGGATGTCATTTCGGATAGTGTAGGCTAATTATTTTTAAATGACGTAGATTTGCTGTGAAAGTATTTGGTCTAGTTATTAGTCAGTTGTAGACCGATTGTGTGTATTTTATTATTTGTAAGTGGAGGGATACCTATGACATCGCAAAAGTTGTCCGTCCGTCTGTGCGCACTGTAACTCTCGAAGGGAATGAGATATTTTGATGAAACTTGGTGTGAGGATTCTCTGGGTCAAGAGTAAGGTCAAGTTCGTAGATGAGCTATTTAGCCCTACATTTAGGGGTGGGGGAGGGGTTTTAAATTAAGGGACAAATTAAATATTTTTAAACAGATCTAATGTGATAGTCGATTATGAGGTAAGAAGACATGTTGCGATGGTGAAAACCATTTTGTCATCGGAAAAGTAGTTCGCCCGGAAACCGGCCAAACCGGAAAGTCTGTTAAAAGTAAAAGTTTTATTTGAAGTTGATTAGATGTTCGAATTAGGGGTAAGAAGACATGCTAAACACGATGGTGAAAGCCGTTTTATCGCCGGATAAGTAGTTAGCCCAGAATCCGGCCAAAACCGGAAAGTCTGTTAAAAGTAAAAGTCTTATTTGAAGTTGATTCGAATTAGGGGTAAGAAGACATGCTAAACACGATGATGAAATCCGTTTTATCGCCGGACAAGTAGTTAGCCCAGAATCCGGCCAAAACCGGAAAGTTTGTTAAAAGTAAAAGTTTTATTTGGAGTTGATTAGATGTTCGATTTAGGGGTAAGAAGGCATGCTGAACGCTTATTATGTGTTTTATTTACTTTCTTCATTTACTCCGCTTTCTGAAAACGGCGGGTTATAAATAAATTACTTACTTACTTACTTATGTGAAAACAATTTTCTACCCAGACAAGTAGTTCGCCAGGAATCCGGCCAAAACCGAAAATTGTTAAAAGTTAGAGTTTTATTTGTAGTTGATTAGATATTCGATTTAGGGGTAATGGTGAATCCGTGTATGACAATCATTTTTACCCGGACATATAGTTCAACGGGAAACCGGCTGGAGCCGGAAAATTTGTTATAAGTTGAATTTTTATTTGAAGTTGATTAGATGTTCAGTATTGGGGAAAGAAGGTACGCTGAGTTCGTTTTTGAGCTTTCTTTTTTCGACAGAAAAGTAGTTCCGGAATTCGGCCGAAACCGGGAAATTGGCAGAAGTGGCATAGGAAGTTTTCGTCAAAACAGAGATCGCTTATAGGTGTAAACACACATGCTGATTCAATACCTGAACTTATTTTTCTTAGATGGTTAACCTGTTTTTGAATTTTAATAGTAAAAATGTTCAAGGAGTCTGGCGAAGACTGGATCCGGCGAAGACAAGACCCAATTGTCTGGATCAAATATTGAATTTTTGGGATCCCATCGAAACCTTTGGTCTTGTTTTTTGTACTCGCCAGCTTTGGTGGATACAAATAAATGAATTGAATTGAATTTTATTTGTCGTTTAATTGTTTTTTCAGGATGGCCGATCCCTATGAGCGACCGTTACGATGCAAGATTATTTTTATTAATTCTTTAGTCTGGGGTCCACTGAACCGAAAGTCTTCTCCTTCTAAAAGTGGACGGACTTACTCGGGCAACACCTCTAGAGATCACACGACCTCCCGTACGTTTTGTTACTCACGAAAGTTACCGGGATACAGCTTTTTGGTGTATCGGACATGCTTTTCTAACCTCTTACACTCTAACTATTCTGCGGTTGCGGTTTGTGCTGTTACATCCGCGGTCCAACTTTCGACCAATCAAAAGCAAGCAGATGTAAACAAACATTCAAACATTTCTGAAGCAGCGTTGCCGCCTGTCGCAGAAATCTGCGGTTAATGACAGTTTTCACTTCTTCGACAGAGCAAGCCAAAATTCTACGACCGGTTCCTTGCAAGTAAATATAAAAAGTAAGCAAAAAATCTTTTGCGGCCAAAAGTCACATGTTCCAGACAAGAAAAAGTGGCAATAGTGTTTACAAACCAAGAATTCCAAGATATTTCACCTGAGAATTGGAGGATATTAAGAAGAATAAACAGGTAAAAATCATTCAAGCAGAGCTGCAATGTGGTTGTTCTTGAGTGTGGGTTAAGGCCTTTTAGGTAGTAGAAAGCTCCACTTGCTTATAGGCCCAGATTAAACAGCAAATAAGTTGGACTGTCGAGAGTTTAAGATTATTCATGGTATGTATTGTTTTTTTGTGAATGTTACAGAACTGTTAGTCAGTCCATTATAAAAGCCTCATTTTTGGAGGCCGGAGGCTATGCTAAGTTACTGTCACTGTCAGAGGCGTTACTAGCTGAAATGTTTGTCGGGGGGAGGGGGGGGCAAGGTATTTACTGACTGTTGTTGCAGAAAGAAGAACTGTTTTCAAGAACAAAAATGAGAGCTTTGAAAAATAATTGACTGATTTAAAAAAATGACTGTTTTGACAAAAAATCAACTGATTTTCAGGAAAAATAACTGTTTTCATGAAAAAAAAAACTGTTTTGACGGAAAATTGCAGTGCTTCACGCCAACTCAGTTATTTTTTACAGACTGGCCGGACACATTTGGAGGATATTTGATCGTGCAAAACGGATACGTCAGCTGAATTTTATTGGAGCTATATTTCAGCCCTTCTTGGCAAGGGTCCTCTTCAGGCTCAAAACCGCTCAAGTTGGAAAATGAACTTGAGGGAAGGGTTCGTTTTTCCAACTTGAGCGGTTTTGAGCCTGAAGAGGCCCTTGCCAAGAACGGCCGAAGTATAGCTCCAAGAAAATTCAGCTGACGTATCCATTTTGCACCATCAAATATGATTCGCAGTCAGCTTGGTCTGAAGGAATATTTACACTTGGAAGGGTCGCCCCCCCCCCCACAGTTGTGACACCCCTGTTCACTGTACATACTGTACGGATGTCTGACGCTTGTCGGCCATGCCACATGGCTATTTCCATTTTTTTGTATGATAACTTAACTAATTTGAGCAGCTAAAAAGGCTGAGAAGCTCAGTAGCAAAGTCGGGTTACAGTAAATCAGTAGCTTAGTGAATAACCTAGATGCTGTGAGTCTCCGACTAGTCAGCAGAAATATTTTCATATCCTGTGGTTTGATCATTAGTAGGGTACAGGGAAAAATACAGAACCCTGAAGCTGCTACGCACAACTATGGTAGTCAGAATAAAGTTTACTTGCAAAAATCTCCATTATTATAAAAGGCTAACCATGTTGAGTCCCTAATATGTGTTTGTATTGTTTATTTTCTTTTTCTTATGAGATATTTTATGGTCTTTGTTTGCCACTAGTTAGCCAAGCTAAAAATCAACAAATTTTATTGTATTATATTTGTTTTAACAACTGTAAATTCCTCTGTAATTGCAAGGTTTGTTAATACTATAATATCTAAGTACCTATGGTGTTGTAACATATTTTTTTCTTTACAGGAAATTGAATGGATCAACTGACCAAGAAGCAGGTCCGGATTGCGAATAGCCTAAAGAAAGAGGAGAAATCTGACTTCTTATTTTGTGCCAAACACGGATATTCTTCCTTTATCAGAGGCTTGAGTCCTGGACAAGCTCAGTGATACATTGAAGACAGTAAGAGACAGGCACTACAGGCCTCTGATGACTACAATGGCAGGTGCTGCTATTGCCAGCACCTAAATCTTTGGTGGCATGCAGTGAGAAGGCCAAATATCATGAAAAGTTTACCAAGGGGTTTCTCAATCTTTAATCAGTGGAAGAAGAGATTGTAGATGGTTACGGTTTGCCAAAAATGGATGCTGTTTGCCAACAGCCCATAAAAGAGAAAACTGATTGACTTTTCTATGTGTATTTGTGCCAAACAACTGACATCGCTCCTTGGTCACAGGCTAAAGTGTTGGACAAGCTAAGTGATTTGCTGCAAAAAAGCTCATGACTGCAATGTCAAAACCTGATTTTTGTGATTGTGTGTTGCATGAAACTTGTAGGAAAAAGTTTTTTTCCACTTCTAAGTCCTCAGTCTTGTTAGCTGATGGGATTTCTGACACTGTGCAACTTGGGCATCAACATCAACTCCTAGTCCCATGGTCCTACAGTTAAGGTCTCAAAGTGTTGACTTTTCATATACTGACACTTTCCTCTTTTACCTGAAAAAAGAATGTAAAGAGAGGCCAGAGTCTCAACTTCGCAGAGTTTCTGAAGCGTCAAGGAGCGTTAACATAGTAATTGAACATGCTTGTGAACTAACTGAGCGAGATATTCTTCTTGCTTCTGGATGCAGGGCTCGTGATCTTGTTGCAGAGAAGGCCAGGTATCTCGATAAATGCTTGAGGAACTTGTGATGGAAACTGAACCAAAGTGTAAATGATGGTAGTGTGTACAAAACATCACAAATCAGAGAATACTTTTCTGTCCTTTTAAAGCAGAGTGACAGCCATACTATGAAACGGCTGAAGAATCGCCTAAAAATGATCTCCGTATACATCTTTTGCCACGCAAAAGGAGCCCATGTGGCTGTCACCCACCGACAGATCATTTTTTTTTTTGCACTGGCTGCGTGCATTTTTGTAATTTTCCGTGTAGACGCAAGCTCACGACCCCATACCTGTCTCTTTGAACCCACTGGACTATGGATGGGCCGATGAGATACGTGGGGGAGCAACAGCAGTGGCAACTGATGGGCCATTTTTTTCCAGACAGTGTGGTCGGTGTTTTTTGTGCCTGCTAGAAATCTTGCAGCAAAAATGCTCATGTGCTGTAACCAAGAGATCTTGTGATTTACTATGCGCATCCGGGGGGAAATGTGTCAATGTCATTGTAATAGACGAGGAAGAAGAGGATTTCGAAGCCTAACTCATTTGTGATTAAATATGAAAATTGACAGGACCAACTTTTGCAAATATGGTTTTAATAAATGTACTCTTTCACCGTAAATAAACATACCTAAATAAACTTTTCCATTGTTTCTGAAGGATAGTTATTAGTCAGAGTTGGAATCACCGTAGCTGGTTAGCTGATAATAGTTTTCGATCCGCTTTAGAAAAATTAAATGGAACGCCAAGACATCCGAATTTGAGTGTTGGTGCGTAACATCTTTAGCACATGTCTGATCCCAGTATCCCGCCCAGATTCGAAATCAGCGGGGTCGATTTACCTAGAATCCATCGTCGGATCAGCTGCCCCCGACGGGAAAGCTACTTTTCACATTTTGATACTTGGGCCCCAGACTACTTGGTCTGAACAGATGTTTAGGAGTTAGTTGCTGGTGGTGGTGAGTAAAGTGGGAATATCAGAATTTAGAACTTCTCTTTGTAGATTCGGCAAACCTCGAAGACCATTCAGCGGTTGACTTCCTTCAAACTCAGACGCAGGCAATGCTTTTCGATTACTGCTTGGGACGTGGCTACCAGCGCCATCTAGGCGTCGCGGGCAGGTTCACGAAAATCATATTACTCCTGCCATCTCTCAGAACAGTTTCGAAGAAGAAACTAAACGCATTATTTCCCGGAATTGGGCTGTCGGCGGAAAGTGTTATTCGAGATTCGGTACAAAACGCTTCTTAAGGACGCAGGTGGTGAATAAGTATTGTGATTTTTCAAGTGAGAATGTACTCTATATTATTTTTCTCACGACCGGCAGAGGTCAGTTTGATCTCTTGTGCAGTAGGCTGTGCAGCTTAATTGGTGGTTGATAGTTGCCAGACGTGTTACGTTCCCAAACCGCTGATTGTGCCTACGCCCACTACAGTTTTAGAAATGAACCAAGGCTCTGTGCTGTATTAAGCATTCCAAACTTGACAACAGCTCGGCCCGAAAGTTACTAAATAATTACTTTTCAGTCACTTACAAAGTTCCAGCTTGTCAACAAGTTACGGGGAGCACAAGGAAGAGCGTTACTTCGAAGTAACTTTTTTAAAGATAGTACCCGACCGTCTTTAGCTAACTTTCACTTTCCAAGAGCCGTCTTGAGAAGTGAGCTCGGGGCAGCGAAGTGAGACAAGGTGTAATTGCTAAATTAAACAGGACATTATTGTGTGATTTTCAGCTGTACTTGTCATTTAGCTTCTCGTCAAGTGTGATTCGCTGAGTAACCCAAACAAAAAATTCTAGTCAACCTGGTTGACGGTTTACCGATCGGTCTGGTGGCTTGATTGGGACTGTGGCAGAAATGAATTAAAAATGCCTGTAATTCAGATGGCAATTTTTGTACTATTATTTATTAAATTTCAAATGAAATTTAATAATTATATTTATTAAATTTCTTAGAGTTATTTAGAGGCGAAAGCCTTTTCTGTTGCTTTGTATTTTTATTATTGTTATTAGTATTGTATATACTGTAGGAGAAGAAGCTAAAAATAAATATTCCTTCAACCCAAGCTGACTGCAAATCATATTTGAGGGAGCAAAACGGATAAGAAGTATTGGCTATTTGAAGTTCTTAAAATGTAGCTGACTTATCCGTTTTGCTCCGTCAAAGAAGCTAAAAATGTATTTAATGAACCTTGTTAACCACCTTTGACATCATTGGGTTCTAGATTCTAGAATTTTGGGCGTTCCATTCCTGATAAGGACCAAACATTGTGCTAAAAAATTTGCGCAGGAATAAGAATGTTTATTGCGATTCCGGCTAGGAAACAGTTATATGTGAAAATAAGGACTTAGCAACCAAAAAGACACGACCAAGAGACAGAGAATTAACGGGCATAGTCAATGTCACGGCTCCATTTACAAGCCTGAAGCATTAACGTCTCTTCTCCTTCACTTGAAGAATCTGTTTCAAAATAATTATCAAGCCGTTCTTATGCAGCTAAAACAAACAATTTTTTTCTGTTCATCCTTCCCCATGCACTCCCCATCTCTTCTTGCATTCAAGAAACACGCGTTATCTTGTGCCCTAGTAAATTCGACAGTTCCAGGTTGTAGTTAATTTGTGATGTCCCACTTAGTTACTCCGAAGTAACTACGCAGAGGAGCTGGAACGAACCCTTAAGCATTGTCCAAATAGGTGTTGTGAGGGTGTATTACGCTTATTACAGATTCCTCTTTTCCTCCGGGCTCGCTGTAATAAGGCGAATAAGGAAAATAGAGCTCGGCTCTATTCTTCCTTATGAAGAGCCAATCAGATCGCTTGGTTGGTTCCGCCAGCGGGCCTAGGAGAGGCGCAGCGTCGTCAGGGTTGCCAAAGAAAGCACAACAGTTCTACTTTGTTGCAAGCTAAAGAAACAACTTTTCTTAAAAAAAACACGTTTTTGTTCTATTACGACTGCTTTTCGTCAGTTCGAGGATCAATGCTGTCCATCCCTTATTTTAATAGCTCTTTAACAGTATAATTTGCGCTAAATATTCTTTGAGCCCAAGCTGACTTTGAAACATTTATTCAAACAATGTTTACAACGGATACGTCAGCTATGATTCTTCATCAGCGATATTCCGGCCCTTTTTGGCAAGGGTCCTCGTCAGGCTGTCAATCCTCTGGTTCAACTTCGGGTAAGGAAACAAACCTGTAAAAAACAAACCGGATTGACAGCCTGACGAGGACCCTTGCCAAGAAGGGCCGAAATATCGATGTTGAAGAATCATAGCTGACGTATCCGTTGTAAACATTGTTTGAATAAATATAATTTGCACTATATTGTACTCGTGTACTTCAAGTAGTACTAAGAACCTTTTCGGATATTTTTAGGGCTCGAAAAATTATATTACCTTGGCAACACCGAACGCCGCAGTGATAAGAACCTCTTGGGTTGTATTTGAACAGGCGTGTGTACTAAGACGTAAACATCGCGTATAGCGCTTTTCACCTTATTACACCTATTTGGACAATGCTTTAGTATGCTGTTATTAGGCTTGAAGCTGTATCCGGCCAAAAGCAATGGCACATGTGAACTTGAAAGCTTCTTGAGGTGGATTTATACCCCTAATGTTTTTGTAAAAGTCCGATCACTGGTGTTATCTAGAGGCCTGCAAAGAGCGATCTCTTTGTAGAACTTGGTTGTACCTACGTCCGTTACGAACGTTTTACGAGTAAACCGATGCTCCAGTCTTTGCATATGTTGCACATATTGTATGTATATATGTATTTATTTCTAGTAATACGAGCTAAGAGTTCATATGACACTTGTATGAGTATGTGGCGAAGAAAGTAAACGAGGACGTGACAAAATTCCTCCCTTCCAACTCCCCCACCGTCGTCGGATGCGGTTGGCATCTGTTCGACCAATCCAGCAAGTCTCCGAGAAATGTCCGGCACCCCTTCGATTAAGGGCCGTTTATGACATATTACTCCGTCCAAGTTTCGGCCCAATCGCTCAACCCCTTTGGTCCCTCTGTGTGTCACACCTATCCCCCGTGTCTGTTTCCTATCCTCCCACTGAGATCAGAATCGGCCGGAACACCAAAAATATGAAATTCGGTCATATAGCCTTTATAACGTGAAAATATTCAGCTTAGTGCTGAACACCGGTGCTCGGCAAACGGGTCGAGCAGCCGTTTGTTTTCCGTGGTGTTGACCTCACAACATTTCCGGGACACGCTTCCAGCTCTCTGCTCTGCAGCCAAATAGGTTGGGACACGTAAGTGGTACATCTAAGGCGTATTCTCGCCGTTCCGAGGACTCCACTTGAGGAGTCCCGCGTTTTTGTTCGTCCCCGGGACTCACTCCCCGTATTCTCGCGAGTCCCCACGGACGGGGAATGCTTCGATTATCATCACCATCATCAAAAAGGACTCCTTTTCAGGTTCGGAGGGGAATCAAATTTTGCTGGTGTTGGTGCAATTTAAAATTAACTAAAAACAATCTGAACAAACAAAACCAAAAATAAAGTGGATCCAGACTAATTTCGTCAACTGTATATTTCTTTTTAGAACAAAATCCATTTTGGAAGCATTCCCCGTGTTCTCGCTGTTTCTGTTCGCGGAGTCCACCTAGTTTCTACATTACAACCCACCAGAGCAAAATAACTCTAGATTGTAGTGCACGAACTTTGAAAAAGTCGAGGGGTTACTCACTCCCAAAAACGATGTACACCAAGTGGCACGTGCCGCGGTGCCGAGCCGGTGCCGCGTTTTTTTTTTCAAATTAAAATATTGCGATAAACCATGATTTCTGAGATACATGAAAACAAATTTCATCAGATATTGGCCAAGAATGAAGCAAGCGTTCAATGAGCTTGGGTTGAATACAAGAGCTAGAAGCTCATATGGTACTTGCAAGGCTGGGTCAGAGGATGAAATTTAGCAATTTGCAGATTCTTCGGTTTCTTGTGTTTGTTTATAAGCAATACCCTTGAAATAAGAATGATCATGCGCGCTTGGAAATCAAGAGAATGATCTGGTAAAAAGTATTTTATTTTTGCACTTTAAGGGCACTAGAAATGCATCTGAAAGCAAAACTCTTGAGGCAAAAATGATGGTGGGCTCATGGGGATCATGAAAATGTATATTTTGCTCAAAATATTTTTTGGGCTTTAAGGAATTCATTTCTAAGCAATACCCTTGAAGCAAAAACTATCATGGCCCTTGGGCATCATGAATATTTATCGTTTGGTCAAAAGCATTTTTGTTCACGTGTTGTTAAGATGTGCACTTTAAAGGACCTGTCTTACCTATAATACCAACGCAACCTACTTCCGTAATAACTACATATATTTCTTAACACGGAGACCCACATTTCGTGCGGTACATTTTAACCCAGCCCTCTAACAAAACCTCTCTGATTCTCTCACTTGCCGTGTTTCGATGTGTATCACGCTGTCGACGGTTGTCTGCGAGAAGTTTTTCCATCAGGAAAACCGGTTCTGTAAATTGTTTCTCTGTTTTCGCTATAAGTCGACGAGTCTCTGAAAAGGATTAAAACAGCCAAAACCGATGGTTATTTGTTGAAAGCACAGCATAGTTAAAGTATTCAAACACTTTAAAATACTGTAAGTTGAAGAGTGAATAGTGCGAGGGGTCCTTTAAGGGAGATGGAAATTCATTTTGAAGCAAGATCCTTGTTTCACAAATGACCATGGGCTCATGGGGATCATGAAAATATATATTTTTCTCAAAAGTATTTTCTGTACTTTGTGGTTAAGATGAGCACTTTAAGGAATGGTTTTGGCTCTATAAATGAGAATTTATAAACCAGTCTTGTCAATCTTTAATTACCTACTTTGGCTAATTGGTACATATATTTAGCCACAACAAGTGCATGAAAATGGCAAAGTTCGAAGTCAACGAACGTTCAAATAAGCATACCTCTATTGTACTCCCAGAGGATGGGGAAACTGACTTTTTCCAAGTTAAACGTTTGGTCGCCACTGAATTACCTCCACCAGAAACAAAATGTACTGCAGCTGAGGATATTCGGGCGATAGTCGATACCGATAACGATATACCGAAATATCGGACCAAATATCAGTATCGAAACGTAAATATCGATATCGAAAACAATATTTGTTTATTCGTAATTATTGTAAATAATCCAACCTAACCTACACTTATATGTCAGAAATTGGAGCAATATGTTTTCCGTAGTTCGTTTCTTATTTATTCGGAGTTTGAGATGATCCAAGATACGATATATCGGATATCGATAGACCGATATATCGGACCAAATGTTGATATCGAAACGTAAATATCGATATCGAAAACGATATTTGTTCATTCGTAATTCATTTCTTATTTATTCGGAGTTTCAGATGATCCAAGATCGGATATATCAGATATAGACCGATATATCGGACAAAATATCGATATCGAAACGTAAATATCGATATCGAAAACGATATTTGTCCATTCGTAATTCATTTCTTATTTATTTGGAGTCTGAGATGATCCAAGATACGATATATCGGATATCGATGGACCGATATATCGGACAAAATATCGATATCGAAACGTAAACATCAATAAATATTCTTTGAGCCCAAGCTGACTTTGAAACATTGTGTAAATAAATAAATATCAATATCGAAAACGATATTTGTTCAGTCGTAATTATTGTAAATCCAACCTAAACTACACTCGTATATCCGAAACGGGAGCAATATGTTTTCAGTAATTCATTTCTTATTTATTCGGAGTTTGAGATGATCCAAGATGCTATTTAACGAAAATTTTGTTCTTAGATTCTGGCGAAACGAGACGTAGCCTATCCTATAGCGAAACATGGTAAACAAATATCAATATCGATTATCGAATATCGAAAGTGAAAACACCGATACTGATTATTCAATATCAAAAGCGAAAATATCGATATATCGAATATCGAAAGTGAAAATATCGATGTCTTGAATAATCCAAATATCGCCCAACACTAGCACAGAAACATGTTTGGCTACTTGGCGCTTTTGGGCAACAGCATCGTCCTCATACCTATTCTGCTTCTTCTTCGGCAACATGTTTTCGATAATTCTTTCATTCAAGTACCTTCGTTACTGGGCGCCAGATGACGAACAGGAATCTGCAGAAAATTTGTCGTTGGCCGGCGGTGTCGTGCCAGTGCCGTGGCGATTCCGTGGTGCCGTGCCGAGGTGTCCACCGTGGCGGAGAGAAAGCCACCCCTCGGAGAAAGTGATACACAGTCAAATCGCAGCGACAATAGCTCCGCCAGAGGGCACGAACATCCCTACTGAAACTCAAGCAGTCGTTAACGAGCGCTGGCTTTCTATTTTCTACGTTCGCCACTGCGCACACGAACAGTTTGCTGAAGCTTCTCTCGCGACCGGCGCTGCGACCAGGCCCATTTTTGATGTATGGGAAGGATAGGTCTTTGTATTACTCTCTAGAGTTATTTTGCTCTGCAACCCACTAAGCTTCTCCCGAGTCGGAGCATTTCCGGAAATACCCTCTATTATCCGATTTTGGCTAAACTACATGCTCGGTCTTGAGCACAAAAATCATAGTAATCAGGGCAACGCATACGCCATTTGTTGTAAATTTCAATAAACTACTTGTTCAATCTTGAGGATTGTAAACAAAAATTAGTCCATTGTATTTGCCATCTATGGGAATTTCTGGAACATGAATATTTCGTCACACAAGAAACCTATCAGATTGTATTTGAACTTCATGCATGTAGCTTGCTCAAATTCAATGTAGCACGTTTCTACAGAACTTTAGACGGCATGTGCTAACTTCTGTCTTCTCTTAACGAGCATGTAGTTCCGGCAAAACCCGATAGATGGCGAAACCAGTGCCCTAATTCTACATAAGCTGCGTTCATTGCACTCCGGGCTGTCTCTGGTGTTTAGTCACCAGTGTTCGGTTCTTTCCTTAAAACGCGTTCTTTTGGTTCACCTGTGAGTTGATGAAAACCGGCTAACTCCTGCTCACCAGCAGGTTCTGGTTAGTTCGCACCGGTGAGATAAAACCAGACACTGGTTAGTTCAAAAACCGATTATAAGACTGGTGAGAAGTCACCGGTGGATGCAAAAACGGCTTATAAGAAACACCGGGGAGAACTCCCGTGACAACAAATGCAGCTAATATCGCACGTTTTTACAGAACTTTAGACGGCATGTGCTTGCTCAAATTCAATGTAGCACGTTTCTACGGAACTTTAGTTAGACGGCATGTGCTAACTTCTGTCTTCTCTTATCGAGCATGTAGTTCCGGCAAAACCCGATAGATGGCGAAACCAGAGCCCTAATTCTACATAAGCTGCGTTCATTGCACTCCGGGCTGTCTCTGGTGTTTAGTCACCAGTGTTCGGTTCTTCCCTTAAAACGCGTTCTTTTGGTTCACCTGTGAGTTGATGAAAACCGGCTAACTCCTCGCTGCAGCAGGGCTCACCAGCACCAGCATTCTCTTATCGAGCTTGTAGTTCCGGCAAAAACCCGATAGATGGCGAAACTAGTACCCTAACTCTACATAGACAAATTAATACTTGGCCACTGTATTACTCAAATTTAACTGACCTCTTAGGGGGTTAATAATCTTGATGAAATAACGTACAACTCTTCGTGCAGGCGCAGAATCGCCATGTACCCAGCAAAGAGCAGGAAACGTCACCACAGCATTTCAACCCTTTCAGCATTTCGTACCTGCATTTCAACCCTTCGTCAAATCGTTTGAATGCTAAAGCTTCTATCTCTCTTGGATCGTTCGTCGTCAGATCAACAGAATCTCTACGATGGCTTAGCATAACATTCAAATCCTCGTTATCAAAATTTTGCTCTTCGGTTGTTCAAGATCTAGATCAATCCGTACCGCCTATGGGCGTATCGTCCCCAACCGGGGGCGCTATAATCGTAAAGTTTTGGGAAAATTGTACCAAAAATCATTGACAACAGAACCCAACCAGCGCACGACCTTCTACACTGCTTCCTGGCCGACGATTGAAATTAAGTGTCTTTTTGTGTATTTTTATGTGTTTTATTTACTTTCTTCATTTTCTTCGCTTTCTGAAAACGGCGAGTTATAAATAAATTACTTATTACTTACTTACTTCGCTGGTGTTGGGCGATGTTAGGATTTTTAGATATTTTTACTTTCGATAATCGATATTCGGTATAATATATGTTTCATTTCCGCAGAATTTAAGAACAAGATTGTCGTAAAATCGTATCCTACCTACGTCATCGCAAACTTTGAATATATGGAAACTGAATTACGAAAAACGTTGCCCCAATTTCGGATATTAAATGTAACTTATCTTGCATTGTTTACAATAACTGTAAACGAAATATCGTTTTCGATATCGAAATTTTCGTTTCGATATAGATATTTGGTCCGATATATGGTTATAGATATCAAATATCGCCCAACACTAACCACAGCCGTCCCCAACAAACGCTATTGATCGGTTGATATAGGATTTGAATCATCGTTCGGGCGACGTTTCTCGTTCTTCCAAGATTCAGTGCGTGGTTAGGATGTGAATTGGATAGACTATTTCTTAATACCTGAAATCCTACCATCCTAGTACGACGACCATCTAACGCTTGCAGCGTTTACGGGTTTTGCTGATTCTTAAAACATTTTTCCGTGACAATCTAGATTGACGATTCACAATCCGGATTCTCCGCGTCTTCTCCGATAATCCAGATTACGAAAATCGTCTTCTTTGACAATCCGGATCCGTCCTTGGATAGTCAATTCGATGATTCTTTCAACGGAGTGAGAAACAGGTTTCAAAATCGTCGAATTGCCGTTTTGTGTTCCCAGATAGTCGATCTGCCGTGTCTCTGATGAGTCCACCCCTCAATAAAATCCCCATAAGTATACCGAAGTATATCGAGCCCAAAATTTTACCAATTCTCAGAAAGTTTGGGGGGCGGTGCTGCTCTTCGGTACACTAGGCCTCTGCTGTTTACAAGCTATCGGGCATTGGCCGAAGACAAAAATTCTCGCCGTTATCTATTCTTGTTCTTAGCAGTCAGGTATCTTCGAATACTGGACAAAACGCTATGTTGTGCTGTGTGCAGGTCCGTTTCTAGAAATTTATTTCGGAGGGGGGGGGGGGGCTTCGGGCTTTCGTGTATAATATATTATACTCTATACATACGGCCTTGATTGTGCGTTTTTCCCGCAACAATCCCGGATTATGATCCTAGACAACTGATCCATCCGAGAACAGCAAATCGACCAGCTCAGATTACAAAACGACAATCTGACGATCTTGAATCGTGAATCCCACTCCGTTGCAAAGATTCCCGAACTGACGATCCAAGAACGAATTCGGATTGTCAGATTGTCTTTGGAAACCGATTTTTCTTAATCTCGATTACTGGAAAAAGCGCATTTCGGAGAGCCCAGATTGTGAACCCTCGTTCCAGATTATCGCGGAAAAGCACCATTGGAGCGACGATTATAAGGTATTTTCAACCAACTATAAAGGGTCCATGATTTGTTATTCACAAAGAACGACTGAGTATGGACCCTTGGTAAGACCTTCCCGTTTCATCAGACAAATTTTATTCATGTGGCAAGCAACACGCGATACAAAAATGCACCTTTTTAGGACGACAACAACAAATTCACCACTCTCGCTGTTTTTCCTTCCCTCCTGAAATAGCCAACAAGTTTCCTGCTGTACCGATTCGGACTTTCAACCCAGGGATTTATACTGTAGAGGGTGTCTTTGGCTTGATACGTTATGGTGCGGATGTACGGAAATGAGAGGAACTTGAGACCCCTCGCCCACCAGGAATCGTTTAATTCCCTCTTTCAACGTTTTTTTATTTTACAAAAAACATGGATTTGTTCTACGGAGTATCTTGGAAAGTTTTTCAAACCTTTCTTACACAGAGACAAAAATAGGGAAAGATCTCCAGTGCTGTTAAACTAAAGGCGTGAATGTCTCACCACGGTCAAAGTATTTAAGTTTGATTCCACTTTCTTTAGTGCTTTAAGGGAGGGGCGGGGTATCTCAAGTTCCATCTCGTCCCGGCAGTACGCGACACGACTCGGGAGTCAGCGAAACCAAGACTTCTTTTCTTGTTGTAACTGAAGAAGTTTCGGCCCGATTCCACCGATTCCCGACAGTCACATATCCCCTTGCTCTCAATAAGCGATAAAGTGACAAGATTCTTCCAACTCTTTTCATCGGAGCAATCAGAATCAAAAGGATATTGTTTTATGTCAATCTTTTGATTTCAATTTTTCCAGTTTTCATTCTTCCTTCCATACGGAGAGTCAGAACGCCTTTTTGGAAGTCGGAATACTTTTTCGACGAGCATGTTCTCTGCTCTGTCGTAAAGTCGCTTTTTAACTTTATGAGCGGCAAGGGCCAATCGTGTACTGGCCTGGATATAGTTGCTTTGGTGGGTCTACCACGTGACACTTCTAAACCAATGAATGCAACAAAAAACGAAAAAATTACACTCTTTGGGCTCTGCATACGGAAAGGAATACTGGACAAAAAACGGTAATCAAGTAAACAGTATCCCGAGCAGCGGCGAGCGGTACGAACAACACCGGTATAATAAACAGTACCGTCGCCACTGCCGAGTCACAATCCAATGAGGTAGCTAGAACGTGCGCGAAGGCACACTTGGGGCGTATATCGATAACCTGGCGAGGTAGGGAAATGACCGCGGTCTGCAGCGAGCCATTCATAGTAACTGACGAATAAAAGTGACCGGGGGCCCGAAGAGTTGCACTGAAAAAATAAAAGCAAACACCGAGTCTCAGACCGACAGAATATAACTGGCCACCAATGCCAATACGGTTGGGGGTTGCGAGCACAGTGTGTGAAAAAATGGATTAGTAAGGGTTTAAGACTACTAGAGAACACAGAACACCACCAAATATTTTCTAGCCTATTTTTGAGCCCAGAGCAGAACATCTAGGTGCAAAGCAAGAACCATTAAGACAGACCAGAGAAATGCCCCCACACTCAACCCACCAACACCCTTTCCGCACACTAAAGAGTTGTGAAAAATGAAACCGGTTCAATTCTACCCGTTTACATGTACCGGAGACCAGTACCACTGAACATGCAACTTAACCCCCGCGCAAAAAACTGAAACCGAACTGGTTCTACCTCGGGATAACAAGGCGTTGCGTCGCAGTACATGATGACGCCGCTATGAAAATTATAATTAAATCGGACCGATACTAGCCGTTCACGTGTCCCGGAGACCTGTAGCACTGAACATGCAGCTTTGCTCTGGTGTAGGTCTTACAAAAGGCGTAGCGGCGTTACGTCGCAGTACTCAATGAGGTCACTATGTTATGGCGCAGCAATCTAGAGATGAACAAAGTCAGAAACGCCACGGGATGGAGTCGTGGCATTGCGGCAAGAACTTTTAAAAAGGACCTATCCTGTTCAGATTCGGTAGGGTGTGAACTCTACTGCGCGGCGCACGAAACGCGTCGCTCTGGCAGGTCACACAACATCAGGTATACAAGTCTGGCGCAGCGCACTACTATAAAGTTTTAGAATTATGTGCTGTTTACGAATGAAGTGGTAGGCGCTCATTGGCGGCGGGGGGTTGAGCGTGGCCAAGTCTGGTTAAATCAAACTTTGACACTCCAGTTAAATTAGTGGTTAACCATGAGCATTTCTCTGGCAACATCTGTCAGGAGCATCAGAAACATCTCAAGTTCTAACTTACTGTAGACAAAAAACAAACGGCAAAATAGTAGTCAGACCGGCACTGTAACAGCATTTTCTGGTATGGAGAAATTTGGAAACACAAAATGAACAATTTCGAACGACTAACACGTGATGGAGGATGGCTTGAAGGGGCGTAAGTCAAGGTGGCAAAGTGGCGCGGCGTTGTGCCGCGAGGCTTAAGTCATACGCGAACCAGCACATGAGTGGAGCAAGTTGAGTGCCACAATGATGGGAGGTACATGTGTCGACTCCTTCGTATCGGTACCAGAGTACCAAGTTTCCTTAGCAATCCCAACTTACTAGCTATCGCCCATCACTTTGGAACACCTCGGTAAAGAATTCAAGAAGATGGTTGTTGTCTATCGATTAGAGGCCTCTATGCGTAGAGAATATCTTTACTGAAGCAGTCCGAAGTGATGGTGGAACAGTGATACGTTGGAACCAGTGATTTAATGGTTTGACGGGCCTTGTACTTTGAAGGCCCATTTATTAGAACATTAACACTTGTAGGGCGTAAATGGACTCCATCCGTGTGCTGGAGCGCGCAGTTTACAGTTGTGAACATCTGCAGTTGAAGAGGCAGCATGCAGCTTGTTTGGTTGAAGCAGCCAATTACAAGTCGGATGTGGGAAGGCTATGCTTTTAACAGGAAAGAATATGGCAAATGTAAATGAGGAACAGTTGTCATCATAGGGTGAAAATTACGGCTCACTTTGCTACGAAGAAGTAAAGCGAATGGGCTTGGCTACTTCTCCCCAGAGATAGTACAACTTAGCGTCAGCTTCTCAGAAACTTCGAGAATGAACTTATCTGATTGGCTAGCTTCGAGGCTCCTCCTCTACCCAGCCAATCAGCGAAGGTAAGTCATAGAGCAACTGAGGGTGAGGATGATCTAAGCTCATCTAGACCTCCTCTAGACTTGGTATGTGATAGCATAGGCTCCTCCTATACTATATACAACCAGCCTTAAAGAGCAAGTGAAAGGCACCCTATCTCTGGGGAGAATGATAACCCCAGATTTGCTACGAAGCTTCCAACTTCGTAAAAGTGACAACAGTCCCCTGTTTTAAATCTAACTGTAACATGCCAAAACGAAATTCACTCTTCCTCCTACAACAATTCTACAACTTAAAGCATTTCCTCCATTAAAATAAATAACATCTCAGGTACGCCGAAACGAATTTAACTTCCAAATGGCCGGTCATACCTCAAAATGAACGAAAAGCAAAATACCTAAGTTGCTGTTACGGTACTAGTAGTAGTAATAGAGAAACACTTCAGCTTTCACTACTAAACTGAAACAAGGGTACAAGCGAAGTCAAATGTCCACTACCGCACTTTTCCGGTAATGTATAAACAAAAGCGGACACGTGCTTGACGACGATTGATCGACGCACTTTTGGGGTAGAACGGATTTTCCGAGGTATAAATCAAGCGTGAACCCATGACCGAGGATTGGAATCTCAGGTCGAAGCACTTTTTGGGAAGCTTGTACCGCTCGCAATATTCTACTCAGATTTTGACCAAAAACACACAGAAACAAAAGAATTGGTGAAAGCGTAATTTCAAAGGACATGGGCAATTTACACATCTTTTTCCATTGAACGAGGGGTCTAAGCTCCCTTGCCTGATTACACAAAGTCAAATTCAGGGTAACACTAATTTCTGAGTGTGAAATATAAGGAACTGATATCCTGCGGTCGCTGTCAGTCCCGTGTTTGCAGTTATTATAATGTGCAGGCCTCCTTGCCCGACAACCGCTCCGCGGGACGTCTGACAGACGACTAACCAGTTTGTCATAAGTCCGTGGGCGGGGCCATCATCGTTGAACATGATTGGTAGATCGGCTCAGCTCAGCGCGCGCGAGGTACGCGAGGGAGTGGTGTATAATGAAGAAACGGGCCTCACTGTCCTCCGTTTAGCACTGTATCGTAAAACACTCTCCCATCATAACGAAGTATCAAAAATAAAGTCTCAACATTACACAAGGCTTTTTGTACTTGGACGCTTTAGCAGCGACTTATAACAATTAACTTCCCTGATCAGCGCCCTGGGCAACTGGGAGGGGCTTCATCCGACTAGCTGGCCTGGTCCGAGGGAGGTTACTCACGTCGCTGGGACCAGGCCGGGGGAACCCCTCAAGAACGGCTGGCATGAGCTTAACGTACACGTTACTGGTCGCGCTTCTCCCGCGGGGGTCCGACGCCACGTGGGGGGCGTCCGCTCGGCGCCTGGGAGACCATTGCCCGGATGCGCCTTTGGGCGGATTGGCAGGCGTAAAAAGATCCTATAATATGAACTGTGACTTCGTCACCGGTGCTGGCTCCTTGCTCAGGGAGTTTGATTATGGACGACGTGGCGCGCTGAAGCTCGCGCACATTCTGGCCGCCCTTGCCGATGATACGGCCCACCTGGCTGGCAGGGACCAGAATTTCGACGGTCAAGCGAACGTCCTCTCCCTGGGCAAATCCTTCTTCGCGCATCTTCTCAAAAATCAGGTACTGCGCCTAGAAGAGAAATCAACTGTCAACTGTTTGATATTTCAATTATCCCCCCAAAACATCCGTGAACGGATAAGTCGCCTGAGATTTGTCCAAGCGATATTTCGGCTGTTCTTGGTAAGGCTCCCCTTCAGGCTGTAGATGGAAAAAATTAACATGTAATCAACAGACTGAACAGATCTCAGCTTAGGCTGTATGACTACTCATAATTAAAAATGTTAAATATTGGTATTTGGTAATGCGGCCGAAAGATGTAACATAGCGGAGACACAAGTGGCAGATGTGTCACAGAGGTGCTCTGAAATGTTGGTCTGCATGGGGAGTCTAGTTATGGTATGCAGCTTGTAGCAAAAAACATCCTGCTTATATTCCCACAAATTTTGTAATTTTGTAATTTCTTGATGTCAGAATACCATGGAACAGCCTCCGATACCCAAACTGGCAGGTGAAGGGGAAGGTGGGATACCTTATCCTCCCCAATCAAACAAAGTGGGAATCTATAATCATCCATGTTTTGGCCCATATATATACTGTCTTTCTTGACACAATATATGGATTGTATGATCGGTGACAAATAAATTATAGCTATCATATCAACATTAAAATATATGCAGGCAGTCCACGGATGATGCACTGATTGTGCGGCGGGGGGGGGGGGGGGGGCATGCTTGATGTTTCTGTACTGGAGAACCTAGTTACAATTAGATTGAATGAACGAATGGATGAAGAATTTATGACGCAATGCCAAAGGTGCAGTAAAAAGTGCAATAAAAAACAATGGTTTTATAAGAAAAAACAAATGGACAAATCCCAGAAAAATGCAAACAGGGAAGGGATAGATCCGCCAACAGAGGCAACGGGGGGGGGGGGGGGGAGGTTGCAACATAATGTTGTAATGAAGAGTCAACTGTCCAATACGATAGTCACTTCATATAGTTTAACAATATAGGGCGTGTTTCTGAACTACTATTTTGCTTCCGGTTTCGCACAACAGCTGTGCTCTCCGACTGTTTAGCAAATAATTAAAAAGGAAGCCTTACTAGTTGTGGTTCAGTTTTCAATTCTCCAGACCAGAGCGAAGGCCCGAGGAAGCTATTCGCAAAATTAAACGGCATGTTTATGCCACCCCTTTTATCCAAAGATGACCAATCGCTAATTCGCAAAAAGATTGGCAAATAGGAGAAAGAAGGCGGGATTAAATTTGCTCTTCATTTGGTCACTAAGAAGTTGTTCAATTTTCTCAGAAGAGAGTTTTAACGCAACTTGATCCTAGAACAATTTCTTGCATCCGCTCTGTTGTCCCAGATGCAATTCGGAACTCATGAGAGTTCTCAAAACTACCCCCATCTCGTGAAATAAACAGTGGACGATCCAAGAATTCAGAATAGTTAGCTAAGAACTTCAAAATAACATAAGCATTGCACAACTTCCACGCAGTTTACAAACTAATTTCAGCACAAGTTCGTTTTCCAGCTTGAGCCTGAAGAGGACCCTTGCCAAGAAGGGCCGAAATATGGCTCTAATTAAATGTAGCTCGGCCCGAACTACAGGCTTCTAGAGTAAGGATGTAAAAAAACAAGAAAGTAAGGACTCCCACTTTCTAAGAGTTGTTAGAGGCAAGAGCTTTTCTGTTGATTATATTATTGTTATTATGTACTGAGCGACGTAAAGCGTAGGAAGCAGATTTTGACACCACGAGTGGGTTCCTGCTAAAAATATCAAAACACCGCTAATTTAATGCTGCACATGAATAAGTGCGCCCTGAAGTATGGGCTTGCTGGGTTTAATTTTTTCGGGAATTTTAAGTCTATTATCAGAAGCAGTTTGTTACTGGCAAAGATGCAAAAATAGACAAAAGCTAACCAGTATTTTTTTCATTTTTTTTGTTCACCGAGTTACAAACAGGCTCAATTGCGTTGCATAAACTGGTCCCGTAAAATAGACCCACCATGTTTAATATGTTCAGGAACTCGTAGATAGATAAGTAGACAAAAAACGTTTATATACAAATCGACTATGGAATTTACGATTACAATCAGTGCAAAACAAAACAAAGTCAACATCCGTGTCATCAACATACTATGGATTACACAAACAAGAGCTAGAGTCGTATGGCACTTGCAAGGCTGGGTCAGAGGATGAAAATAGGAATTTGCCAATTCATGGGCTTGTTGTAATCATTTGTAAGCAAGACCCTTGATATAAGAATGATCGTGTGCCATTGGAAATCACGAGAATGTGTAGTTTGGTAAAAAGTCTTTTTTTTTGCATTTGGCTGTGATGATGCGGACTTCAAGGGACCTTAAATTGATCTGTAATCAAAACCATCAAGGCAAAAAGTATCATGGGCCTTTAAGGGTCATGAATATATTAATCCTTCGGTCAAAAGTGTTTTTTATGACTTTTCGGTTAAGATGCGCACTTTTGGGGAGCTAGAAATTCATTCTAAGCAAAAAAACCTTGAGGCAGAAATGATCACGGGCCCATGGGGTCCTGAAATTTTGTGTACTGTGCAGTTACGATGAGTACTTTAAGGGATGGTCGGATCTGGGAAGTGACAATTTCTAAGCCAATCTTGTTAAGTCTCTAACGTTCAGGTCAATTTTCATCGTCCTAGCACATCTGGAAATACCTTTTCTCGCGATAACCCCCCCCCCCAAACTAGATCCGATCACCAGTTCAAAATGCCTCAAGATTCCGGATTCCCCATCCCTCCACTCCCCCCCCCCCGATAGTCCGATCGGGAAACAGACTATTTCTAAGCCAATCTTTTCAAATCTCTAACGTTCAAGCACATTTTCATCATCCTATCACATCTGAACGCGATCATCGGAAAACTTACAACTTCCCCCCAAGTGCCCGAATCCGGTTCGGCCCTGTCACTGATGTATCTAGGACTTGAATTCATCAAAATCGCTCCACTCTAAGCGTGTCAATAGATTTCCGCCCCCCCCCCCTTCGATTCCCGCCGCCCATTCATCGGATCCGGTCCGGACTTAAAAATCGACATCTGAGACACGAGTCCAAATATAAAGTTTCACCAAGATCCGATCACTCGCTCGAAAGTTATACATACCTCATGATTCCGGGTTCCCCCTCCTGCCACTCCCCCACGGTGGTCGGATCGGGGAAGTGACTATTTTCCAAGTTAGCTTGGTCTGGTCCCTGATACGTCTGCCAAGTTTCTCGGTGCGGGAGGAACATTGGCAATCGTTTTTTGTCATATCCTGCCTATTCGTCAATCCAACTTTTACTTTAATTTGGTGTTATTAAAGTTCAGCCGAAAAGGGCTGGGACCCATCACTTATTCACTTAAATTGGCTTGAAGACCCGCTGAAAATGCGGTACTTCGTTGTTCGCAATTTGTGGTACCTACGTACGCTTGTATTTTTGTTGTACGCCTTACGAGAAAGATTTATGTTTTTTTTTTTGTTGATTTTTGAGGCGCTAAGCAATCTTCACCAATCTCACAGTAATCACTGCCCTCTGAAAAGCTGCGTTTGTGTTGAGACTTAAATTTCCCGCTTCATAGTAGAATTCACGTTGTGGGAACGGCCGCAGATATTCTGAACGTCATAACCAGAACAGATAAATGAAAATAAAAAAAATACCTTTGCAGAATCCAATAATTCAGTGTATTCGATTAAATGACACAAAAATGAGTTGGCTTTTCAGTTAAACTGTAACGTATTTTGTAAAAAAAAAGAAATATTTTGCACGTCTTTAATTGCTTCGACGACCTCTTCTAGCTTTAAGCTATAGTAGTAAATAATAATAATAAGTAATAAGGAATTTATCTCTGACCCGACATTTCAAAAGCGGAATATGTAAAATAAAATAAAAGAATTAAATAAAACACAACAAATACAATAGTATTTGGTAAGTAGATTGACTGATAGATCTTTTAAGGCCAGGCAAAGAGCTGCAAAGCCCTTGTGCACTCAACGAGCTTCTATTATTTCCCTCGTCGGGAAAAAGCTTTGTTACTCCTCTGTACAATAATGACAAGTGTGTGCTGTCTAGACGAGGATGAAAGAAGTTCCCGAAATTCAAAGAGAACATAATCCCCTCCAGACTAATAAATACGGAAGAACTTGAGGTGTTTCCGTAAATTGTAAGTTCTGTCAAGACCAATACAGCCCAGTACGGACGGTAACCACTCTAATTAAGGCAAAGGATAACACAGTCGGCAATGACGCATGGAAATTAGCAAATACCCTTTTCCGCCAGGTCTATCTTATTTCTTAGTAACCAAAGTCCTCGGCAGCCCGATCAGGATTTCGAAATGCAAAGCAATAACTTTACTTTAAGGAATATTTGAAAACTATTTTAAATTTACACCGCAAAGAGTAATTTAAAAAAATGACCTTTGATCTTCATCCAAAACTGATCTTTCCCCCCCTTTTTTCCGGTTTACTGAAATGGCAACACTGGTCCGGATTTTCTGCACTTTCACCATCAAGTTGCGAAAATCCCAACTTTTCCGTAAGGAAATGAAGCATGCAAATTAGCAAATACCCTTTTCCGCCAGGTCTATCTTATTTCTTAGTAACCAAAGTCCTCAGCAGGCCGCCTAGTTTGCAAATACACAATCAGGATTTCCTGGACGAATCCTGGACGCCATTGGAGGGGGGGGGGGGTACTGGCCCCTTCAAAATCTTCGTCCTTGGTGATATTTTGGGCCACTAAATAGGTTTCACGAGACGAAATGCAAAGCAATAACTTTACTTTAAGGAATATTTGAAAACTACTTTAAATTTACCCCACAAAGGGACCCCACAAAACTTGCCCCGCAAAGAGTAATTAAAAATATTGGTCTTGATCTTTTGATCTTCATCCAGAATTGATCTTTCCCCCCTTAAGGCTTACTGAAATGGCGACACTGTGCCAGATTTTCCGCACTTTTAACATCCAGTTTCAAAAATCGCAACTTTTCCGTATGGAAATGAAGCATGCAAATTAGCAAATACCCTTTTCCGCCAGGTCTATCTTATTTCTTAGTAGCCAAAGTCCTCAGAAGCCCGCCTAGTCACTGACCCGCCGTCACTGAGGGATGGAGGAGTAGCCACAAAAAGTACGGGAAATGATTTTCATTGTTTTATATAAATAATATAAAAATAAGTTAACTTAGAAAAGATGCTACGGGAAAAAAAAAAAAAAAAAAAAAAAAAAAGAAGCCCGCCTAGTTTGAAAATTCACGCTCAGGTTTTCCTGAACGCATCCTGCACGCCATTGGGGGGGGGGGGGATCTTCGTCCTTGGTGACATTTTGGGCCACTAAACAGGTTTCAAGAGACTAAATGCAAAGCAATAACTTTACTTCAAGGAATATTTGAAAACTACTTTAAATTTACCCCACAAAGAGTAATTAAAAAAATTGATCTTTAATCTTCATCCAAAGATGATCTTTCTTTCCTTAAAGCACAGCTCTTACTAGAAATGATCTTCCAACGACGAAATAACTCACAAACATTGTTTTTCAAAAATACTATTACTTTCCACGTGAAATTAGCAATTTTCTTGTTAGCACTTATTGACTTTGTCCAGCCTTCCTGCTCTTCGACGCGGCGGCCGGACGCAAACTATTTGAAAACTGAACGGTCCGTGGATAAAACGTGAGAAAGCCAAGCACAACAAAAGAAGTCCAAAACAGAAGATACACCTAATGTCCTACCATTCTTCAAAAACAAAAAATAACACTTCGAAGCTTATTATGTCGTTATGCGTGAAAGAGTTTTCGACTTTCGACGACGTTTGCGTTGCGTGCCTGGTGAAACTCGGCTAGGAGAGAAAAGCGCTAAAAAGTCGTAGCTAAGGATAGAATAAAACGCAGAATAAGTAAGATGAGTCCTTTAAGGTTTACTGAAATGGCAACACTGGGCCAGATTTTCTGCAATTTCACCATCAAGTTGCAAAAATCCCAACTTTCCCGTATGGAAATGAAGATGGTGCCGAAAATCCTGTTAGTAATTAAAGTCTGCAAGCACCCGACCCTCCAAGTTTGCCGTCTAATCGGTGAGCCAATTACAGGGTCTCATTACCGATTCTCTTCGCAGGCTCCGCCCACAGAGACAGGTATCTAGCGGCAAGAGAGGTGGATTTAGGGCCTTGAGTGAGGCTATCTTGTCACACAAACTGGGCTACAGTCTGACGAGAACCATAATGTGAAGACCCTGCCAAGAAGGGACGAAATGTCACTGGATTTGATTTATTTTTGGCTTTATATTTATTATAGGCTATTTGGTTATTCATTTACAGATTTTATTTTCCCTCCCACTCGGCACGCTGTCCATGATATCATTTAACTTGCACGTTCACTTGGTTGATTTTTTGTTTTATTGGTGACTGCTTTGTTCTGCATGCCGTGGGACTGAGTGGTGGATCTGCAGTGACTTTCTGTTATACTGTATATTTATGTGTGGGTCTTTTGACAATCCAAGCTTGTCTCCTCCTTACGACCCACTTTACAACGTTCTTTTCTTTTTCTTTCTTTTGTGTATATCGATGAATAATCTCGTATAACGTTTTTGTACCATACTGTATTATGTTCGTAAATGGACTGAACCGAAATCTAAGAATTAGCCTAAAGTGTCACTCGTTCCACTGTATAAGAAACTGGCTACGTAGACCATTTAGATGTTTAGAACCGCGACTCACCTTCCATTGGGATTCAGCGGTGCCCATTATCGTAACCTTCCTTTCTTCCTGTGGGTCAGCGGGGCCCTCAACAGTAGCGATTTTCACGGAGGCTCCCGAGAACCTGATAATGTTGCGAATGTGAGACCCTTTAGTTCCAATGATGGCGCCGACGGCAGCATTAGGAATGTATAGGTACGTTGTCTCCTAGAAGAACAAGAAGAAAATCGTCAAAGTCTATATCTAACCAATCTAGCGAAGCACATAATAAAAAAACAAGAGCAGAAAAAGATATCTATTTTATTTGGATCTAGGCGCCCCCCCCCCCCGTGACGGCGGCTTGATGCTCACCTATGTAAATGATTTTCATAAAAAATATTTTATTTTATTTAAAACTGTGTGGGGGGAGATTGGATGAGGGGGTCATTCGATCAGGTCCTTTAGATCGACACAAATTACGATCGCTTGGCTTTGAGCGGAAAGCTACAAGTCTCATAAAAAGAAAACAAAAACCGACTAGGAGCATGTTCCACCGTACTTACCGTAGTTGCTACGCATAACGTCACGAATTTTGGCTACTTGGCGTCAAGGCTGGAACACATTGTTAAATTTTCGGTAAAATTTCAATCCACGGGATCATCCAGCCAATCACGTTACAGAGATCCGTAGTTACAACGCTTACTATGCTCCCGAGCAGCAAATAGTTACTGTTAGTTGCTATTTCGAGAAGGCTGGAACGGTCAGCATAGTAACTTTTAGTGAGGTTGGAACGGAAATAGTAAGTAATAGTTACTATTGTTCGAAGGGTGGAACACGCTATTGTTAGAAGGGTGGAACACGCTTTAGGGGGCTTAGGTAGCGCAAAGCGAGAACAGATTCCCTAAACTGGATTTCTGTGCTTGCCGAAAAGCAATCCCGAATCTCACGGAAACCCTCCTACACGTGGGACATAAAGATCCAGGGTTAACCGAGTCGGGGCCACCTTTTTGGTAGTTAAGGAAAAAACAAACTTTAGGCCTACTTTTGTTTATTTTTATTTAACATACTATTAAAATAGACAAGAAATGAGGCCAGCTATACATTGTTACACATTACCGTTTTTTATATTTACCACTTCGGCCCCTGGCCAAAACCCCTTAAGAAGTTGGGGCCGTACGAGGGGTTACTAACTACCAAAATCACTGTACAGTGAGTGTCTGATCTACGCAGCTAGCTAATTTGCTTAGGCAGAAGTTCGTTAGTGCCGTCCTACAGATGATGAGAATGTTATGTTTCTATAACGCCCTGAACAAGGACAGGAAATAGTCCAGTAAGAAGAAGAAAGCAATTGCACCGATATAGTAGGGAAACGGCTCAGTTGCATGATCCAACTACGGAACAGCGGCTCTTCGTGATACCAAAACCATCACCCACCTTAATCAAAATGCAACGTCTAGCAGTAGCATGCTTGTGATGGTAGGGCTTAGCAAACGCCTTCAACAAGTAACACTGCAAGCAAAAGAAAGGCCAAAAGTCAGACAAAGCGTTACACAAAATGCAGCACTATATATATATATATATATATATTCGTGAATTTAAAAGCCAGAGGTCATATACGCAACTACAAATACAAACATAAAAGAAACAAAATAAAACTCAACAGGTTCAAGTCGCTGCCTTCCGCGCCTCCACATCCTTCTCTATAAAACAACATAACGCCATAATTGAATCTCTCGAAGTAGTCGTCAAAATACCAGGGAGCAGCGGTACCCCCCCTCGAAAAAATGTATCCCTCAAATTCACCAAACTCTGGCAACTATTCATAAAATTGTCCAGCCCATCGCCAACCTCCCCACAAAGGGGAAAACACACCTACCTCCCGAGCCACCATCAACAAAAAACTCCCAGTATCATTTACGCAGTAGTATGCAGTTTGTCCGCGCCTGCAACCAACACTTAACGACCCTCCACGGTAGGTTCAATTTCAGATAAAACTCCTCTCGAAACACTTCTTTAATCTGGCGATAAAAACCCATAATATTAATCAAATAATATATGCTCAACCCATTATTTGGAGGTTTGGAGGTTGGAATGGTGTGCCCAACCTGTCTTGACTAATTTTTCCTTTTACCATGATCGGCTCTTTTTGGAACTTCTAAACCTACGTCCCGCGTATCGACCGATCGAGATGGTTCACTGATCGAGGTCGGTCTCTCTATTTTTATTTTCGAAAATTCGAATTTTGCAGGATATTTTATGTCCATCCCCAATAATTTTTGAGTGGCCGCTGTTTACGATAATCTGCTCTTTTTTAGCCTGCCTTCGCGACCACTGGTCTGTAAGACCATTGTGTATACAGCGAAGCTTAGCAAATCGGAGTTTAGGGGGAGGGAGGAGTTGAGGGAATTTGGGAAGAAGATGCGTGTTCTCTGCTCAATACTGACACTCGACCCTCTTCCAGTCAGAAAGGGAATATTTATCATAAAAAGAAAAGCTCATCAAATTCAAATACGTTCATTGTCAAACCAACTTCGTATTTTTCTTCTGCGGAAGATTCTGAATAACGCTGGTCATTACAGTAAAAAAAAAAAAAAAAAAAAAATCGTACTCGGCAAGTGATCTTTAGTGACGCATGGTACTTCCGAACTGAACGGGGAAATCTTCTTAGTATACGGAAGGTTTTCGAGGGCAAGAATGGTGGTCAGGCAAGGAAGTCTATCGTCGTCAAGGAGGTGGCTAAGGTAAGACAGGAATTCCACGGTTGGTAGCTGGAAATCCAAATTTAGCCGGGTAATCTTCTGGAGACTAAGAACGGAGGTCAGGCAAGGAGGTCCATGAGCATTAAGGAGGAGAAAGTGGAACGCAGATAGTTGGAAATCCGATAAGGTTTTAAGAGTAAGAACGGTGGTTAACGTAATAACATAGTAGTTCACAAGGCCCAAAATAAGTTGAGTTAGTCGAATGGCTGTCTACTACTCTATCCTTTAAAGCGACCTACCTTCTATTTACTTAGAACACTTGCCTATAGGCTAGTAGGAAGTACGACACGGCACGAGCCCTGGTCTACTTTTCTTTTTCTCCCTCCTTAAAAGGAGCTCTTTTCTCCTTGACAAGTTTCGAGGGTTCGGACCCTTGTTTACATACTTTTGTTTTCGTTATTTATTTTGATGTCTGACCCTAATTGGTCCAACCTTGGTCTAAACAAATCAAGAAGTAAATAAAACTTGACTCTAAATAATTAAGTGTTTTCAATTCAATGATGCAAAAATAAGTTGGCTTTTCAGTTAAACTTTAAGTGAGTAGCAAGAAGTATTCACAGTGACAACTAACCAAGGAGCAAAATCGGTAGATAACAGCCACCCATAAGCAAGCACACTCGAACCCATCAAAAAATTATAGCAGGCAATCGAGACTCCAAATAAAAGAAAATGCATGTGCAAGTATACTGTAAAAAGTTTCTCCAAATAAGGATGCAGTATTTGCTACTGGAATTAATCTTATCTCTATTGGGATAAAAAATAATCCGAATTAGGGATAATCTTATCTCAATAAAGACAAGATTAATCCCAGTAGCAAATATTGCAAGATTTTTTTTTTACAGTGTAAGAGAGAAAGAGCAAGTCCCATACCTCCATCTGTTGTGCCGACGACTGGGCAGACATGGCGGGAGGATAGATCCCAGAGTAGGGGGGAGCACCCCCCATAAGTGGGGGTGGAGCCCCGCGAGGGAATCCCATGCCAACCGTTGACATCATAGCCATCGGGTGTAAACCGGGAAACATCATGGTCTGAGGCTGCAAAAAAAATAGGTCAAGGTCAATATTCCTTGAGCCCAAGCTGACTTTGAAACATATATTCAAATAATGTATACAACGGATACGTCAGCTACGATTCTTCATCAGCGACATTTCGGCCATTCTTGGCGAGGGTACTCGTCAGGCTGTCAATCTTCAGGGTCAACATCGGGGAAGGGAACAAACCTGTAAACAACTGAAGCTTCTACCGATTATTCGGGCAAATTACTTTCAAATACCACTGTAGGGAAAAAACTAGTCCTGAGATTTAATTTTTGACACGGCTGCTGTTTCTGCTGCACGATTGGGGCGATGACAGGAAAACTTTTGTAAAAACCCTTAATATTGCTGATGAAGAATCGTAGCTGACGTATCCGTTGTATAGCCTACATTAGTTGAATATAGGTCAAGTTCAACACAAAGAAATGACTAGGATCAAGTGGCTTATACGTAGGCATATTCAGGGTGTGCTCCAACCTCTCAGAAACAGTTACCAGCACTGCGTTCCACGGACCTGTTATCTTATCACTTGCAATCGTTAACACACTAAGTCTGAAACACGCCAGTGAACCTCGGGAAGAGCAAGAAACGTCACCCCAAAAAACCCTCAAAATTGATTCAAATCCTGTGTAAACCAATCAACAACATTTCCTGTCGCGATGTTTCGGGCTTTTCGCTGGGCACACGGCGATTCTTCACCGGCATGAAGAGTATACTCCTCCCTCCTATCATTTCCGTTCCACAAGAGTTATGATCGTAACAATTTAATTATGATGGTCGGGAGCATCATAAGCGATAACAACTACCTTTAAACTATAATTATCCGCGCTGCTATCATTGTCTTCCAGAGAGGGTGACACCTACCACAAAAGAGAGCTTTCGTCACAACTCATACATACTAACTTCCGTTGAACGCATGATTCTACCATCGTCGTTCAAACCTCCATGAATAGTCTAGAGATTGGGACGACAACTGTTACTTTGGTCGTGTTCCACCAAACTTACCGTAGTAACTACGCATGACGTCACGATTCATGGCTTTTTGGCGTCAAGGCTGGAGCGCATTTTTCCACTTTTCGGCTTCCACGGGCTAGACGCACCGCGGACACCGTAGTTACCACGCCTACTATATGTTCCCCAGCATGATTAGCAAACAATAATATAAGTTACTGTTTACGGGAAGATTGGAACCGTCAGTGTAGTAACCTTTTCACGAGGTTGAAAATTGCAACTAACAGTTACTACTGTAAGGAGGGTGGAACAAGCTCTTTAGTGAGCGGATCGGACAAATAAATCAGATTTCGTTCAAACCGAAAACATTAGAACAAAGCAAATAGACTGCGGGAAGTAATTATAGGTCTGACGCAGGATGAAGAAAAACCGTCTAGCTGTAGCAAGGATCATTGCCAGAAAGGAGAAATCGTTCTCTCCACATAAGATGATCAATTCTCGGGATCGTATATAGCCGAGGGGTTTCCAACTCTTGATTTTAGGGCACACCGGGTGCCCGGTGCTAACTGGTGCAAGGAAAGGGTATACATCAAGTACCTGGGAGTTGGTACCCCTCGTAAGTAGCAATACTTACTGCCATTGCTTGGAGATCGGATTCGTAGCTTTGGCGCAGCTTTTCGCTGATTATGGCTTCAGCTTTCGACATGTTTTCAATTGAGCCTTTGATGGAGATTATTCGTTCCAAGTTGAAGCTGCTAATATCGTTGATACTAGAAGACACAAAATAGATATAGATTCTTCGACCCCTATCATCAACCTCGTCCGCTTTTTCTTCTGTTTGGGGACGCGAGGTTAGGGTACGGACGGAAAATATCTAGCCTTGGAGGAAAGAAAGTAATCAAACGCTTCTCAAAATTTCGATGATGATGATGATGACACAATCTGACTAAACACTGAGCTAGAAAAGGGAAATAGTTCAGCGTAAAGGAAGAAAAGAAACAGTTACATTGAGTTGTATGCGCAATGCACAAGACAAAAAAGAAGAAGTAAAAAAAAGAATCTTCTCTGCGTTGAATGCTTTTCTTTGATTTATTTATTTTATACTCAGATATTGTAAAATTAAAGGAAAAATCAAACATTTTAAGAAAAGTTTAAATTAAGATTAGCCTACAGGAGGAGTAAAGATGTACAAATTTAACACGTGTTAAACAAATTTTGACACTAAGAGGAGGAACGCATAAATAAAATAAAAATATGAAAAAAATCTTCTCCCTAGATTGCCAACGAAAATGGTAAGGTGCAAAAGGTCAAATTTCTGGGCAACGAATGAGTACTTCGCACAAGGGGCAGCCTGTAAAAAGTTTGCAGTAAGACCACGTTTCTGTGATTTTGCTCATTAATAATCAATGGAAACAAACAACTAAGAATATAATAATAATAATAATTTATTTCAGAAAAAAGCCTGAGACCACCGCAAAGATGTAACAAAAAAAAGCACTTGAACGAATTAAAGGAACTAAACTAAAGGAAAATGATAGTTAAAATGTTTAGTAGGAAAGCGTTTAGTTTAGAAACTAAACAAAAGAATGAAATGTGTCCAGGTATAAAATGATTGTCATACGCGAATTCAGCATGTCTTCTTACCCGTAAATCGAACACCTAATGAAATTCATTTAAAACTTTTACTTTTAACAGATTTTCCGGTTATGGCCGGGTTCCGGGCGATCTACTTGGCCGGCGACACAATAATTTTCATATTCGGATTCAGCATGTTTCACTATCCTTAAATCAAACCTCTAATCAACTTCAGATTAATCTTTTACTTTTACTAAAACGTTTAGTAGGAAAACGTTTAGTTTAGAAACTAAGCTAAAGAATGAAATGTGTCCAGGTATAAAATGATTGTCATACGCGAATTCAGCATGTCTTCTTACCCGTAAATCGAACACCTAATGAAATTCATATGAAACTTTTACTTTTAACAGATTTTCCGGTTTTGGCCGGATTCCGGCCGGTCTACTTGTCCGACGAGAAAATCATTTTCATATTCGGTGGTAACAAAAAAGAAAAAGCACCCAAACGAAATAAAGAAATTAAACTAAAAATCTAAACGCAAAGAGATTTTCCTAAGAGCAACAGACAGTTATCGTATTCGTTTTTGGCAAGAATTTCAACTACGGTGCAAATTTCAGTGCGACGTTAGGAGAATGACGCTTAAGCCGACCACCTCGAAATGCCAGGCATTTGGCAGCGAAACAACATCAACAGAAGGGCCTAGGCCTTTAGCGTAATAGTGCCCTACGTTAAAAATATCTCTAGGGCTCCGATCTTGAACCAAGGAATGTCTCACCACGAAATGTCGCCGACGGTCGGGTGGTTATAAATAAACACATTGCTCATTTTTTTTGTCTGTATATTTCAACTATTCAAGGGCGAGCAAGGGTCTGGTTAGTTGCTTGTTAAGCACAACATTAGTCTTTCACTATCAAAATGTACTACACACACCTTTACCAGAGCAAAATAATACTAGGGAGCACAGCTAAGTCTTCAAAGAAGTGACACAGACTTGAATAGCAGCGATCCTAGCACCACTAGCGTTAGAGAACGTTCCTACCGAAACTCATTCAGTCGTTGACGAGCACTGTCTCCGATAACCCGCAATTTTCTCTCGCATTAAATGCCACAAGCGTAGTGGGCGGCGCTACGAATATGACCTGTTTGCACAGCATGGGAAGCATAGGTGTTGCCGCTACTCCCTAGTGTTATTTTGCTATGACCTTTACTATGTAAAAAAATATGTTTTTTTTTGTGTTTGATAACGGAATTCACAGCGTTTATTATTTTGGCTTTTTTCTTTTGATTAGTTGTTTGTACAAAATTATGTGATTTGTAGTTTATATTAGATGTTTAGTTTTGTTCCTTTTTAGCTGTGAAATGCCGTAAGGCTAAATCACGTAATAAAATCATTCATGTGGCACTTGTCATGAACATTAGTGTTAGGCGCGAAAACAGAATTCACGTCCTATACAATACCTCTTTTCGTTGTTTGCATGGGTTTAAGTAGAATTGTAGTGGGTCGTCAATGTTCGTTGGTAAAGGGCATTCCTCATTTTCAGGAACTGGGCGTATTTCTTCACTTTCTCTGCAGGAGCGTGTCGAAGTCGTTAACGGTGGCATTCTAATTTGGGTATCGTGGGGGAATTCACGTTTTAGTATTTCACCCCAGGTTGAGTCCCCCTTTAGTCTCCGATGCTGTGTTCTTTATTTTTAAAACAAATCTTACTTAAATTAAAGTACATCTTACTTAAATTAAAGTACATTATTTAAAGTACATCAAGTCTAGAAAATAGACACGCAGACCTGTATACTGCATGTACCAACTATATTCTTTTAGACATTATTATTAGCGCTTCGACCCCTGGTCCATTCCGACGCTAGGACCCCTGGCTGTCTAGGCATCAGTTCACCACTGCACCCAATATGGTCAGCCTACGTCAAATGCTGGGCTTCCAAATCGACTAAAAATAATTTTGATTGGTTGTGTTCTCAACTTTCTGAAATCGTCGCTACTTTACTGGGTTGGAGTGCAAAGCATTCGGCATTGATGTAGGCGTTGTTGCCACTGGTCGCAGAATTCTACGATTTGTACCAGGTTTTCGACTTTCTCCGACAAAGCGACCAGAATTCTGCGACTGTCAAGACCGTAAAAAAAAAGCATGTGTTTTCAAGCCGAGATTTCCGGCTTGAAAAAGCGAGATTTCTCGTTAAAACTGGAAAAAGGATTGAATTTCGCAGGCGCCAGTGGAAGGGCCAAATGTCACAGGTTCCGTCAGAAACAAATGGCAACACTGGCTATAGTCTATTGTTCTTTACACATTATGATGACTTTACCTTGAGACGGTAATCTTGGTATCCGTGTCCTGCATGATCTTCTTGATGGTGGCTCCGGCCTTACCGATTATTCGCCCAATGAGATTGTTATGCGCCAAGATCTTCAGAGCAACTTCCCTGTAAGGAAATACAACTTTAAGGCTAGCAGAAGGGCTTTGCGGGCGCATTTCGGAGGAAATAGTTGGGGAATAAATTAGGACTGGCCCCTATTTTTGCGCATCGTGTGGTATTGTGAATGCACCTCATGTATGAATGCCGTGAGCTAGATGACCTGCGGGTTGAGAATTCTGGGAGTGTAACTATAATAAATAATTGAGTGTGGATGAGGAAAGTTATTGGCAGTACGTGTTTTCAAGACTGAAGAGACTGGTAAGGTTCCTAACGGTAGCTTTAGCACACAGAGAGAATTTCCTTTAGTTTAGTTTCATTATTTCGTTCAAGTTTCTTTTAGTTACCATTTTTGGCATGGCCCTCAGGCTTTTTCTGCAATAAATTATTATTATTATCTTTTATATTTGGTTAAAAACAGCCTCGACTTACGTTCCCAACTTTACCATGTCTGTTTTCTCTTGCAAATTTTGACTAAAATTCTGTTTCGTCAGACGGGGTATGCAGCAACGAGTCATTCTGATTGGCTCTGGGGTCACTGGTTAAGCAATCTCATAGAAACTATCAAGCAAAATTAACTGCTAAGGGGTAGTATGACTGGTTAAAGGTCATCGCGAAAGGAATAATGAAATACATTATGTTTACAGCTCGACTTTTAACGAACGCATTCTGGGTTACAAAATATGAAGGGAAAATAAGCATGGTACTCAAGTCACTAACATTTCGTGGTAACAAAACCAAAATCAGCGAATATGGGTAGAGTTCCAGTGAAAATAACAATGCGAACCTACGTCATCACTCTGACGGGGGTTCCTGCAGAACCGATAGTTATTATCACTTATGATGCTCGCGACCATTATAAGTAAATTGAAACGATCGTAACAGTCGTGGGACGAAAATAATAAGTGGGAGGAGCCAATTTATTACGGCGGGCTCTGGAACCGCAATAAAAGCAAGAATAGTAACGATCGTAACTAATAATAAGTCGCTGGAACACTACCATTGTCAGATACAAAACGTTGTCAATATTACAGCTACATTCAAGATCTGGAGGCTTGAAAATACAAGCAGACAAGGGTAATTTTCACTTATACAGATCAGCCTTAAATTAGGCTACTCAAGAAACATAGCCTGCTACTGTGGGCATAGGGTTTCGCGCTTTCGTCAAAAACCACATCTGCCTCAAAACAATCAGATGCTTATCCTGCCCACAAGCCCGGACGTTGGTTCGTTCGGTCAAAAAAAGCAACTAACAATATTCAAACAGTCGCTTTGCTAACGCCATTGGCTCACTTGGACCCTAGGCACAAAAAATGTGCACAATTCCACTGTACAAACGCACAAGAAGCTTAAATTAGAAGCATTCAAATGCGCTTTCAAAAATTTAGCGCCCGAAAAACCTGATAAACATTTTTGCGCACGCGCTTTGGCGAATCCGCACGTACGTAGCATAAAAAGTCGGAGTATAGTTGCACCCCTTTCCGGTGGTCGTGAGCAATTGGGTCGCTTGCGACAATGAGAAAAACTTCATACGAATAAGAATTGTGCATTAAGTCGTTGCGCAGTGCAAGAAATCGAAAAAGTGTGCGCGAATGAACCAGCAGAATGACAAGTAGATCGGTGAAACGGACCAATAGCGCAAGCGAATTTTTCCATCCGCTCTTAAGAACGTTCACATACAGTCCGTTTTCACAATCGCAGTAGGAAAGTGAATATTATCTTAAACTGAAAAAGTTGAGTCTAGAAACTAAACTATCTAGGACTCAAAACAACATAACAAAGAGAAATTTTTAAATTTAGCATCAAACTAAACTATCTAGGACTCAAAACAACATAACAAAGAGACATTTTTAAATTTAGCATCATAAACTTACCACAAGTTTTTTTTAAATAACATAGCATACGACTTTTCGCTGCGTAGAATCCAGCGCTAATCGGAATTGGCAAAGAGTACGGCTTGCACTTCATTTGAGGCGGCGAAGTCCTTCTGCAGGCGGCAAAAATTCGAAACAGCCTCGTGGCGTCGTCAGCCTGATAGGGATCCAGAGTGGAACCCAAGTGCCCGTCATTTGAAAGAAGGAAGGAAGTCGGAGCGTTATTTGTGTCAAATGAGTGCGGCCGAACTTTTTGCCGACTCCCAAGTCGCGCTCGATTCTACGCAGTGAAAAGTCGTAACTACTATACCGAAGCGAACTATCTAAAATTTCACCTTGTTATGTCATTTTATTTTCCAGATTCAAGTAATTACAACCTGCCAGGCTACGTATTTCCAAGGTCCTTAAAGGGCCTTATCCAGTCACATCTAAATCATCCTGCATCAATGTCTCATATTGCCCCTGAAGTCAGTTAACAAAAAAGAATGCATGTTCTTAGACACTTGCGAGTTACCAAGCAGCGGGCAGTTATTGTTTGTTTTGATCGTGTTTCGGGGATAAATCGACCCTTCGGGATTGGTCCAAGTGATTATCTAGGTCATGTTGAACTGAGCTCCTTGAAGGACTCACAATACTATTACAGGGCAATGAATAGCCACTGGACGGAAGTAGTAGCTGACCAAATACTCTTCAGCCAAACCTGACTGCGAATCATATTTAATAGTGCAAAATGGATACGTTAGTTGAATATTATTAGAGCTATATTTCGGCCTTTCTTGGCAAGGATCCTCTTCAGATGACCACGAGACAAAATGGGGTAGGCCTACCTACAGATGATGATTAAAATGGATAGCTTAAAGCAACGTGCAAACACTGTCCCACAAGATTTCGGATGCGAAAAATACGCATGCGATACCTGCGTCACTATCAGAAGACCTGCATGCGATGCGTCAAAATCTCGGAGCGAAAGAGGAAATTCGGATGTGTTGTGTGTGCATGTACCTTAAAGCTTAACCGAAAAGGGCTCGGATAGGAGAATCTAGTTATCCATCATTTATTCACTTAAATTGGCTTGAAGACCCGCTGAAAATGCGTTACTTGGTTGTTCCGCTATTCACGAATAATCGATTTTCAAATAGTGGAATTTCCGCGTGATTTGTGCTACTTCTATGAGCTTGTATTTTTGTTGTATGCCTTACGAGAAAGATTTATGATTTTTTTTGTTCAGGCACTAAGCAGTCTTCACCAATTTCACCACTGCCCACCGAAAAGCCGTGTTTGTGTTGAGATTAAAATTTCCGACGTCATAGTAGAATTTACGCTGTGGGGACGGCCGCAGATACTCTGAACGTCATAACTAGAGCAGATAGTGGAAACTAGAAAAAAATCCTTTACAGTAAACCAAATAATTCAATGTATTCAATTAAATGAAACAAAAATAAGTTTGCTTTTCAGTTAAACAGGCCTAAGCTACATTCTCAAAGATCTTACAGCCACTTGAGCCAATGTAGTTCGTGAAGATGGAACTTATACTAGGGACTTTAACAGTGACAAACAAAACCAAAACCAATTTTGACTTTAGAAGTCTAGGATTCCAGTGCCGGAGCCTCGAAGACAGACCAGAGCTCATGTGGGGCCCTCAGGGAGAAAATTAAAGACTTGAAGGGGAAATAGCCCTTACTAACTGCCGATTGTAGCGGTTTGCGAAACTACACTCACAAGCCTTTCGATAGCTCAATTAGTTAGGCCGAAGGTTGCTTGTTCAAGTCCGGCTGGAGGATCACGAGGATCAATTTGTTTTTCAATTCACTATTATCTATTTAATCTTTGTCTCTGCCTAGAGGTTAGTAAGTCGTGTGCAGTAATGCCCATGATCCAACCAGACGGCACAAAATTGTGTATGGTAGCGATCCTTCGATTAGCTTGTCCACGAGCCTGGACTTACCAAGACTTACTTCAATCAAACAAACCTTCTTAATGATATGCTGACAGTCTCGACTGACGCAACTGGCTCACTTGCACCCTACGAACAAAAAATGACCACAACGCAACTGTACAAACGTATAATAAGCGTCAATTAAAAGTATTCAAATGCGCGCTCTCAAAAATTTGGCGCACGAAAAAACTAATAAACATTTTTCGCGCACGCGCTTTAGCGAATCCGCACGTACGTGGCAAAAAAAAAAATAGTGAGTACAGTTGCACCCCTTTCCGGTGGTCGTGAGCAATTGGGTCGCTTGCGACAATGAGAAAAAGTTCATACGATTACGATTAAGAATAAAAATAAGAGTCGTTGCGCGGTGCAAGAAATCGAAAAGTGTGCGCGAATGAACCGATAGAATGACAAGTAGTTGGATGGAATGGACCAATAGCGCAAGACATTTTTTTTTCCATCTCACACTGTCGGATACAAAGAATCAGATTTGAAATAAGTGCCGAACCCGTAAAACTAAATTGATACTGGTTTGGAGATGGAATGTTCTACAGTGCAATAGACTTTTACCGTCACAAATAAACTAGAATTAAATATTGATTCTGCATTATTTATCACGGTAAAACTGTGCAAAAGGTGTGTCACGGACTGTTTGTAAGCTCCTTCAAGGTCATTAGGATGCTTTACACACTTATTCTGCATTTTAACAATAATAACTTAATTTTTCACCCATCAGCATAGACGGAGTATGAATAAAGAAATAAAAGAAGAAGGAAACACTATAACAAGAGCAGACCGGAGAAACATAGAGACTACACAACATTATCCTATCTAGAAAACAATCCTATTGTAGAAGAATGCTTTTATTAACTTAAGCTAAATATTAACTTATGTATAAGTAGTCCAACTGCTGTAAGTGGGTCAGTGATGTTGTAAGTAGGACGATTTTACTATTTCGGGTCCAAGGAGGGAGGCGGAGCATTTTATATTATCGCTGATAAGCTATGGCATTACAAACTTCAGATATTCCCGCCAATCGCCATCGTTTCGTTTTTCAACTTCGCTTGTCAATGCTTCTTCGGCCGAACCGACTTTGCCAGTGAAGCAGCGCCATCTTCAAAGGAAAGTTTCGAGGTCCGTCGACACCTCTTTCACAAATAAAGACATGAGAAGGTTCAACATTTTATTTTCATTTTAGAAACGTAGTGGACCAATTGATCTATTTTGTGTTTAGGATTATATTTCTTTTGCACGACTCTTCCCATTTTTTTAAGCATGACACTGACAGTATTCAAATATTTTGCGTCGACATCTCGCTCCGGAGAGAGGGATGTCTGGACAGAGAGTCGACAAGTGCCAACAAGAAAATGGCGAATTTCATCCAGTAATTAGTATTTACAAAACGGCATTTCTGAACTATTTTATCGTGAAGAGATAATTTCTAGTAAGACTTGTTCTTTATGTTTACAAACAAAGACATAAACTATTATGTCCTCTTCCGAGTTACCTCGCAGCGGGGAGGTATCCGTCTCTTCTCATTCTGTCCCAGAGACGGGCGCTGGAATGAAAAGCTTCGGGATTGTCCCAACTTCCTTGTCATTATTAGGTAGAGCACCGAACTATTGTAGGTAAGAAGTAAGTGCGATCGTTTTCAAAAGTTTGAGCATGATTTTTAAAGCGGTTTCACAAGAAAAGTTTAAGCACATCTTGGTCTATTATGCAGACTTTCGCAGAGCTCCGTATGTTACTAAATAAGGGTGTGTGGATTGCGTTCCTAATAAGTTATTACAATAATACAAAGCAAGAGAAAAGGCTTTCGCCTCTAAATAACTCTAAGAAATTGAGTAGTCGAACTGATCAGAGTTAAAAACACCATCAACAATGCACTTGAAACTATTGATCGAATCAGCATTAACCCCATCTTCGGCAAGGTTGTTCCAAGGATCAACAATTCTGTTGCAAAACCGCACTTAAAAACGTCCTTGTGGAATCTTGACTTAGCAAGCTTGTACGCGTGCCCCCGGTGATGACGGTTAACGCTGAATCTTACTAAATAAATCGCTTCAAAATTGTCATAACTTCCATTGATTAATTCGAACGTTTCAATCCGGTCTCCTCTAAAAAATCTGTATGCAATGGAGCGAAGGCACAACTTGGCTAATCTCACTTGGTAGGGAAGATCGCGCAGATCTGGTACGAATTTCGTAGCTCCCTTTGAATTTTTTCATAAGCCTCAATGTCACAATTGTAATTTGGCCTCACTATGGTGTGGCCATATTCAACGATCGGGCGAACCATCGACTTGAAAAGAAGTGAGAACAAACCAATTTTGATAAGAGAAGGAGCCCCTCTTGTTTGTGTTAATTAATTTACTACCCTCTATGGAACGAATGTAAAAACAATCGTCATTCTGGCAGGAATTTCGGCTGAACAGATAGCTATTTTCACTTATGATGCTCCCAACCATAACTATTAAACTGTAACGATCGTACAGAGAGATAAGAGGAGAGATTATCGTATACGATAAGAGAAATTTCAATGAAAAAAAATAATACCAGAATCGTAACGATCGTTACTGATATTAACTCGTGAACGCAACACCGGACTTGCGAACAGACAGACGAGCCTAACGGAATAACAAGCAAGCTTTCGCACAACTTCCGGTGGCGCTCGCTTTTCATCCAGGCCCTAAGACAAAATAAACACGCAGATTATACAGGTCAAAGGTGAAACTGCAAGAAAACCGACGCCTTTCAACCGTGCACAAAAATTGCTTCGTGGAATAGGTACGTTAAAAGACAAACCCATTTTTCTATGAAAATGAGCAAATGCGAATTTCGAGAGGTTGTCCACTCTCAATTTTTATGTACACCAAGGTACCGGTTGCCAAGTGTTGGAATATTAAAATCGTCATGTGCTATTTTTAAGGGTTCAAGGATGACTCGTCTAATATATGGCCGACACCGCTGGTTTCGTCTGCTGCCGGTCGGTAATCGGTCGTATAATAATTAAGTACCGTGCGGGGAGCGCACAGTCAGAAGTTTGATAACAGGTAACACAAGGATGCGCAATTTCAACAGACAATACCTGGGATATAATTTGTTGTGATTTCGAAAACGTTATGCATAACACGCATTGCCGAAGAATGCCGAAAAAACATGTGCTGACTTTTTTGTTTGTCGTTATGATATCAGAAAATTCAGCAGATGCTTTTCGGTATGGCTCCCCGATGAAAAATATATCTCGAAATAGTACTACGAAGTAGTACGAAAAAGTTGCATGCAGTACTAACGATGCTACTACATGCTTCTACTTCAAGGCTACCGGGTTACTGCATACTACTATATGCTACTAATAGCAAGCCTGGATGCTACTACGACAAAACAGGATGCTACTGGATACTACTACATAAGATTGGACCAGTCTGAGGCACATTCAATTATAGTATTCTTTGCTATTACATAGTATTACCTGCATCGTTTTCGTACTACTACGCAGGCTACAAATTGTGTATTGGGTCTTCCTAGCCATGTTTGCTATGCGTAACATTTAATGCATGACGTTTTCAAAATCATAGCAGATTATATCTATGGCAGCCAAAGCATCGTAGCTGACATATCCGTTTTATGCATTATTTGAATATACGTTTCAAAGTCAGCTTGTTCTCAAGGAATATTTAACCGACCACATCCCAAGTGTTGTCTGTTCAAACTGCGCATCCTTGTGTTATCTGTTATGAAACTCTGGACAGTGTGGGTAATCGCGAATTTCAGCACACACGTCATCAGTGTAGTAGCAAAACCTGAATAATGTTCCTTCAGCGCAAGCTGATTGCGAATCATCTTAGAAGGCGCTAAAAAGGCAGCTGCAGTTTGTTCCAGAAATATTTCGGCAGGGGCGTCACGACTGGGGGGGGAGGTCCCCCCCCCCGATCCGGTGGGCCAGTCGGTAAAAAATAACCGATTCGGAGCTAAGCGTCACGATTTTTCGTCTAAACAGTTGATTTTTTTTTCATGAAAACAGTCGGTTTTTCTGAAAATTGGTCGATTTTTCGTCAAAATCAGTATTTCTGAAAATAAGTCGATTTTTTTTCAAAAATGTAATTTTTGTTGTTGAAAATAGTAGTTTTTTCTGCAGAAAAAGTCGGTAAAAATTACCAGCCAGTCGGTAAATGCCTCTTAACCCCCCCCCCCCCAAATATTTTGGCTAGTAACGCTTCTGTATTTCGGTCCTTCTTCCTAACGGTCCTCTTCAGACTGCAGCTAGACGAACGGACTTGCAACCATTCTGACAGCAGGTAAGTATATCTATTCTTAAAAACATAGACGGGACGTGCCGTTAGTCCATTTGCTGTCTCCGATAGTCTATTTGCTTTTCCGGCGATAATAACAATGACAATATAAACACTAAAAACGCAGCAAATATACAGATAGTACTCGAAAACAGATATTTGGGAGAGAGTCCTGGGATTTAGTCTTTTATTTCAAAAGAAAGCGTAGCCATTACCCAGGGTTGGTCACCAAAAGTAACTTTGTACACCCTGGAAAGTAACCCAAAAGTATCTCAAAGTAACCAATGTAACCTAATGTAACACAATGTAACCCAATGCAATGTAACCCCAAGTAAACCAATTAACCAAAAGTAACCCAAAGTAGCCCAAAGTATCCTGAAGTAACTCGTACACCCTGGTTCTTGGTGACCAACCCTGGGCCATTCCACTTCTAATGGGTGGCTTGGCTATTTTAAGACATGACAATTTCCAGACCACCCTTTCGGTCGTTTGTGGGGACAGAATGACAGACGGGCCTAGCGAGCTTCCAGAACGGTTTTACAAAAGAACTGGTGGCATTCCGTTTGAGAATGTGATGAGATTACCGTTTTGAACGATTTACGACTCCGGCAAAGGGAGAACTTGGTAGGCTACTTTGCTCAACGACGCTGGAAACTGCTAAGCTCAAACGGGGGTCACCGAACAAACACGCGCTACAGACGCAACTCGACGCAACTTTCGACAAGGAGACCACATCACTAGAACTTGGCAGTTCTAGACTATTGCATCTAATACAATAACTTTCTGTTGGTGGATTCAAGTGGCACTGCAGTGTAAAATCATGTTGTTGCCTTCCCTCTTTTCCAGAAAGTATGTGCTTTTCTGCTCTTTCCCAACAGAAGCGCATGCTTGAGCAGTCCAACCCACTGCTGGCTGTCCTGACTGGTCGCACGTAAAGCTGCCACTCTTAATGAGGGTGTATCAGGGCCGTATCCAGAGGGGGGGGGGGGTAGGGGGTTGAGGCAAACGCAGGCAACCCCCCCCCCCCCAAAAAAAAAAACAAAAAAAAAAAATAAACTCCTTGATACGGGCCTGGGTTGTATAATAGGGGAAGATCTTTACTGCAATTATTCCCCGAGTTAAGTACCTGATTAGCCTCGGCTGCTTGTAATTTGTAAGACTCTTGTTCTGAATATTTTTGACTACGCTAAACCGATATGTGAGCTCAGATTTATTGTACGATATTTCGGTACTTCTTGGCAACGGTCCTCGTCAGGCTGTTGCTGGACTAGAAGTAACAAACCTGTAAAAGCTTGATTGCAGGTTTGTTTCTTCCAATCACTTCACTGCACTTTTCGTCAGCTTGGGTTCCAGAGGGTTCCATTTTTTATCGGGAAATATCCGAACAAGACATCAGATCTCCACAGGTTCCAGGAAGTCAGCATGACCAGCTGTACATCCTTTTCGGACACCAACCGTCACCGGCCGAAACCACCGATGCCCGCCATAAATTAGGCGATTCATCTTCCAAACGATTCTAAACATGTTGATTTTAATGTTTCAACCTGTGGCAACCGGTGACCGCACCGGCCGGGCATCGGGCACTTGATGTACATTAAAATTGAAAGTGCGCAACCCCTCGCATGCCCCCGACATTCGATCATGCCTTGAGGTCCAATACGGAATCCCCTCTTGCTCCCCAGACATTATTTCGGAACACAGAATTGATTACGCGATATTGTCACAAGTTTGCAATTTAGCCGATGCACAAACTTTGCTCTAAGCCCCTGACGAGTGTTTCTAATAGAAACTATTTAATTCAATTCCATCGTTCCCCTGCCTGCTTTAATTCCAGACAGGCGAATCAGGGATGGAGATTGGACTTAGCATAAATATTATGCACCCTCATTTTGGATGGGCCGAAGCATCTGCGCGAGACGCTAGGCAGATGGTGAGCTGTCGCCGGATTTCCGTCATCGTTTAGTCGCTTTACGAGCGGAATTTCGATTTTTGGAGTGTGTTTTTTTTGTCCGGCGTCTATAGGAAAAATGATTAGTTTGTTTCCCTAATGAGTGCAAAAAATGCGGGGTTGTTTTTTGCTATTTCGCCTATTAAATTTCATAAATGATTAGCGCTGATCTTTTGCCCGCGCAGGCGCTGGTACACAGTCAGAAGCTTAATAATATTCAACGGCCAGGACCGGACCAGCAATTTATTTCGGGGGGGAGGGGTCTCCCAGGGGTCGGACCTAATCCATACTTCACAATAAAATAAGAAAATAGATCAGAGGTTAAAACCTACAAGAAACGTTTATTGTTGTGCGTTGGGGGGGGGGGGGGGGGTAAACAGTGCAGTGCTGCAGTAGTATATGTTATAAGTCTGCATGGCTTTTTAAATATTCGTCTGTGGCGACCTGGATAGCCCAACACTATTTAGTGTTCAGTTTCCAACCCTCGATTTCAGATTTCTGTTTAATTCCCACGCAGATCTTTTTCCGCGAGCATAAACTGCCAAATTGTGCCAATTTTAATGGAACCCGTCATTAAATAAAATGAGCGAAGCTAGACGAATGATCCTAAAAACAACCGCCAAATATTTGCACAATTAGCGCACTTCGACTGAGTACTCCTACGTCTGAAAGTGTCACTTAACGTGCAATTGCGAGGCTCAGGAACGATTGGCTCATGCTGCGAAAAATGAGTTGGGTTTTCGGTGTTTTAATTTTGCGGTTAAGCGTCGGCTAGGGTTTGGGAAACCAAGCCGCAAAAGCGTAATGGTAATCGCTAACCGCAGACTTGTCTGACTCGGAACTGTTATCTGTCTGAAACTATCAAAACGAGACACTTGCTCGGCCACCACAACCATGGTTGCCACGCTATGAAAACGAGACTCCTTACAACCACCATGATTGCCATGCCATCAAAACAAGACGCTGAGACCACGCTTGCCACGCTATTAACAGGAGACACCTGCACAGCGACCAGGGTTGCCATGCTATGAAAACGCTGCACTTGCTCCCGACCTGGTTGCCACCGTATAAAAGCGAGATATCTTTGCAACGACCATGGCAGCTACGCTACCAAAACGAAAGACTAGATCGCAAATGAAATGAAAACGAGATGAAAAACGCAATGAAAACGAGACTTCTTACAACCGGGGTTGTAAGAAGACAACCGTGACCACCACCACCCCTCGAAGAAAGAAAAAAGCTAATCTGGGCGCTCACAGAGCGCCCGACCACATAAATTAAGCTAATCATGCAGTAAGCTCATCCCGAACACAAAAGTTCAGCCAAACGGGCGCTCACCCAGAAAAGCTCAATCGGGGGGCTGGCAGTGCGCCCGGAAAAGTCAGTAAGGCTGGTTCAGGGTTACCAAGAAACTGAGTTGACATCCTTCTCGGACCTAGGCCGTTCTGGGTTCTCGAGTGTTTGAGACTTCAGGAATAGGAATCAGCCGCAAGTTACGAGCTTGCCAGATTGACAATTTTGACACGATCTGTTATGTACCAACATCTTTTAATTCTTGTAAAAATCAGTCCGATTTTGCTTGTGGCGTACAATTTTAAGAATTTGTTAGTTTCTAGTTAGTTAGTGCGACGTTAAAATAAATCGGCTTCGTGAGCAATGAGGGACGGTGTAATGACGGGCCTGATTATTGTAACATGTCATCTGATTTTTTAGTACTTCTTTTTCGGAAAGAGTCAATCTGAAGCACATTACCAACTTCCAGCTAAAAGTCTCACATTCTCTGAATTCGTCATGAACAAAGACAGACGGGCAGATCCGTGCTAAGTGGTCCTTAATTTCATTTTGGATCCGAAAAGACGTACTCTGATCATACAGGATTTCACAAAACAATTTTGCCGGTGGCGCTTTTGTAGTAGGCTCTATTTACTGGAAGCTCGCGTCATTTCATTTCATTTTAGGCTTGGAATTTCGTGGCTTGGGTCACCTTAAAATCTAGATTTTATTGACGGAAGTAATGTTTTGCCCGAAAAAGTCATCGCCTACTTAAAAATTTCGCCTGCGGCGCTCATTTTCATAGTATCAGATATACTGTCATTAGGAACTGCTGTGGGGCGGGCGATTGCGTTACCGAATTCCTGTTATTACAAATGACATTCACCTGAAGTTTCTGTAATTTCGCAGACTTTCCAGCATGCGATGCTATGTTTCTTGGCTATTGTTTCCAACTGGTATGACTCTTGAGTCTCGCTGGAAATCTGTCGTATATGTTGAGGTAGTCACCTCCCACGCCCAAGCACTTCAAACGGCCCCTGAGCTCGTAGATACGACTAGGCTTCTTCAGACTTCAACGCTTGCAAGGTATCGCATGTTTTATTACTACATGGCGACGGAAAGCTAAAGTGGGCGGCAGGGCGCCCAGCCCCCCCCCCCCCTCGAGTTTCGGCTAGCGACGCCCCTGCTTACAACATCCATGGCTGGCAGACCACCAAAATAAGACACTGCGGTCGTGGTTGCCACTCTCCAAAAAATTAAAGTGAGACGAAAAATCCTTGTTTATAGCTAAGAAAGCTTAATAAATCAGTTACATGTTATTATTCGCTTAATAAGGAGAAGACTCGCAGGCAGACTCGGAATTGTTTTCTGTTGTTGTTGTTTTCTGTCAAAGACGACAAGTGCCCGGTAACCACGACCATGGTTGCCAAGCAATCAAGACGAGACACCTGATAAGGCACCGCGACCGTAGTTGCCGCTGTTCAAAAAATTAGAGCACGACGGAGGGTAAGAGCGTGTGAAAACTATTCAAAACATGTTTATAAGAAATAAAGCTGAACAGGTTAGTTACTTGTTATTATACACTTAATAAGGATAAGATTCGAAGACTGACTCGAAATTTTGTTTCTGTCTAAACCAACAAAACACGACAATTGCTCGGCAGCAAACATGGCGGCCACGCTGTGAAAATAAGAAATGAACTCGGCCACAACGACCATGGCTGTCAAGCTATCGAGACAAGAAACTTGATATGCACCGCGACCATAGCTGCCGCACTAAAGAACAAGACCAAAGGTTTCGATGGGATCCCAAAAATGTAATATTTGCTCCCGACAATTCGGTCTTTGTAGATATTCGGTCTTCAACAGACTTCTTAAACATTTTTACTTTTAACATTTACAAACAGGTTAAGGCCAAGGGTAATAATCGGAGAAGACCAAGTTCGTATCTGACAGTGCAAACCGGATAAGCCAGCTAAATTTCAACAAGTTCAGATATATTCAGATATCCGTTTTGCGCTGTCAAATATTCAAATATGGATTCAGCATATGGTTTACCCTATAGCCTACGTCGTATCTCAGTCCTTCCTTACTTCTCCTGAACTTCGGTTTCGGCCGGATTCCGGACAAACTACTATCTGGCAAAAAACTAAAGCTCAAAAAGGAATTCAACATGTCTCCTTATCCCTACATCCAACCTCTAATCAACTTCAGATTAGACTTTACTTTGAACAAATTTTCCGGTTTAAGCCGGATTCTGAGCGATCTATATATCCGGTGAGAAAATGGTTGTCATATGCTAATTCAGCATGTCTTCTTACCCGCAAATCGAACATCTTACCAAATTTAAATAAAACTTTCACTTTTAACAAATTCTCCTGTATTGGCCGGATTCCGGCTGAACTAATTGTCCGGCGAGAAAATAAATGTCATATTAGGACTCAGCACGTCTCCTTGCCTCTAAAACGACCCTTTAATCAACTTGATACTAAACTTTTACTTTTCACAAATTTTCCGCGTTTCGCCGGATTTCAGGTGAACTATTTGTCCGGCGAGGAAATAAATTTCATATTCGAATTCAGCATGTCTCTTTACCCCTAAATCAACTATATCAATAGCTTTCGAAAACTATTTTTTTTTTCCCTTAACTTGAAACCCCTCCCCACCCTCAAATACAGGGCTTCAGAGCCCATGTTCGAACTTGACCTGTACTTTGGCCCAGCGGATCCTCCCACCAATTTCATCAAAATATCTCAATCCCTTCGAGAGTTATCGTGCGGACAGACAGACAGACGGACAACTTTTGCGACGTCATAGGTATCCTTCCACTTACGTTTTGGGATCCCAAAAATAGGGTGCGAAGGAGTATAAGAGCGTGCGAAACCAGTACAAATATGTTTGTACAGCCGGTATGGTAATAATAATGTCGTTTGTTTGTTAAGCCAAACCCATTCAAGGTTGAGTACATGTATCACCACACAAATAAACTGTTACGCCTGTTCCTAGAACTGTTATATAAACTAGCCTAAACTTTCTGTCCCAAGGCTGAAAGCTTTAATTACACATCTGCATACTTCTACGATGAAGTTGGGGTTCGTAGATTTCAGGATACCGGGAAGCGATCCCAACCCACCCCGAACAAGTTTTAACCTCAAATCCAAAAGCGCTTGGCACTCTACGAGGAAGTGGGCCAAATCCTCCTACTGCAACTTGCGAAGGGGGCAAAAGTAAATCTCTCCCGTGACAGCTTTCATGTGGTTTCCGTTCACCAACACGGTTATCATGCTACGAAAACCCAGACATTTTCTCGGCAGCCGTACATAGTTCACCCCAGCTCGATGTCCGGTTACGAATTGTTGATGTTACCAACTGTACAGCGGTAGAGGCGACAACGTAGCATTTGTGATTGTTCAATGGCCAAAAAAGTTTGCATTACTGGAGCATAGTCAGTAACTTGCTGAACGTACCAATCAGGCTCAATATCGTTGGATTTACGTAATAACTCAAATGGGCCTCCTAATGTCTATCCTTCAATAGAGTCTTCTTCCCCCTTTGTCTAGGATTATTTTCTATGTGCTGCCTGATTTGACACTGAAAGAAACCTTGTTGTTTATATCAATTTACATCAGTCCAGAGCTGAGCACCCTCTGCTTTCTGTCTCAGCTGAGCCTAAACCCGGGGTTAGTCACCAAAAGAAACTTCGTACACCCTGGAAAGTAACCCGAAAGTATCTCAAAGTAACCCAATGTAACCTTATGTAACCCAAAGTAACTCAATGTAACCCAATGCAATGTAACCTCACCCAGCTAACCCTGAGTAACCCCCCCACTGTATCCTGAAGTACACTCGTACACCATGGTTCCTTTGTGACCAACCCTGGGCCCTAAACTGTCGGAGATCGAGGAACTTAGGGGGGCTGGGGCAAGAAGATAGCTGTAAAATCTAGCGGCTAGAAAGTTCCTTGTAAATATGAACAAGAGCTAGAAGCTCACATGCGACTTGCAATGTTAGGTCAGATGATGACATTCTCGATAGCACAGCCATCCTTCCGGACCATCCTTCCGATAGCACAACCAACTCTCTCTTTGCCCTAACACGCGAAGCAAGAACGACGAAACCCAAGCCTCTTCCCCCGCCAACGTCTTCAGAAAGATATCTAAAATCGTTCGTTCCGTATGTCACTGAACATTTCAACTGTACTTCCTTTTATGTTCGTTTCGTACTTATTGTTTGTTAGTTTGTGTTTCATTTGAGTTGGGCGTGTGACCCGTGTTACCCTAGTGCTATTAGGGTTAAAATCAAATTGATTGACTGATTGACTGCGGGAATTCGTCAGCTCGTGTTTTGTAGTTGTCCTTTGTAAACAAAAGCATCGAGGCACGAATGTTCATAGGCCCTTGGGTATCATGAAAATGTACCGTTTAGTAGACAGTTTTTTCTGCAATGTCGGTAATGATGAGTACTTTAAGGGGGCTAGAAATTGATTTTTAAGCGAAACCCTCGAGACAAAAATGAACAAGACCAAAGGTTTCGATGTGATCCCAAAAATGTAATATTTATCGGACTTCTTGATCTAGACAATGGAATCTTGTACATTGGCTCTGATTATGGCTAAATAGAGCCGAAAAAGCGCCAAAAAGCGTTTGCTGAATTTTCCGATATCATCACGACAAAGAAAACAGTCAATAGATGCTTTTTGGCGTTTGTTCGGCTCTTCCCGGCAATGCTTGTTATGCATAACATTACATGCATGACGTTTTCAAACACAACAGATTACATCCCAAGTGTTGTCTGTCCAGTGTTGCCTGTTGAATCCGCGCATCCATGTGTCTGTCTGGATATATTGGGTATGAAAAGGATAAGCGATATTGTTAAATTTTCACAGGAACAAGGTTCGATGGCAATGCGATTGCAGGTTCATTCTTTCCCCAACGATGTCACTGAAGTTCAACGGCCTGAAAAGGGACCCTTGCCCAGAAGGGCCGAAATATCGCTGCCAAAGCATCGAGCTGACGTATCCGTGTTATGCATACGTTTTGTATATACTGAATCATTTCAAACCTCGGAAATTTGGTAGTTATATAAGGTTTGAATCCAAGCTGACCATTCATTTCAAATAAAATAGAAAAAAAGAGATTTTCGGGTTTTTTTTCCTTGATCAGCTAGTTTACCCCTCCAAGATGATGTGCGAGGGATTAATAAAATTTCGGATATTTCGGTTGCACTTCCGGCAAACCGTCATAAAATCCACCACAATCACAACAGGAAAACGATGCAAGTTCAATTCAATTCAATTCAATTTTATGTTCAAAACCGATACAACGGTCAAGCCGATTTGGTGGTTCTCGTCCACATTAATACTATTTATATACAAAAGATAATTCTACACTAGTTTGGATATAACAAAGAATTGTCAAACATAACACAAAATATTCAAATCTATATACAATTAATGATGCGAGTTAAAAAGGTTGACAAAAGCGGGAACACAAATTCTTAGGTAACGAGTCGTTGTATGTTTAATTGGCTGCAATTTGGGTATTGGCTGGGCTACCACTCTCTCAGGCCTTACTCTTGCCGCTGAAAAATCTGGAGGGAGGATATCACGTAGTGCTGGTGTATTCAAGAGTTTAGTTCCAAACAGTTCCCTACTTACAAACCAGGGGTAGCACATCTTCGGGCGACAATCGCGGGAACTTGTAGAGGGGAAAAAAATCAGCGAGATATCAATTCTACTGGACGGCACATGTAAATAATTATGAGCATCATATCGTGCACCTGGCAGTAGGTATCAGAGAGGCGTTCGGATCTGTTTGTCACCAAGATCGTATACAGGGGGGGGGGGGGGGCCTGTATACGAAAAGCCTATAGAAATAATAATTTCTATAGGCTTTTCCCTCTGATCTATGTCTTTTTTGTACTTTATGTCCGACTCGCAGGCAAACCCCCCCCCCCCCCCCCCCGAAACAAATTCCTGGATACGGGAGAGTTTGTCACGCAAGGAATTTTGGGAGGAATAGACTGGCAGGGTCGACTTACCCTTTTCCGGTGCTTTCGGATTCCTGCTGCATTACTTCCAAAATTTTCTTGCAGGCATTGGTGCAATTTTCCGGATTTCCATAAATCGTGATGGCCTTTTCCAAAGAGCCAACATTGTCTTTCCGGTGAACATCGACCCTTCAAGAAAAATGAAATTATAGTTCCAACTGGCACCGAAACATGAAAGTGGTAAGTTAGGGAGTACTTTTTCCGGTTTAGATTACAGGTTTGTCTCCTTCCCCGAAGTTGAACCAGAGGACTGACAGCCTGACGAGGACCCTTGCCAAGAAGGGCCGAAATATCACTGATGAAGAATCGTAGCTGACGTATCCGTTGTAAACATTGTTTGAATAGTATCAAATCATATTTGACAGGGCAAAACGGATACGTCAGCTGAATTTCATTGGAATCTTTTTTTGTCTACAAGTTCATTTTCCAACTTGAGCGGCTTGAGCCTGAAGAGGACCCTTGCCAAGAAGTGCCGAAATATAGCTCTAACAAATTCAACTGACGTATCCATTTTGAACTGTCAAATATATACATATATCTGTATTGAAAAACCCAAAGGCCATATGAGTCTGAGCGCGTGCATATACCATAAATCATATCTGGTTTTGAAATTGAGGTCATCGTATTGGCTACCCAGGTTGAACTTCTGGTATTCTACTCGATTGCATTCCACTTTGAACGGTATAATTTCTTCCAGAATTAGGTTGTCCCCCAGAGGAACTTCCTTAGGCGTTCAGAAGTGTGACAAGACATAAGACAACGATGCGCAATTCCAACCAACCAGGGTCTTCACGTATGGGGGGGGGGAGGACGGCCCCCCCCCCAATGTTGTCGGCCAGTCGGTAAAAAATAACAGAATCGGCGCTGTTTTTCGTAAAACAGTTAGATTTTTTAGTAAAAAAGATCGATTTTCCATGAAATCATACGGTCTTTCTGATAATCAACATTTTTCATCAAAACAGATTTTCTCTAAAAAAAAGTCTAGTTTTATGAAAACCAATCGTTTTTTCTTCAAAAACAGTTTTCAGTTCAGTTTCATTTGACTTTATTTAAAGGACACCTCGCACTATTTACGGTTCAACTTACAGTATTTTAAAATATTTGAATACTTTAAAACTAGGCTGTGCTTTCAAGAAACAAACTACGGTTTTGGCTGTTTTAAGCCTTTTCCGAGACCCGTTGACTTGTAGCGAAAAAAGAGCTAACCATTTTTTTCTGATGGAAAAACTTCTCGCAGATAAACGTCGACAGCGTGATACAGATCGAAGGCAGCAAAACAGAAAATCAGCGCGGGTATGTCAGAGGGGTTAGAATGTACCGTACGAAATAGGGGTCTCCGGATTTAGAAATATATGGAGTGATTATGGAAGTAGGTTGCGTTAGTATAATAGGTAAGACAGGTCCTTTAAAAACAAAACAAAAATACACAATTAACATTCCTGCCAGGAAAGCACAAAAGGAGTGCTTGGCCAGGGCAGGGAAATAGCCGATATTAGTTAAACAACAAACAGAATTAACCAACTGAACATGACCAGCTAGTCGAGCATATAACACTTTGGCTGTTAACATACTATTTGTATCATAACATTCATAACCTTTTTAAATGTTAGTTCTGTTAAAAGAAGTATTTGAAACCATTTTTAATTTGCGTCTACGGACATATAACACTTAAAACCTCACGGCAGAAGTTTTCTACAACAATCGGAAGCAACATCAGAAAATTCAGCATCCTTGTTTTAAATGTTGTTAAACTTTTGACCGTGCAGTGATGGCAGAACATACAGCTGTTTTCATGAGAGGAGTAGCAGTGGCGCCATTTCAGAAACCCTTGGGGGGGGGGGGGGGGGGCAAAGATAGTTTTGGGGCCAAAATCCCAGGTTTAGTTACACAGATTCGAAATTCAATTGCTATTTCGAAATTCAATTGCTATTTTTCGGACATATTTTAAGTAATTTTTGAATTTACCTCACAGTAAAATCTTCACTTGGCGTTTCGCTTTCTGAAACTGATGCATATTTAGCAATTCCGAGGAGTAGATTGAACTGCATAGACGTGACCTGGAAAGCGAGCTACAGGGATCGACCCCAATCGAGAGGTGTCGCTAGCAAGTGGGACTCATGTAATGGGCAACGGACTCACCCGGACAAACTTAGGGACAGCCCGAATTCATTACCTCAGCTGGAAACTGTTTCTTGCCCCCCACCCCACCCCCTCGCCTCCCCATTTGGCTCCTGCCCCCAATTCCCAGACAACCATAGGACCGATAGATTCGTCTCAGTTACCCCTGACACAGATAACCACTGAGCCTATCGCCCAACGAATTCCAATTTTCGTATCTTTAGCTGGGCCCTCGTCCGCCCAGGCAGAAAATCAATACTTAGGCCTGTCTGGTGGATCCAGGAAGGCTCAATACTACGAATTCTCGTAGGCCGTTGGCATCCAAAAGAGCAAATTGGACTCGGTAGGGGAGATTTCCTCCAGTGAAGGGGACTGAGAATAACGGATGAGGTGATAAGGAGGAAGTTCGTGGACAGCCTATGCTTGTGAACAGGCCCGTATCCAGGTGGCGGGGGGGGGGGGGGGGGGGTAGGGACTTGCCCCCCCCCAGAAACATACAAAATAATCATTTGTATAGGCTTTTCCCTCTGATCTATGTCTTTGTTGTACTTTTTTGTCCGACCCGCAGGCAACCCCCCTCCCCCCGACATAGATTCCTGGATACGGGCCTGCTTGTGAACGAAGATGTAAACACATTAAAATACCCTTTTTTCTTTGTTTGATCAAAGCACAAGTCGCAATAGATACAGTTTATATTTCAATATCCTAACATACGTGACTCCTTCGAAACGCTGCTTGGTTTGTCACAGCCTACAAACCGGGATTGATCAGCCATACAGGAACGACGGGTACCTTTAAACATTACCTGAACAGGGCTGAGATACCCAGTGTTGGTCACCAAGAACCAGGGTGTAAGAGTTACTTCAGGATACTTTGGGTTACATTGGGTTACTTTAGGTTACATTGGATTGGGTTACTTTGGGTTACTTTAGGTCACATTGGGTTAGTGTGAGATACTTTTGGGTTACTTTCCAGGGTGTAAGAAGTTACTTTTGGTGACCAAACCTGGTGAGATACGACAGTGAAGTTACCGATCATCTACGAACTTAAATAGGCTTGAAGACCCGATGAAAATACGTTGCTTCTCCGCTATTCATATTATCGATTTTCAACAAATGAATGTCTTCTTTCGGATTTCTATTTGTCTTATCGCGCCAGCACTTCGTATTCTGAACGTAACTACGAGAGACCAATATAAACCAAACTTAAGAAAATCCCTTTGCTGAGTGAAAAAAATTCAGTGTTTTCAAATCAAAGACATTAAGATAAGCTGGATTTTCAGTTAAACTTTAAAGCGGGCCACAAAAAATGGTATTTCTACCACATACACAATGCTAACCATCCCTACTGTCACTACGAATGTTTAAAACCACTAAAAACACCGTAAAACAATGAGCAAATTAAAAAAAAACACTTGAAATAACTCTGTCTGGACTAAATCTCAGCCGATTATCCCGGACAGCTGTCATGGCACGTAGGGAGCCAAGGGTCAAAATAATAATTTCCATCTAATGCTCCCACTGATTATTACAAACACAAATAAATTAAAAAACCAAGAAATGTGTGGTACCTCAAAAAAAAAGACAAGACTCAAAAGACAAAAAAAAATTATCAATTAGGTCTTATAATTCTTTGCTAATCAATCCTGAAAATCTTGTCATCTAGAAAAGAAGACTTTCGGCGGGTTTTTTTCTCGAGCCGAAACAGCAACCCGGCAATCGCGTTCAATTCCAAATAAACCAGTAGCATGCGATAACCAAGAAAAGGTAAACGGAATGTTTGGATTAGGACTTTAAGCGGATGCAGCCGAGACAAAACCACCCTCCATCTTCGGCAAACAGGACAACACACATTGGGCGCGGGTGGGTGGTTCGAAAGTGCTACTTTTGACACTTTTTTCAAAGTAGAACTAGATTTTATTAGAGTCTGCGTGATTTCTAGTAGAGCCAGTCGACTTCATTAGCCTTAATTTAAAAAAACAAAAATAATTAGTGGAGCGGTGCTATCCATACGTCTATCACGTTAGGATTATGCAGGGCCTCGCAGCCACTGTACTCTCGTACACTAATGGAAGAACTCCTTGTGTACTCCGGCTGTACTCCTGATGTACTTGTTGTACTCTCGAAGTACTTGTTGTACTCTTCTTGTACTCCCGCTGTACTCCTAATGTACTCCCGTACTCCCACAAGAACTCTCTTGTACTCCTAAAAGTACTCTTGTACTCCGAAAAGTACTCTTGTACTCCTGAAGAACTCTCTTGTACTCCCAGATATAATCTTGTACTCCGGCTACTTTTTTTGTACTCCTTGTACTAAAGTTGCGACAAATACAGAGAAAAGTATGTTAGTTACAGTCTCCGAGTCCTTTATTCACAGAAGCTCTATGGATCTTTCTCCACTCTATCTGGTCGGATAGTTTGTGGTCTGCTTGCGACTTTCGAGAAGAAAAAGAAGAGTCTAATGAATTTCGAGAAATTCTGGGAATAACCATGTGACCTTTCAGTCGAACGCGTCAGACCCCAAACAATCCTGGGAATAGTGGTTAGTTGCTTGTACATAGTTTTTCGGGTCGCTGTCACTACCGCAACACGTCAGTTCGCATAAAGGTCAGTTCGCCTAAACGAGAAATCCGACAGTTCGTCAACACGTCAGTTCCTTTACACGTCAGTCCCATTACACGTCAGTTCGGCTACACGTCAGTTCACCTAAACGTCAGTTGTACTACACGTCAGTTCGCCTACCGTCAGTTGACATAAACGCAAGTTCAGTCACCGTCAGTTCACCTATTTTAGAAATCCGTCAGTTCATCAACACGTCAGTTCAGCTACACGTCAGTTCCTCTACACGTCAGTTCCTCTACGTCAGTTCGCTTACCGTTGACATAAACGTCAGTTGACATAAACGTCACTTCGCCTACAAAATCCGTCACCACCCCAGAGATTCAGACCCGCCTATTAGTTCGAAGTCGACTGGGTCACCGAAAGCAATTAAGCAGAGGGAATAAAACCCAGGGGATTAATAAAAAGAAGCCGGAAAGCTCCCGGTGATTCTGAACTCAGATGCGGTAGACGGGGCTAGTCAAACGGAAACTGAAAAATATGAGGTGAACGTATAATTAAACACAAATAAGGGCTTAACAACCATGGAAAGGGGAAGGACCAAAATGTGCAAGTGATTCTCAATCTTTTCCGAAAGGGTACCGGAAACAGTGAGGGACGAACTCTTTTTTCTTGGCCAGTGCTTCCTCTATTATCTTCAAACAAGACCAAAGGTTTCGACGGGATCCCACAAATTTCATATCTGATCCAGACAGTTGGATCTTGTAGATAAGTATCCGGTCTTCGCCAAATTTCTTGAAAATTTTAACTGGAATTTAGAAACAGATTAAGGTCAATGGCTAATCATTTGAGAAAACCAAGTTCAGACATGGATTCAGCGTGCGTGTTTACTCGTATAAGTCGTTTATACTTTGACGAAATGATCAAAACTTCCAGCTGCCTTACTGCTGACATATTTTCCGGTTTCTGCCTGGTTCTTGGCGAGCTTCTTGTCCGTTATGTACTATATACTACCTTACAATATACTATAGATAAAACTTTAACTTTTAACGAATCTTCAGGTTTTGGCCGGAGCCCGAACTATTAGTCCGGCGTGGAATATTGACACATAAGTTCAGCATGTCTGCTTACCACTAAACCCACCCTCTAATCAACTTCAGATAAAACGTTTACTTTTTCAAAACTTTACTTTTTCAGCCAGATTCCGGGTGAACTATATGTCCGGGTAGAAAATAATTGCCATATGGAGATGCAGCATGTCTTCTTACGTCTGATTCGAACATCTTATCAAGCTCAAATACAACTTTTACGTTATACAAATTTTTCGGTTTGGGCCGGATCCCAGGCGAACTACTTGCCTGGCGAAAAAAAATTTGTCTAGTGTGTCTTCTTACCCCTAAATTGAACCTCTAATCTACTTCAGATTAAACATTTCTTTTTCAGAAATTTTCCTGTTTTGCCGGATTCACGGTGAACTACTTGTCCGGCGAGAAAATAATTTTCATATTCGGATTCAGCATGTCTCCTTATCTCAGAATCGATTATCTTATTAGATTCTAAAATATTTTTTCGTCCCTTAATTTGACCCCCTCCCGACCCCTAAATATAGGGCTACAGACCCCATCTTCGAAATTGACCTGTACTTTGACCCAAAGAGTCTTTATGCCAAATTTGAACGAAATATCTCAACCCCTTCGAGCGTTATCGTGCTAACAGACGGAGAGACGGCCAACTTTTACGAAGTCATAGGTACGGGATCACAAAAAGTAGTAGCTCTCCAAATTAGTAGATATAAAACTAGAATTTTCTGTTAATTGATAGTAATGAAATCACCAGTCCCATTCACAAGTTAGTTCTTAATGAGCATTTTACTTTCAACCTCCCCCTTCAGAATAAATTAAAAAAGTAAAAAAAAATATATTTCTGTCTGCTAAAATAAAGAGTTTCTAATATAGAGCCAAATTATCCACATTAGAGCCTAACACCAATAAATTTTCTCACCAGAAACAGCTATTATTCCAATAATTCCGAAAATTTCCGAAAAACAAAACAAGAGCTGTAAGCTCATATGGCACTTGCAGGGGTTGAGATATATTGTTTCATCAAAAGAACTTTGCGGTTAAAGATGCGCACTGTAAGGGGGCTAGAACTTCATTTGTAAGCAAAACCCTTGAGGCAAAAATGATACTTGGCTGATGGGGATCATGAACATACATATTTTGCTTAAAAGTATTTTTCTTACTTTGCGGTCAAGGTTGGTAAGGTAATAATCGGATTTGGGAAGTAGCGATTTCTAAGCATATCTTGTTGAATATCTAATATCCAGCGAAGTTTCGTCGTCCTAGCACATCTGGAAGTACCTTAACTCGCGATCACCGGAATCCCAGACCCCCCCCCCCCTCCAACTCCACCCACAATACCCGGAGCCAATCCTGTTCTGTAAATGATGCCCAGAGCATCTGTTTGTTATTCCTACAATGTTCGATCCCGATCACACCAGTCTAAGCGGGTCTAGTATTCCCCCCCTCAATAGTTGTCGGATCCGATCCGGAAATGACGAAGATCACCACAGGGATAAGTCCTCTGTTCATTTATTAAATTTCACTCGAATCCGATCGCCCGTTCCAAAGTTACGCATGACTCAATATTCAGGATTTCCCTCCCTCCACTCCCCCCTAAGATTATCATATCGAAGATTTTTTTTATTTCCAAGTCAGTTTGAACGGGTCCCTGATATGCCAGCCAAGTTACGTCATGAAAATCCCCAAAAACTGGAATTCCGGGAAACCCCCTACACCCCCACAACCCCAAGTGTCCGGGTCCAGTCCAACTGTGTAAAAGATTAACCTGGTGCAGATGTTTGTTCTTCCCAGTAAGTTTCACTCCGATCCCTCCATTCTAACCGTTTCTCGAGATTTCCAGTCTCCCCCCCCCAACTCCCCCCTAGCTATCAAATCTGGTCAAGACTTTAAACGGGACATCAAACATATATAATCTATTCAGTTACTAAGTTTCATTCCAATCCGATCACCCGTTCGGAAGTTACACACTGCTCAATTTCCCGGATTCCCCCGCCCTCCACCCCCCCCCCCCCCCGAGATGGTCGGACCGGAAAACTGGTTATTTCTAAGTTTGTTTGGTCGGGTCCCTGATACGCCTGCCAAGTTTCATGGTCCTTGCACATCTGGAAGTACCCTAACTCGAAAAAGTGTGACAAACTGCCATCAATTTTCAAGTTCGCACCGTCCTCCACTCCCCCACTATGGTCGGATCGGGAAACTGATTATTTCCACGTTAGTTTGGTTGGGTTGCTGATATGCCTATCAAGTTTCATTGTTCTAGTACATCGGGAAGTACCCTAATTCGAAAAAGTGTGACAAAAAAAACCGAAAGACCGACAGACCGACGGACAGAATTGTGATCGGTATATGGCACTTGAGCCAGAGGCTGCAAGTGCCATGAAAAAAAAATATTCGTTGAGCCCAAGCTGACTTTGAAAAATATATTCAAATAATGCATACAACGGGTACGTCTGCTACGATTCTTTGGCAGCGATATAGATTGACAACCTGACGAGAACCCTTGCCAAGAAGGGCCAAATATCGCTGCCAAAGCATCGTAGCTGACGTACCCGTTGTATGCATTATATACAAAAAAAAATGGAAAATGAATATTTTACTACTTAAGACAGTTTTAACACAGAGTGAACCAGACTTTTTTAAAACTTTATACCGCAGGCAAAAATTTCGAAAATCAGACTCCTTCATGGTAACAAGAGCTACGAGCTCATATGGCACTTGTACGAGTAGGCTGTACAAAAACGACACCTCACTAATCTTTGCATTTGCCATATTTCACTATTTTCCATGTTCGGTATGCTCCGAAAGAGTTTTCGCGTCTCATGCTACAGATGCGTAAAACCGGTTATCTGGATCTGGATATTTAGTTTCACTCATTTCTGAGCAGTTCCGGCATCGTCTCGATTGTCTGTAGCAAATGCACATGACTGTTTAAACTTTCATCCAAATAAATCCATTTGTTTGATCCCTAGACGTGCTACACGATTTCCGGTACTCACTCTATCTCCACCTACCGTGGCCGAGTCTGGTTCGGAATAATAAAAATCGACCACCTAAAGCATCTTCTTTTATACCATCTATCAAGTTTCACACGAATCTGAGCATTTTTGGAAAGTTCCGGTACCCCCCCCCCCCCTCCCACCAACGTTGTCGGAGCCGGTTCGGGCCCAATCTCTTAATTCCCTGTTCCTGTCCATCAAGTTTTACTGAAATTGGAGCATAGCCTATCTGCAAGTTTCCAGTACCCCCCCCCCCCCCCTACCTTGGCCGAATCCGGCCCGGACGCCAAATAACAAATCTAGGACGCATAAACTCGGCACTGTCGAATTTGCATCTCATTTGGTCCATCCGTTTGGTTTTTGTGCATGTCAAAAGTCCCCCCCACCCCCAATTCCCCTAATCGTGGTCGCATATGGTTCGAACGCATGTTTTACATGTCGAGGCCATCGATTTGTATCACCCATGAAGTTTCACTCGAATCAGACCACTCGTTTGCAATTTATAGAAGTCAACTTCCATATTTCTCTTCTCTTGCTCCCCAAAAAATGCTCGGATCTAGGAACGGAAGTTTCCAGGGGTATGTTGTGTGAGGTTCTTAAGTCAAGATAATTCGGGTCGCTAATATGCCTGCAAAGTTTCGTTGTCGTTTTACATCTGGAACTATTTAACTCACGACTACCGGAATTCCAGGAAACCCCCTCCAACTCCCCCACAGAGCCCCAAAACCATCTGGCTCCGTCAATTTCATCTAGGCCTAATGCTTGTTCCATCCATTAAGTTTCGTCCCAATCCCTCTGCTTTTAGAGTTTCTTGACTCCCCCCCCCATCCCCACAGGTGTCGGACCCGACCCGGACGTGACACTGAACGTCCGAGGTGATAGCTCACCAGACAAGTTTCATTTAAATCCGATCACCCGTTCAAAAGTTATGCACGCGACTAGATTCCGGACTCCCCATCCACCCACTCCCCCCACGATCGTCGGGTCGGAGAAACGGCTGTTCTCAAGTCAATCTGTTTGGATCCCTGACATACCTGCCAAGTTTCATCGCCCTAGGACACCAGGAAGTATGCCGAACTCGGGGGATCGCTAGAAATCCAGACCCCCACCCCAACTCCCCCACAGTGCCCTGATCCGGTCCGGTTATGTCAATGACGTGTCTAGGACTCGTGCTTGTTTTTCCCACCAAGTTTCATCCCGATCCCTCCACTCTAAGCGTTTCTCAAAATTTCCGGTTCACTCCTCCAACTCCCCCCAGTGTCATCGGATCCGGCCCGGATTTAAAGTGAGATGTCTGAGACACGAGGTCATCGTAAACATCAACTTTCATCAAGATCCGATCACCCGTTCGCAAGCTAAAAATACCTCAAATTTTGGCTTCACCCTCCCTCCACTCCCCCCCCCACCCCAGATGGTCGAATCAGGGAATTGACGATTTCCTATTTCATCTGGTCGGGTCCCAGACATGCCTGTCAATTTCCATCATCCCAGCACATCAGGAAGCACGGAACTCGCGGGATCACTACAAATTCGGACTTCTCCCCCCCCCCCCCCAGCTCCCCCAAAGTGAGCGGATCCGTTCCGGTTATATCAGTCACGTATCTAGGACCAAGTTTCATCCGGATCCCTCCACTCAAAGTGTTTTCCAAGATTTCCGGTTTCCCCCTCCGACTCCCCCTAATATCACCGGATCCGGTCTGGATTTAAAATGGAGGGTCTGAGACACGAAGTTCTTCCACATATCAAGTTTCGTTAAGATCCGATCACCCGTTCGTAAGCTAGAAATATCTCATTTTTCCTATTTTTTCCGGATTCCCCCTCCCTCCACTCCCCTCCAGATGGTCGGATCGGGGAAGCGACCATTTCTAATTTAATCTGGTCCAGTTCCTGATATGCCTGCCAAGTTTCATCGTCCTAGCTTATCTGGAAGTGCCCGAACTAGCAAAACCGGGACCGACAGACCGACTGACGGACAGAAATTACAATCGCTATATGGCACTTGAGTAAGCTCAAGTGCCATAAAAATCGACCAGATTACTTTCCAAACAACTGTTTGTCGCAGACAAAAATTTTTAAGATGTATGTATTTTCTGTAAAAACCCTAAGTCGCTTACTTACCCGATCCGACCATCGTGGGGAAGTAGTCAACTCATCGTGGATTTAAAAAGTTTATATTCCAAAAACATATTTTCTGTGAACTGATGACGCAATCAGTAGTCTCATAGGCCTAGCTATCCCTCAGCGATGACAAAAAAAATAAGAGCTGGAAGAGTCGAGAGTCACCTTATGGTTCCTAGGGTTCTTCGCGTGATCATCGTCTCTGTATTCAACTCTAATAGTCCTGTACTCCGCTCTGTACTCCCGATGTACTCCCATTTTTCCCCCGTACTCCCATTGTACTCCCGATGTACTCCCATTGTACTCCCGTACTCCCATTGTACTCCTGATGTACTCCCATTGTACTCCTGTACTCCCATTGTACTCCACACAAGTACCCCGCGTACTCCCGATGTACTTGCGAACTCTGTGTACTCTGATTGTACTCTCCTTCGGATTTATACACTCGTACATCAAAACACTTGGTTGCGAGGCCCTGGGATTATGTTTCCTTGACACCTTCATTAACTACAACTGGTCAACCAAAAATCCGGATGTAGTAGCCGGAAGAGCCGTAACAGAGGTTTGCCCTCCCCCTCCCCCTGAAGAGAATGCAAGCTAGTTCACACCACATGGCATGGCAAATCAGGGGGGGGGGACCGGGGTTTGCGGGAGGCTGAAAGGGTACGCGCGACCGCAGGAGCGAGATGCAACCCAGCGACACGAAGAGCCTGTTCCACCCTACTTACTGTAGTTGCTACGCTTGACATCACAAATCTGGATTTGTGCCATCAAGGCTGGAACAATTTTTCTATTTCCAGCAGAACATCATGACACGGGGAATCGCACCAATCACGTTACAGAGATACATAGTTACCGCGCTTACTATGCTCCCGAGCATGGTAAGCAAATAGTTAGTATTTTGAAAAGGTTGGAACGGTCAGCGTAGTAACTTTTGATGAGGCTGGAACGAAAATAGTAACTATAGTTACTATTGTTCGAAGGGTGGAACACGCTCGAAGAGACAGGCCTTGGGGCACACAGAGCCGCAGGACACAAACGTAGGAGTTTCTACTCCCCAAGGTCGCAGCTAGACACAGTTTTATACCAATATATTAATATAAATGACTTCTTTGAAACTTTGTCGTGTTTCTCAAAAGACGACACATCCATCCCGGCTCTTTTCAGCGTCACTTGGTCCCCTTCGCTCTGACGGGAAACATGGAAAAATGGTGTTTCTGACCAATGAGCTTATCAAAAACAACATGCGGGATAGTGATCCGCCTCAAAAAGAGTCGAGCATGGCAATTAAAAATGATCGCCCCAACTCAATAAAAGAGCTAAAAAGAATTCTCATAAATAATTTCTTTGGTTTATTTCCCTGAAAGTTCCGTTAGGGTGGATAAATCACATAAAAGGTTCAGGATCTTCGAAATGAAAATAGTAAATTTAGCAGGGGTGTGGAGTGAACCACTAAAGTAAGACCTAGAAGCACCAGTGCGTCCCTTTCCCCGGAGACCCATTTCGGTCCTCTTTCCAATAGGCTAAGTGCGTTACTGAAATTCAGTCCTGATTTCTAACAAATCCGCCCCTGGAAATCCTATCGACTAAAAGCTTAGGTTTCACTGCCTTCACTTTAGCTACGAGGCGGCATACCGGAATCGTTTCCGCCTAGAGAGAACATTTTCACACACAAGCCACTTGGAAACAGGATTAGAATTCATTTCTAAGGGATTTTCTCAGGCTTTTCGTGCGACTCGGAAGTCCTCTGCATGGTTACGCGTTTTGTGGAACCCGAATTTACGAAATAGGGATTTCCGATCATCGCGCCCTCTACACTGTAAAAAGTTGTTCCGAGTAATGCCTTGGACACACGATCAGTGTCGGGTGCTCCCGCACTGTAATTCCTGCCCGGATTTGTGTCACCATCATCATTTCTTTATGGAAAAGTTGAAAAAATTTCAGCTTGATAATGAAAGTGCAGGAAATCGGCCGCAAAATCCTCATCGTGTATTCGCACTGTAGGAATTAAAGTTAACTGCAGTATTTGCTACTGGGATTAATCTTATCTCTACTGGGATGAGATTAATCCGAATAATAAATAATTTAGAAGAAAAATACTGCAAGATACTTGTATTACACTGTACCACGAATCGAAAAAGGGGCGGGTCAACAACTGCTCAGCGAAACTGTAGAGGCAAAACGTAAGTATAGATACGCTCAAGTCCATATCCATAAATCTATTTGGGTGGGGGAGGGGATTGCACCTAGTTCATACCAAAAAGTGCATATAAAATACAAATCAGAGGTTAAAACCTATAAGAAACGATTATGTTCGCATGTTTTGGGGGGAAGAGGTCGAACCCTCTAGCTCCCTTTCCACTGGATACGCTAATTACAAACTAAATTACACTCATGAAGAATAAGAACGAAACTCTATATAAATATTAAAGAAGCATACTATAATTTTGATTTTACTTCAGTGATATTTTATTTGCTGTTAACGCACCCCTTGCACTGCTTATCATAATATGTTCTGATATTTTAGATTAGTTTCAATAGCTCAAAGCTCAAAAAGTAACTTCAAAATAATGCATTCCTTAAAACAAATTAAAAAAAAAATCAACAGCTGTTGCTGTTATAACCTTTGTCCATGCTCGTCAACTTGTATCAAAAAGAAGGACAAATTTACATAACTAACGACGGAGGTTCTCGCTAGTGTGGGTGATAATTTGGATTTTTCGATATATGGATATTTTCGCTTTCGATATTCGATAATCGATATAGGTGTTTCTTTACCATGTTTCACTGTAGGATACGTCTCGTTTCGCCAAAATTTCTCAAAATTTCGCATCATCTGAAACTCCGAATAAATGAGAACTGAATTACGGAAAACATATTGCTCCAATTTCGGATATATAAATGTTGGTTATGTTGGATTCGACGCTGGATTATTTAAAAAAAAATCTGAATTATCGATATTTACATTTCGATACTCGATATCGATATTTGGTCCGATATATTGTTATCGATATCAAATAACGCCCAACACTAGTTCTCGCACGGTCGTCGGGAGCAAAACAAGGGAAGTGTGAAAATCAGTGAGTTGTAATAATAGGTGTCAGAATGTAGGTGTCAGTTGTCAATAGGTGTCTTACCCATAACACTAATGCAACCTTCTTCCAGTCAATCCTGCCTTTCCTAAACCCAGAGACCATAATTTCATAGGGTACATTATAACCCCGCAGACAAAATCTCACTGATTTTTCACGTACCGTGTTTTGCTACTTTCGATGCATATGACGCTGACGAGGGTTGTTTTTGAGAAGCTTTTTCATAAGAAAAAACGGTTATGTAAATTTTTACCTCTTTTTGCTAGAAGTCAACGGGTCTGGAAAAAGGCTTACAACAGCCAAAGCCGTGTGTAACTAGTTGAAACCAAAGCACAGTTTTAGTGTTAAGCTATTTCAAAATACTGAAACTTAAAAGAGTAAACAGTGGAGGACTCTTAAAAGGACACCTGAACAATGAAACCATACTTGAACACACCATAGAGAATGCATTCAATTCAATTCAATTTCGTTTAATAAAAAAAAAAAAAAACATCATTATACTTCCAGCCTCACCATAAGGCTCCCGCCTGGCAGTGGGTGAGGCTCACTTTTAATTCATAGCTTATTCATAGAATCAAATCAGACAAAGCAGAAGGAAAGCAAAAAGGAAAAGATGTCCACGGAGAGCATTCTTCTCTTGAGCGTGACGTTTTCATAATAGGGATGTTCGTTTCTGGAGGTTTGCACATGCAGACTCCAAGACAAAAAGCGCAATCCATTCAAATCCTGTACAGCGCTGGCCGGATAGTATTGAAGTTTCTTCTAGATATACGTTTGGGCTTAACTGGTTAAACAATATTCCAGAAGAAGGGTTGATTGGATACATTTGTTCTTTTCTAAAATTGTTCGGTACTGAAATAAGGACAGATGCAAAATGGAGCAAAATCATAGCTTGGAAACACTATTTCATATTTGGATTGGGTTTTCTGCAGGCAATGTTAACGGAAGTCATACAGATAGGGATGGTACTTGATAATCTTCATTCAGGTGTCCTTTAAGGATAAGGATTTAAGGAAATTTGCTGTTTCGTACTGGAGCTATAGGCTTACGTATTCTTCTTAGAGTTTAGTGTTTCTATCAAATATTTATTTCACTTACTTATCTTCCTGTTGTACTGATGGCCTACATTATTGTCTTTTTTAATTATTCAATCTCCCGCCAAAATCTCGCGCCATCTAGGATTCAGCGTACGCATCCTCAAGAATGTATACTAGTTGAAATCGAGGCCATTTCTTAAGCGCTGGGCATAAAAAAAAACCCGTTTGACTTCCGAATTAACGCAAGAATGCTGAAAACGAGAACCACGTTTAGCCAGTAAGGTAGTGGATATTCCCCAGTCTCCAGATACAGCAAGGTGGTTACCGTGGGGTTGGGATATTCATGGACTGGACTTCACACGGTACTTATCAGTGTATTTTAAGTGTATCATTAAGAAAATGTACCCTTACTTAAAGTTTAACCGAAAGAGGCTGAGATAAAACAATCTAGTTACCCATCACTTATTCACTTAAAGGAGGCTTGAAGACCCGATGAAAATGCGTTACTTAGTTGCTCCGCTATTCACGAATAACTGATTTTTAGTGGAGTGTTCCTTGGAAGAATCCACTATTGCGAGCGCTGTAGCAGCTTTCGCCTTTCTGTTTTCACCATTTTTTTTTTGGTGGTCATAACTCGTGAACCAGTGCAGGTATCAAGTTCAAACTTGGTATACTTGTGGGTATTGGGGTCCAGTTGTGCTTTTTGGGGTCCAACCCCCCACACCCACCCGGTTCAGGGGCAAACGGGACCAGACTGCTCATTGACTAATGTTCATAACTGACCAGAGCTGGACACAGGACGGATGAAATTCCTTGTACTGCCAGAAAATAAAGTTAAGAAACAAATTCAAAGTGTCTCATTCCCTACGTCGAACCTGTAATCAACTTCAGATGAAACTTTTCCGGTTTTGGCCGGATTCCGCGTGAACTACTTGTCTGGCGAGAACATATATTTCATATTCGGAATCAGCTTGTCGCTTACCCCTAAATCAACTATCTCATTAGCTTTAAAAAAATATTTTTCTGACCCTTACTTTTCAACCCGACCCCTAACTATAGAGGTAAAAAGCTCATCTACGATCTTGACCTGTAGCTTGACCTAAAGAATCCCCATACCAAGTTTGAACAAACCATCTCAAACCTTCGAGAGTTACCGTGCTAACAGACGAACTGACACGATAGACAGACCGAAGGACAAACGTTACGAAGTCACAGGTATCCTATCCCTAACGCTTTGAGATTCCAAAAACATCAAAACAAAAACCTGCAGAAATGATTTCCGGCTGAAGTTCAGGGAAGTTTCACGCGGTCCTGTTTTTATCTTGCCAACCCCTCGACTTTTATGTTAGACACTCATCTAATAGCGTTCAGCCCCGTCGGTGACCCGCCGCGACGCTAGTTCACCCCAGGGTTGTTCCAAGACCTAGCGAATATGAATATAGGTGATCTGGACATTGCAAAGGCGAAAATACTTCCCACTTGACTCCGTGAGCAGTAACAACAAACATAACTCTGAACTGCCATTTACAAAGAGGTTACGTTGCACAACGTATGCACTGGAGACAACACAACTTCCAGAAAGGTGCCAGCCCAATCATGAGGTATTTTTAGTTTGTTCAACTCATCGCTGTCCTAGTAAACCAAACAACACGATAATAAATAAAAATAATAAGGACTTGTACTCTATCTTCGGGAGCTACGAACCCTTCGTCGCTAAAAGCACCTGAAACCAGGCGCCTAGATTTTGCGTAACATTGAGCGTCACAGACCCGACGAGATTATTCATTTGAGATCCAAGGCAATTAGAACATTCTTTGACCCGCAAAACACTGACTCGAAACAAATTGAAACGGGTGTTTTAGCCTCAAAATATGAAATCGCTCGGTCGAAATTCAGTAAACTCTGAAAGGAAGGTTTAGACTGATCAAGACCAACGGTTTAGGTGGGATCCCAACATTTCATATCTGATCCAGACAACTGGAGCTCGTAGATATCCGGTCTTCGCCAGACTCCTTGAAAATTTTGACTATCAAAATTTAGAAACTAAGGCCAATAGCTATCATTTCAGAAAACTAAGTTCAGATATGGATTCGGCGTGTGTGTTTACCCCTATACGTCATAGATCTTGGAGAAATGGTCAAAACTTTCAGCTGCCGTACTTGTGCTAAATTTCCGGTTTCTGCCGGATTCTGTGCGAACTACTTGTTCGTTAAAAAAAGCTCAAAAAGAATTCAGCAAGGCGAGTGAGGCTGGAGACAGCCAAGACGGGTTTAATAAGATATTTATAGTCGGTAGATGCTTCAGTTATTTATTACAGGTTTGTTTCCTTCCCCGAAGTTGAACCAGAGGATTGACAGCCTGACGAGGACCCTTGCCAAGAAGTGCCGAAATATCGCTGACGAAGAATCGAGTTGTAAACATTGTTTGAATAAATGTTTCAAAGTCAGCTTAGGCTCAAAGAATATTTATAGACGGGTTTGTTTTCTTGTAAGCAACCTGGTAGAGAGATTGAAGAAATCACGTATGTCATAATACTGGAATCCACCATATTCCAGTTCAGCGGTTCCACGCGGACTGGTTTCTGTTCCCCGTCTCAGTAGTAGGAAGTGCAAGTTACCCACTAACTTATGGATCTGACCACTAACTTATGGATCTGAGCGTGTTCCATCCTACTTACCGTAGTTACTACGCATGACGTCACGAATTCTGGCTTTTTGCCGTCAAGGCTGGAACGACTTTTCTATTTTCCAGCAGAATATCATGCCGCGGGCGAATCCAACCAATCACGTTACAGAGATCCGTAGTTACTACGCTCCCGAGCGTGGTAAGCAAATAGTTACTATTAGTTACTATTTCGAGAAAGTTGGAACGGTCAGCGTAGCAACTTTTGGTGAGGTTGGAACGGAAATAGTAACTAATAGTAACTATTTGTATAAGGGTGGAACACGCTCTATGTCTATCACGAATGTTGATTATGAGACAAGGTGGTACCAATCAGCGCCAATTGTCAAGCTTTTACTAAAGTCAATGGGTCTGGGAAATTCTTAAAACAGCCAAAGCCGTGGATAATTTGTTAAAAGCAGAGCTAAGTTTTACAGGATTCAAACAGTTTTGAATACTGGAACATTTGCAGTAAGTAGCGCGAGGTGTGCTTTAAGACTGGTGGCGATTGCACGAATCCCCGCTCCCCACTATCCAGATTTTCTGACAATTGCAAGAATTTTGGTGCCCAGTACCAAATCTTGAAGAAACCGTGAAATAAGAGACTTGGGTACAAGCGGGCGCCAAGGGCCTTCGGAATCTCTTGGAGTGTCAGTTACACCGGTCGTGTTGCACTTTTATGTCAGAGCTATTACACTGTCGTTTCAAATCGGCTACGCTTTGTCCGCGTCCGGTGGCGTCAAAAACACGCCACTGGATGCTATTGTAAAAGTAATAACGCGGCTATTCTCGCACCACGACGGATTTTCTGACCAAGCAAGCAATCCTTTTGAAACAATGCACGTCACTACGATACAAATTCCGAGTTTTCGAAGTCCAGATTGTCTTTGTTTTCCCGAATCAGCCCAAACGCAGCAGCAAAACCAACAGTCGTGTTCAAAATGAAATCTCAGTACCAATTTTAACTCTAAGCAATTCTTACGAAGAAACTCACCAATTAAAGGCTAGAATCATTATTTATTTTGTCACAGGTTTACTTTTCTAGCTTAAAGTTCAATGGGCACATCAAAATACCCCAATCCCACTCTGTAACAACCTAGGAACAATGCTTACCCCCTACATCAGCAGCTTTTTCAACAGTTTCCTCTCTCTGATATTTCAAAGCGTAATTTTTTGGGCCAGTACATGCTCAATTTACTAGCTTGGACAAAGATAAAAGTGATGTTTCTTACATTACTTAGTAGCTCTTTATTTTATGCATAAATCAGCTTGTATAATTCAGATTTAAATAAGTTATTTGTTTTTGAATGGTTCTTGTAGCTATGTTATTTATACGTTAAGTAGGGTGGAACACGCTCTTTGAACCCACTAAACCTTTCAGTACCTGAAAACCCACCACCCGCCCGACAAGAAAGAGACCTTGACGAAACTAATTAATTTAACATAAATTACACTTGCATTAGTTCTTTAGGAAAGTCCTTACTTTTCCAGGGACCAAGGAAAAGCTTAGCCGAAAAAAAATGATCGAGACCACGAAGTGACTAACTGACGCACTACCGGAACTTCCGTCCTAAATAAAGTTAAGACCGTCTAAGAAAATACTAACATATCTTGTCTTTTGTACTTTAAGGGCGTCCTTACACTTCCCAGGAAGCCGGAAACAGCCGAGTTGTATTAATTTTTGAAACAATAAACCTTCCTAACACGGAGACATAGAGCGTGTTCCATCCTACTTACCGTGGTTACTACGCATGACGTCACGAATTCTGACTTTTTGCAGTCAAGGCTGGAACGACTTTTTAATTTTCCAGCAGAATATCATGCCACGAGCGTGGTAAGCAAATAGTTACTATTAGTTATTATTTGTAGAAGGTTGGAACTGTCAGCGTAGTAACTTTTGGTGAAGTTGGAACGGAAATAGTAACTAATAGTTACTATTCGTAGGAGGGTGGAACACGCTCTTAGATTACTAACTAATAGATTACTAAAAACTATCATGGGCTCATGGGGATCATGAAAATGTATATTTTGCCTAAAGGTATTTTTGTACTTTGCGGTTAAGATGAGTACTTTAAGATATGGTCGGATCTGGGAAGTGACAATTTTTAAGCCAATCTTGTCAAAGTCTCTAATGTTCAAGCCAAGTTTCACCGTCCTACCACATCTGGAAGTACATAGCGGAATTCTGCCCCATGCCCCTTCAACCCTGAGTGCCCGAATCCAGTCCGATTCTGTCACTGGTATATCTAGGGCTTATTCTTGTTCTTCCCACCAAGTGTCATCCCACATCTCAACTCGGGATTACCGTAATTTCGGAACCCTCTCTCCAACTCCCCCCAAAATTTCCCGGATCCGGTTCGGTGTCGTCAACTATGTATCAATCTATCCAGGGCTTCCCACCAAGTTTCATCCCGACCCACCCACTCTGAATATGTCAGACGATTTCCCCCCCCCCCCCCCCCCCCCCAACTCCGCCAAAAGTCACGGATCCGTTCCGCACTTGACGTGTATCATCTGAGACACGAGCTCTTTCCAAATATCAAGTTTAATTCAGATCCGATTCCCCGTTCAAAAGTTACACATACGTCAAAATTCCGGATTCTCGCTCCCTCCACTCCCCCCACGGTGGTCGGATCGGTGAATTGACTATTTTTAAGTTAGTTTGGTCGGGTCCCTAATACGCCTGCCAAGTTTCATCGTCCTAGCACATCTGGAAGTACCCTAACTCGCGATCGCCGGACTGACCGACGGAAAAGTGATAAGTAAATAGCCCTTGGCCGGAAGGGGAAAGTGGCATAAAAACCCTACGTCCCAAATTTTCTGCTGAGTATCACTGGACGAAAATACGGCCTACCTTGCTCTGGTCTGCTGCGTGATCTGCCGGATAGTACCGCCCTGCCTTCCAATAATGGCTCCAACCATATCACTCAACACCAAGATCCGGAGGGGGAAATCCGGCTGTTTCTGCCCACTAGGACCCCCCTGAGGGTAAGGCAAGCCTGGCTGACCACCTCTACCGCCTCCTCGTCCCCTGCCACCGCCGCGTCTGTCCATGCTCGGCTCCACTTTGAGGTTGTTTCCTTCGAATTCTATGCCGTTCAGCTGCTGAGTCGCCCTGGGAAAAAAAGTAAGTTAAAGGTAAGAACTGGTAAGCTTACCAAGTGCAATCAGGCGAAGGTACAAGTAATTGTTTTCGGGTTGCTACAGACAAGGGATAAAGGGTTCACAACTCAGTGTTTCTTTTAGTAATTTGTGCAAAAAGCACTTGAGTTGAGATGTACGAGTAGCGTTTTTGCAGAAACCATGGGATCTGATGAGGCCCATTCACAACGGGTTTTAGCTAATACTCGATACCAGCCAGTTCCGGAAATCGCTCTGAGACCGAGAATTAGCTGGGTTTCTGCCGTTCGCAATTGATCTTGGTGCCAGTTTCGAATACCAGCTAGTCTCCTACCCAAGTTGAAATCAGTTCAACTTTCGAGGGTACTAACCAATCAGATTATTTTGGGGAATACTGAGGAATATTCTGATTAGTTTCGAACCAAGCCGAATAGACAAAATCACATCCACTCTTTGCTGTCTTGAAAACCGAAAGTGACTTTAGGTCATTGTTCTTCGGTCTGACGTGGTTCAGCGTTAGCCAATCGGAATAATAATAATAATAATAATAATAATTGTATTTGAAAAAGCCCGAGGGCCATATACAGGTACAGGTTATTAATACACAGAAACGTCAATCAACATACAACTAATCTACAGAAAGCTTTCTATATTCTAACGCTCTAGACACAAACCTACAAATCTTACTAATCGCCTGGGCGGATGTACACTTCAGGATACCAGGGAGTGTATTATTCCCCTGATTGGCTAGTGCCCTAAAAAGATGAACTGATTTCAACTTTGGTACAAGACTAGCTGGTACCCGATACTGGTACCGATATCGATCGCGAAGGGCAGAAACCCAGCTACTTCTCGGTGTCAGAGCGATTTCCGGAACTGGCTGGTACCGAGTATTAGCTAAAAACCCTTAGTGAATGTGCCTTAAAAGGTACAGCACAAGTACCAAGTGTCCGGTATTTTTTAAGTCAACAGTTCAGAAATGGATTTGTTGGGAGATGGCGTGATGGAAAATATAAATAGGAAGTGGTCGTTAAGGACAAGTAAAAACGTTATAGAAGCTGTGTTTCTCGAGGGTGCGTGTAAGGCCCAATCGTGCCTAAATATAAATACATACTGGAGGCGTATTCTCGCCGTTACCCGAGGACTCCGCTTGAAGAGTCCCCGCGTTTTTGTTTGTCCCGCGGACTCACTCCCCGTATTCTCGCGAGTCCTCACGGACAGGGAATGCTCCGGTTATCATCACAAAATAAAAAAGGACTCACTTTCAGATTCGGAGGGGAATCAATTTTTGCTGGTGTTGGTGCAATGTAAAATTAATTAAGAACAATCAGAATAAACAAAACCAAAAATAAAGTAGATCCAGACTAATTTAGTCAACTGCATATTTGTTTTCGAACAAAATCTGTTTTGAATCTTTCCCTGTGTTCTCGCTGTTTTCTGTACGCGGAGTCCGCGTGGAGTGACTCCCTCTATTCTCGCCGTTCCCTTCCATTCCCCGTGGAGTCCTCGAATTTTTGGTATATATTTTTTTGGTGTGAGATAGAGTGAGAAGTGTGATGGCATCCATTTCTTCTGGGTTTGTTTGTTTTTCCCGTTTGTCGCCCGGCATTCGAGCCAGTCTCCCTCCTGGGGACGTTATGTGAATATTGTTAAATATATATGTTTGAGTGAGAAGTGTGATGGCATCCATTTCTTCTGGGTTTGTTTGTTTTTCCCGTTTGTCGCCCGGCATTCGAGCCAGTCTCCCTGCTGGGGACGTTATGTGAATATTGTTAAATCTATATGTTTAAATAATAAAAGAACTTGAACACCTTAGGTCTCTTGGCAGGCAATAAGCGGAAACCTGATCCGTCCCGAAAAGAGCAGAACAGGGCGACACGAAAAATCCGCGTAGCGTGGTTAGGCCGCGTTCACAAGCATGCATAGCCAAGCACAGATGCCTATAGACACGTGCCCAAGCTTAGCCTGGCAGCGAGTTCTAGAGCCTGGAACTACGTGCCTGACCCAAAATCTGTGCCTAGGCATGGATGTGAAGAGTAATGCTAGACACTAGTTTAAAGGTTTCTTGTTGGGAAATATAGAATTAGATCCTAACTTTTTTTTACCGTTAGTTCTCTGTGTCTTTGTCTTATTAATGTACGTTTGTTTTCTTTTCCCTTCTTCTTCCTTTCTTTCTTTTTTCTTTTCTTTTTCCTTGTATTTCTTTCCTTGAGAAATAAATGAATAATGTCACCCGTTACGGGCGGTGCTCACTTAGGGTGTAGTTAGTTTACAGTGTATGATTTGCTATTTGTTAATAAACAAACTGAACTGAAAAAAGAAAGAACTGAACACGTGCCTAGGCATCTGAGCTTGACTAGGCATGCTTGTGAACGCGGCTTTACGGTGCTTAAAAATTACATAGGATAGAAAGTCCGAAATTACTGAACGACAATGGATGGAAAGATTAGAGATAGACTCAAACAGCAGTACATGTCAGATAGGCAGGCCCGTATCCAGGATTTTTATTCGGGGGGGGGGGGGGTGCCTGCGGGTCGGACACAAAAGTTGAATAGTAGTAGGTACGTAACACAGGTGCAACTGCTTATCAGCCTGATTGTGAAATAAATACTCCTGAGCCCAAGATGACTTGAAACAAATATTCATGCAGCGGATAAAAACGGAAACGCCAGCTACATATGCTTTGTCAGCTATATTTCGGCCCTTCTTCTCTAATAATAACTGAAGCTTCTACCAACTATAAATATCCTTTGGCTATTACTTTTTGGAAATCACTGTAGGCAGTTCGCTGCAGGTTTGTTTCTCCCGTTCCCCAATGTTGTCCCTGACGTTCGACTGCCTGACGAGGACCCAGGCCCGTATCCAGGAGTTTATTTCGGGGGGGGGGGGGGTGCCTTTCGTGGTTGTTTTTTTGCCTGCTGGTCGGACAAAAAACACATAGATCAGAGGGAAAAGCCTATTCAAATCATTAATTTTGTATGTTTCGGGGGGGGGGGCTTGCGAGGACCCATACCAAGAAGGGCCGAAATACCACTGCCAAAGCATATTCAGCTTACAGTTTCGTGTTTTATCGATTGTGAAACGTGTGTTGTTACAGGTTTATTTCAGCCTGCTTCTTTCATGGAATTACTAATAACAGGCACACTTCCAGACAGTCTTTTACATTATACTTGGGACACAGGCCTACCCTTTATAAGAAGAATGGGTACCAAAGATGAGGGAAACCTCCATTTCATCAAGCTTTTAACGTAAAATTTCGCATGCGGGGGGGGGGGGGGGGGGAAGGGGTGGCCTCCGTTTACCTCTCTTTCGTTGTTTAGTTAATGCAAAATTAATATCAGAAATTTAATTAATTTACCTTTTTACTCAAAGTGAATATGAATAAATAGGATTATTCCAACCTAAAAACAACAACCACTCTTCGATGCCCATTGCCCAGAGACATCCCTGTTAGGGATCAACGACATCAAACAGCAGACGAAACGGACATACTTAAGAGCTACAAAAAACTAACCCATTTTGATCGATTTCTTCAATGTATCTCATTTTAGTACAGTATCACAATGAATCACTTGTACCTATCCACAACTACTAACTCTGAATGACTGAGCTTCGTTCATGCGAATGAAATGGTTACCAGATCGATATCAATTTTACACGGCAATATCGCATGGAAATGGCAGAGGTCGACTTAGTTATACCACAACTATCTTTCTCAGACGCGGAAGCTACACGAACAGTACATACTGTATGCAAGTGATATAGTCAGGGCACGACTAGGGGGGGGGGGGACTAAAAACTACTAAAAATAGTAGTGTTCTTAAAATAAGCCGATTTTTCGTCACCACAGTCGTTTTTTCTCAACAATCGTCGTTTTTATCTACAAAAAGAGTCGGTAAAAAGGACCAGCCAATCGGTAAATACCTTGCCCCCCCCAAAAAACAAATTTTTGGCTAGTAACGCCTCTGGATATAATTAATGGTGATAATAATTACTAGGAGGTTTGTAAAGATGTAATGCCTTAATTAGTCGTGGCAGTACAATTATGTTATTCCAATGGCTGATGAAGGCTCCAATGGCTCAAGCATACAGTGTCCGTAGGCAAACCAAAAGAAACAAAATGATTACAAAAAATGGACCTGATACACACAAACTACGGTAAGCCTACCAGCTTGTCAAACAAATGTCCATCTCTCCAAAAAAAAGTAGTAAAAAAAAATGTTGACACGACAGTACAGTCGCCCTCCCATCCTCGTTTAGCAGTGGTAATGGTTTTTTGAGCACGTCAATATTGACTGATTTATTTTTAACCTGTCAAATAAGCACAAAGCACGAAGACCGAGCAACTAATAACGGAAAGAAAAAGAAAGATTAATGCTTACAGGTTGTCGGGGGCGGAGATCAAGTCCGTTTCACTGTTTTGACCGGCAGCGTTTTTCGCAATTTAGCGGTTTTATTTGTCGTAGTATTGACCTTCGCTGTACCGACCGTCGCGGTTTTCTCCCTGTTATTGCCTCCGTTTTAGCTTTCGCGGTGATTACCGTCGCTGTTTTTGCAATCATTGTTTTATTTTCGTAGTTCTGACCGGATACTTAATGCGAAGCACCTGCTCCATTTGTCAAAATTATGCCGTAACCATAAATACATACATTCATTCATTCATTCACGGAGAAATTCAAGATACAAGTGTTACCCTTTTGGATGCTTCCTCGTCGCTTTAAACAGCATGGATGACTGTGGCCAACCAGCGCATGACGTTATCCACTGTTTCCTGGCCGAAGATTGAAAATTATGCGTCTTTTGATTTGTTTGATTTATTTTCTTTAACTTACTCCGCTTTTCAAAAATGGAGCATTACAAACAAATTACTTATTACTTATATCGTCAGTTACAATACACAGCGTGTTCCACCCTACTTACAGTAGTTACTACAAATGACGTCATGGATCCTGGCTTTGAAAGCAAATCCTCGAAAGAAGTTTTCTATTTTCGGCAAAATATCGTGCCGCTGGCTAATCGGGCGAATCACGTCACAGAGACTCCGCTTTACTCATTACTCCCCTTTTTAAAAATGGAGCGTTACACACAAATTACTTATTACTTATATCGGCATTTACAATACACAGCGTGTTCCACCCTACTTACAGTAGTTACTACAAGTAACGTCATGGATCCTGGCTTCGAAAGTAAATCCTCGAACGAAGTTTTCTATTTTCGGCAAAATATCTTGCCGCTGGCTAATCGGGCGAATCACGTCACAGAGATCATAGTTAACACGCTTCCTACGCTCCCGAGCGTGGTAAGCAAATAGTAACTATTATTTTTCGAGAAGGTTGGGACGGTCAGCGTGGTAACTTTTCACGAGGTTGGAACGAAAATAGTAACTAATAGTTACTATTCTTAGAAGGTGGAACACACTCAAAGAATATTTCCGATCCTTGATTCCCAGACACAAACGGAACGATTTCCCCGTAAAAACTCCCAAGCCACATTCCAACCGTCCTGTGGGGATAGGATCATGCTTGAGGCACTCTGGGAATGCGCGTGTCACGCGCGAAAAAGGGTGGCTATTTCCGGGGATACGTACGCCGCCCTCTTTCCGGCTGGCGACATTCCGAGCGTATGTTTCCTCCTCTTAAAGCATGATTTATGACTGTTTACATCTGTGTTCTGGAACGCAAACAAGATAGGAAAACCGTCGTAAGCTACTCCTAAATTGAACTCCCCACAAAAGTGAAAAGTCCGCATGTTTGTCAGGTCGCCCGAATTCTTTTCCCGAAAAAAAAATAAGTTTTCGCTCGGATCCCAAAGAAGGATTGGCTCGGATTTTTCCTGATCCCGTAGATTTTTTTATCCGCTGCGCGTTTCTGACTGGCTGAAAAAATACTGAAAGAACTCACTGTCCTCATTCTGACTTCTAACTGTATCTTAGATAAGCTTCAGAGATCGTCGTCCTTCGCCATTGTTTCCTTTCCCACCTACAATCCTGTAGGACTTTTTCGGCCAGGACGAGTTCGCCAGCCACGCAGCCCAAGCTTCGCCGAAAACATCAAGGTGGGACAAAATCTCTTAATGAGACTCGAAGCTTCAAAAATTTGTTTTTCCCTTTGGACGAGTCTGCACAGCAACAGGTCTATCTTGTGTTCCGGACTTTCCCACTTCTCAACTACGGCGCGCAAAATTTTCCTATTTTGAGTCAAACCTCAGCTTCTGAAAGCGGGAAGTGTAGACAGAGTCGTCATGCGCTAACAAGCAAATCGCTAATGTCACAGGGCAAGTATTTTCGAAAGACGATAATTCTGAGACGTTTTAACGTGAAAATACGCTAGTAAGAGCTGTGGTGGATGGACCGAAATTTGGGATAAAGACCAAAGATATCCAAATAAGGCCCCTCGTGAAAATGAGCGGAGGAAAGATATACACGGAAAATCTAATCAGCCTGGCTGAAGAAAGCGGGGAAGGATGGGTGGTTAGCAAGTATGAACATCAGGCCCGTATCCATGAATTTATTTCGGGGGGGGGGGTTGCCTATCGGGGGGGGGGGGGGGTTGCCTGTGGGTCGGACAAAAAAAGTACAAAAAAGACATAGATCTGAGGGAAAAGCCTATACAAAATGATGATTTTTGCATGTTTCGGGGGGGGGGGGGGTTCAACCCCCCAACCCCGCAAAAGGGTATATGGATTGCACCAGACAACACATTCCCATGCTTCAAAAGGAGACCTCGGAATATTTTTGGTTAGAAAATGTAGGCTAATCCGGATGCTTAGATTCTGGCTTAAGTTAGTTGGAATGCCAGAAACTGGATTAGTCAAGGCTGCGTATAGTGAGCTTCTTAAAATGGGTAAGAAAAGAACTTGGCCGTTCCAGATTAAAGCACTAATGGATGAAGTAGGGCTATCATTTGTGTGGAATGATAGCCAACAACGGATCACAGTGGAATAATTAAGAAGGTGATTGAGATTTTGCAGGACCAGGAGAGCCAGCAATGGCGGGGCGCGGTTGAAAGGTCAGAATCGCTAGTGTTATATAAATCCGCAAAATCTATTTTTGGAGCGGAGTATTATTTTAAATTAAATTTGCCTAATAAGTACCGCAGATATTGGATTCAGTTGAGAGCGAATTGCCTACCAGTACATAGGAAACTTAAATTTTTAAAAAGGAAAAATGGAGAACCGAGTTTGGCGACACCCTGCCCTTTATGTAATGATTTAAGGGTGTCTTTGATTGGGTGGAAGTTGCGGCTTCCAGACATCTTGGATTGTACATCGGCGCAGATACTATGCAAAGTGTGTAGATTTATCGATGAAGGAGTGAAGTTTCGTGAGAATAGAAGTTGAATTTTTGTTATATTTTGTTTAATTTAGTTGCTTAATTAGTGCATAACCTGTTCATGTATATGGCCTCTGGCCTTAAATACAGATTATTATTATTATTGTCAAAACAAAAAGTAGGAAAGACAAGAATATTTCCATGCTTTGCAAAGGCCATACCGTAGCGACGCCCACTACGCTTGCGGCATTTAAAGCGAGGCAAACTAAACTTGCGAGTTTAGAATCCAAAAGCACAAGCACGGTCTGCGCATACCAAGGAAACAATGGAGGCTGTATAATTTTGTTTGCTATGTTCAGAATATGGAGTTACCGGAGCCAGCGCTGGTGAACGGCTGAATGAGTTTCGGTAGGGACGTTCTCTATCGCCAGTGGTGCTAGTATCGCTGCTCCCTAGCGTTATTTTGCTCTGTTTCAAACCAAGGTTAGGATGAACTCCCAGACGTATCAGGTGGCAATCGGAAGGATCCAACATAGATGGCGGCCACAAAGTCGAAGCCTTGTTCGTTGACAAAGTATGAATCTAACTAGTCAGAACCTCGTTCGTCGTGAGGTTAAAGCGGACCACAAAAAATGTCTGTCTACTACACAAGCAATCATAACCATCCATACTGCCACTATGAATGTTCAAAACCACAAAAAAAACGTCAAACAATTAGCAAATAAAAAAAAAGTAAAAAATCCTAGGTTTGAAATAATTCGGTGTCGACTAAATCTCAGCCGATTGTCCGGGACAGCCGTTATGGCACGTAGGGAGCCAAGGATCAAAATAATAATTTCCATCAAATGGTTCAACTGTTTATTACAAGTACAAATAAATTAAAAAACCAAGACCAGTCTGGTACTTATGACGACATACACAAAATAATCAATTAAGTCTTATTATTCTTTGCTAATCAAACGTGCAAGATTTCGTCATCTGGAATTAGTTTGTAAATCTGGAATTAGTAGTAAACTGTTTGGATTAGGTCTTTAACGTTGCAAAAAAAAACAAGGTTGCCAAGTCCAAAACATTTCGAGAGTGACTTCTCTTCCAAAACAGAGTTTGAACTGAGAGTGAAATTTTCTTTTCACGAAAGAACTTAAAATGGTAATTTTTGATTGTAGTCGCCGTTGCAAAAATTACGTATCTTCATTTTCTTTTCATGAACAAACGTGACAACAGTCACTTCTGGTCACAATCCCTACCGCAAAAACGGCACATTTAGACGTTTTCTGAAATAGAGCGATTTGTATGTCCTACGTAGGCAACGGTGGCAAAAACAAAGTATAGTGACAATTAACACTGTCGTGCAACATGTGGCAACCCAGAAAACAAGGCTCCAAACGTCAACATTTGTCAAGGAAGAAAGAGAATATTACACAAGAACATGGCCCCTGTCTCCCAGCTCTAGTGGGGTTTCCACTAGCAATCGTGAACTTTCGGAATCCATGGTAACATGTTGTAACCGTCATTTATTGCGTTCTTCAGCCAATGAGAGCAAGCCGCACGGTTGCGATGGTCGTACGATTGCCACTTCAGCGCTCCTCCCAAGAGAATTAGAATTAGGGGTCCTGTCCGTACTTTTTGGCGGTCACTCACTAGTCAGCCACACACAAGGCCGTATCCAGGGGGAGGGGGTTCAACCCTCGCCCCCGAAACATACAAATATAATCATTTTTTATAGGCTTTTCCCTGTGATCTATGTCCTTTTTGTCTGATCCGCGGGCAAACACGCCCCCCCCCCCCCCCCCCCCCGAAATAAATTCCTGGATACGGGCCTGCCCACAGATACCGGCTGGATGTCCGTAACGTAAACGCATCTTGTCAGTTCGAATGGGAAGATTTTTGGGCAGTGGCGCAGAATTTGTGTTTGAGCTTTGGTTTTTTGACAGACAAGTAGTTCCCCCGGAATCCGGCCGAAACTGGAAATTTGGCAGAAATAAGGCAGGAAGTTTTGATCAATTTCGTCAAGGTACATATGACGTAGAGGTAAACACACATGCTGAATTTAGATATGAACTTGGTTTTACATATGATTAACCATTGGCCTTAATCTATTTATAAACTGTAGTAAGACAAATTTTCAAGGAGTCATAGCGCATCCGAGTGGCCGAGAGATGACTGACACCTCTTCTTGGACGCCCTATGGCCCTCTCGAGGCGCACGAGAAACCATGGAAGGATACGGAGAACAATATTTGGCATCATACCAGCAGGGTTGCCACATGTCGCACGATAGTGTGAATTGTCACTCTATTTGGTTTTTGTCACTCTTGTCCTACGTAGGACATAAAAATCACTCTTTTTCGAAAAATGTAATTTTTGCGGCAAGGAGTCCGACCAGAACTGATTATTTCAAGTTTTTTTCATGAAAGTAAATTATAATTTTTACAGAGGCGATTAAGACCAAAAGTGAACATTTCATGAAAATAAGTTTCACACCCAATTCACTCTCTGTTATGGACCAAAGTCACCCTCTAAAAATGTTTGATGTGGTAACCCTGCATACCAGTGCAGCACTCTGGGCATTACGACAGCACAGTAGATCCATAAGTTTATGAACATAGAAGAGAAGCTCTCAGTTTAAACTGAAGGGTAGCACAGCCAGGGTTGCCACGTGTCGCACGATAATATGAATTGTCACTCTATTTTGTTTTTGTCGCTCTTGTTCTACGTACGACATAAAAATCACTCTATTCCATGGAACGTCTAAATGTATCATTTTTACAGCAGGGATTCCGACTAGAAGTGACTATTACAAGTTTTTTTGCGAAAATTAACTAAGATGTGTCATTTTTGCAGAGGCGATTCCGACCAAAAGGGACCATTTCACGTTTTTTTTCATGAATATAGAATTTCACTCTCTGAGCTTGGCCAAAAGTCACTCTCTGAATGTTTTTGATGTAGCAACCCTGAGCACAGTGCAAAACTCTCATCGTCGGAGAGGTTAGCACTTTTTTCTAACAAAGGAATAAAATTAAACGCATATCTTAGCAGAAGCCTAGTTAAAAGTGGATGGTGGTCATGATACTAACATGATCAATGCTTGATTGATATATTTACTAGAAATCCAAATAACGTGCTTAGGCTAGATTATCGAGGGGTCGCCCACTCAGGGGCTGCACCACTCTCGGTTTTAGTGTACAGCAGCGGTTGTCACGTATTAAAACATTAAAATTAGCAATTTAATATGTGGCATCGCCTAATTCACTGCCGGCACCACTGGTTTCGGCCGGTGCGTGGAAAGGGTGTACAGGTCAGGAGGTGCGAGGGAATGGGGAACCCTTCGCGGATATACTATTTAACAAGAGCTGTAAGCTCATATGGCACTTGCAAGCATATGGTAGTAAGAAATACCCCAACAAGAAAAAAAGAAGGGGGCTGAAAATTCAATCTATTGTTTCACTTTAAATATAAAAATACGAGACAGAAAGCAAAAGGAAACAAGAAGAAAAACAAAAAACGGCAAGGCTGGGTCAGATGGAAGTATTCGATTAAGATGCGCCAAACTTGCAAGGCTGAGTCAGAGATGAAAATGATGGTCAAAAGTTTTTTTTTCATTTATCGGTTAAGATGCGCACTTTAAGGGTGCCACAAATTAATTTATAAGCAAAACCCTGAGGCAAAAAGATTAATGTATAAAAGTGTTTTTTGTATTTTGCGGTTAAGATGATCCGAGTTGTTTAAGGAATGGTCGGATCGGAGAAGTCACGATGTCTAACCCAATGATGTCAAGTTTCTAATGATCCAGCAAAGTTTTATCGTCCTAGCACATCTGTGTGTACCTTAACTCCCGATCACCGGAATTTCGGACACCCCCCTATATCCCCCCCCCCTCGGTACCCGAATCCGGTCCGATTCTGTCACTGATGCACCTACGGTCCGATTCTGTCAAAGATGCACCTAGGATCCCACCAAGTTTCATCCTGATCGCTCCACTCTATGCGTATCACAAGATTTCCGGTTCTCCCCCCCCCCCACCCCACCCCCCCACCCCCAGTTCATCGGATCCGGTCCGCACTTGAAATGGGATATCTGAGACATGAGTTCTTCAATAGAGAAAAGGAGAAAAGAGTAAGCAGGGAAGAACATATCCTAAAAAGGCAGTTCCTGTTCTTCAAGATATCAAGTTTCGTTAAGATCCGATAACCCGTTCGAAAGTTTTGCTTGCCACTAATTTCCGGATTCCGCCGTCTCCCCCTCCCCCCACGACGGTCAGATCGGGCGAATGACTGTTTCCAAGTTAATCTGGAAGGGTCTCTGATATGCCTGCCAAGTTTTATCGTCCTAGCCCACCTGGAAGTGCATCAACTACGGATCGCTGGAATTCCGAAACCCCCCTCCAACTCCCCCCACAGTGTCCGAATCCGTTCCAGTTCTGTCAGTTATTTATCTAGAGCTTGTGCTTGTTCTTCCCACCAAGTTTCATCCCGATGGCTCCACTCCGAGAGTTTCACACGATTTCCGGCTTCATCGGATCCGGTCCGGACATGAGATGAGGCATCTGAGACACGAGGTCTTCCCAGTATCAAGTTTCATTAAGATCCGATCACCGGTTCGAAAGTTATGCATGCCCCTATGTTCTAGATTCCGCAACCTCCCCCTCCCCCCACGATTGTCTGATGGGGCAAGTGACTAATTCCAAGTTAGTTTGGTCGTATCGCTGATATGCCTATCAAGTTTCGTCGTCCTAGCATATCTGGAAGTATCCGAACTCGCAAACACCGGACTGACCGACCGACGGAAAAGTGATCGGTATATGGCACTTGGCCGGAAGGCAAGTGCCATAAAAACGAAAAGAATCGTGACCGCCAGTTAATAAAATTTAAATAAATAAAAAATAAAGCACAAAGTGGCTCTAAAGTGGGACATGGACACTTACTCTTGTGCTTTCTCCTGGGAGTCAAAGGTGATTTCGAAAGCGATTGTTCCTTCCCTTGCGTCACGAGGGGGTTCTGTCCTGTCGATCCTAACTATATTCACTCCGTGGGGGATCAAGCGCTCCAAATCTTCCGCGCGGCAGTGCTCCGGTACGTCACTCACAAGCACTGATCGTCTTCTAGAAGAAAAGAAGAAAGTAAGTTTGAGTTCCAGAGCTGTTCCCAGTACGACTGACTGACTGAATGCTGAATTCATGACGTATTGCCCAAGAGCACAAGTGCAGTCAAAGAATATTCAGATATCCAGAGCCGTTACTAGCCAAAATGTTTGGGGTGTGGGGGAAAGGGCAAAGTATTTACCGACTGGCTGGTCATTTTTACCGACTGGTTTGGCAGAAAAACCGACTCTTTTTAAGAAAAAACGACTGTTTTGACGAAAAATCGACTGTTTTTTTTTACAGAAAAAGCCTACTATTTTTACGAAAAACCGACTTTTTAAGAAAAATCGACTGTTTCCAAGAAAAGAACGACTGTGCGCCGACTCGTGTTATTTTTTACAGACTAGCCGCCAACATTAGGGGGGGGGGGCGTCCCCCCCTCTCCGCCATACGTTACGCCCCTGCGGATATCACGACCGGTAACTGACTGTGGCATCTGAAGAAGTCATCTTACTTTCATTAAAGGACACCTGAACAATGAAACCATACTTGAACATACCATGGAGAATGCATTTACAGACATGGCCACGGAGAGCATTCTTCTCCTGAGCGTGACGTTTTCAAAATAGGGATGTTCGTTTCTGGAGGTTTGCACATGCAGACTCCAAGACACAAAGCGCAATTCATTCAAATCTTGTACAGCGCTGGCCGGATCGTATTGGAATTTCTTCTAGATATATGTTTGGGCTTAACTGGTTAAAAAAATATTCCATAAGAAGGGTTGATTGGAGACATTTGTTCATTTCTAAAATTGTTCTGTACTGAAATAAGGACAGATGCAAAATGGTGCAAAAATCATAGCTTGGAAACACTATTTCGTATTTGGATTGGATTTTCTGCAGGCAATGTTAACGGAAGTCATACAGACAGGGATGATACTTGGTACTCTTCCTTCAGGTGTCCTTTAACATAAGAGCCTAGGATTTTGTCAAATTGGTGGGAAAAAAGTTTGGCATTTGTAATGAGAGTGGATGTGGATGGAAGTATCTATTTTGTAGTGACTTCTAAAAATACGAATTCAGCAATTGCCGTTTTTGAAAAGCAGCCGTGGTACCATGGTAACTGCAAAAACGACAAATGCTGATACCACGGTATCTTTTTTTAAATGTAACTACTGAGTTTAATTGCAGGATAAGACTGATTTTGAGAAAAAGCTTCTATTGTATTGTGATTACGATTTTGTGCAAAGAATGTAATCCTACAATTCAGTTTCAAGTTAAGTTTTTAATTCCTCACCTAAACCTTACACAAGCACTGCAGAGAACAGAAATTCGGATGTGCAATGCTTGTTAAAGGTAAATAGAAACCAAAATAAACCAAAAGAAATCTGAATAAAAAAAAAAAAGCTAAAATAAAGTGGGACCATAAGATTTCCCAGTGTTTCCGTTGTTTTCCGTCCGCGTAATCCCCAGGAAGTAACTCCCTCTATACGCGCGGTTCTCCTCGACTCCTAACGGAAGAGGTGAGATTTTCAGTTCCGTTAAGAGGAATTTATTCCGGGGGAAGGCGTCTCCCCGCATACGCCTAACAGTAAATCCATAAATAAAGCATATATCAACTAACAAACAATTGTTTTTGTGTTATTTTTTTTTTGGGGGGGGGGACTGGGTACAATCTTGCCTAGTACTTTTTCTTTACAAGACAGAAAGAAAATCCGCGAGATCCTTATTTCTTAACTTAATTCATCAAACATTTGCGAGTCTCTGCAACTCAATGAAATTGACAATCCATCTTGAATTGTTAGATGGTGTTACTAAAGTTTGTGAGCTGCGGTAGACAGTCTCATAGACAAAAACATCCCCTCAGCTTGAACTCCCAACTGCATTCAGGCAGCCCCCAGCCCAACCAAAAGACAGTAATGAGTAGAAAAACAACTTATGGACCATGAAGTAGCCTACTTAGCTCATTCGTCTTTGACTGGAAATCCAGATAGCCAGTACGGAAAGCATCACGATTACTAAACAACTTATGTTTATCTGAACCCGTGGCAAGGCACAGTTAAGATAACAAACACACGATTTTTACTCACAGAATCCTGGTAAGAAACACTCGAAGTAATGACGAACACAAATAAATGCAAGGAGGTCCAACAACAAACTGAAACTGAGATGACCATGTGCCCAGACAATAAATGAGTACGACTTCCGATTCTTATACGGACAAATTTACCTCCGACAACTCAGCTTCGTTATGCGGGTTTTCCGAGTGCCGAAATATCGCAAAAAATGGCGTGGGACGACGCGGCAACACTGAGTGGATGTTGTCTGAGTAGCAGTGTGACACATCATTGCGTGAAGAATGCAACAAAATTCAGACAGGGTGGTCAGCACCACAAGCCCACGAATAAGCCAGGTTTTGGGAGGGAATTGGCTATCGGATTGTTTGTTAGATTCCGCGGATTTCCCCCTTCAAGAATATCCCCCAAAAAAGCTGCGCGGGAAGACAGGTAAGTTCATACAGGGTACTATATCCACGAGCGATATGAATCAGTCAGCTTTCAAGGCTCAAGAAGAAAACGACCGCCGGATCCCACCCTAGCCAAGCACTCATTTTGTGCCTTTTTTCTTTTTAAATATAGTTCAATCAAACTGAAACTGATTGTCACTTAGAATACGCGGGTTTTCTGACTGCCGGAAAACCGCGAAAAAAATGGCGCGGGACGACGCGGCAACACTGAGCGGGCGTTGTTACAGAATTGTATGACACATCATTGCGTGAAAAATGAACAAATTCAGACAGGGTGCTCTACATCGCTGGCATAAGAAAAAGCCGGATTTTGGCAGAGAATTGACCATCGGCTTACGCGGATTTTCCTACAGCCGGAAAAGCCCCAAAGGTTGCGTGGGAAGACAAGTAAGTCCATACGGGTTACTCAATCCAGGAGCCATATGAATAAGTCCGGTTCGAGGCTTAAGAAACAAGACCTAAGGTTTCGATGGGATCCCAAAAATCTTATCTTTGGTACGGACAATTGGATCTTGTCTTGGCCAGATCTGGTCTTCGCCACGCTAATCATCTGAGAAAACCAAGTTCAGATATAACTCTATAAGCCATATCTATGTTGACGATACTGACCGAAACTTCCTGCTTTACTTCTACCAAATTTATGGTTTCGGCCCAATTCCGAGCGAACTACTTGTCCAGCAAAAAAAAAAAAATTCAGAAACAAGTCCAGCGTATCTCCTTATCCTTATAGATAACCTCTAATCAACTTTAAATAAAACTTTAACTTTTACCCAATAATCGAACATCTAATCAACTTCAAATAAAACTTTTAATTTTAACCAGCTTTCCGGTTTCAACCGGATTCCGGACGAATTATATGTCCGGATAGAAAATGATTGTCATATACAGACTCAGCGTCTTTTCTTAGCCCTAAATCTGTCATCTAATCAACTTCAAATAAAACTTTCGCTTTCAACAAATTTTCCGGTTTGGCCGGATTCCGCGCGAACTAGTTGCCCGGCGAGAAAATAGTTTTCATCATTGTGTTCAGCACGTCTTCTTCCCCCATAATCGACTATAACATTAGCTGTTGAAATATTGTTTGTTTGACCCTTAATCTGAACCCCCTCCCCTGCCCCTAAATGTAGGGCTACAGAGCCCATCTATGAACTTGGCCTTACCCTTGACCCAAAGAATCCTCACACCAAGTTTCATCAAAATATATCATTCCCTTCGAGAGTTATCGTGCTTACAGACGGACGGACAACTTTTGTGATGTCATAGGTATCCCTCCACTTACGTTTTGGGACCCCAAAAACTGACCACCCGATTATCAATTAGGACATGCAGGTTTCCGACTGCCGGAAAATCAGTTGGATTCCACCGATTTTTCGACTGCAAAAATATCTAAAGAAAAGTTGCATGGGAAGAAAAGTAAGTTCATACAGTGTACTATATCCAGAGGCGATACAAGTCAGTCAGCTTTCAAGGCTCAAGGTGAAGATTGACCGCCGGATTGTCAGTTAGAACACGCGGGTTCTCTGACTGCCGGAAAACCGCAAAAAAAATGGAGTTGGACGACGCGGCAACATTGAGCGGGTGTTGTTACATTGATGTATGACGCATCATTACGTGAAAAATGCAACAAATTCAGACAGGGTGCTCTACACCACAGGCATGAGAACAAGACCAAAGGGTTCAATGGGATCCCAAAAATTAATACTTGATCCAGACAATTGCGAACGAACTACCATACTTGTCCAGACAAAAAAAAGTTCAGAAGCGAATTCAGCGTATCTCCTTATCCGTGTAAAGAACATCTAATCAACTTCAAGTAAAACTTCTTCTATAAAAAAAATCCGGTTTCATCCTGACTCCGAACAAGCTAGAATTCCCGGTAAAAAAAAAAAAAAAGATTGTCATATACAGAGATTCAGCGTGTCTTCTTACCCCTAAGTATGTCATCTAATCAACTTCAAATAAAACTTTTTATTTTAACAAATTTTCCGGTTTCGGCCCGATTCCGGGCGAACAAGTTGTCCGGGTAGAAAATAGTTTTCAAATTAGTGTTCAACATTGTCTTCTTACCCCTAAATCGAACACCTAATCAACTTCAGATAAAACTTACACTTTTAACAAACTTTCCGGTTTTGGCCGAATTCCGGGCGAACTTCTTGCCCTGCGGCAAAATGGTTTTCACCATCGTTTTCAACATGTCTTTCTACTAAATCGAACATCTAATCAAATTCAAATAAAACTTTTACTTTTAAAAGACTTTCCGGTTTTGGACAGACTCCGGGCTAACTACTTGTCCGGCGAAAAAAATTGTTTTCATCTTCGTGTTCAGCATGTCTTCTTGCCCCTAAATCGAACATCTAATCAACTTCAAATAAAACTTACTTTTAAAAGACTTTCCGGTTTTGGCCGGATTCTGGGCAACTACTTGTCCGGCGAAAAAATGATTTTCACCGTCGTGCTCAGCATTTCTTCTTACCTCTATATCGAATATCTAATCAGCTTCAAATAAAACTTTTACTTTTAACAAATTTTCCGGTTTTGGCCGGATTCCGTACTTGTCCGATGACAAAATGGTTTTCACCACCGTGTGCAGCATGTCTTCTTACCTCTTAATCGACTATCACATCATCTGTCTAAAAATATTTCATTTGCCCCTTAATTTAAACCCCCTCCCCCACCCCTAAATGTAGAGCTACAGAGCCCATCTACGAAATCGACCTTACTCTTGACCCAAAGAGTCCTCACACCAAGTTTCACCAAAATATCTCATTCCCTTCGAGAGTTATAGTGCGCAAAGACGGACAGACGGACGGACGGACAGACAGACGGACCGACAACTTTTGCGATGTCACAGGTATCCCTCCACTTACGTTTTGGGATCCCAAAAAGCCAGTTTCTTGGAGAGAATTGACCAACGGACTGTCAGTTGGATTCCGTGGATTTCCGACTGCCGGAAAATCTACAAAGATTGCGTGGGAAGACGAGTAAGTCCATACAGGATACTCAATCCAGGAGCCATACGAATAAGTCCGCTTTCGAGGCTCAAGAAACAAGACCAAAGGTTTAGATGGGATCCCAAAAATTCAATATTTGATCCAGACAATTGGGTCTTGTCTTCGCCAAATCCAGTATTCGGCAGACTCCTTGAACATTTCTACTATTAAAATTCAGAAACAGATTAAGGCCAAATAGCTAATCATCTGAGAAAATCAAATTCAGGTATTGATTTAGCGTGTGTTTACCCCAATATGTCATATATGTTTCGACGAAAGCTTCCTGCCACTTCTGCCAATTTCACGGCTTTGGGCCGAATTCCGGAACTACTTTTGCGGCGAAAAAAGAAAGCTCAAAACGAACTCAGCGTATCCTCCAATACTGAACATCTAACCAACTTAAATTAAAAAGTTAACTTATAATGAATTTTCCGGCTCCAGCCTGATTCCGGTCGAACTATATGCCCTGGTAAAAAATGATTGTCATACACGGATTCAACATCTCTTCTTACCCCTAAATCGGATGTCAAATCAACTACAAATAAAACTTTTAACAATTTTCCGGTTTTGGACGGATTCTGGGCGAACTACTTGTCCTGGTAGAAAACTGTTCTCACATAAGTGTTCAGCATGTCTTCTTATCCCTAAATCGAACATCTAATCAACTCCAAATAAAACTTTTACTTTTAACAAACTTTCCGGCTTTGGCCGGAACTACCTGTCCGACGACAAAATGGTTTTCACCATCGTGTTCAGCATGTCTTCTTACCCCATAATCGACTATCACATTATCTGTTTAAAAATATTTCATTTGGCCCTTAATTTAAACCCCCTCCAAATAAAATAGAAAAAACGAGATTTTCGGGATTTTTCCTTGATCAGCTAGTTACCCCTCCAAGATGATGTGCGAGGGATAAATAAAATTTCGGATATTTCGGTGCACTTCCGGCAAACCGTCCTCAGCGAAAGAAACAAAACTAAATCATAAAACCAACCACAATCACAACCGGAAAACGATGCGGGACCAAAAGACAAAGACTACATGTAACTAAAACCAGAAGAACGATGCGGACCGAACGACATGCAGATAAAAATAAAATAACGAGAGATAAAATGTGCGTGTTCAAAGTGTATATTCAAATACTATTCCAAGTATTTACAACTCAGAATTCTGTGGATATTTACAATTTACCATCCGTCTGGGAAAGCGCAGAAGCTTTCACCCAGAAAACGGCCCACTCCAAAAATCCGTAATATGTTTGACCACTTTGAATAAAACCTTTCACAGAACCCCGAAAATCTCGTTTTTTCTATTTTATTTGAAAAGAATGGTCAGCTGGGCTTCAAACCTTATAAACCCCCTCCCCCACCCCTCAATGTAGCGCTACAGAGCCCATCTACGAACTTGACCTTACCCTTCACCCAATGAATCCTCCACCAAGTTTCATCAAAATATCGATAGCTTCATATAATACTATGCCGCTGCTCGGAGGTCTCGGACAAGCCAGTTGATTCTGGCTGCATCTCTTCTTCTTTTCCCCGTACGTCAACCCCGAAATGACTTGAATAGGCAATTAAATTAGATCGTTCCCGAACTTCCATTTTTCCCAGGATATCGGCAGATACTGATGGCATAACCCAAAGAAGGTTTAAAGCACACCTCGCACTATCTGCTGTTCATGTTCCAATACTGAAAATTAGTTGAATACTATAAAACTAGGCTCTGCATTTAACAAGTTATCCACGGCTCTGACTGTTTCGAGCCTTTTTTTGACATAGACTTCTAGCAAAAACACGGAAAATATGGATAACCGATAGAGAGATTGCACCATACCCGAGGAAAACGGACGGGATCATAACTAAAAAATTTAACATTAGGAAGTATAGGACTTTCAACTTTGAAATTAAATTATCGGCGTTGCATCATTCTGAGCCAGGGACTTGCTGGAAATGCTAATTGGGCTATTTCTTAAATGTATAATTATATTTTTGCAAATGAGTTTCCATGGAAGTAAGAGTTTGAAGGCGTCAAAGTTTGTAAACAAAGACGGAGTCTCGTCCTATTGGTCGACTATGACACATTTTTTTAAAATCCGTGTCATCGCCGACCAATAGGATTCGAGACTCCGTTTTTGTGTTCAAACTTTGAAGCCTTCAAGCTCTTACTTCCATAGAAACTCTTTTGCAAAAACAGAATTATACGGTTAAGGAATAGCCCAATTAACATTCCCAGCAAGTCCCTAACTCATAATGATAATAAAACGCCGATAATTTAATTTCAAAGTTGAAAGTCTTATACCTCCCAATGTTAAATTTTGTTCTTATGATCCCGTGATGACGATGGAGCAATATCCGTTTTCATCGGGTAGAGCGCAATCTCTCTATTTTATGCAACAACAACCATGACAAAGGAACACTCATCGGGAGGATGGTACGCATCGGAAATAGTGAAACGCGGCAAGTGAGAAAATCCCTGAGGAGTCTTTCGCGGGTTTTAAATGTAGCATGAAACTAGGGTCTCCGAGTTGAAGAGTACGATAGGTCCTTTAAGGGATCGGCCCACTTTTCAGTCAGTTCCAGGATCAAGGAAGAAATTCCTTCAGTTCTTCAATTCTTCACTAATTCAACCGGAAACCGATTCCGGTCGAATTGTCAACCTGTGCGCCAAGTAAACGCACACCTTGATTAGCATTATGTCTAGACCTATTGACTGATTTGAGTGCCATGTCATCTGTCCTCCTCTGCGTTTTCTTTTAACACAGAAACGGAAATCTGAGGAGGATAGAAAACAAAAAAGACTGCGACGAAAATGGCACAAAATACGCAAAAAAAACAATGCGACTACTGTCATTAGAAAGTCTGGTGCTCTGGCAAAGAACAAGATAAGGCTAAGCAAAAACAAGAGCAATTGATGGAAGCAGCCGGTTTACCATATTGCAACGATTCTAGGAACTTTCCCAGGCAATGAAAGAGCGCCTTGTGGCCACACAGTGAGCCCATATGGCGCGTAGCAGAGCATACAAAATACGTCATTTCCAGCAATAAAACGATCTGGAAAAACTTTCTTCTGGCCGGAAGCATTTATCCCAAGAAACCCGATGGGGAGATGAAGCAACGCTTGCGCCACTCGATTCCACATGTATGGGAACACAAGTGACATGTCGTTATTTTTTGCCTGCTCCGTTCACATACGGTCCGATAAGATTCCACATGCAAAATCCGATACGATTTCGCATGCGAAACTCCCGTCACTAAGGGGAAACCTGCATGCAACGCATCGAAATTGGCAATGCTTAAAGGACCCCTGGCACTATTTACACTTCAACTTACAGTATTTTAAAATATTCGAATACTTTAAAACTAGAATGTTTCTTCAACGAATAACCCACGGTTTTGGCTGTTTTAAGCCTTTTCCGAGACCCGTTGACTTATAGCGAAAAAAGGGAAAAAGCTTCTCCAAGACAACCGTCGACAGCGTGATACACATGGAAGGTAGCAAAACACGGCAAGTGAGAAAATCAGCTTGGTTTTGTTAGAGGAGTTAGAATGTACCGTACGAAATCGGGGTCTCTGGGTTTAGTAATATACGGAATGATTATTGGAGTAGGTTGCGTTACTATTATAGGTAAGACAGGTCATTTAACGGATACGTCAGCTGAACATTATAAGAGCGATATTTCGAACCTTCTTGGGCAAGGGTCCTCTTCAGGCTCAAGCTGGGAAATGAACTGCATCAATGCATCAAAATTTTCGGAACGACGGAGGAACCTTTAACTCCGTACCCTTGACCCCATCTGTCTTGGTAGTTAAACCCCCCTCGCCCTGACTCTTTACATTTTCGCTACTTCCATGTTCCAGAAGATTGTTCGTGAGAAGCTCACTTGTCAGAAAACCGGTTATGTAAATTTGTTCGTGTTTTTGCTGAACGTAAACAGGCCTGGAGAAAAGACTCAAGACATCGTAAGTTGTGGAACAAAAGCACAGCCTAATTTCAACTACTTTAGAATATCTGAACATAAACAGTAAATAGTGTCAGGTCTCCTTCAAGGGGAATTTCTGATCTCTCACGTTAGATCTCTTGAAACGTCGTTTGAGCAACTCCTCACCTGATCTCAATTTAAAATCGTGACAACCGTGTGACGCGTTGTCCACGTAAGGCTGTTAAGTTAAGGCTGTTGATGACATTTAAAGATCCTTGCAACAACCTTTGTGAGATGTGACACAGAACCAGCTCCCACACGAAACAAAACTAAAGATGTAAGAATAATAACCGGAAAGATGTGATTCTTTCCCGAAGATGCCGGAAAATACGGCTACATTTAGGGAATAAAATATTTCCGGTTGGTCCCATAGGGCTAAAACTAATTTTACTCATTTTTATTTCCGAGCATTTTTGACGACGCATTGGAGTCGACATGCTAACGGGTCTCCGTTTTCTCTTATTTGTGAATAATTTGGCTGATGTTAGGATTTGGCTGACAGAAAATGTACAGTTGTGTTCACAAGCGCCATCCCTTTCGATTGGAAATGAATTCTGCTTCATTTTTCCGCCATATCAATGAACTCATTTAATCCGACACGGTTGAAGTTATTTTTGCTCCGTATTATTTATTTATCTATTTAAACTAGGAGACGACCAACTAGTGTAAAAAAAAACAAAAGAATTAACAAACACTGGCATAAATATGGACTAGAAATAAATAAAACAAAATTTCAGCGCGTCAGCCTGGAGAGAACCCACAATATAGTAGGGTACCCCACGACAGCCAAATTGGCAAACTCAGCCGCATATGGGAACTCGCCATCACCACAAGGAGAGGATTCTCAGCGCCCAGAATTCGTGTCTGAAGTGATAGGTCAGATGCCCGGCTCACTTCACCAAAAGATGGAAGACCTTCACCAACAAACATACCAGAAGCACTACAGTTACAAGAGAACCTATGCAACCCCATTGAATTGTTGTATAGGACCCGGAAAGCACTTTCACGATTCAAGATAAGCGTCTTCACTAGAGAAACGCAATAAAGTTGCGTACAGTACGCTCTGATAAGAAAAGATTTTACAGGAGCATCACACCTACCAAATCTACGAATTAGCACATTGGCACTGGCACACAAAGAATTGGACAGGGCTGCAACATGCAATTCATCACTCAGTTTCGGAGTAAACGTGAATCCGAGATACTTGAACGAATCAATAAACGTCAGCAACTGCCCCGACAGACGAACTGGTGGAAACTTCAGACGCGAACCAGGAGGAATAAATGCCATGCATACCGTCTTTCGGGCACTGAAGACGATGTCACGAGCAATGGCATAACCATCGCAAACCCTATTACTAACTGAGTGGAGGCTAGCCTATTGGGCCGGTTCCTAGTCCTAAGCCTATATATACAATGTGCAGAATTTGAAAATTTGAGACCCAAAGCTGGCGCAGAACCTCGGAGCCTGCTTTCTTTTTCTAACGCTACAACCCGCCCCACGGGCATACGACAGACTATTTGAATTGCTCACGTAAATTCCTCAGCCTTCTCATCGTGGAACAGCGAAGCCGAGCAGATAAATGGGCAAAGATTATTGAGAAAGGAATGTAGTGACTATAGCTGATAAACTCCATCAGTGGCGAAAGTACAATATTTTGAACGTAGGCCGACAGGCTACAAGAGACTGAAAAAAGAGTGACAGGCCTACAAATTAAGTCCAAGTCGCAGTACAATGTTTGCTAATTAATCAAGAGTGTTTTTAAGAATGTAGCTTTTAGATTTTTCTTTTTAATACTTCATATGCTAACGACGCGTCTCGGAAAAATTTGGGATAGGGGACTAGATTTTTCTTTTTTAATACTTCATATACTAAAGAAGCGTCCCGAAAAAATTTGGGATAGGGGACTAGATTTTTCTTTTTTAATACTTCATATGCTAACGAAGCGTCTAGAAAAAATTTGGGATAGGGGACTAGATTTTTCTTTTTTAATATTTCATATGCTAAAGAAGCGTCTCAAAAAAAAATTGGGATAGGGGACTAGATTGTTCTTTTTTAATACTGCATATATTAAAGAAGCGTCCCGAAAAAATTTGGGATAGGGGACTAGATTTTTCTTTTTTTAATACTTCATATGCTAACGAAGCGTCTAGAAAAAATTTGAAATAGGGGACTAGATTTTATTTTTAATACTTCATATGCTAAAGAAGCGTCTCGAAAAAATTTGGGATAGGGGACTAGATTTTTCTTTTTTAATACTTCATAGGCTAAAGAAGCGTTTCGAAAAAATTTGTGATAGGAGGACTAGATTTTTCTTTTTTAATACTTCATATGCTAACGAAGCGTCTCGAAAAAATTTGGGATAGGGGACTAGAAGGACTGATGAAAAGCACAAATTTAAGCAAAACAGAAAGTTTAAGGAGATTCCTCGGTGTCGCCCTACTCCAACACGAGACATACATCAGAGATTGAAGATGGCATAATGTCAATTTATTTTAAATGTATTTCAAGAGATATTCAAATAATGTATAAAACGGATATGTCAGGTATGATGCTTTGGCAGCGATATTTCAGCCCTTCTTGGCAAGGGTCCTCGTCAGGCTGTCAATCTTCAGGGTCAACTTCAGGGAAAGAAACAAACCTGCAATCTTTCTCAATCAATTTCCTTCCCCCAAAACAATTTCCTTCCCCGAAGCTGACCCTGAAGACTGACGAGGACCCCTACGTATTTCAAGAGACATAATTTTTTTTCTTTAGTGTTTTTTTCTCGAGGAGTTACCAACTCCTGGCACCTACTTTACACCCTAACCCAGAACGGGCTGGCTCCGGCCGAAGCCAGCGGTGCCCGCAAGGGTTGGTGTACACTAAAATTGAGAGTAGACAACCCCTAATTTTTCCTTTTTTTAATTCCTGCACCAGCCGTTTAGAGCCTATGTTGGCAGCTCAGGGATTCATCAGTAGCTTTTTTTCATGTTTTTTCATGTTGTTTCGTTTTGTAACTAGTACTTGTTAGCGCTTATTCGGCCAAGCCGAGTTTTGTCACTCACGCAACGCAGACTTGCAGCACGCTTCATGGTCGTCGAAAACTCTTTCAAACATACGGACACGAGAAGCTTCAAAGTATTGTTTTGCATTTTCGAGGACATGGTAGACCATCAGTACTATCTCCTGTTTTGGACTTTTTTTTTTGCTTGTTTTTTTTAACCACGGCGCGTTCTGTTTTCAAATATTCTGCGTTCACCCACCGCGCCCGAAGAACGTGAAGCGAGGTGAAGGCTAGACAGAGTCGACAAGCGCTAACAAGACAACCCCTGTTTCCATGCGGAAAGTAAGGTTATTACCGAAAACAGTATTTCTGAGCTATTTTATCCTGAAAAGATCAGATCTAGTAAGAGTTGTGCTTTAAAGGGTAGAATCTAGCGACTTTGATATCCTGAAAAATATCCAAGGAAAGTATAATATCAATACACGTGATTATGTGTGTAAAGCTGAAGCTAAGAGTCAATAAGTTGCGTAGTGAAGCTTCACAGCCGCATGGACGCATGGCTTTTTTGTATGTTTGCCCTCTATGTGGTAATGGAGCTGATGATTTGGTCCATGTTCTCTGCCGGTGTCCAGAGCTTTCTGGGTTAAGAAAGGAATTATTGGGAGGTGAGGTTATGTTACTTCCTGACATCTTAAAGAGCACGACGCCAAGCGTTATGTGTAAAGTTTGCAGATTTGTTGATGGTGTGGTGAAATTTCGAGAGAGCGATGGCGCAGTTTAGTTCATGTAAAGTTATTTTGTTTTGTTCTATTTTCTTGTATATGTCCTTTGGCTTTAAATACAATTATTATTATGGCCCTTGGGCTTGGGTTTGGAAATACACTTATTATTACGGGTCTTTGACGTATATCATAATGTGAAATATGTCAGACCATGGTTCACTAGGGGCATGCCGAGTGCAGATTTTTGCGAGTGCCCAGCTCCTCATCAGAGAGTCCAGAAGCCCCATGCAATTCATGGGGGAACGAGAAAACAAAGCCGAGTCACGCAGAGTTTTAACAAAAGGCCCAAGAAAATTTGGAGGGTTCGAGTTATGAATCCAGCCAGCTTGCGAAGAACAAAACGAGGGGCCCGTGTGGCAGGGTACGACACAAAATCGGCAAACATTTTTAGATGTAGTCCATATGAGTGCCTTCCATCTGAGCGTCAGTCCCACCCGAGCGCAAAGTGGAAGGTTCAAAAGAAGGGCAAGGATATGAGCAGGGCCGATCCAGGAATCTATTTCGAACAGGATGAGTTCAACCCGCAGGTCCGACGTAATCCATACCAAACAGTAAGACAAGAACATCGGTAAGAGGTTAAAGCCTATAAAAACGATTATTTTTGTATGTTTCGGGGGGGGCCCTACCCCCCCCTTCCTGGATACGGTCCTTCATCTGAGAAACTGTGATAGATAATCCGTAGCAAAGGTCACAACCTACAAAATACAAATAAAAAAGAGGCTCCATTTGCTGGCAGAGATCGACGATACCACTGTATCGGAATCGGCAGATTATACAGAAGTAGACCAAAGCTTCCAATCGTACTAGGAAAATGTAGCCAGGAGCTTCACGAAAAGTAGTATCTGTTCAAGCAGGTTAGCCTCTGGGCACTGAAGATTCTAGTGTTTTTTTTTTAAATAAACCCTTCATTCTCTCTAAAAAGAAAGGGGGGAAAGATACGTCTCTGTCTCACGCTTTCTTCTTTGTATTGCTGACTTTTGTCCTGTTATTCAGTTTGTCGTTTTTAGTGGCCTCAGTTCTATTTACTGTTCTTACTCCTCGTTTACTCCACTATTTCCATATTTGCATACGCAGCAGATATGAACTGCAATTTTAATGTATTTCACTGCGCCAAACGGATAGGTTACTATAGATAGTCCTTCAGCCCAAGTTGACTGCGAATCGTATTTGACGGTGTAAAACGGATAACTCAGCTACATTTTATTAGAGCTATATTTTGGCCCTTCTTGGCAAGGGTCCTCTTCAGGGTCAAGCTGGAAAACTACTAAGAAGGGCCGAAATATAGCTCTAATAAAATGTAGCTGACGTATCCGTTTTACACCGTCAAATAAGGCTAATATAGCTTCTAGCGATGTTTCGGTCCTTCTTGGCTAGGGTCCTCTTCGGCTTCGAAAGAACCACAGATTCATTTCGTAACGTGGTAGTCCGCTCCAAGGTCTGGACATAAACCGAAGTCTACACAGTGGAAAGTCGCGCTACTTTAGGCTACTGGGCAAAATTGTAAAATGTTCGAGCAATGCATAAAACGGATACCGTACAGTACATCAGCTACGACGCTTTGGCAGCTATATTTCGGACCTTATTGGCAAGGGTGCTCGACAGGCTGGCTAACTTCAGGGGCAACGTTAGGGAAGAAACGAACCTGATATCTTGCAGTCATTTCCTCCCAACCTTGTCCCTGCCGTTCGACAGGCTCACGAGGGCCCTTGCTAATAAGGGCCGAAATAACGCTGCCAAAGCATCGTGGCTGAATTTTATGCATTGTTTGAGTATATGTTTCCCAGTCAGGTTGGGCTCAAGGAGTAGCCTATTTACAAAAATTTCAAATTCCTATTTTATTTTCTTGACTCAAGCGAGTAAATTTGTATGTGTACAGTAGAGGTATGGTTATGTGAACAGTTACTTTTTAATGTGAACAGTGCAATTTCCGGCTAAATGGTAGAGTGAAGATCCAAAATACCTATACAGGTGTTTTCAGATGCCCTTAATTACCTACTTGGCTAACTGGTAGCTAGCTTTTGACACGGCAAGTGCATGAAAATGGCCAAGTTCACTATCAACAAACGTTCACATAAGCATACCTCTACTGTAGATAGGTGCTTTAAGGAACTAACCAATGGCTTTTACCACAGCAAGTGGATGAACTTCTAACGGTTGTACTTTCTCAGACAAAAGTTAACCTTACTGAGTCGTTCCTTAAGAGCTCCCAAAACCATACAAATAGGTAAGCAATTTTGTTCACAATTTAGCCAAAAACTGTACAAAACCAAATCATAACCAGTAAACCATACCGATATGCATCTTCTGTACAACATCCACTTAAGCCATAGTTCAGGCTACCTGAAGATATTTGTGTTGGGCAGCGTTCTCGATTTTTTTTTTACCATCTAGCCAAAATCCCAGTGTCCAACGTATAACCATAAGATAACAAATAGGCCTAACCATACAAACATGCATCTGATGTACATCACCAGCTTTAGCCATGGAATAGGAAACGCTGAACTGGGACATATTCCTGGCTATGGTCTAGGCCTGAGCAGCTTAAAAATCAGGGTTGGTGCGGTGGATTGCATACGGCTCTTTTGACAAAATACTGGGGTGGCGATAGGAAACAGAAACACCCCAATCGAAGCCTAGCTACCTGCCCTCTGACCCTCGCCTTATGTTCTCATTCCGACCCAAATGCCTGCAGGCCTATCGGCGAAAAGGCGCTCATATTACACACTGTATTCAAATGCTAATTTTCACTTCGGATAACAACCCCTAACATGTGCTCCATTTCCGGGACACAGGCATGGACGAAAACACAAATGGATGTTCCAAAATCAACATTTCCACAAGAAAGGAAGTTATATAGATAAAATCTTACCACTACATATTGTTTTTCCGCTCAAGATTCCACAAATTTTGTCAAAATCCAGCACCTTTTCATTAATTTTATCAGACACACTTAGATACAGCGTCGTACTGAAAACCAGCCGATGACGTCAGATGTCTGGCTCGACGGTCACGTGACCAAGTGACGTATCTAACCTCCGGAGCAACTCAGCATTGGTGTTGCTCTTCTAGGAACAGAGCTGTGATTGGTCGAGAGGTTCAGACATCGATTCGGGAAATAATTTCCCAGATCCGACATTGGTCATGCGTTCTTCTACAGCCAGGAGCAGTGACCCTCGTTTCTAGGCCGAGTTCCAAGGAAAAACAAGTATTCCCAGCGGATCCCCTAGTCTTCATACAAGAGAGCCAAACTCTAAGGCCGTGCTGAGATGGGCGGTTGAAATTCTGCCCCCCCCCCCCCCCAAAAAAAAATACCCTAATACGTTTTCATTCGTGTGCCATGGGCAGGGGGGGGGGGGGGGTCTGGGGTCATAAAGGGTGCTTCATTGACCGTCGACGAAAAATAAATACCGACGGGATACAATCCACAAACCCCGAGTACAACGGGTGCCGCACAGTGAGTATCCCCTCGATAAATATGTTTAATGAAATTTGCATGCTTAAAACAAAAACAGAGGAGCCGAGACAGGTCATACTTTCTAACGTCACGCGTGTTATCTTGACATGAGATATGGCAAGTGTTCTAGGCTCAATGCAGTATCCATTTTTGAAGCCAGAAAACTGCGACAGTGAGCCCATAGACCGATGCCTTCTTAGCCTGTTTGGTTCTTTGACACTGACCACAGGTGGTACACCTTAAGCCAGCCTGTACATCCTTAAAGTATTCTGAAACAAGCCAAAATCAGAATTCAGAAAAATTATACAATTGTATGTTCAATTTTTGCACAAAACGTCCTATTCTGGACACGGTTTAGTTCCGTCAGCATGAAAGAGGATATGAAAGCAGTCACACGATCCGAAAGTTCTCAACTCGTGTCACTGGCAAGCTGCAAACACTTTCCGATTATCTTATCAACAATTACGCAACACATTCCTTATTTGCTACATCATCTTTGGTTTTTGATAAATTCTTAGCGCCCTTGCAAAACTCAGAAGTCAGTTCAGCCTTCTCTACTGCGAAGCTATTACCCGAGACCTTATTTATCTATGCCTTTATCATTTTAGTCGGCCCTGATTTTCCGCACCCATTCAAACTGTTGCTGTTTACCCCTTCTACAATATTAGTTCAAATTATATTGTGGGTGTTTCTCTTATTGGTCTCTATCGCTTCTCTCCCCCGATTTCATTTTCTGGTACCCTTTCAAACTACTGCATACTCACTGCACATTTTGATCAAAAATAAACTGTTTGTTTTTGGGATCCCAAAACGTAAGTGGAGGGATACCTATGACATCGAAAAGTTGTCCGTCTGTAAGCACGATAACTCTCGAAGGGAATGATATATTTTGATTAAACTTGGTGTGAGGATTCGTTGGGTCGTCGGACCAGTCAAGTTCGTAGATGGGCTTTGTAGCCCTACATTTAGGGGTGGAGGAGGGGTTTCAAATTAAGGGGCAAACAAAATATTTTGAAACAGCTAATGTGATCGATTATGGGGTAAGAAGACATACTGAACACGATGGTGAAGACCATTTTGTCATCGAACATGTAGTTCACCCGGAATCCGGCCCAAACCGGAAAGTTTGTTAAAATTAAAAGTTGAAGTTGAAGTTGATTTGATGTTCGATTTAGGGCAAGAAGACATAGTGAACACTTATGTGAAAACAATTTTCTATCCGGACATGTAGTTCGCCCGGAATCCGGCCAAAACCGGAAAATTGGTAGAAGTTAAAGTTTTATTTCTAGTTGATTAGACAACCGACTTAGGGGTAAGAAGAGATGCTGAATCCGTGTGTGACAATCATATTTTACCCAGACATATAGTTCGACCGGAATCTGGCTGGAGTCGGAAAATTTGTTATAAGTTAGATTTTTCTTTGAAGTTGATTAGATGTTCATTAGTGGGGAAAGAAGATACCCTGAGTTAATTTTTTAGCTTTTTTTTTTTTTTTTATTTATTAATAGAAACAAGACCAAAGGTTTCGATGGGATCCCAAAAATTCCATATCTGATCCAGACAACAGGGTCTTGTCTTAGCCAGATCCAGTCTTCGCCAGACTCCTTGAACATTTTTACAATTAAAATTCAGAAACAGATTAAGGCAAAAAATCTAATCACCTGAGAAAACCAAGTTCAGATTTGGAATCAGCATGTGTGTTTACCCCTATCATATCTGTTTTGACGAAAACTTCCTGCCACTTCTGCTAATTTCCCGGTCCCGGCCGAACTCCAGAACTACTTGTCCGGCGAAAAAAGAAAGCTCAAACACGAAATCAGGGTATCTTCTTTCCCCAGTAATGAACATCTAATCAACTTCAAATAGAAATTTAGCTTATAACAAATTTTCCGATTCCAGCCGGATTCCGGTCGAACTATATGTCCGGGTATAATATGATTGTCATACAGGGACTCAGCATCTCTTCTTACCCCTAAATCGCTTATCTAATCAACTAGAAATAAAACTTTGAATTCCAACAGTTTTCCGGTTTTGGCCGGATTCCGGACGAACTATACATGTCCGGGTAGAAACTTGTTTTCACATAAGTGTTCAGCATGTCTTCTTGCCCTAAATCGAACATCTAATCAACTCCAAATAAAACTTTCAATTTTGACAAACTTTCCGGTTTGGGCAGGATTCCGGTCGAAATACTTGTCCGTCGAGAAAATAGTTTTCACCATCGTCTTCAGCATGTCTTCCTACCTCTAAATCGAACATCTAATCAACTTCAAATAAAACTTTTACTTTCAACAAACTTTCCGGTTTGGGCCGGATTCCGGGCGAAATACTTGTCCGTCGAGAAAATAGTTTTCACCATCGTCTTCAGCATGTCTTCCTACCCCTAAATCGAACATCTAATCAATTTCAAATAAAACTTTTACTTTCAACAAACTTTCCGGTTTGGGCCGGATTCCGGGCGAAATGCTTGTCCGTCGAGAAAATAATTTTCACCATCGTCTTCAGCATGTCTGCTTACCCCTAAATCGAACATCTAATCAACTTCAAATAAAACTTCTACTTTCAACAAACTTTCCGGTTTTGGCCGGATTCCGGGCGAACTACTTGTCCGATGACAAAATGGTTTTCACCATCGTGTTCAGCATGTCTTCTTACCCCATAATCGACTATCACATTAGCTGTTTCAAAACATTTTGTTTGTCCCTTAATTTGAATCCCCTCCCCCACCCCTAAATGTAGAGCTACAAAACCCATCTACGAACTTGACTGGTCCGACGACCCAACGAACCCTCACACCAAGTTTCATCAAAATGTCTCATTCCCTTCGAGAGTTATCGTGCTTACAGACGGACGGACGGACGGACGGACGGACGGACAGACGGACAACTTTTGCGATGTCATAGGTATCCCTCCACTTACGTTTTGGGATCCCAAAAAGACGTTAAGCCGAAGCTTCTCTCTCTACAAGCACACAAATGTTTACTACATTTTTCAACACTGCACTACACACTTAACATATAACAAATATAAACTAAAAAGGGTTCACATACGCTCTATTGCAGAACGTTGTACCAGCAAGATGTTGTTTGAATGAAAGTAAATTTGGTTGGGAAACGGTCTCCTCCGATAAACCATTCCATGCCTGGCATGCACGGTAACAAAATGAACGTTGACCAATTTTCCGGTTTATTTTTGGTGGGTATAACCTCAAAGAATGCTGACGGGTTGACTGATATGAACTAAACTCAAAAAACTGTTTTTTGTCCAAATTATCTACCGAGTGTAGAATTCTGTAGAATTATTTTCGCCGGACAAATAGTTCTGGAGTTTGGCCGAAATCGGGAAATTGGCGGTAGTGGCAGGAAGTTTTTCTCAGATGATTAGCTATTTGGCCTTAATTTGTTTCTGAATTTTAATTGTAAAAATGTTCAAGGAGTCTGGCGATGACTGGATCTGGCTAAGACAAGACCCAGCTGTCTGGATCAGATATTGAATTTTTGGGATCCCATCGAAACCTTTGGTCTTGTTTATTTACCTTCTTCATTCTGGGATCCCAAAATGTCAGTGACGGGATATCAAGACTTCGCAAAGTTTATCCGTCCGTCCGTCCGCTTGTTTTGCATGATAACTCTTGAAGGGGTTGAGACACTTTGTTCGAACTTGGTGTGAGGATCCACGAAGTACAGGTCAAGTTCTAGATCGGCCCCGCAGCAAAATTAAGAAGTTTCTTGTAACGGATACATGGTATTGTACGCTGGCAACTGTCACTCTTTGTTTCACGGGGATAGTCGTTATTCTGGGAATATTCGGTGAGTTTAGCTTGGATTTATTTTGGGAGTGACTCAACCAATTTCAGTACAGTTCTGTGTGAAGTATGAAGAAAGATGAAAAAACGAAAAACATAAGCTGGGCATATATGAGTATTTATGATTTTAGTTTGGTAATGTAAATAAAACAGTGTTGTAGCCAGGGCCGTTACGACTGGGGGGAGGGGGGTGCGCCCCCCCCCCCCAATGTTGTAGGCCAGTCGGTAAAGCGCCACGATTTTTCGTCAAAATAGTTGATTATTTCATGAAAACGGTCGGTATTTCTGAAAATCAGTGGACTTTTTGCCAAAACAATCGGTTTTTCTGAAAATCAGTCGACTTTTTTTCAAACTGTCGTTTTCTTCTTTGAAAACAGTACTTTTTCTGCAAAAACAGTCGGTAAAAATTACCAGCCAGTTGGTAAACGCCTCCCCCCCCCCCCCGAACATTTTGGCTAGTAACGCCTCTGGTTGTAGCTCATCTCTCGATGCTCTTCATGCGTAGGATTTAGAGCCTGAAGAAGGTAGCGTTCGTGGAACAATACATTGTATGTAACAATGGGTAAAACACCCGTATCCTGTGCTTCCAACTCTTCCACCATACCCCAGAAAGACTCAAATGCACGAGAGATGGAGATTGGCATGCACAGAAAATCGCAGAAGTTGCAGCATAAAAACCCGTGCAAGCCCCGCCCACATTTTCTTCCAGACTCGAAGACTGAGATGGAAAATTACACAAATATTTCGACGATCAGCGCTGCTGATCTACCCTTGTTAGCGTCCGAAGATTCTACTTCCATAACTGGACTGATAGGAGAACCGGCAACCATTACTGTGGAATGTTGCCTTTCTGATTCTCAATTTCGCATAAAGGCATCACAATGCTCAACAGGATTTTCAAACCAAATCATCAGCAATTCTGAACCAGCAGCCAGTGAATGCAGAGGGTTACCTAACGGTAGACCTGGAGTACCGCAAGAGGCAAAAATAACATCTCGTTATTCCCGCAGCAAGAAGGGTTTTCAGTTAATATCATTTATTTTATAAACGATGCAAACCTTGGCAACAACACAACGGTTACTAGTATGATTGTTACTACAGTAGTGTAAATTCTAAACAAAACAGAGGATAAAAAACGACATCGCAATAAACTTATAAGGCAGAGTACCCCAATGACCCTCTACTTCAAATTTCAGTCCGCTTTAGTGATCCGTAGTCAAGGCCGTATCTGGGGCGTGTGTGTGTGTGGGGGGGGGGGATAGAGGAATAGGGGGTTGACCCCCCCCCCCCCGAAACATACAAAAATAATTATTTTTACAGGCTTTTCCCTCTGATCTATGTGTTTTTTTTTATTTTTTGTCCGACCAGCGGGCAACTCCCCCCCCCCCCCCCGAAAATTCCTGGATACGGGCCTGTCCGTAGTATACGCCTCCAGTAAAGAGGCTCTATTTGCATGTAGAAAATCTGGTGTTTAATTGCAAAAATTAAACTTGTTAGACTCATTTTTGTTTGAAGAAGGGGGAACTATTGTCCGTGTCCAGTCTCAATTTTATCCTAGGAACCAGGAATGCTGGTTCGAAAATCATAGTATCACTAGTCAAACTTTCGGTTCCATACGCATTCTACCTACATGAACCCCTGACCGACAAGAAACGTAGGATTCCCAGCACGACCGTCTTAAACGTACATTTTAAGCATGAACGTTCGTTCTCGTCCAATTTTTTTTCTTTTCTTAATTTCTTTTTATTGAGTTTGTGTAGTACAGATGTAGCCCTGAAAAACTAATAGAACATATCGATTCAGCATGTTCTTTCAACCCATTTCAGCCCCCTAGTATGTTTCCTCAGTTAATCTGGTCCGGTTCGAAAACACTGTTATCGTGACACTGTTCGCGAAATTCTCCTATCGACAACACCGAGTGGCTGAAATGGTTGTATATATTTTATTAAAGAATACCCTCAGCTCACTCTCAGTTTTCACTACTTTTCATCACACCCCCTCCCCCACCCCCTGTTTGTGTGCTAGTGTTTTTTGTATGTATAGTAATTTTAGTATTTTCTTCTTTCTTTCTCTTTATTGTACTCTTACCTGTTTTTCCTTTGGGAATTTGTGGGTAATAAATAAATTATTATTATTATTATAGTCCTTTTTAAAGTAATTTTAATTATAAAGTAATTTTAAGACGTGATGTGTAATATCACGAATTAAATAAACTGACTGACTGATTGATTGATATGCACATATACTTTGGCAATAGACAGTCGACAGCAATACGTCTTGGAAAGAAAGGCAATGATAAGCTCTTCGAAGCAAGAACACCCATTCAATCGTCCCAACGATGTTAGAAGTCGTTTGCGAGTCGTTTGTCACCTATTTATCAAAAATTAGACGGAATAGGAATTCCAGACCCTTCAATACAGATTAAAAAAGCTTTTAATGTTTCGAGAATAATTCGAATTTATTCGTTACTATCTGACTAAACCAAACTCATTATCCTGAAACACGGGAGGCAGTTTTGTTATTGTTATTCTAAAAGCCCACCTTTTTATTTAACTATTATGTATTTGTTTAATAGTGCATTTGGCAGTAAGCTTAGCTTTGCCATAACCACGATGGCTCAATCCCAAAGGAAAATTCTTGAAAATCGTATAGTTCAAGTGCTATTTATTTATTTATGATACATTTAGCGTTAAGATTTCTGATTGTCGCCATCACTGCACATATTAATATATATCTATCAACCTAAACAACAACAAAAAAACAGATTATCACACTTCAAAAACTGGAGCGTTTACTACACCACGCTTAATATTTGGACGCGAACTGGACCTGCTACTTCTAATGGTAGGCTATTCGAAGGTTGAGTGACCCTACCTGCCTCGATCTCATTGTAATTCTAAAATCATTAATTCTTACGGACCTACCGATATTTCGTCACGACTGCATGAATTGCACACTATTTTCTGTCAAGTCCACGTCAGAGATGGGCGAATCCAAATCCGGATTCGAATCCAGCATTCATCCTTTTGGCTGGATTCGAATCTTCTGCTTGTCAGGCTGGATTCGGAATCGGACCCGGATTCCAAACGTTCAATCTTACGAATTTGCTCAAATTTCGTGTCTAGATCCTTCCAGTTCCCGTTTCCCAATTTTGTACACAGTGGGCTTAGGCAATCCAACTTTTGTATCTCCACCACCAACCACCCTCAGTAATCTATCACGTTATCTGATTACCTTAGATCAGGCCCGTGTCCAGGAATTTATTCCGGGGTGTGGGGGGGTCGCCTGCTGGTCGGACAAAAAAAAGTACAAAAACCACATAGATCAGAGGGAAAAGCCTATGAAAATCATTAATTTTGTATGTTTCGGGGGGGGGGGTCAACCCCCTAACACCCCACTGGATACGACCCTGCCTTAGATATCAGTGTTTTTTGTCACCTATGATTTCCAAACTATGTACATAATTTAACTTTTGTTAAGGTCGGATTCAAATCCTCAGCATGAAATGGTGAATTCGGATTCGTACCTAGCCCTGGATTCTGATTCGAATCCTTGAATGATCCGATTCGCCCATCTACTGAATATTTGGGGCTTGTTTTATACTAATAAACCTATTCCTAATCCTACCTCTAACTTCCTGGCCATAAATCCAGACAACACACCTTTCTGTCGTCTACACTTCGGTTCAAAACACTAGCGCTAATCAGGGCTTTTCTCTTGAGGGATGCAGTTCTGCAGAAGCTGGGGCAAGTTTTTTGCACGCCATACGGAGGCGCAGTTTGGCACATTCCATTCGACCCTTTCGGAGCGTGAAACAACTTACTACCCTCGCTCGAAGACCACTTTTCACTTGATTGGATGAAGCGAAATTCGTTTTATGATTCGGACCAACGGGTCGGGGTGCGTTTCATCATTGCTTACACTACAAGCGTATCTTGTTGTAAATTGACCTGTGCATACTAAGAGCCTCACGTGCCGAGTGGTGCATGATGACAACGGTGATCAGTTTATTTAGTTCCTAATTAAGTATACAAAGAAACCCTATTTGTCCATGTACTTTTCTTTTCATAACCAAAACATGTCTGGTTCTTTCTATCTACTATCTACCACTGCACTAGCGCTTAGCGTTGGGCGATATTCGATATCGATAACGTTATATCGATCGGACCAAATATCGATATCGAACCGTAAATATCGATATCGAAAACGATATTTGTTCATTCATAATTATTATAAATAATCCAACACTAGCTACATTGGCTACATTTATATATCCGAAACTGGAGCAATATGTTTTCCGTAATTCAGTTCTTATTTTTACGGAGTTTGAGATGATGCAAGATGTTATTTAACCTCAATTTTGTTCTTACATTTTGGCGAACGAGACGTACCCTGTAGCGAAACATGGTAAAGGAATGTCGATATTGATAGATCGATTTTCGAATATCGAAAGTGAAAATATCGATATGTCGAAAATCCAAATATCGCCCCACACCATAAGCGCTGACACAAGGCCGTATCCAGGGGGGGGGGGTAGTACCAAATCGCACTCAACCCCTAGCGGCTTCCGCTCTTCAGTACATTTCGATATAAACACATAACTGTAAAAAAGCGGGGAGGACGGGCGGAATTTAAAACTTAAAGTATGAAACAGCTAAGTATATCTAAAAGAATTTAACTTTACTTCCTTGAAAAGTTACAATTCTATATCGCTATACCTGTTTCATACTTTAATGATTGCTCTGAATTACCACAACAGGAGGTGGGTATGTCAAAGAAGTAATTACACTTTTATTATCATAAAAATACACCAAATTAAACAATAATGCATGAACTCCAAGAACAACAAGGCCAAAGGTTTCGATGGGATCCCAAAAATTCAATATCTGATCCAGACAACTGGGTCTTGTCTTAGCCAGGTCCAGTCATCGCCAGACTCCTTGAACATTTTTACAATTAAAATTCAGAAACAGAGTAAGGCCAAATAGCTAATCATCTGAGAAAAACTTCCTGCCGCTACCGCCAATTTCCCGATTTCGGCCAAACTCCAGAACTAATTGTCCGGCGAAAAAAAGAGAGCTCAAAAATGAACTCAGGGTATCTTCTTTCCCCACTAATGAACTTCTAATCAACTTCAAAGAAAAATTTAACTTATAACAAATTTTCCGACTCCAGCCGGATTCCGGTCGAACTATATGTTTGGGTAAAATATGATTGTCACAGCATCTCTTCTTACCCCTAAATCGGTTGTCTAATCAACTAGAAATAAAAGTTTAACTTCTACCAATTTTCCGGTTTTGGCCGGATTCCGGGCAAACTACATGTCCGGATAGAAAACTGTTTTCACATAAGTGTTCAGCATGTTTTCTTGCCCTAAATCGAACATCTAATCAACTTCAACTTTTAATTTTAACAAACTTTCCGGTTTGGGCCGGATTCCGGGCGAACTACTTGTCCGTCGAGAAAATGGTTTTCACCGCCGTGTTCACGTGTCTTCCTGCCCCTAAATCGAACGTCTAATCCACTTAAAATAAAACTTTTACTTTTAGCAAACTTTCCGATTTGGGCCGGATTCCGGGCGAACTACTTGTCCGTCGAGAAAATGGTTTTCACCATCGTCTTCAGCATGTCTTCCTACCCCTAAATCGAACATCTAATCAACTTAAAATAAAACTTTTACTTTTAACAAACTTTCCGGTTTTGGCCGGAATCCGGGCGAACTACATGTTCGATGACAAAATGGTTTTCACCATCGTCTTCAGCATGTTTTCTTACCCCATAATCGACTATCACATTAGCTGTTTCAAAATACTTTGTTTGCCCCTTAATTTGAAACCCCTCCCCCACCCCTAAATGTAGAGCTACAAAGCCCATCTACGAACTTGACTGGTCCGACGACCCAACGAATCCTCAAACCAAGTTTCATCAAAATATCTCATTCCCTTCGAGAGTTATCGTGCTTACAGACGGACGGACAGACGGACGGACGGACGGACAACTTTTCGATGTCATAGGTATCCCTCTACTTACGTTTTGGGATCCCAAAAACATCAAATGATGTGCACAGTTATTATAAGACAAGAACCATTCGTCTTCATATTTTCAACTGGGCCACTACTGCAGATAAATCTAACACAGGTAAAGTGCCAATATAATGACGTAGTGAACTGGGCCCCCAAAACATACAAAAATTATCATTTTTTATAGGCTCTGATCTATGTCTTTTTGTACTTTTTTGTTCGACCCGCGGGCAACCCCCCTCCCCCCCGAAATAAATTCCTGGATACGGGCCTGCGCCGACACCTCGGCTGACACTTCCACATTGTCGCAAAACTGTTCGCTAGGTAGTGTTATCACTTGTTAATAAAAACAAAGATGTTAGGTACTAATAACAAAAAAATTGTGATTTTCAGAACAATCTTTCAAATCCGAGTTCGTCCGCTTTTGTTGCTAGACAAGGTCAAATTTCCCGAAGGCCAACATAGGCTGTAGCAGTCAAGACGGAAGAAACAAAAAAAAAGGTATTCACATATCTTTAAGTACTATTTTCAAATGGCCAAATAAATTGCTTACAGATTTTGTTTTTGTTCCGAATAAAATGGAAGCTGAAAAATCGAGTAAGTGTGGATGTCTACGAAGAACCAACTAAAGAGAGTATTAAAAATATTCAATTTAGACTCACAAGTCCAATGTTATTTTTTTAACTATTTAGTCTTTACTGAATTTTCATATCCGATTCTGATCGTACCATTTATCAGGTATTAATACTAAGCATATAGATGGATTCAGACTTCTAAACTTGAGTAACCTGAAGTAGAACAAAGAGTGAAAGTACTCATTTTCTGCGGATTAGGGCAAAACAAAAACAATAAGCTGGTAAAACTGAAAAAAAAAATATGGATAAGCACGCATTTGTGTCCTCAAATCAAAGCATCTGCTTTCAGTTACATCCAATTTCCAAGTTTGACCAGATTTGGACGAATTCTTTATCCGGTGAAAAAGAAAGTTCAGATATGGATTTAGCATGTATTTTACAAGTCGAGCTAAAAGTTAGCTACTGTTGTAGTTTATGCAGCATACGAGAAAACAATGTTTGCTTGATCGGCTTTTGTAAAAGAAATGTAAATCTGCAAATCATAAAAGTATTCATTTGTATAGTATAACAAGTATAATCTACCGCAACCTACTTACAATCACTTCATATGTTTCTAAACCCTGAGACCCCAATTTCGCACGGTACATTCTAATCGCTCTAATAAAACCACTGTGATTTTCTCACTTGCCGTGTTTTGCTACCTTCAATGTGTATCACGCTGTCGATGGTTGTCTGCGAGAAATTATGTAAATTGTTTCCCTGTTTTCGCTACAAGTCAACGGGTCTCAGGAAAGGCTTAAAACAGCCAAAGCCGTGGGTTATTTGTTGAAAACACAGCATAGTTTTAATGTATTCAAATATTTTAAAATACTGTAAGTTGAAGAGTAAATAGTGCGAGGGGTCCTTTAAATGTGACCCCAGAGGTGTGCCCCGCAAACCCAAGGAGAAAACATGTATCCGTCTCTTTGTTTTTTCACCGCAGATTTGTCCGTCTGTCTGTCGGACTTTCCACTTTCCGTGATCACGATAAATTCCAGATGGATTGAGATACCGCAACAAAAGTATGTCAATTAACATCCAGTTGATTCTATTCGAAATACGTCAAATTTACTCGGAGCCGAGATATTGCTGACTGGACACCATTTTCCAGCCGCCGTGAGAACCGAATGGGCACTTCGGCTACTGTACAGCTATTTTGCCAGTGAGTAACCAAACTACTGTACGGCTATTTTGCCAGTGAGCAACCCCTCGCTCCAAGCCTACCCGTGCAAGTGCCAGACTGTCAGCTCTTGTTTTTAACAACCAAAGTTACAAATTAGATCTTTGTTTAATTTTATCTGTCCCGCCTGTGCCTCCCAGCTGCGCAATGGTTACACTACTTCCACGAAATTTTAATTACGGTTTCGGCGGGCGAATTTCATTTACGCCGACTACTACCCCATCTGCGCGTTTACTCTTACGGGCGGCCGTTTCCCTCCAAAATTTGTAACACTCGGTTCTGAAACAGGCATTTAACCGGAAGGTCGCTTCAGCCAAATACAGCAATCAAGCAAGCCCCGGCCGAACTTAACAATGTTGACAAGGGAGATGCAGGGGATAAACAAGAATCTGCAAGACATGTGGGCGCGTAAAAGAGGAAGCAGGAATAACTAGTAGTCGACTGAATTAATAATAGTGATGAAGGTAGTGTAATTCGTACAAATTTTGGCGCTAGCAACACAAAGTTATGTTGGAATCTGCAGTATGTAAAACGATCGATTTCTCAAATACGTCCGTATTGCTAGTGATCTTTCCAAGCCCAAATACCTGCGTAAAATACGCTAAGATTATATGCAGTGTGTAAATCCACCATGGGGTGGAGCATGCATGCGCTCTTCTTTCAGCGATCCTAGCGGAGTGAAGTACAATTGGAAACGCTACTCCGAGTTGACATGTCACGAAAACAAGATTGAAAACTAAAAATGGGAGTTCAGAAATAAAAGAAAACTATGGAAAACTGATTGTAAGAATCAATTAAAAATAAACATAATCGTAACAATCAGAAACCCTAGCTTTAGCGAAGAGTTCCAAGCATCAATTCCCTTCAGGCATCGTTTCCAATCGTATTTCATCCGCTAGGAGCGCTCAATAGGAAACTCGTGAATCGAAGAACCAATAAGCTACTTCCATTGGCAGTCAAACCAGCGAGTTAATCTAGAAGTTCCTAGTCAAGCTGGTTCCCACATCCTAGCTAAAAGTGCGAACACGCGATCAGGATTTCCCGGCCTGACTTCCTGCATTTTCATCACGGACAGGAATTCCCCCGTCGTGTGTTCGCACTAATACCTGGAATTCACATTTATATTGCATATTTTATACGACAACGTTGGATTCCAAACTCTCAGAAAACCCAGCTTCTTCAGAAAAGAAGACGGATTTGACATGAACGCTACAAGAAATAGAATCCCTTCATCGAAGTATACGCTACAGAATATCCGTCAGATAATACGACAGGCTGGAGCGGAATTTACACAGAGGGCGTCTAAATTTTGGCAGGCAAAAATACGCTTCGGGACGTCCAGCCGAAATAGTAGGGAATGATTTTATTTCCAGTAATGCACGTTCTTCTTATTCCATTGCCTTTGTACTCGTTGTGTAAATGATATCATAAACTCTGAACCTGATTAGCTGTTCTACATCCGTCATTACTGCATTTCAAATTATTGGCCTGGCGTTACGAATTTCCGGCTAGGAGCTGAAGCCTGACGAAGCGTTTTATTGACTTACGATGCGTTTTTTCAACGCCTGGCCTGACAGATATCGCCAGACGTGGCGAAATTCGCTCTCTTATGAAATTCGCTTCTCGCTTGGTATTGTATCTCTGTATGAATTGGCTTCTCGCTTCGTATGTATCCGGCTTCTCGCTTTGCACTTGCGGATTTCGCTTCCCTTGGCCGAAGATTCAACGCAAAGACCTAGCTTAGTCCTGAAGCGAAGCGCACTCAGTGAGAACCAGGCTTGGGTCAAAGTAGAATTAACTGACCGATTTCGCCAACAGATCTGCCGCCATAGAGGAAGTGCGGTGGTTGGAGACCTTCTACCAATTTCTATCCTGCGGCGAATGTTATAGCTCTTTGAGATGCAGACCGTGGGACGAAGAACTCGCTTCTGTCACATCAATTATATTGCCAGTGTGGAGAAGGTGGGCGAAGTTCTCACCGGGATGACTGACTTTGAAGAGCCGAACATTCAATAGCCCTTGTCTCAACACTGCAGCAACAACCCAGAAGAACAAAGAGCAACAATAGGCATATCTGAGTCTGATTTTTGTTTTTGCGAAACAAGATAAACGGGCAAGGGGTAAACTAAGTTTGTTAGTTTCAGCTGTAACCCTGTGGCAGGCTTGTGCAATTTTTTGAGGAATTTACGACCAATTATCTATCGCCAGCTCTTTTGAGGAACGACCCGTCCGGACACTCCAATAATTTTGCTGAGAAGAGAACCCTTGCCAAGAAGGGCCGAAATATAGCTCTAATAAAATGTAGCTGACTTAACCGTCTTGCACCGTCAAATATGATTTTCCTGATACTACTAACCCCACATGGGAGCTTCCTGAACACTTTGGCTAACACCCGTCTTCGTTTTACTAAATTTTTCCCGTTTCAGTCCCAGTGCTATTATCCAGGGTTGGTCACCAAAAGTAACTTCGTACACCCTGGAAAGTAACCCAAAAGTGTCTCAAAGTAACCCAATGTCACCTAATGTACCCGAAGTAATCCAAAAGTAACCAAAAGTAACTCGTACACCCTGATTCATGGTGACCAACCCTGGGCTATTATGGTTATCCACTGATTCATTAAAACGAACTTAAAAGGAGCCTAAGACCTATGTCGTTTCGAAGCAATATCCGCAACATTCTCTTCTCACCACTCTCACAGGTCCGTCCCGTCCAATTGGTATTTCCAAAGGGTCGTACACTCTTTTGGTACTCACCCCGCCGCCGTAAACTAAAATGCAACAAAACTGGGCGTATCCGGTGTAAAAACAGTCGTACCCCCCCCCCCAAACCTGGGAAACCAACGTAATGTTTATTGCCGCAAATACCAGAAAAAGTTGAAGACAACGATTTAGACCGTAAAACCCTTTTTATTTTCCCGTGGCAAAACAGCGTGGGTAGAACGGCGAATTTTATTTTGGGTAAAGAAGAAGAGCTGATCCATCAGCTCTCAGATGATGCAATTTCATGGACTGAAAGATTGCTGGAAAAGTTAACAGACCAAAATGTGTTCAAACCGAACTCCTCAGCTTATAACTATCTTCCGTCCGAGACTCAAGAAACAAAAAAACATTCAAAGAACTATCTTTTTGTAATATAAGAATTCTATGTTTTTGTTTAACACTTTTAAAGAAGATTTGAAAGATCAGACGATGCAAATTTCGCATGTGCCAGAAGATTCCTTGCCCCCCTCCCCTCCAACTACCCGCGAACATTACACACCATCGCGAAGACTACACACTTATCAGTTAATGCTAGAGAATATTTCCTTTGTGGCACAAGCAGGGGCGTCACGACTGGAGGGGGGGGGGGGGCTCCCAATGCTGTCGGCCAGTCGGTAAAAAATAACCGAGTCGGCGCAAAACGCAGCGATTTTTCGTCAAAACAATTGATTTTTCATGAAAACAGTCGTTTTTTTCTGAAAATCATTCGATATTTTTCAAAACTCATTTTTTGTTGTTGAAAACAGTAGTTTTTTCTGCAAAAACACTCGGTAAAAATTACCAGCCATTCAGTAAATGCCTCATCCCCCCCCCCCCCCAAACATTTTGGCTAGTGACGCCTCTGGGCACAAGAAGTATTATTTGTTCACTTATAATAGGCTAACCAAGGATTAGTCAAATCACCAAGAATTGGTCATTTCCAAACTGGAGACAAAATAAAGATTCTGGAGCTTAGAGATAATTTTTTGGGAGCTTCATTAAACAACAAAACAACAACAAAGTTGCAAAACATGTTCAGTGTAATGTTTTACAGAAACTTAACACTTAAAGGATCCCTCGCACTGTTTACTCTTCAACTTACAGTATGTTAATTTATTTGAACACTTTAAAACTAGTCTGTGCTTTCTACAAATAGCCCACGGTTTTGGCTGTTTTAAGCCTTTTTCGAGACTCGTTGACTTGTAGCGAAAGTAGGGAAATACTTTAAACAGCCGGTTTTCTGATGGAAAAACTTCTCGTAGACAACCGTCGACAGCGTCATACACATAGAAGATGTCAAATGGCAAGTGAGAAAATCAGCGTGGTTTTGTTAGAGGGGTTAGAATATACCATACGAACGGTCTCCGGGTTTAGAAATATATGGAGTGATTTAAGTAGGTTGCGTTAGTATTATAGGTAAGAGAGGTCCTTTCAGGCTCTTAATGTTACTTAACGCTTGAGGCTCATAACACATTTTTCTGTAACGTTAACAGATAGCGTGTTATCTCATTTCTTTTCAAACTGCGCATCTTCGTGTTACTGTTATGAAACTTCCCACAATGCACTAGCTGAAGGTCTTTGCACCCGGTGTGCGTTCGGTTCGGAGTGACGAGTCCTTGCGCAGGCATAGGGCGCTAATCATCTAAATAGGGTGAGGAAGGAAAGAATGCCGCCAGGCAGGCACCGACTTCAAACGAGGAACAGACGCGTGGTGTACTTTCTTTTCTCGTGTGCAAATTCTACTTCGGCTAATGCAGCGTTTACAAGTACAGGAAAACTTGAACAGAATCCGGTCTTGGTGACAAGATTGTGTTTACACGCAGAGGGAAAAAAAAATAATTCTTCAAACCAGAAAATCTGACATAAATAAATTCACTATCCATTAAAAAAATGTTTTTAGTCAGTACTGATGATTGCTGCTCTCAAAAGCTAGCTAGCCTTTTCTTGTGCTTTTTACCAGCGCCGCCGTGAAGATTCCTTTCAAGTGGGCCGGAATTCGTTTCATCATAAAAGGATTCCAGTCCCGCTATACTTTTTTTCTACTCGTCTTCACGAACGGAAACCTTTCGAGTCGACAGGAATTCCTTTCTACTCGACGGGATTTCTTGTCCGTGTAAACGCTACATAAGCAGTAGCAGAGAACTAAAGAGAAGGTGGCTATAGACAGTAGGAGGCCTTTAAACAAACTGCGGCTGCAAAATGCAACAAAAATGGAGGACAAAGCCATTATATAAGACAGACTATTCTGGACCTTTGTAGGTGTTGTACACAAAGAGCTGCCAGCAGAAGTTCCCGAAAAAAATCCTCAAGAAAAAAGGGAAGTCTAAAAAACACCTTCTGTGTTTCTTTGCTGTTATTTTGTATTTCTCTACCATTTTCATTTTCGTCCACATTTTATGTTTCTATTTCTTCTGTGTCTCGGATTCCTCAGTCGTGTAAGTAAATGAATTATTATCATTAATATCTGCCCAATTTTTAATCCCTTTTAACCATTTTGTATTTTATCACTATTTGTTTAGATATATAGTATTTCAAAATTCCGGGAGGGGGGGGGGTGAGCTAAATTGAGTGGCTTCCATACTTTTGTTTTTATTTTTGTCTGTCCAAACTGTTTCTATTTTTCCCTTTTGATTATATTCTGTAGGTCACTATTTATTTCTGTAGACGATATTCTCCATATTTTGTTAGTATTTTTGCCCGCCACAATTGTTACCATGTCTCCCCCTTTTTATTACTTTCTATTGGTTACTATTCGTGTTGCGAAGAACTCGCACTGACGAAAACAGTTGTGAGTCTGTCCTACGAGTAGACAAAACAAAAAAAATTATTACTAAAATCTGAGAAAAGAAAGACGATAGCACTCTTTCAGTACATGATAGCGAGGGTATTTTTTTCAAAAATAAGCAAGACCGGGCCTCTAGCAAGTGTCAAATAAAACTGAACAGCTGACTATACCTCCCTACATCTTACAAGAAAAACAAATTTTGCCGATCACCACAATCTGACGCAGAGATTATGCAATATTCACTACCGGACAACGATTTGAATGATTGATGAAAGCTTGACAGCATCGCCCTCTATTATCATTTCAGTATTATTCTCGCAAGCCGCGCTATTTATTTGCAAACTGTGCCCGCCCTGGCATCTCGCGTATTTTTCCTGAAGCCATTAGCATGCAAATCAGTGATTAACAACAGCATGAGCGGAACTAAAAACGTCCATCAATGATTAGGCCTTTCATTTAAATACCAGTTAGTAGGAATTAAGCAAGGTAGACACACGGTCCAATAAGATTTCGTATGCGAAATCCGTGTCACTATGGGGAAACCTGTAGGTGATGCAGCACAATTTTGGATCGAAGGCGGAAATTCGCCATATTCCGGTTCAGCCCTTCCAAGTGGACTAGTTTCTGTTAATCCTCCAATACCACACTACCAACCCTTGTGACAGACACACCCTTGAGTTTTTACAGCAATAATCATATCACATCATGAGCTTATAACACCCAAAGCCGTGTTTAATTTGTTAAAAGCAGAGACTAGTTTTACAGTATTTAACTAGTTATAAATACTGGAACATAAACAGTGAATAGTGCGAGGTGTGCTTTAAGGAAGTCCGTACGTTTCCCACAGAACACGCAGAAAATCAATTGGTGACTGATTTTGAGCGTGTTCCACCCTTCTAACAATAGTAGCTAGTAGTTACTATTTTCGTTCCAACCTCGTGAAAAGTTACTACGCTGACCGTTCCAACCTTCTCAAAATAGTAACTAACAGTAACTATTTGCTTACCACGCTCGGGAGCATAGTAAGCGTGGTAACTACGAAAATCTGTGATGTGATTGGCCGGATTAGCCCGTTGCACGATATGTTGGTGGAAACAGAAAAGTGCGTTCCAGCCTTGACACCAAGGTAGCGTTCAAGGTAAGTTCCATCAACTTATTATTAGTTACGATCGTTATTAATCTTGTTATTATTGCCGTTCCAGAGCCCGCCGTAATAAGTAAATTGGCTCCTCCCACTTATTATTTTCGTTCCACGACTGTTACGATCGTTACAATTTACGTATGATGGTCGCGAGCATCATAAGTAACAAGACTAAAGTTTTCCATGGGATCCCAAAAATTCAATATCTGATCAAGACAACTGGGTCTTGTCTTCGCCAGATCCAGTCTTCGCCAGACTCCTTGGAGACATTTACAAGTTCAGATATGGATTCAGCATGTGTGTTTTTACCCCTATAAGTCATATCTGTTTTGACGGAAACTTCCTGCCACTTATGCCAATTTCCCGGTTTCGGCCGAACTCGGGAACTACTTGTCCGGCAAAAAAGAAAGCTAAAAAACGAACTCAGGATATCTTCTTTCCCCAATAATGAACATCTAATCAATTTCAAATAAAAATTTAACTTATAACAAACTCTCCAACTCCAGCCGGATTCCGCTCGAATTATATGTCCGGGTAAAAAAAGATTGTCATACACAGATTCAGCATCTCTTCTTACCCCTATAATCGAATATCTAAATCAACCACGAATAAAACATCAACTTTAACAATTTTCCGGTTTGGGCCGGATTCCGGGCGTAACTACATGTCCGGGTAGAAAATTGTTTTCACATAAGTGTTCATCATGACAATGTCTTCTTGCCCTAAACCGAACATCTAATCAATTCCAAATAAAACTTTTAATTTTAACAAACTTTCCGGTCTGGGCCGGATTCCGGGCGAACTACTTGTCCGTCGAGAAAATGGTTTTCACCATCGTGTTCAGCATGTCTTCCTACCCCGGAATCGAACATCTAATCAACTTCAAATAAAACTTTTATTTTTAACAAACTATTTTTAGCGAACTACTTATCCGATGACAAAATGGTTTTCACCACCATCGTGTTCAGCATGTTTTCTTACCCCATAATCGATTATCACATTAGCTGTTTAAAAATATTTTGTGTGCCCCTTTATCTGAACCCCCTCCCCCACCCCTGATTGTAGGGCTGCAAAGCCGATCTACGAACTTGACTTGTCCGACGACCCAACGAATCCTCACACCAAGTTTCATCAAAATACCTCATCCCTTCGAGAGTTATCGTGCTTACAGACGGACGGACAACTTTTCCGATGTCGTAGGTATCCCTCCACTTACGTTTTGGGATCCCAAAAACTACTAAAAAGGGATACAAACGTGGCTGCATTATAAAAGGGTAAAGGGGCGGCAAGTGACCCTAGTTTAATTTTGTCGATCTTTTATAATGAAAATTGAAGATTAAAGACTGCTTGGCTTGGCTCTCCATCTCCGATTTACACGAACGCTATAGGTGTTCTACGTAATCCGAGGGTCGCAGTCGCAATCCGGGTACTTTATGTGTGAAACCAGGCACTACGTGTAGCCTATGCAATGACACGGATTTTTCTAAGCCTCGTGGAAACTAAGACAACAATTCTGAGGTGATTTCTTTTTATAAGAGAATTATCTAATTTTCAGAAAAAAACAAGCAAGATAGCAGTTCCTCTTATTCCGCGTGAAAAACGACAAAGGGCGGACAAACTCTTCCGCTTCTTCCTTTAAAGGACCCCTCGCACTATTTACTATCCAACTTTAGTAGTTCAAAATAATTGAATACTTTAAACACTAGGCTGTGTTTTCAACAAACAACCAACGATTTTGGCTGTTTTAAACATTTTCCGAGACGCATGATGCACATCGAAGGTAGCAAAACACGGCAAGTGAGAAAATCAGCGTGGTTTTGTTAGAGGGGTTAGAATGTACCGTACGAATTTGGTTCTCCGGGTTTAGAAATATACGGAGTGTTTATGGAAGTAGGTTGCGTTAGTATTGTAGGTAAGAAAGGTCCTTTAAAGAAAGTTGTTGGAGCATGAATTTGGCAACGGTAACTTCCTAAAGATTCAGTGCCGTATCATTTATTTTCAGCTACTCTGGGAATCGAAGAGAAAAATATTTCAAACTGAATAACCTAAAGTAAGAGCAAGGCTATTCAGTGCGCTTGTGTGTCTCAGACTATCGGTCCAATAATATCAGTTCAAAACAAGGATCCAATTGTCAGGGGCGTAACTAAGGGGGGGGGGGGTAGGGGGGACTCCCCCCCCCAACAGGCCTGGAAAGTAAATTCGTCGGCACAATTTTGCCGAAAATAAGCTATTGTCGGCGCGAAGCGCCGGCAAAACCTTTACGCACGAGAAGCTAAAGTATACGGCAAAACCTTTACGCACGAGAAGCTAAAGTATACGGCAAAACCTTTACGCACGAGAAGCTAAAGTATACGGCAAAACCTTTACGCACGAGAAGCTAAAGTATAAGTGTCAGGTTTTGTCGGCACGTTTCTGTACCCAATTAGCTATTGTCTGCACATATTTGTAAAGAAATCAAAATACAGAAAAATGAAAAAAGAAATACAAGGAAACACAGTTTTGTATGCATTTGTCGGCTGTCGGTTGACTCGTCGGCACATCGAGTTCCTTTTATATGTAAGAAATCAAGTTCTGTACAGTCTTGTCGGGCACAAGACAGAAGAAATCAAATGCTGTATGGTTTTGTCGGTCTTCTCGTCGGCACATCCGGTTCATTTTCATGAAAGAAATCTAATTCCGTAAATGCTTATCGGGCGCATCCTGAAAGTTTAATTTTCGTCGGTACATCGGCTTCTGTTTACACAGAATAAATCGAATTCTGAATGGTTTTGTTGGGCGTAGGTATTTTTGTCGGCACATCAGGTTCTTTTTATGCGTAAGAAATCAAATTCTGCAACATTACTAGGGTGCAACTGGAAAGTTTAAGTCTCGTCGACAGATCGGGATCTTACACGTAATAAATGAAATTCCGCAAACTTTTGTCGGGCCGTCCCAGAAGTTTAAGTCTGCAACGTCAAACATTTTTTGCTCCATTCCGTTCCTTGTCGTCAAGATTCGGCAAACCCGTTCTTATTTTGTTTGTAGGTCGTTTATCGGTTCGTACACATAAACTGCCCCTTTTCGCTGATCCGGCTGCACACCTTTCTTTCTTTTCTTGGTCGAGTCTTGGTGTGGTCATAATCAGGAAGAGTAAATGAGGGGTCCTAGTGCAATGGCGATGCTCAGTATACAGAATGTCTTTTTAACGTGAAAACTACTTCTTTTGCCATAAATTTCAGAACAATTCTACTTTGTACCTACTTTATTGTGCATAGCCACTACTTTTTCTGACGGACAGATTTGTGATTTCACAGCTAGCTTTCGTTTTATTTCGGATCGCAAAGAGGCGCTCTGCTCACCAGCGTTTCCACAAAACTTCGCCTGCAGTGTATTTCCTAGTATTCTCTGTTTGGAAGAACGGTAATTCAATTAGTTGAATTAGTAAAGTTGTTGAATCCTGAATCCTGAAGTTGGCGTTTTAAGCGTGAGATTCTGGGGGTTTAAGCAAATTAAAAGCTAGAATTTGTATAGTAGGTACAGATCAGTTTTTTTTTCCGGAGATAGGCAGATTTTAAAAATTTCGCCTGCGGTGCTTATTTTAACTCAATCTGGATAGGCTACAGTCGCTGGAAGCGTCACTTTTTAGCGAAAGATGAAACGAAAAGCCAAATATGTGAATTTAAATTTACGAACTTGTGTTAAAGGAATAATAATAATTGATGCATCACAATTAGTTTTATACAAAGTTTCGCCTGCGGCGCATTTCGTAGTAGGCCTATTCTCTATTTGGAAGAACGGTGTTTCATTTATTTAGCGTTTTAGGATTGAAGTTCTTGGGAGTTTGAAACACATTTAAAGAAACATATTGATATGGTAGGTACAGCACAATTTTTTCGCCTGCGGTGCTTACTTTCAATTTTTTGGGGCATCGTCGTTGAAAGTGTCACTTTTTGGAGAAAGTTGAACGGAAAAGCCGAAAATGTGAATTTGAATACGAATTTACGTTAAAAAAATAATCGCAATTGGATAACAATTCGTTTTACACCGGTTCTGTTCTATGCTGTCAGGATGCGGCAACGGCGCGTTTTGTCGGCACATTTTTTAGTGCGTCGGCAGAAACTAGCTGCTCCCCCCCAAAGGTACAGCCGAGGGGTTACTCACTTGGTAGGCACCACTGCAAGACTCGGGGGGCACCGGCTCGGCGCCAAAATGGATTACAATCCATTTTGGGAGCGAGCAGCCCCTCAAATACAGCGTTGCTTATCTACTTGTAGAGGCTTTGTGGCCTTACTGTTTTTGCAGTATAATATTATTATTACATAGCGCCTGTACAAAATCGTCTTTCCCACTATAGAGAATCACTCGACGACGGAAATTCCAAATACGACACAGTGCTTTTACAGTATTTAGCGTACTCTTTAAATATTCTTTGAGCCCAAGCTGACTTTGAAACATTTATTCAAACAATGTTTACAACGGATACGTCAGCTATGATTCTTCATCAGCGATATTTCGGCCCTTCTTGGCAAGGGTCCTCGTCAGGCTGTCAATGTTCTTTGCTTATGATCTTGTTTTCGGCTCATTTTGTTTCTTTTCTTTTTCATATACCTTTAACAGTCCGTCTTCGGTAGCAAAACTGCAATCACTCATTGATTCATTCATCTCAACATGGTCATCAATTATCTTAGCGACCAGCACAACCTTATAAATTAAATACAATTATCGCTTAAAATACGAGAAAAATATTTGTCACGCACCGCTCACGTAAGATACTGCGCACTTATTATGAAGGGTTAGTTCCCATGCGCAACATTCCCATAGGCCTCGGGTCCCAGGATTTTTTGTTACGTGTGTTTTTGCGACGGAGCAAAAAAGCCCCGCTAGCAACCGAAAATAGCCTGCGGAGAAAAAATGCCTGTGTAAGCGAAGAGAGGGGATACAGAAAAAAATGAAGCGGGTTTCTATTCGGTCTAGATATTTCGATATACGAGTTGCTAAGGAGCTTTATTTGCTGTGGCAGGATTGACCGGGGTTATGTTATATAATTCTACAATTGATAATATCTCACATGTTGCCTATAGGAGCTGTTTTTGCAGCAAAGGAATATTTATTCAGGCGATACAATCATGCGTTCTTAAAGGCCACCTCACACCACATATTGTTTGTGCTAAGATGTTCTCAGGTAGTTGACCACTTTAAAACATGGCGGGAAAATTACGCAAGGAACGACGGTTTTTAGCCGCTTTCCATGTCACTTGACATGGATGACAATCTTGGCGAAATTTGCATAACCGTCTTCGGACCGACAAGATTATCGGAAATGATGGTCGGGAACCTGATGTGATGCCTAACGTAAAGTAGAGAGACATAGTAAGGCTACACTCTGTAATATTAATAGAAGAGATAGAATACACTTATGAAGTGTTTAATAGAATAATAATTTCCCCTCCGTACAATACTTGGGCCGAAACATTGCTGTCAAAGCATCGTCGATGATGTATCCGTTTTATGCATTAATTAAATATATGTCACAAGATTTCCGGTTCTCCTCTTCAACTGCCCCCCACATTCATCGGATCCGGTTCGGACTTGATTAGGGACATTTGAGACAACGCGGCCTTTCCAAATATCAAGTTGCATTAAGATCCAATCACCCGTTCGAAAGTTATACATACCTCAAGATTCGGATTCCTATCCCCCCCCCCCCCCCAGGGGTGATCGGTTCAGGGAAGTGACTATTTCCAAGTTAGTTTGGGCTTGGTCGGGTCTCTGATACGCCTGCCATGTTTCATCGTCCTAGCACTTCTAGAAGTACCCTAACTCGAGAACAGTGGACCGACCGAAAAGTAATCGATATCTGGAACTTGACCGAAGCTGCAAGTGCCACAAAAAGGAGGAAACTATTAGTAAGCGGAAAACAGATTTTCTACCGAAAACTTCCTGGTTTCTAGGACGAAGTGCGTTTTACATAATTAATCCGAAGCAAAAGGCTCAGTATGACAAACTAATACTTAGCAAGAAACGCGAAGGGTACTAAACGCAGCAAAGACTGGTGTCAACATTCCATCGCTAACAACTTTCATAAACTGTTTCAGAATTTTTTACATACTGGAAACATGTGAATGCGTTCCGGTACCCTGTAATTTCACCCCTGCCCTTACAGAGTTTTGGCGGGAAAAAGAAAACCGGATTTACTACCGAAAAAAGGATCAATGTGATTCTGACATCATTAACCCAAATTGACGGCTCAGTTTCATAAGCTAATACTCAACTGGAAACGACAGAACGGAACTGAACGAAGCAAAAGTTGTGACAACACTCCTTGGCTAATAAACTTCATAAACTATTAAAAATAGTTTTAAACAAGTGAATGTGTGCCTTTGGAAAAATATGGGGTTACAGTCAAAATTTGTTTCCTAACAATTCGGATTTTTCATCAATCAAATGACCACTTATTTGTCTATTTACATCAACTGTTTGCTTTCCCAACTTAAAACGGGACACAGCCGTCTAAATTTGTATTTAGGCAGAACAGGTAAGGTTCCATCCCCCTTTGTGAGTGTGGGATAATTGGAACATGCTTGCATTTTTATTTGTGTCCAACATAATTCCCCAGCGTTTTGAAATGATAAGTAGATTGAGTGAACATCAAGCAGATCTATTTAGTTGGTAATAGTAACATAATTAGAGATAATTCTGAAGTTTATTATGAAAACGTTTTGAAATGGTCTAGATCAGTGGTTCCCAGCCTTTTCCGTACATTACCCATAATCCAGGTTCAAAAAGGTTGTATACCCCTAATCAAGGATCAAAAAGGTTCCGTAAACGTTTTTTTGACGAATCATTGTTTTACTATTTTTTTAACCACGATCAGAACGTCAAACAAAACCATATTTATTGTCATCCCTCATCAGTGATAAGGACTGTAAATCTGGTCTTGAGGACAATACTCAAATAGAGTTAGGAGTTTAGGAGACAGGAAAACGAATGAAGCGAGATATTAAAGCTATAGACTAACTTGATTCTGGGAACCACTGGGTCTCTCCTCTCGTACCCCTTTGGGTACGCGTACTCCCGTTTGGGAACCACTGCTCTAGATCAAACATAATAGAAATTTGCCCTAAATTAATCTTAGCTTTTTCTTTTATGTTGTCGTGATTGTATACTTTAGTGCTTATTAGGTTGCATTTGACAGTGCAAAACATTGCTGACTTGTCCGTTTAGCACTATCAAATACGATTCGCAGTCAGCTTGGGCTGAAGAAATATTTAGTAGGTTGTAACTGTAAAACTCCGTATCGTCGATTTATTCACGCGTAAAATACATACCTACTCCCAGAAACTGCTGTGCCCCGGAATACAAATGCCAAACCGCAAATCGGATTTGGTCCCTTTCAAGTGAGTAAGAGCCTGATTCTCATATCTGACTTGTATTCAGTTCAATACAAATATTTTATTGACCTCCAAGATCGGAGAGTATAAAATTAAATAAATACAATCAAATTGTCCCAACGTGTAATACTACAAAAAAAAATCTGGCCAAAGAATACTAAATATATAGTATTTAGATTTGTGTTAAGACATTTCTGATCATCCTTCGACAAAAATTTCCTGAAAAGCAGAGCTGCAACATCACTTACTTAGAAACCGAATAGTAGAATGTTGGAATAATCTCCCAGAAAGTGCTGTGAATGCCGAAAATATCAACCAGTTCAAAGCAGGTGTCGACTACCACCTGGCTGAAATTCAATTTAGTGCATAAAGTGTCCGAGAAATGTATAAAGGCGAAAGCCTTATTATTATTATTAATTGTTCTTACTCCAACTTTTGGAAGCTGTTTTCATGCTCAGATATGAAAGAGATTTGCGAATCTTTTTACAAATATGTAAAGTATCTGCTGAGGGTTCCACCTTGGACAAGCAATAGCAGACTGTCTTGAAAGTATGGCGTAGCAAGACCTCTTTCTGTTTTTCGGGAAAGGCGAGAGCGCTTCAGGCGCAGCCTTAATACAGCTCAGCAGATGCTTTACTCAGTGTAACTTATGTCAGTGTGTGTGGTTTTCTTTTTAAAGGACACCTGAATGAAGAGTACCAAGTATCATCCCTATCTGTATGACGTCCGGTTAACATTGCCTGCAGAAAACCCAATCCAAATACGAAATACCGTTTCCAAGCTATGATTTTTGCTCCATTTTGCATCTGTCCTTATTTCAGTAACGAGCAATTTTAGAAAGGAACAAATGTCTCCAATCAACCCTTCTTCTGGAATATTTTTTAACCAGATAAGCCCAACGTATATATAGAAGAAATTCCAATACGATCATGCCAGCGCTGTACAAGATTTGAATGAATTGCCCTTTTTGTCTTGGAGTCTGCATGTGCAAACCTCCGGAAACAATCATCCCTATTTTGAAAACGTCACGCCCAGGAGAAGAATGCTCTCCGTGTCCATGTCTGTAAATGCATTCTCCATGGTGTGTTCAAGTATGGTTTCATTGTTCAGGTGTCCTTTAAGCTTCGTGTGTTCTTCCGTAATTTCTGTTGTCAGTAATGTTCTTTTCTTTTCTTTTATTTCTTTCTTTCTTGATGTTTTCTTCTTCTTCATTTAATTACTCCGTCTTTTTGGACGTTCGTGCATCATGATGGGAAATAAATCTATTGTTATTATTACTTATGCTGCAACATATTGTCTAATTATTCAGTTGATTTAATTTAGTAGCCGAACTTTTCCCTCACAATTCTTATATCTGCTGTGGACATCCTCCACCTTTATCTCTTCGGTTCTACTATGGGCTGAAAATAAACTCTTATTATTATTTTAAAAAGCAGTCGTAGGCGTTTTTTTTATCCTTTTTTACTGTTTCCAGTAAAGTAGTTAAGTTTGAAGAGTTTGAATATGTATTTTAGTAGCTCAAACGGAAGATGTAAATTTGTATATAATGAAAATAATTTTTATGTTTTATCGTGTTGTCTTTTGTCCTTGTTTGTGTGCCAGTAAAATAGCTGGGGTTGATGACTTGGTTTGTGGAGGTGTGTCTAGTTGAGGATCTTTATTTTTTATTTTAAGTGTTTACAAACGTTTTAATAGTTTAGATTAGTTTAGTTTAGATAGAGGTTAGAATAGTTTAGACAAAAAAAATAGTTTAGATTAGTTGTTTAAAGAAAATGTAGTTAAAAATATTTCAAAATTTAAATGAGAGAATTAACTTCCAAATATTAGGGGGGAAGAATAGTAAATAAAATATGGGAGTGCAAGTTAAGGTAGGTAATTAAGGTAAATAAATCTATTTTTCTTGAACGACGAAATGACACAACCCATGGATTGACAATGGTCCTAGGCTGGCGTCTGTCGGTTCTACCTCACCTCTCCAAGATCTCTCCCCTACATCAGATCAGAAGGATGCTGAAGTTGGTCTCGGAAGATTCTTATCAATCTGACTAATGACCAGGGTAGAGGGTAGCCAATGGGTTTACGACATCGTTGTTTTCATATCTCAGACAGGTGCGGTTATTAACAAAAAGGTAAGCAAAATCATCTGAGTATCTGGACAGGTCATTCCTCAAAAGACGGTTGTAAAATATTGTGACTTGCCCGTTTTCTTGTCTGGGGTAAAGAAAATCATGAATCAGACACTGCTGGTCTGTTTGCAGCGGTGTTGAGACGGGGGCCGTAAAGACTTCAGGGTTTGGTCACCTACGCCTAGGTAGGCGACACAATAACTACCAAGAAGGCGTTAAAGGACACCTGAACAATGAAACCATACTTGAATACACCATGGAGAATGCAGACATGGCTACGGAGAGCATTCTTCTCCTGGGCGCGACGTTGTCGAAATAGGGATGTTCGTTTCTTTGCACATAGTGAGTCCAAGACAAAATGCGCAATTCATTCAAATCTTGTACAGCGCTGGTCGGATCGTATTGGAATTTCTTCTAGATATACCTTTGGGCTTAACTGGTAAACAAATATTCCAGAAGAAGTGTTGATTGGAGACACTTGCTCATTTCTAAATTGTTCGGTGCTGAAATAAGGACAGATGTAAAATGGAGCAAAAATCATAGCTTGGAAACACTATTTCGTATTTGGATTGGGTTTTCTGCAGACAATGTTAACGGACGTCATACAGATAGGGATGATACTTGGTAATCTTCATTCAGGTGTCCTTTAATGACCAATCTTGTGATATCTAGTAGATCTCCGATTATTTTTTATTTTTTTATTTTTTGTGAACGGTTTTCTGGAACATTGAGTGGAGAGAGAGAACATGACAAATAAAATGTATTAAGAGCTACAAATAAATGAAGGAAAGAGTACACGAGAGAAGACGATGTATCAGCAACTAGAAAGACAAACAAGAACGACAACAGTGGCAAGTGGAATAAACAAGTGAAATAAGAAGGCACGACTTATCAGAATCTCGAAAATATCCTTTTATGTCCCCTAGCACATTTCAGCAATTCCCGAAATGGCTTCTCTGCTAAAATTATTGGTTCTTTCTTCTAAGCTAATTTTTAATGAGCCAAAATACAAATAGGCAGAGAAGAGATTATGGGCAGATTAAAATTTAATTTTTTGTGGAATATGTTTTAGGCTACAGAGTCTAACTATCACTGATATAGCATGTCGGAATACTTATAAAGCCATATCCTGGCCGTTCCCCGACGACTCCTAGGGAAATAGGACTCCTAGGGAAATCGACGGGAATGGCGAGAATAGAGGGAGTCACTCCAGCGGACTCCCCGGATGAAAAACAACGAGAATGCGGGAAATGCTTCCAAAATGCATTTTGTTTGAAAATAAAAGATTCAGGTGGCAGAATTAGTCTGGATCCACTTTATTTTCGGTGTAATCTATTCTGATTGTTTTTACTCAAAATGTTATTATTACAAACAAAAAATTATAACCACAATGAAAAATAAGTTAAAAAATAACCAAACTGAATACTGATCTAAAAAATCCTTATTAACCATCTCTAGTGCCTGTTTTTTTCAAAAACAAGAACAACAGCAACTTGCAAAATCGATTCCCCGTCGAATCCGAAAGGGAGTCCCTTTTTGATGATGGTGATGATAATCAGAGCATTCCGCGTCCATGGGGGTCTCTGGGACAAATAACAAGACCAAAGGTTTCGATGGGATCCCAAAAATTCAATATCTGATCCAGACAACTGGGTCTGTCTTAGCCAGATCCAGTGATCACCAGACTCCTTGAACATTTTAAAAATTAAAATTCAGAAACAGATTAAGACCAAATAGCCTTATCATCTGAGAAAAACTTCCTGCCACTACCGCCAATTTCCCGATTTCGGCCAAACTCAAGAACTAATGGTCCGGCAAAAAAAGAAAGCTAAAAAATGAACTCAGGGTATCTTCTTTCCCCACTAATGAACATCTAATCAACTTCAAAGAAAAATTTAACTTATAACGAATTTTCCGACTCCAGCCGGATTCCGGTCGAACTATATGTCTGGGTAAAATATGATTGTCACACACGGATTCAGCATCTCTTCTTACCCCTAAATCGGTTGTCTAATCAACTAGAAATAAAACTTTAACTTCTACCAATTTTCCGGTTTTGGCCGGATTCCGGGCGAACTACATGTCCGGATAGAAAATTGTTTTCACACAAGTGTTCAGCATGTCTTCTTGCCCTAAATCGAACATCTAATCAACTTCAACTTCAACTTTTAATTTTAACAAACTTTCCGGTTTGGGCCGGATTCCGGGCGAACTACATGTTCGATGACAAAATGGTTTTCACCATCGTGTTCAGCATTCTTCTTACCCCATAATCGACTATCACATTAGCTGTTTCAAAATATTTTGTTTGCCCCTTAATTTGAAACCCCTCCCCCACCCCTAAATGTAGGGCTACAAAGCCCATCTACGAACTTGACTGGTCCGACGACCCAACGAATCCTCACACCAAGTTTCATCAAAATATCCCATTCCCTTCGAGAGTTATCCTGCTTACAGACGGACGGACGGACGGACAGACGGACAACTTTTCGATGTCATAGGTATCCCTCCACTTATGTTTTGGGATCCCAAAAACGCAGAGACTCCTCAAAAGGAGTCCTCAGGGAACGGCGGGAATACGCCTTAATGGTCCATTTACACACTGCGTAAAGTCCGAGCGTATTCTACGCACGTTTTGAGCTTGAAAAGATTTCTAGCAATACGGACGTATTTAAATACAAAACGGACCGATTTCTCTAATATGTCCGTATTACTAGAAATGTTTTCAAGCTCAAAACGTGCGTAAAATACGCTCGGATTTTACGCAGTGTGTAAACCCACCTTAAGACTCAGTTCCAAGAAGCAGCATGCCGTAATGACCATTAGTACCTAGAAAATCTCCAACCAAATTGCTGATCAAACAGCCAGCCGTCCGAAGACTTCAATTTCTCGGATGAAAGTCTAGATCAGGCGGAATCTTAGGGCATGGACCCATGGGGTGTCCAGTATAATATTTTTAGTTGCTCAATCCGAAACCAGGCAGGAGGCGTCGTTTAAACAGACCATCACAGGCCTGGAATTTGTTATTCAACCACTTTTGGCAGCAGCCTTAATTTTGTAACCATGTCTAGGATTCATAACCAACTCCAGTTGAGGTCCAACGCCAACTTCATCAGCCACATAAATAGGAAATAATAATATTAATGTTGTGATTGGTGGCTGAAAATCACGATTATTTTTGTTCTGTATGGTACAATCAGTCTGTTATTTGCTTACATAGTTTAAGCACGCTATTTGGCTCTGTGCCACGATTTGTGCCTATTTTCGTAATAAATATGTCAATCAATCAGGTACCATGTCACAGACTCCTTCAGGAATAGGAGGAAAAATAAGAAAACTAATCGACATCGAGGGATACCTCCGGCATCCGGAATTGTTTTTCTGTCCGATTTTTCATCGAGGAAAATTGTTTATTTACACATTCTCGGAATCACCGGATTCCAGCCGACTATCCATCCGAGGATAAGAATGAGCACATACCTTGATTACTCCGATGCCTACCCTTTAATCAGCTTGATTGGGCAATCTTAAGATGAAGAACCAATCCACCAGAAAGGCGAAAAGGGTCTTACTACCTAGATGGCCTGAAGCCACAACCCACTGAAATAAGAACATTGCAGCTACGGACGACAACTGCGAGACGGTAGACTATAACATTTTTCATCAAAATCACCAGTTGTGGCAATTTTGGACCCACATTTTTACCATTTTGGTATTACGATTGGTACATAAACATACAAAGTATACAGCAACAGCAAAGGCTTTCGCTTCTAAACAATTAAGATGTTATTAAAAATATATATTTATATACAATAATAAGCATGTCATAGGTCATCGCTATCATTCGAAGTCGCCTGAAAGTCTTTAGCAGAGAGAAATAGCTATTAAGGAACTTGCTAGCTAACCTTGGAGGGTTTAATTTTGGAGGAGGAATGGTACATTCACTTCCTGAAATTCCTCTCTTTGTTTTCTTTACTTCTGCGTTTCTTTCGTTTTCTGTTCCTTTTTTTTATCTACTTCCTTCTTCTGGTTTTCCTTTAATTTTTTATTTTATTTCTACTTTAATTTCGGGTTGTACTTTTGTGAGGCATACACACGTGTTTCTAGGCCAGCAAGTCAAGTTGTGTCCAATGCTGTCGTATTTTTAGTATTTAATAAATACTTGAACAGTTTACCTAAACTGGGGCAATACCGAGGGGTTACACACTCCCCGACACTTGCTGTACACCCTTTTCCGGCACCGACCGAAATCGTAGGTGCCGTCCGTAATTTAGCCGACTCATCTTTCAAACACTTTTAAAAATGCTTATTTGGATGTTTTAACACGTAGCGATTGGTGCTGGCACTGAACGGGCACCTGCTGTACACCAAAGTCTAGAGTGGACAATCCCTTGGAATTGCAGAATGGAATGTCTCTGATTGTGTACTATTTACTGCTTTCTCGCGTCAGACCTCTAAGCCTCCGGCATCTTCAACCAACCACAGTTTCGGTTTACGATTTTTAGCACGGTTAGTTAACTTCGTATCATGCAATTTTGGGATAAACGGTAAGGCGAAAACCCTGAACACCCACTCTGGTCTCTACAGTACACCACGCACTGTACGCTGTTTTTGTTTGTATCTATAAATCTCTGACCACTTTAAATTTCAGCTTTGCTGTCAAGAAATCACAGAGGTTTCGACTGTTTTAAGCCTCTCTTCAGGCCCATTGGCTTCGGACAGATACACGGCAGAATTTACATTAGCGATCGTTCTGACTAATCAGCTTGACGGAAATCATGACCCACCAAAAGACCAACGTAGTGCTGCTCGGGGGGCTTACATGTACCGCACGAAATTAAAAATCGACCGACAGAGGGACAGAGCAACCTGGCATCATAGGTACGACGAGTCCAGATTATGCTGCAGCATTTCTTAAATGAGGGGTATTCTACTTACTCTCTTCGTCCTCCAACACTTGCAATAGAAGGTTCGACGACAAGAGTTGCTCCCATAAAGTTTGTTCCTAAAAGAAAATCCTCATTTTATGACAGTTTTTTTTTTTCATAAAAAGCACACATTTGGTCAACAAACGTTCTGACTTTTTCTTCTCGCCCATCGCTGTTTTAGGAATAGGCTGGTTTCCCGAACTGTACGTCAGTTCAATTTTTTCACAGAAGACGACATAATTCACTTTTCTGGCCACACGATAAGACAATCAATCGGTCAATCAATTTCAGTCACATTATGTTTACAAAGAAACAAATCAAACTGAGCAGAAAAAGGAAGGAAAAAAAGAGATCAAACTAGGAGAAACAAAATTAATAAACTAACATAAAAAATCCGCAAGCGAAAGATCTTCCACAACTAAAGAAAAAAATTATGTTTAAGGTAAGAAAAAGACTTAGAGACGCCGTGACTTGAAACTGTAAAGCTGTAATCGACAGTCAAAATAAGGAATTAGTTTAAAAATAAACAAGTTTCCCTGATCTTACGGTTTAGCCTATAGAAATAAATAGTTTAACAACCATTCAAAAGTACTTGGAGGGAAAGAAGGTATTGATAACAGTTACACCATTTACGCTTTAATCTACTAAAGCACTTAAAAAAAATCGACCACCTTGGTTATTTTTACTTTATTGGAGGTGTGAAGAATACCCAGGATAACCACTAAGAAAATGCCCCCCCCCCCCCCCCCGTGATCCGAAAGTTGCTGGTATTGTCTCAGAAGATGGACCTCTTCCTCTATTTCATGACGTAAAGACTGTCCATGGATACCGGGAGTTGGATGACGGGTTACCGACTCCCCAACGTCTGCTATACACCCTTTCCCGGCACCAACTGAAACCAGCGGTGCTGATGATATCCCTGGCGATTCCTTTACGCCTCAACCGATGCCGGCTGGCGTCAGCCGGGGCCGGCACCAGACACTTACTGTACATGAAAATCGGGAGTTGGCAACCCACCGGCGTTTACTGAATCGTCGGGTGGTTATTCACTGTAATCGACACTCGAATGTAAGAAATCGCTGATGTTTTTTCTCTTTTCAGAATCTGAGATTACAAATTAGCTCATAAGTTCGTTCCGCCTATTATAACTTCCGGTAGCTTCTCCGAAACAAAAAAAAAGATCCGAAAAACTAAAATTTTGTGAAACATCCACCTGCCCATTATTTTTTACACATCCAACTTTTTCCTGAACTTTTTTTCAACGGAATATAGATATTATCAAAAATGAGGAAGCTATGTGCCAGGTATTGCTAAATTGACGGATTTGGGCGTACATTTGGAAAGGGCACTGACTGAACTGACCAGGAGAGGACATAACATAGTCGGCCACCAGGTGTACTCAGGAAATCCGAGTGAACAACCCCTCCGCCATGCGGCTACTACTTTGAAAATAAACTGAAAATAATTCAGATGGGAAAATTAACAAAAAAGGATTTTTGATAAATAAATGTCATCATTAACGAGCGATGAAAAGATTCAGTCTGTTAACAAATTATGTTTGTCAAACTGGCTATTGAAATGTTCATGTTCAAAAGAACTACCGTCAAGTGAAGTTTTTACGTGATGTATCCTATTCGTGTTTATCGCGAAACGAACGCCCGAGCCCAAGCGTTTTTGTTTAGCTGTTCAACCTCTTGACAAGTCATTTCAAGTAGACCCCAGCATTTTGCCTTCTGCATACAAAGTAATTTAGCAAGTGCAAAAAGCGCCAAAAAATTCGGCATGTGCCCAAGCATAATGCAATAGCACAGGGAGCGAATCTGGTGCTTGCAAAAACATTACATGGAGGGAGCGATAAATTTCATGTAGATTTGCATAAATTTGCGCGTAACAAGAGACATTTAATGCTCGTCACGTGAACGGCAATTTGCCAGACGCTAGCCAATCAGAGTGCAAGGAAGTCTTTTATAATCTGATGCAAGTTATCAGTTTGGTGACAATTGTCGATTGCGTTTCCGTTAACTAGTAAGTTTTGCAAAATGCTGAGAAGAACTGAGGGGTTGCCCACTCCCCGGCACCGGCTGTGCACCCCGACTCGGTAACCGGCAGGCACCGACGGGCACCGGCAGGCACCGACGGGCACCGGCAGGCACCGACGGGCATCGGCAGGCATCGGGCACCTGCTGTGCACCCAAAAACTGAGTGGGCAACCCCTCGAGAAGAACTGGGGATGTACATCTTTTCTTAATTAAATACAAATGGCGTTCAAGAAATATAGCGAATGACATGCTATTATTTGACGGTATAGTGTTAGCTAATAGTCCGAGTAGTTACACAAATATGGACACTTAAACACAAAATATTTTGAAGTGGAAACCGAGCTGAAAACTTGAATGGAAGGTTTGCTTACCCTGGTGTACTCAGGTTGCCTATGACAAAAACGAATTCGAAAGACCTTCCACCTAACATAAACTCTTCTGGTAGAACGACTAAGAGCGTGTTCCACCCTACTTACCGTAGTTACTACGCATGACGTCACGAATTCTGGCTTTTTGCCGTCAAGGCTGGAACGATTTTTCTATTTTCCAGCAGGATTTCACGCCAGGGGTGAATCCGACCAATCACGTTACAGAGAGGCGTAGTTACTACGCTTATTACGCTCCCGAGCATGGTAAGCAAATAGTAACTATTATTACTATTCCGACAAGGTTGGAACGGTCAGCGTAGTAACTTTTTGTGAGGATGGAACGGAAATATTAACCAATAGTAACTACTGTTAGAAGGGTGGAACACGCTCTAAGTGCCATTCAAGTTGCCCGACAGCATCTTTAACGAAGGCATGTCCCTCATTTTCGAACTCCATAAACTTCGGGATTCTGGGCGAACTACCTGTCCAGCGAGAAACCAAATTTCACATTCGGATTCAACATTTCTCCTTACCCCTAAATCGACTACCTTATCAGCTTTTAAGAAATATTTTATTTCGCCCCTTAATTTGAAACCCCCCTTCCCTAAATACTTAGCTACGGAGCCCACCCACGAACTCGACTACGAATCCTCACACCAAGTTTCATCAAAATATCCCATTCCTTTCGAGAGTTATCGTGCTTACAGACGGACAACTTTTACGAAGTCATGGGTATCCCTCCACTTACGTTTTGGGATCCCAGAAAGGTACAACTCCCAATAAGCTAGGCCTAGCCATCAAAGCTCCCGACTTTTCCCGGATTCAATAACGTTGCCATTACTGTATAGCTAGTATAACTGTTGCTAGCTCTTTATAATGAATGAAATGAACGAAATATTTGATTGCAGATCAACAGTACAAAGGAGGACAAAGATGGAATATGTGAAAAAAAGAAAAAAAACGACTACAAAAACAAAACAACATTAACCTAGATACAAAATCAAATGGTTGTTCCGATGTGTGTAACCCAGTCATACACAAATCCTCAATTTTTGGGCATGGTGCCCATACGTTAGGGCACCATGCCCTGGAGCATAGGCATGGTACTCCTGTGAAATTTGGTTTAACTGAGACTGGTTACATACCTAAATAGGGTCTTATTCCTGTCCCGGATCAAAAGATACCTGATTTTACTTTCTATCCAACCTCATTTTCCAATGTTAAAGCACTCCCAAGATACATAGAGTTTTTTGGAGGCCGCTTCTCTTCTAGTGGGTTTATCCTATCCTTTTTCAGAAAATTGCCGCAAAGTAGCATGCATGAGGCAAGCATTTGAGATTGTTTGCCTTTTCTTGTATTTATTTTGAGTGATTTTTTTTTTTACATTTTTTTACTCTGACTTTTGACTTTTTGACAACATGGAAAAGGATTGAGTAACCTAGTGGCGACCACCTGGAAAAGGATAGAGTAAACCCACTGGGAAAGAAGTGGCCTCCACAAAACTCTCTGTATCTTGGAAGTGCTCTAACATTTTGAAATTTGGAAAATGAGGTTGGATAGAAAGTGAAATCAGGTATATTTTGATCTAGGACAGGAAGAAGACCCTATTTAACTATGTAGCCAGTGTCAGTTTAACCAAATTTCACAGGGGTACCATGCCCATGCTCCAGGGCATGGTGTCCCAACGTATGGGCACCATGCCCATACGTTAGGGCATGCCCAGACGTTGGGCACCATGCCCAAAAATTTAGGGTTTGTGTATGACTGGCAGGCCTGTATCCAGGAATGTATTTCGGGGGGGGGGGGGGGGGGGGGGGTGGGGGTGCCTTTCGGGGGAAGGTTTGCCTGCGGGTCGGACAAAAAGTACAAAAAAGACATAGGTCAGAGGGAAAAGCCTGTAAAAAAGACTATTTTTGTGTGTATCGGGGGCGGGTTCAACCCCCTACCCCCCCCCCCTGGATACGGCCTTGATGACTGGTGTAACCATTCTTTTTTGTAGCGTTCTTAGTATGGTAGATGTCGAAATAAGGGGCATGGTCCTTTATTTTAGAAGGTTGGCAATACAGTAATGACTCTGTAGATGTTGATACAACACCGATTTCCCCGTGCTATGAAATGTCTCGAGTAAAACCCAAAGCAATAAAAACGTAACATCTCATAGCACCTCGTCTGGGCAATAATAACTGTTTCCTGTCATTGTAAACGGAAACGTGTTAGTCGACCAGTGTGGGAAAACTGGAACAGCCAAGTGGCCTGGGGTATTTTTTTTTATAGAATTTCCATAATTCCTACCCGTTTTATGGCAGTATATTCGGTCGATTCCTTACAGAAACAGGTCAATCCCAGGTATGAGCCGCCTTCGAGAGGATATCACGTAGGGATGCTTTGAAGCAAAATGGGCATTAAGGCGCCTTCAGACTGATACGTAAAGTCTGACGTTACGCTTCCGTAATCTCTTATGTTACGTCGACTCTTTCACACCTCCAGTGGACCCATTCAAACTGACGTAAGAGTACAAATGAACAATTTATTTTATTTTAGTAATTTTTCATCAGTTTTGACGAAGAATAAGAAAAGGAAAAGATGCAAATGTTCGTGTTTCAGTAACTAAATACTATCTACCTTTTTTGGAAGTAATTCAGAGCAATCCTGGGAACTTGACAGAAAGTCATAGCAGTCTACATCGGTGCAACGGTATTCGAAACTGAACTGTCACACAAACTGCTTTGATTTGAAACCCTAATTTCAGTCTGCTAACTGTCCCCAGATTCATAAGGATGCAGTTTTCTGACGCGCTACCATTACAAAATGTGGTAGTTCGGAATTCTGCGCAGAGTAGTAGACAACTTGTGCTGTTTTGAGATAATGTGACAAGGATGCTATTTTTTCTATCATAAATCCACGGTCGCTCTTGGGAAAATGGGCGATCAAAGCTAAATCCTTTTTATTTAATTTCTCCTTCATCTTCTTACTTTGCCTTGCGTTACGTTTCTTAAGTTCAACAAATTTCAACTCTGGAATTTTACGTTATGGAGGAACACTTTTACGTTAACGGAGAGTTACATAAGCTTCTTACGTCTACGTAGCGTCCGCCAGTGTGAATGGAGCCGTGAGAGCCTTTTTAAGTCTGAAGGGACCTTAATCGTCTTTTTTCTGCGGGACTAGACATGACTCACGATTTGCAGATCGTGAATCACAATCAGCGTGACGCCAAAATGACTTTGTCCAGAAAAATTCGTTTTTGCGGTAAATGTAACCAGCCTGTACTAAACGTAAATACTACTATGGGAACTCAAGGGAAGTGGTGTTTGTGAGTGAAACCAAGAGCACGAGAGGGCCTACCAAATTAACAGAATCGCCCCGTTGCGGTCCCTTGAAGAACCCGTCTTACCTGAAGTAATCCAATATCAAATGTTTTTAACTTTCAGCTCACCACCCTTGTATTCCAAAATGACCCAAAATCATCATTAGAATAACTTGTACCATGACCTGATTCTAACAGTAGGATATCTAACAAAGCTGCGCTTATCTACGTCATTATATGTACAGTGATCTAGGTGGACGCCCGCATTTTTTGCAACTTCATTTGGACCTTTCAGACAAGGGCCCACCCAGAGGCGTTACTAGACAAAATGCTTGGGGGGGGAGGTATTTACCGACTGGCTGGTCATTTTTACCGACTGTTTTAGCTGCCTATTGGTGAGAAAAAACGACTCTGTTGACGAAGAATCCAGTGATTTTAAGAAAAACTACTATTTCTCAGAAAAATCGACTATTTTTACGAGAAACCGACTGTTTTTAAGAAAAAAACGACTGTTTCCAAGAACAATCTCGGCGCTTCGTGCCGACTCGGCTATTTTATACCGACTGGCCGACAACAGTCTGGGGGGGGGGGGGGGGTACGTCCCGCCCCCCCCCCCTAGTCGTGACGCACCTGGGCTCACCTAGAATTCACTTCAAAAATCACACAAGGCGCTTTGTCCTAGGATGGCTGCACTGTCCGGTCAATGAAATGAATGAATGAATATTTGCAGTGCCCACTTGTATCAAACAGAAATAGTGGATCAAACTAACAAAAGAAAGATTTTACAACAGAAAGGAAACAACCTGGACAAAAATAAATATTCACACTTAAATGCTTATATATCACACTTAAATAATCACACTTAAAGGCTTAAATGCGGCAATGACCGTTTCTACACAAAAGGTCGAGTTATATGTTGGTCTATAAACAGAAATAGTGGGGAAAATGAACAGAAGATGGATAAAAGAAAAGAAGATAAACAACTTGAATGAGAGTAGATAACCACACTTAAAACGCTTCAATGTGGGCGATGACCGGTTGTACCCAAAAGGCTGAGTACCCAACCCCTCGACCCACAGGCCAACGACCAACATGTGGCCAGATCGCTACAAAGATGGAATTCGCATATTACGGACTAACGTGTTTGGAACTTGATGAACAGAATGGCCACGGCAGTAACTCGAGGGGCTATGCACTACCACTGAGCTGGGACATAAATACAAGAACATTCCAAGAATGTTACAAATATGTTAGATATTCAGAAACCACTACCTTCGACCGAAATGAAGCAGTCCCGCACTTGGCTGATGGGGACCTAACAGGATATCTGCAAGGGATTCGGGACGTCCGGCATTTCAAGAACGATCCCTTTCCCTGCAGTGACTTGCCCTTACAAGACCTGCACCCACCCACCAAAATAGGCCTGAAGTTGTGCGTTTTAATTTGTGTCAACACTTTTCGTGATACTTCTCTGAATTTTAGAATTCGTTGGCCGTTGGCTGTGTTATTCAACCCTAAGACAGTCAAGTGGGGTGATAAAGAACTAATTACACAAAGCAAAGTATTTCATTTTAGTCTTGGTTCTCTTTTGATAGGGTACTCCGGAAGGCCATGAAAGTATTGAAAACTGTCATAATTCAACTGTTGGCGTAACCTGCCGTAAGAGGGAACAGAAGAAACTGAGCCAAATATTCAAGAGAATAACAGTTGCTGGCTTTATACCTTGTGTCAAATTTCTATTTTGTTTGATTTGTTTCCGCTCGGTACGGCGCAGAAATGATGATTTTATTTACAGACCGTCAAAATAAACACAAGGCACGAAGACGGAGTAAATAAAAATGATATTTTCTGGTTCGATTTCCACCATAGGCTTTGGTGCCGTTCACGGTTATAGTCATTATGCGGTGGCCAAACAAACAAACTTCTGCTATACCACTCGAACTTCTAGCGTTTAAATGCACCCATAATAGAGAGAGAGCTTACTGAAAGGATAAAAACACTTACTACATATGAGTGTGGGTCTACATATGGGTGCCGAGAAAGCTATGGTGTATCATAAGCAGGGGCGGTTCGAAGGGCTTGGGCATGGGGGGGGGGGGGGTGAGGACTTCAAAATATACGACTGGCTAAAAACACAGCACCAGCAGGCTCAAGACATATTAACGTCATAAGTTCTAGCACGTTACAGTAAATGCCATTGTAGTAATAAAATAATAAACAAATAATTAACAGGAATTAGACGATGCCGTTCATCTACTCAAGGCAAAGTAAAGTGAGCGCCGCAGGCTAAATTTTTCAATCCGAGCAAAATTCAAGTACTCCTTTACAACTTCTACCTTTTAATGTAGTTTAGACCCCAAATCTCAAGCTTAAAACTGCACATAAATAATGAACACTTCAACTAAATAGAAATATGGTTGGACTACGAAAGAGCCGCAGGCAAAATTTGTTAAATCGGCTTTTATTCGGCAATATTCGACTACTTCCCACACAAACTCTTGCTTTTAACGTGGCTCAGATCTCAAGCAGCAGCTTTTTCCGTATGTACCCAAGACAAATTTGAACTGAGCGCCGCAGGCGATTTTTTTGCAATCCGACCTTTTTCTGGCATTTCTAGCTTAAGGTGGCTGAAATCTTAGGCCTAACACCTCACCTAAATTACGGGCCATTCAACCAGATAGCGAGTAGGCTACTACCAAAGACGGCAGGTAAAGTTTTGCGAAACATTTAAAGGCTGTCTACGATATCACATATGTGTTCGTGCACCGAAAACTCGCAAACGCTCCACTTTGAATCTAGACTACGAAAAAAATAGTGCAATCATCAGGCCCGTCATATTGTGCTTACAAAGCCTGTTTATGTGCAAACCTTACTCCTTAAGCCATTTAAAAAAAAAAAAAAATGTTTATTTTTAAGATAAGGAGATTTTTGCACAAAACCAGATAGGATAGTCTTGAAATGTCGCGCCGCAGGCGAAATTTTCGAAAATCAGCCTGTTTTCAGCGCCACAGAGTGAAAATCACGATCTGGTAATGGCATTTATATCACACTGACAACTTCGACGACTGTCATTCTAACAAGCTCAAAACACACGATATTTCGTAACGTAATGACTCACAGAAAATCTCTACAACGATACGACCAGAAATAGGTCATTTGCTGTCGAAATTCACCTAACTGCCTCTTATGGCAAGTTCAAAACTTACGACTGTATACTACTAGAAAATCTCTTCGTAAAATACGACAAGAAACGGGTAATTTTCAGGGAAAATTTGCGGTTCATGTCGGAGAACACAAGACTGTGAATCTGACACGCTTAAAACATACTACTAAAATCTCTATGGAACAATACGACTAGAAACAGCTCATTTGAAGACGAAGTTCGCGATTAGCTAACTGCTTTGTCTTCCTTTATCTGGCAAGGTCAAAACTTACGACTGACTCTAATTTAAGACTAGAAAATCCCTTCGTAAAGTACGACAAGAAACGGGTCTTTTCAGGCGAAATTCGCGGTTGATGTCATTATGGCAAGCTCAAACATACGACTTTCATTCTGGAAAACTCCTAACACACAACTGTGAATCTGAAAACAAACGAGTAGAAATTTCTTCGTAGCCATGCGACTAAAAAATGTGATTTGTGGGTGAAATTCACGTTTGGTAACTGATGTATGTCATTCTGAAAAGCTCAAAACATAGCGACTGTCATACAGACAAGCTCGAAACATACGACTGAGAGTAGATTCTCTGGAGCATAGGGGGTGAGTCACCCCCCCCCCGCCCCTCGAACCGCCCCTTATCAGAAGCGGACTCAAATACAGAACCACATACTATCAAGAGTCGCGGGCGTTGCGGCGTGTACCAACCGAGGTAACAACCAAGATGGTAGGCTACAGAGAACACAAATAAAGGCTTCAGCTTAGCTTCAAAAACGTCAAAACCCGAGCACCAGACAGAGATGATTTAACATACAAAAGGTGGCTGTTTAGGGGGGAGGATCCTTATTCCATAAAGGCTCCATGAAGCTAAAAGTAGACCCAAGACAGTCTCAGAAAGAATATAGCCAAGGCACAAGGTCATAGTGCTTCAGGTCAAGCAGATTTAGCAGCATGATACAATGCCAATTAGCGAACGGAACGCTATAGGGCTTAATGTAGGCTACTGTTAGAGGCTTGATACCGCTTAACACTAAAAATCCTATACTTTCTGTAAATATGGTAGCCTATATATTTAAATTTATATATGAAACTAATTTTTCTATTCATTATTATCAAAAACTGGTAAGCTTTAAGTTTGTCGCTATAACATACGCAACATGATAAATCTCGTGATGAATAATACTTACCACGTCCAACAACATTACAAGAAAACTTATACAAACGGAAAACGTGGTCATTGCTAATAGGGACTCTCTAATCGACCAAGCGACTTAGTCGGAAATTCTGTCAATACGAGTGCCGTTTTACAATATTTTCATATTCCGAGGGGTTGCCCAAGTGTACCAAGAGCCCAGTCCCGGCACCGGTTACCACGTGTTGGAACATTAAAATCAGCATGTTCAGACGTGGGAATCGCCTACTTTATGGCCAGTACCACTGGTTTCGGTCGGTACCGGGAAAGGTGTACATCAGCTGCCGGGGAGTGAGCAACCCCTCGCATATTGGTTGTTTCTAATAGTTCTGGTGGTAGATCGCTCTATGGTTTCAAAACGCGGCTTTTGGATGAAAGTGTTAAATATACCAATTTGGATACTTCATGCACAATGATACTTAGTAGTTAAATCCAAAATGTCGCGTGCTGGAATTGCGGATCCTTGTGTCTAATGTAACCAAACTTCGGACGGCGTGTCTCTGACAAGCTAAGTCCATAATACACTATTTTATTTTACTAGGAGGATTGCTTCGCTAAATTGCGGTAATCTAATGCCGTCTGCCTCCGATTTCTGGTTATCCAAGAGTCCTAGTCCACAACAGTGGTGCTTCTGCCTAAGCAGATAGCCTAGGGCTCCGACCTAGGAAGGGCCCTGAAGGAGGGCCGAAGTCGTAAATCACAAGATTACAATGTGTAACAAAAAAAGTACAGTTGGTACGTCACTATTTCAATTCCAAGTCTGCTGGTATATTTCCAACAGTAAAAGTACGTTAAATAAATAAATAAAAGTAAAGTCTGTTTTTTGCTATATTACCAAAATAAGGGCCGATTCTGTTAACTCCCTAGGAGCTCCTGATCTGTTTGTCAGGTTCTGGTCCCCAACCGTTTTAACAAAATGAATGCATAGCAACTACGTAATGTTTGGCATGCGAATCGATTCGATGACGCATCAGTTTCAAAGGTCGATAAGGAGAAACAGGTTTGCCCTTACCATTCAATTTCTCAGCAGCTTGCTCTACAGACTCAGGCTCGGCTAAATCCACAAAAGCATAGCCACCTCTCTTTATCAGCACTGAGGTACACTGAAATCCTTGTTCCTGTAGCAGGTTCCTTACAGCCTGCTCAGTAGCTTCCTGCGGCAGGTTGCCTAAATACAGTTTCGAACTCATTTAACACACCACCGAAACACTAAAAAATCCCCACTTATACAAAATCACCTAGCTGGCACAAAATTCTACTACTTGTAGTAGGCCTATGGACCTACGCCTGTCGAGGTGGCACGGAGGGGAGCCCAGCACCCACTGATTGCTGATTGGCCGGGAGAAGGTCACGTGAGGAGGCCTGGTGGTGCGTCAGCTAACTTGATTGGCGGCATAAGAAGTTTCCGATGGGAGGAAAATTAAAATGAATGAGATTGTTTATTGTTTACAATTTGCTCGAGAGCTCGCTAAGACTTTGCCAAGTTTTAACGTGTGTGTAATTCGCGAATGAGATTCACGGCGCAACGCACTGAAGTTATGCAATTTAAAGAGCAAAAAAGGGTCTTGAAAGATTTAGCGGGCTCCACGTGCGCGTAGTTGCGCACAGCTTGTTTGCGAATGTAGAATAAAGGGAGATCAAAAGTCGGCTGAACACGTATTTTTCGCTGTTGTTCTTTTCTGGCCAAAATGACATTGTGGATTTCTAACCATACTCGCAACGCGTTAACGCCTAGAAAATAAGGAGCGCTGAGTGTGTTTAGAAAGAGATGTGAGTGTGTTTATTTTTATTCGAGGGGAACAGGATTCGTCTTCGACGAAGTTTATATTTGAAACTTTTATTTGCAAGTCAAGTGTTGTAGCAAAAAAAAATAGTCGGATGTCTTAATAGTTCACTGGCTAAAAGAGCCTTTAGTTGATTTCTGTGATACTTACCGTCTGGTGGTTTAGTGAGTTTAGTGCGGACTTTTTTAGATGAATTTCAGACACCGAGTCGACCTTCCCTCCGAGCGATTACCCCCTCCTCGGCACCTGCTGTACACCTGGCTTTCTGTCACCAGCTGAAATCACCGGTGCCGGCTGGTGTCAGCACCGGCCGGGAACCATGAACTTGTCAATAAAAAAAAATCAATGAGTTGGCAATCCCTTGCTTCCCTAGTTTTGGAGTATACCGAGGGGTTCCTCACTCCCCAAAATGATGTACACCCAGTGGCGTGTGCCGCGGTGAATGCCGGTGCCGCGCCGAGGTGTACACCGGTGGCGCGGTGTTAGCGACCCCTCGGAGTATACGTGCAGAGGCTATATTCCAGCGACAGGGACAGTAAAACGCAGCTGGGTCGTATGGTGAACCAGTATAATATATCGTACAATACAAGAAACATGTAAAATAGCTTAAATTTTACAAGCCTCTCAAATTTTGATGAACTAACCTTTTTCCATTATTGGTTGACGTCGCGAAATAGCTAAGTCACTCAAGGTTTATTCGAGGGTTTATTCTAACAGTATGTCGGCAAGGATCCTCTTCTAACCACAGCCTGAAGAGAACATTGCAAGTTCTTTCTTCGAGATAAAGCCTGAAGAGGATTCTATGATTCGCAGTCAGCTTAGGCTGAAGGAAGTATAATAAACCAGCACGTGCATTCACTTTCTTCAGTTACTATTTGTTGAGTCTCTAACCTTGCTCATCCCCCTGGCCCCTTTTTGCTCAATCTGTCGATGTCAGGATTCCTAAATTCCTCCAATGAGCAAAACGAATAATGTGGTAACAACTAGCAATTTTTTAAGCTTTAGACACCCTTTTGTAAATACTTAATCTTTGCGAATATTTAGATGTCTCAATTTATCTGTGTTTTCTGTTTTGATTTAAAAGAGTTGCTGCTAAGAAATGTTCGATGCCTGAAAATTTTGACGGTAGCCCAGAACAGAGGATGATTTGTACAAAGCAAAAGCTGATGATAGATTGGGAATAAAAAGTCCGTGTTTGGGTATGGACATGCATAGTCTTGGCCCTCAATCACACCTGTCAATCTCTTTCTCTGTCCCTGCTACCCCTCCAGTTGAATATTTACCTTGTGTATTTTACCTGTAAGTTGTTACCTGTAATACCCATCTATATTTGGAGTCTGAGGGTTCAACATTCAACTGTGAACATTTCAATGCTCCGGAAAGGAAATTCCGGTAGAGTGCCATTTAGCCACTGCTTAACAGATTTTATGTAGCCTACCTTTTCCATTTGATGTTGATATAGTTTTCAAATTTAGGAATGCTACAAAGGGAAAAGGGAAATCACTGGCCGCTTTGGTGTACACTAGGAGGCACGAAGGCAGGATCGGAGGCAAAGGGGCAGGACCGGGGGCAGGGCCTAAAGCAGAAGCGGAGCACAGAGGAGACACAGGGCACTGTACACCTCGCCACGCCCAATAACTCCCCCCTCTGGATTATGCACGAAAAACTAAACGCGTAGATTTTGAACTATAGTTTTAATTTCAAAATTAACAATTGATTGTCTATATTTATAATAAATAGAATTTATTGAATGAAGTAGCTATTTAGTTTAATTTCTCGATTTTTCCCAATTTAGACTTTTAGCACTAAAAGACCTCTAACTGTTCTCGGTTTGTTAGTTTGTGACTGATGCCGCAAGGTTTAATGATGAAGGAAGGAGTCCCAAACAGGACTTTTGTTACATCTGTAATCTCAGCGTCACTTTACAGTCCGTTTAGTTTGGTGGCTGCGCAAATTCTTACCTTGCCAAGCCATGCAGTGACGCCATTTCAGTAAACCTTGGGAGAGTGCCAACAATGAATTTTGGGCTCCCATCCCAGGTTTATAACTCAGATTCAAAATTAATTACTCTTTATGGGGTAAATTTAGTCTTTTTCGAATATACCAAAAAAAGTAATGTCATCGCTTTGCATTTTGTCTTTCGAAACCTATTTAGGGGAGAAAAAACATGATTTCAGGTTAAGAAACCTAAGGCGTTTTTTCGCGGCACAATTGTAAGCCACACACTTCTGAGTGTTTGTTGCAGTGTTTAAAATGAGGCCGAGCTAACGAGCTCGTATCCCTGCCGGTCACCAATGATCAAAATTTATTGTCACGAAGTATTTTAGAAATTAAAGAACCTGAACCTGGAAACACGATTATGTGCCACAGAGTAGAATCACAAGTTGAAACTCGCGGGAACGCCGTTTTACCGGTTTTTTGGCGGTGATTTCAAATCTCTGAAAATAAAAATAAATCAGGATAGGATTTTGATAAATAGGACTTCAAGCTTACGTACTTACCATTCTGTGCGAAAAGGATACTCAGTTTTATGTCTTTATGCTTTGTAAAGTAGTTAAGTTTATTATTGGACTGGAATTTGAATTTCTAGCCAAATTCGAGCCTCAAATCGAAAGTCACATCGACAGTTGTGTGACGAATTTGATCCATAAAGAATCACAAAAATCCAGTTGGTTAAAAAAAATGTAAAATGAAAATTAAAGAAGCTCACGGAAACACAAATGTGGGCCACATAAAACCACCGAAGAAACACTCTTTTCGAGCCAAAAACACCTTGTTGGATGGCGGAAAAACGCCTACCTCCCCCCCCCCTAAAATGTCGCCTCTGAAGCCAATCAAGCATACATTAATTCATTCTTCATAATTATAATGGGCATGGAGTTCCTAAAATCACTAAAACCGATCGGCAGTCACGGATCACGGCAAAAAACCTGGACTTCCGTATAGCCTTCATTGCTTGATGTGTTTTTGTGCAGCTTCCTTTTTTCATGCACTCATTAAATCGACGTAGAACTTGACCGTTGACCATCAGAGGGATTTCAAATTCTTATTAAAATGCAGCGTACAGGTTGCTGTGCTACTCGATCATTGCACTACCTGAGCCAGGGATTCGCAACTCGAAAAAATCACCAAACTAATCAACTGAGATGTTTCTGTCTGATAACGTAATAATGGAACTATCAAACTGAAACGGTAACAGAAGCAAGTGGAGCCTTTTCCGTGACCAAAATAAGACCGGTCTCTGAGACCGATAAAACTCAGTGAGTATCTGAAAACAGGCACGCAGCTATAGGTTTGGGGGGGGGGGGGGGTCACTCTCTCTATGCAATCGGGACCGTCCCTGACGACAAAAAATACCGTATTTGTTTTGTGTGAAACTCGAGGGGTTACCAACTTCCCATATCACTTGGTATACACCCTGTCCAGACCATAAATTAGGTGACTGCTCTTTCAATGCTTTTAAATATGCTGGTTTTAATACACTAACCCGTGCTAACCGGTACCGGTTGGTGTCGGCACCTGTCGGGCACCGCGGCACCGGACACTTGTTGTACAACCCATCGCGGAAACTACTACGCTATCGACGGGATGAAGCAAAAGTGTCGATTTTTCTTTCATTTGATAACAACCAGGGCCGTATACAGGGGGGGGGTTAAGGGGGTTCAAACCCCCAGCCTCGAAACGTACAAAAATAATAGTTTTCTGTAGGTTTTAACCTCTGATCCATGTCTAATTCGTACTTTCTGGTCCGACCCGCGCCCCCCCCCCGAAATAAATTCCTGGATTCGGACCTGATAACAACCAACGAACATATGTTACTGGTTGCCAAGGGAAGAGGCGACATGAAGGAGAGACGACGTGGATCGACCTAGGGTTGCAATTATCGGCATAAAGATAGCCTGGCGGCATATTTTTTTCATCGTTATTCGAATAATATTCGCATCACATATACGGTTTATTTCAGTCTGTTGTCCTCAGATATTGTCTATTCCCCCCTCCCCCACCCACCCGTCGTCCGTGCCTCGGTCCGACAGAAACACTGGCAGCCAGTTTCCTCCATATCCTGGTAATTCTTCTGCCCAACTTTTACATAGTTTCATCCCATAATTTATTTCTGGTCATATCTTTTAAGTGTGTTAGTTAATTTATTTTGTTTTTGCGTAATTCGCAAATATTTTATTCCTCTTCTAGCTTTGAGCTATTGGAAATAAATTCGATTAATACATTCGTTTCTTTTAGCTGTAGCGTGACCAGGATCACCAAGGGCTTAAGTGCCGTTATAACAGATCTTAGCTGTCTACTCCATTTGGCCAAGATTTGGCGTCATATAGCTATCTGTCAGCACATGAGTTATCTCCCACAGGTGGCGTGGCAGGCTTCGTGCCACGACGACAATGTACGCGGCAGGCACGGCAAATTGGTAAGGGAGCTATAACACGTATTTACTTTCAAAAACTATACCCTCAATGCCGTATCTATTTATAGCTCCGAAATGCCACCATTTTTGTTTACAGCTTTTCCGGGCCATACACCGATACTGTACCGCCACGCCAAGAACAAATAATCAGATAGAACCTCCGCCTCCCTGTCTCTGTAACATGACCATACGGAGTCGAGTATTTTGCCGTACCCTACCCGACGCAAACGGTTAGGAGCTACGCGCACATCAAGGTTCGTTCTTCTACAAGTAACTATAAAGAGCGTGTTCCATCCTACTTACCGTAGTTACTACACATGACGTCACGAATTCTGGCTTTTCGCCGTCAAGGCTGGAACGATTTTTCTATTTTCCAGCAGGATCTCACGCCAGGGGCGAATCCGACCAATCACGTTACAGAGATGCGTAGTTACTACGCTTACCACGCTCCCGAGCATGGTAAGCAAATAGTAACTATTAGTTACTATTCCGACAAGGTTGGAACGGTCAGCGTAGTAACTTTTCGTGAGGATGGAACGGAAATAGTAACTAATAGTAACTATTGTTAGAAGGGTGGAACACGCTCTCAATGCCGTATCTATTTATAGCTCTGAAATGCCACCATTTTTGTTTACAACTTTTCCGGGCCATACACTGATACTGTACCGTCACGCCAAGAACAAATAATCAGATAGAACCTCCGCCTCCCTGTCTCTGTAACGTGACCATGCGGAGTCGAGTATTTTGCCGGACCCTACCCGACGCAAACGAGCAGAGGTTAGGAGCTACGTGCACATCAAGTTTTGTTCTTCTACAAGTAACTATAGAAAGTTTTCGGAAACTTGCGTGAGACCTAAATACCGTACGCTAAAGTTGTAGCTCACGCTAAAGTGATGATGCTGATGACAAATAAGGCGAAAATTTAGCGTTCGAAAAAGTGGACTCTGAGCGAAAAACGCTATTTTAAGCGTCACATACTTAGACTGTTAAGCGTGAAATTTGAGAAAAGCACCACTGTAGAGTTTTTTTTTTTTGAATTGGATTGGAAAGAATAAAGTGTACACACTGTACAAGGGTGTTTCTTTTCCGTGTAATTGGCTGCTGCTCTTCTTGACATGTTGGCGTTCCGAAAACTGAAGTTTCCGATACGTACCACCAGATGTCAGCCGAGGTACTAACGTGAGCAACAAGCCTATTTCCGAAAACTCTCTTATATCGGTGCGAAGCCGCGTAGAAGAAACTTTCAAAGTCAAAGCAGATTGGTTCTCGGGACGCGCTCCAGAGCGGGTCAGCGTGCCTCCTGCACTTTTTGCTCTGCGATGAGCAACGGCGAAGACGGAAGTAGCCATAAATAAACGTTAGAAACAAGGAGTGGCACTCGTTCCGCTCCACCACTTTAAACTTATTTGCGTATCACTATATATACAACGTATTTACTTACGAAAACTATAGGGAGGTTATAAGCACGCCATGCATGGTTTCAAGATAACGTAAACGTGTGACATTCTGATTTAGACAACTGTTAGAAGCAAGGACAGGGTGTACTACCTGTTTGTGTACCAGTATATAAAACTTATTCACTTTAGAAAACTATAGGCTCAACGCAGTGTAAATGTATGGCCCCAGAAAGTCATCATACGGAAAGCGCTGACAAAAGTTCTGCAACCAATCAACATGGGAATACCGAGTGTGTGGCGCACATACCAAGCGCTTATGCGAAGGCGTACAATCAAGCTGAGAAACGGCATGTGGATATCATCAAGGTGCACATATAAGTGACGATGAGAATTTCATTTTGGTAAAAATGAAGCAGTAATCGCGGGTTCGTGCTGGTGGCCATCGGGGTTGAGCCAACCCCCGTAGTTTCATTTCAATGCAATAGTTTGAGTGGTTTTGGCAACGTCAACAGGCAATACAGCCTTGTCGCTAACAACTGCGATTTAAAGTTGATAATACCTCAGACTAATGCCTGGCAAATGGTTAATTTTATCACCTCTATGACCTTTTTATAAGGGTAGACCCAGTTACATCCCTGTTTGCCGGTAGGCTATCAGTTTTTTTAGCAGTGTTTATTTTTCATGCCGTACGCGTTGCGAACAGTTGTTTTATCGTTTCTTTGTAATGCCCGCCAGCGACTGGATGAATATGTGGTGCCCTAGAACGCCTTAGAGTAGTGCCTGGAGAATTGTTAATTCTAGTATTTTAAGACCTTTTAATGGTGGCAGACCTTCCCCCTATCCAGTTACGCCCCTGTTCCCAGGTAGCAGACCTGTTTATGTCTTATGCCGGATGCAGAGTGATTATTTATTTTTATCATTTAATTTTATTAATCGTGTTAAGTGCCGCCAACGGCTGGACGTGTGCCATAGAATGCCTTAGATCCAGGCCAGTATCCAGGAATTTATTTGGGGGGGGGGGAAGTACAAAAAACACATAGATCAGAGGGAAAAGCCTATACAAATTGTTATTTTTGTCTGTTTCGGGGGGGGGGGGTCAACCCCCTACCCCCCTGGATACGGCCTTGCTTAGATCATTATACATTTTCAGACCTTTTTTATGGGGGTAGACCTCCCCCTTCCCAGTTACGTCCCTGTTTCCAGGTAGCAGGCTCGATATTTATTCTGCATTCCCAATGTATGGCGAAGTTATATTTATTCATTTTTTGTTTTACTAGTGTTTAGTGCCCGCCAGTAACGGGATGTGTGTCTCATAGTTATTTAATTGTTTGATTTATAACCTGTGAAAAGAACATCAAACTCAACAGGAGTATTAAAGTATCGGTCCAGGGTTGGTCACCAAAAGTAACTTCGTACACCCTGGAAAGTAACCCAAAAGTATCTCAAAGTAACCCAATGTAACCTAATGCAACCCAAAGTAACCCAATGTAACCCAATGCAATTTAACCCAAACTAACCCAATGTTACCAGAAGTAACCCTGAGTAACCCAAAGTATCCTGAAGTAACTCGTACACCCTGGTTCTTGGTGACCAACCCTGGGTATCGGTCTTAGTAAGGAGCTGCATATACATTCAACTCCTAAGAAGACGCAGTGAAGATGCACTTGACTATCGAAGTTGCCAACCCTTCAGAATGTAGGGTATGGGTGAGGAATTTAATGCTACCCGACCCAAGGCGGGATTAGGGATTGCATTCAAGTTGCCTTCGATGCCATTTTAGAACCAAGGTATTTCAAAAAGGTAATAATGAAGACTTGACGAAGAACAGGAGTGCGACAAGTTGCCTGAATCGAGGGGATGCTCACTCAGCTCAAGGTGAACAGAGGTGCCACTAATTTGGAAGCATTCTCGGATCTGCAACAGCTGACCGCGCTAAACGGATATGTCGGCTGATTTTTTTTGAGGAATATTTAAGCCCTTCTTGGCAAGGGTCCTCTTAGGCTCAAAGCCAGAAAAGTCAACCTGTGGTCATCATTTCTAGCTTCGAGCTTTAAGAGGACCCTTGCCAAGAATGGCCGAAAATAGTTACCAATGCCAGGCAGGGGCGTCACGACTAGAGGGGGCGGGGGGACGCCCCCCCCCCCGAATGTTGTCGGCCAGTCGGTAAAAAATAGCCGAGTCGGCGAGAAGCACCGCGATTTTTATGGCACTTGAGCTTACTCAAGTGCCATATAGCGATTGTAATTTCTGTCCGTCAGTCGGTCTGTCGGTCTGTCGGTCCCGGTTTTGCTAGTTCGGGCACTTCCAGATAAGCTAGGACGATGAAACTTGGCAGGCATATCAGGAACTGGACCAGATTAAATTAGAAATACTCGCTTCCCCGATCCGACCATCTGGAGGGGAGTGGAGGGAGGGGGAATCCGGAAAAATGAGGAAAAATGAGAAATTTTTAGCTTACGAACGGGTTATCGGATCTTAATGAAACTTGATATATGGAAGGAACTCGTGTCTCAGACCCTCCATTTTAAATCCAAACCGGATCCGGTGACATTGGGGGGAGTTGGAGGGGGAAACCGGAAATCTTGAAAAACACTTAGAGTGGAGGGATCCGGATGAAACTTGGTAGAAAGTACAAGCACAAGTCCTAGATACATGGCTGATATAACCGGAACGGATCCGCTCACTTTGGGGGAGTTGGGGGGGGGAGAAGTCCGAATTTGTAGTGATCCCGCGAGTTCCGTGCTTCCTGATGTGCTGAGACGATGGAAATTGACAGGCATCTCTGGGACCCGACCAGATTAAATAGGAAATCGTCAATTCCCCGATTCGACCATCTGGGGGGGGGGGGAGTGGAGGGAGGGGGAAGCCAAAATTTGAGGTATTTTTATCTTGCGAACGAGTCATCGGATCTTGATGAAATTTTATATTTAGGATGACCTCGTGTCTCAGACGTCCCACTATAGATCCGGACTGGATCCGATGACACTGGGGGGAGTTGGAGGAGGGAACCGGAAATCTTGAGAAACGCCTAGAGTGGAGGGATTGGGATGAAACTTGGTGGGAAGAACAAGTACAAGTCCTAGATAGGTCATTGATATAAGCGGACCAGATCTAGGCACTCTGGGGGAGTTGGGGGGGGGGGGGGGGGGGTCCGGATTTCTAGCGATCCCGCGAGTTCGGCATACTTCCTGATGTGCTAGGGCGATGAAACTTGGCAGGTATGTCAGGGACCCGAACAGGTTCACTTGAGAACAGCCGTTTCCCCAATCCGACCATACTGGGGGGAGTGGATGGATGGGGAGTCCGGAATCTAGTGGCGTGTATAACTTTTGAACGGGTGATCGGATCTTGATGAAATTTTATATTTAGGATGACCTCGTGTCTCAGACATCCCACTTTAAATCCGGGTGGATCCGATGACACTGGGGGGATTGGAGGAGGAAACCGGAAATTTTGAGAAACGCTTAGAGTGGAGGGATCGGGATGAAACTTGGTGGGAAAAACAAGCACAAGTCCTAGAAACGTCACTGATATAACCGGACCGGATCAGGGCACTGTGGGGGAGTTGGGGTCGGGGTCCGGATTTCTAGCGATCCCGCGAGTTCGGCATACTTCCTGATGTCCTAGGGCGATGAAACTTGGCAGGTATGTCAGGGATCCGAACATATTGACTTGAGAACAGCCTTTTCCCCGACCCGACCATCGTGGGGGGAGTGGGTGGATGGGGAGTCCGGAATCTAGTGGCGTGCATAACTTTTGAACGGGTGATCGGATTTGAATGAAACTTGTCTGGTGAGCTATCGCCTCGGACGTTCAGTGTCACGTCCGGGTTGGGTCCGATACCTGTGGGGATGGAGGGGGGGGGGGGAACTCGAGAAACTCTAAAAGCAGAGGGATTGGGACGAAACTTAATGGATGGAACAAGCATTAGGCCTAGATGAAATTGAAGGAGCCAGATGGTTTCGGGGCTCTGTGGGGGGAGTTGGAGGGGTTTCCTGGAATTCCGGTAGTCGTGAGTTAGAATAGTTCCAGATGTAAAACGACAACGAAACTTTGCAGGCATATTAGCGACCCGAATTATCTTGACTTAAGAACCTGACACAACATACCCCCGGAAACTTCCGTTTCTAGATCCGAGCATTTTTTGGGGAGCACGAGAAGAGAAATATGGAAATTGACTTCTATAAATTGTAAACGAGTGGTCTGATTCGAGTGAAACTTTATGGGTGATACGAATCGATGGCCTCGACATGTAAAACATGCGTTCGAACCATATGCGACCACGATTAGGGGAATTGGGGGTGGGGGGACTTTTGACATGCACAAAAACCAAACGGATGGACCGAATGAGATGCAAATTCGACAGTGCCGAGTTTATGCGGCCTAGATTTGTTATTTGGCGTCCGGGCCGAATTCCGCCAAGGTAGGGGGGGGGGGGGGGTACTGGAAACTTGCAGATAGGCTAAGCTCCAATTTCAGTAAAACTTGATGGACAGGAACAGGGAATTAAGAGATTGGGCCCGAACCGGCTCCGACAACGTTGGTGGGAGGGGGGGGGGGTACCGGAACTTTCCAAAAATGCTCAGATTCGAATGAAACTTGATAGATGGTATAAAAGAAGATGCTTTAGGTGGTCGATTTTTTATATTCCGAACCAGATTCGGCCACGGTAGGTCGAGATAGAGTGGGTACCGGAAATCGTGTAGCACGTCTAGGGATCAAACAAATGGATTTATTGGGATGAAAGTTTGAACAGTCATGTGCATTTGTTACAGACAATCGAGACGATGCCGGAACTGCTCAGAAATGAGTGAAACTAAATATCCTATTTCTATTTCCGAACCGCATTTTTGGATGGCGGGTGTATTTTGTGACGTTCTCATCTACTTTCTTGTACAGCCTACTCGTACAAGTGCCATATGAGCTCGTAGCTCTTGTTCCTAAAAACAGTCGATTTTTTTCTTGGAAGCAGTCGATTTAAAAAAAAAACAGTCGGTTTCTCTAAAAAAAAATAGTCGATTTTTCTTAAAAGTAGTAGTTTTTCTTAAAACTTAATTTTTCGTTAGCATAGTCGTTTTTTTTCAATAATAGTCGTTTTTAGTTGCAAAAAGTCATCCAGCCAGCCAGCTCCCAAACATTTTGACTAGTAACGCCTCGAATGCCAGGAGCTTTCGGAGTAAAGGAGGGTAACATTTTCGTCTTCCTGATATTCTGAAAAGCATTACGGAAAGTGTAATAACCAATATATGTGATTATGTGGACCAGGTCTTTATCCAGGAATTTATTTCTGGGGGGGGGGGGCGCGGGTCGGACCAAAAATTACAAAAATGACAAAGATCAAGATCAAAACCTATAAGAAAACGATTCTTAATGTATGTTTCGGCGGGAATATAACTTTGGAAGGGGTGATCGGACCTTAAAGGACCTGTCTTACCTATAATATTAACGCAACCTACTTCTATAATTACTCCATACATTTATAAATCCGGAGATCTTAAAACGGAGTGGCTTAAAACAACCAAAACCGTGGGAAGAACAGGCACACGCCCTAGATTCGTCAGTGCGTCCTCGCCCCCCCCCCCCCCCCCCCCAATACGTGACGCCCCTGATCAAGTTGAATCTTGGTAGGTTTGTGAGCATTGGGGTCTCCTTTTGCTTTTTGCAGATTGCCTATTTTTTATGTTTTTAACTTGACAATAGCTGGAGATAGGACACGAATAAGCGAGTCGGCGCGAAGTCCCTCGATTTTGCGTGAAATTGGTCGATTCTTTTCTTGAAAACAGTTCGATTTTTCTTATAAACAGTCACTTTTTCGTAAAAATTACAGATTTTTTCTGGAAAACAGTCGATTTTTCTGAAAATCAGTCGATTTTTCGTCGAAACAATCGGGTTTTTTTTAAAAGAGTCGCTAAAGAGAATGACCAGCAAGTTGTTAAATGCCTTGCTCCCCCCCCCAAATAAAAAATATTTTGGCTAGTAACACCTCTGAACTTGATGCATGTTGATTCCCGTGCCGGCTAATTAACTTTACTCCATGGACGGGGTGGGTGGAGGAGGTGCAACTTTAAAAGTAATTTCCCAGCCCTAGGATCTACAAGTAAAAGGAATTTCATCCTCCTATGTCCAGGTCTGGTTAAATTATGAACATCATTCACTGGGCAATCTGGGCCCATTTGCCCCTTGAACCGTGTGTGTGTGGGGGGTGTAACCCCCAAAAGGCACACCTAGACCCCAATACCAACGAGTCTACCAAGAGCAGGTGCGTCGCAAGTGCATTTTCGGTGGGGGGGTGCAGAGCCAAAATTTTACCGAATCTTTCAAAATTTTTACCGAATCCTAGAACTAAGAATTCGAGCTTTAAATTATGGAACAGAAACGATTACGTAGGAAGAGTAACAATAAAAGGCAGCATGAACGACGATAAGCCAACTATTAGGCGGCGTTTTGGCGAAGCCTACATGGAGAATACGTTGCCGGGCATGATTGCAGTAACAGCTACTATCTATTATAGCCAATAGAAAATTAAATCGAGCGCCGCAGGCGAAAATTTTCGAAATCCATTCTGTTTTGTTTTTGAAGGCTAAAATTTAACTGCTTCTCTTACAAATTCTATCATTTACCGTTGACGAAATACCGATACTCTTAAGAAGTTCTAGAAAACGGATGGAGCGACGACCGGCAGCAGCAGCAACTGTAGTCTAGTCAATATACTACCCATGATGACATAAAGTGAGCGCCGCAGGCGAAATTTTTTTTTGCTTTTTCCTGCCAAATTGAATTTTCATCCAAATTCTAGCTTTTAATGTTTCGAAATCTCAATCCTAAAACTGGCTTAAAACCCCCGTTTTAAAAACCGCCCTTCCACAAAATAGAGAACATTACGAAAAGTACTCCAGGGCAGGCGGAATTTTCGAAATATTTATGATTAGATATTCTTTTTGGGATCCAAAATAAAAGTAAGGACTATCGATGACCACCAGTGCTTCACTCGACCTCTTCTGATTTTCGAGGTTCGTGGTAACTTCCGAGACCTGGAAATTACAACGAATAAGGTACCGAATCCCAGTTATTATACCAAATAAGTTTAGACCGATAGCGTGTTCGGGATTCTGTATAACCACCGTATCCTGGTTATTATACCGAATTGTTTTGGTGTCGAAAGACTACCGAACAATATTCATATTCGGTATACTTTCGTCGAAACTGGAACAAAGTCAGGATTAGTGGTCAACTTCCGAATCCTGGAAATTATACTGAATAAATTACCGAATCCCAATCATGACACCGAATAATTCTGAACCAATAGCTTATTCGGGAGTCTGTGTAACTACGGAATCTCCATAAATATACCGAATAGTTCTGGCATCGAAAAATTACCAAATGATTTCAGTAAATTCTCTCACCAAATTCGTGATAACTACCGAATACTGGCAATTATACCGAATCTCAAAAAGGTGGGGGGGGGGAGTGCTGCATCCCCCGCACCCCTCCCCCCCCCTAGCGACGCCCCTGACCAAGAGCTCCATTATAAACGGTGAAGACCGGAAACCAAAAGCTGCTACATCGCTCGCAGTAGTGGATTGTTCTAAAGAACACTCCACTAAGAAAACAACGTTAACGTAGACTAAAATAAAACAGACCTGATTAGGAAAGAATGCTCATGCAGGGGTTTGCAACATCTTTATTACTGAGGTTCGCGACTAGGTCACCAACACTTCTGAACCAACTACCGGTTCTAAAACCAAACGGGAAGTTGAAGAAGAAATTTGAAAAACAACTTGCTCAACTCTTTCTTGTCCGTAGCATTCAGATGATTTCAAAATGGAGCCAAAAACAGTAAATGAGGCAAAGCCACAGCATTGTAAATGTTACAATAATCATGGAATGTCTAGATTACCAACAAAGTCGTTACTTCCAACCAGGACTCTTGGGTACCTTGGGATGATGGCTGGGCATTGTCAAACCTGCACCAGTGGAAAAATCAAAGGGAAAGAAAAGTATTTAGCTGGTATATGAATAAAAAGTAAACACAAACAAGAGCTAGAACCTCATATGGCACTTCAAGGCTGGTTCAGAAGATGATATATAGAACTTGCCTTTTCAGGAGTTTGTTCGGATCATCTGTAAGCAAAACCCTTGAGGTAAAAATGATCATGGACTTGGAAATCACGCGAATGTATCGTTTAGTAAAAAGTATTTTATTTTTGAACTTGTTTAAGTTATAGACTAGGTGGATAATTGTAAGTTGTTGAGTTTAATTATTTATTTATTTGATACAAGTAGTATAAGTAAATTGCAGCACAAGTCCTTAGGACTTTCTTTTTGCTGCAATAGGATATTAGTCATGTTACTTTATTTTATTTCCAATATTTTGGTTAAAAATAGAAAAACTACCTACCTTGGCTGTAACGATGCGCACTTTAAAGGCGCTAGAAATTCATCTGCAAGCAAAAATCCTTGAGGCAAAAACGATAACAGGCCCTTGGGGATCATTAATATATACCGTTCGGTCAAAAGTATTTTTTTCACTTTTCGGTTAATATGCGCACTTTAAGGGTGCAAATAAATTGTTAAGCCAAACCATTGTGGCACAAATAATCATGGGTTGAGGATGTATCGTTTGATTAAAAGTACTTTTCGACTTTGCGGTTAAGATGTGCGCACTAAGGGAGCTAGAACTTTCTATGAAAGCAAGACCTTTGACGCAAAAATGATAATGGGCTCACAGGGATCATGGTATTTTTTTTCTTTGCGATCAAGATTGGTACTTTAAGGAATAGTCGATTTGGAAAATGGTGGTTTCTAAGCCAACCTTGTCGAATCTCAATATTTACAGTCAAGTTTCATCGTCCTAGCAAATCTGGAAGTACCTTAAATCGCGATCAAAGGAATTCCGCCCCCCCCCTCCAACTCCCCCCACAGTGTCCGAAGAAAATCTGGTTCTGTAAATGATTTATCCAGAGCATCTGTATGTTATTCCCACAAAGTTCCATCCCAATCTCTCCAGTCTAGCCTGTCAAGTATTTCCCCCCCCCCCTGCTAATAGTTTTCAGACCCGATCCGGACATGAAAAAAAACACCAGAGACATGTCCTCTGTTCAGTTATTAAATTTACTCGAATCCGATCACCCGTTCCAAAGTTACTCATAACTCAATGTTCCCGATTCCTCCTCCCTTCACTCCCCCACGACTATCGGATCAGTTTGATCGGGTCCCTGATACGCATGTCAAGTTTCGTCGTGAACATCACCTACGGCCATCACTTGAATTCCTGGGACCCCCCCCCCCCCCCCCCCGCGCAAGTGTCCGGATCCAGTCCAATTATGTTAACGATTTATCTAGAGCAGATGCTTGTTCTTCTCAGCAAGTTTCATTCCAGTCCCTCCATTCTAACCGTTTCCCTAGATTTCCGGTCCCCCCCCCCACTCCCCCAAAGCCGTAGAATCCGATCCGGACTTCAAAAGGAATATCAAAGAAATGTCATCTATTCAGTGCTTAAGTTTCATTCCAATCCGATCACCCGTTCGAAAGTTACACACTACTCAATTTTCCAGATTACCCCGCCCTTCCATCCCCCCCCCAGATGGTCGGATCGGGAAACTGATTGTTTCCAAGTTAGTTTGGTCGGGTCGCTGATATGCCTGCCAAGTTTCATCGTCCTAGCCCAACTGGAAGTACCCTAACTCGAAAAATTGTGACATACCGCCCGACCAACAGCCGGAATTGCGGTATAAGAATGGCACTTGAGCTAGAGGCTGCAAGTGCCATTAACATATCTGGCAGTGTCTGGCCCAGTCATACACAAATCCTCAGTTTTTGGGCATGGGCATGGAACCACTGTGATATTTGGTTAAACTGAGTCTGGTTACATTCCTAAATAGGGCTGTTTTCCCTTCCTAGATCAAAAGATACCTGATTTAATTTTCTATCCAACCTCGTTTTTCCAATTTTCAAAATATTAAAGCACTCCCAAGATACATAGAGTTTTGTCGAAGCCACTTCGTTCCTACTGGGTATACTTTATACTTTCCCAGAAAATTGCAGCTAGGTAGCGTGGACGAGGCAAGCTTTTCGATTTGTTCAACCGAGCAAATATTTTCTTGAAACTGTTTGCCTTTCATTGTATTTATTTTGAGATTTTTGTCGACTTTGTTGTCAAAATTTACTGAACTCAAAATAATACAATAAAAGGCACACACTCTAAAGGAATTTGGAATGAAAGGAAATTTCCTTCCTGAAGGAAGGAAGTTGAAAAGCTTGCCTCGTCTACTCTACCTATTAGCGACTACCTGAAAAGGACAGAGTAAACTAGCGTACGGCATTTTATGGCCACTTTGAACTGCACGTTTTGGATTATTTCCAACTTGTGTGAGTCACTCTTTGTAAGTCCATAATGCCATACTGGACAGGCATATTCAAGTAGTGAACGGACAAACATACAATACAACTCATTCTTTCTTTAGGTATCCTCGTACTACAGCAGAGGTATGTTTATTTGAACAGTTAGCACTTTTAGGCTAAATGGCTCAAAAGTGCTGGGCCATTGGGCCCATGAGGGTATTTTGGACAAAGATCCAAAATACCTCTTCAGGTGTTTTCAGGGGTCCTTAATCAGCTGTCAGCTGCTTTGCCTAAGTAGTAGTTGAATTTTATCACGGCAAGTCAAACAAGACCAAAGGTTTCGCTGGGATCCCAAAAATTTAATATCTGATTCAGACAATCGGGTCTTATAGAGTTCCAGTCTTCTTCAGGCTCTCTGAACACTTTACTAATAAAATTTAGAAAAAGATTAAGGCAAATGGTAATCATCTGAGAAGACCAAGTTCAAATATGGATCCAGCATGTATGTTTACCCCTATAGCCTGCTGTCATATCTAAAGTTCTTGCCTTACTTCTGCCAAATTTCTGGTTTCAGCCGGATTCCGGGCGAACTCCTTGTCTTGCAAAAAATTGAAGTTAAAAAACGGACTCAGCGTATCTCCTTACCCCCCTGTCAAACCTCTAGTCAACTTCAGATAAGACTTCAACTTTTAACAAATTTTTCGATTTCAGCCGGATTCGTTGTCAACTATGTGTCCAGCTAGAAAATGATTGTCATACACGAGTTCAGCATGTCTTCTTACCCGTAAATCGAACACCTAATGATATTCATTCATTTAAAACTTTTACTTTTAACAAAATTTTCTAGTTTTGGCCGGATTCTGGGCGATCTACTAGTCCGGCGAGAAATTAATTGTCATGTTCGGATTCAGCATGTTTCCCTGTCCTTAAATCGAACCTCTAATCAACTTCAGATTAAACTTTTATTTTTGACAAATTTTCGGATTTGGCCGGATTCCGGGCGATCTACTTGTCCGATGAGAATATCATTTTCATATTCGGAATCAGTATGTCTCCGTACCCCTCAATCCGACATCTAATCAACTTCAGGTACAACTTTTACTTTTAACAAACTTTCGTTTTTGGCCGGATTCCGTGTGAACTACTTGTCCGACGAGAAATTATTTTTCATATCCGTGTTCAGTATGCCGTCTTACCCCTTAATCATTAGCTTTTAAAAAAGATTTGTTCGCCCCTTAATTTGAAACCCCTCCCCTAAATATGCAGCTATCGGTCCGATCTACGAACTCAACCTTCCCTTGACTTGAAGAATCCTCATACCAACTTTCACCGTCTGACAGACGGACGGACAACTTTTGCGATGTCATAGGTATACCTCCCAGCAACGTTACTAGCCAAAATATTTGGGGGGGGGGGGGGCGGGTACGAGGCATTTCGACAGGCTGGTAAATTTTACCGAATTTTTTCTGCAGAAAAATCGGCTGTTTTCAACAACATATATGACATTTAAAAAAAAATCGACTGATTTTCACAAAAACCGACTATTTTGACGAAAAATCGATCAATTCTAATTAAAACTGACTGTTTTCATGAAAAAAGTCTACTTTTTTGACGAAAAGTCAAAAGGGGGGGTCTCCCCCCCCCCGTCGTGACACCCCTGATCCCTCCACTTACTTTTTGGGATCCCAAAAACGGAACTGTTCTATGTCAACAAACGTTCAAAACCTGTACTGTTTAAATGTTTAGAACTGAACGGGATACTTTATTTGTCATGCAGTATATCACTATCACCGGATTCCGGGCGAACTACTTGTCTTGCAAACAAAGTCTCAAAATTGTCTTATTTACTTTATTTTATTTGTCATGCAGTATATCCCTATCGCGCAAACCAGCCGTCCACGCTATCTAGCGAAAATATGACCTGGCACTTTTTTTCTGCTGTTCACAGATGGCGCGCACAGCGATTGCCATTGCTCTTCGCACAGGCCCGAATGTGGCTGTCGACTGTTGATGTTATGTATCTAGGAGTAGTTACGAATTCCGTTAAAAGTTGATTTTTGTTTAATAGTATTAATGTCAAACGTACCAGGAGATATTTTGTGATGGGTCCCTGAAGCTTCGAGTCCTACTGTGGAAACAAAAACCAATGGCCCGCTTGTGTTTGGAGATCAGTTTTAAGGACTGAATATAGACGGACAAAAAAAAAGAATATTGACGAAACCAAATTTAAAGATAAAAAAAAGAAATTCTCTTGGGATACCATCAAAACCATCGGTCTTGTTCTATGCGGTTCTATGGGTCAAAGTTATTTTCCAAGTAAGCTTGGTCTCGGCTCTAGGGGAAGTGGGTTGGATGTCTCCTAACCCTCCAGACTAGCCAAAGCTATATACCGGGTTAGAAAAGGAAATAACTTTTGCTGGGGTGGGGATATCCAGGGGCGGTTCGAAGGGCTTGGGCATGGGGGGGGGGGGGGGAGGACTTCAAAATATACGACTGGCTAAAAACACAGCACCAGCAGGCTCAAGAAATATTAACGTTGTAAGTTCTAAAACGTGACATGTGCCATTATAGTAATAAGATAATAAACAAAGAAGTAATTCTTCGTAGCCATACGGCTATAAAAATTGTGATTTGTGAGTGAAATTCACGTTTGGTAACTGCCTGTATGTCAGTCTGAAAAGCTCAAACATACGACTGTCATACAGACAAGCCGAAACATACGACTGAGAGTGGATTCTCTGGAGCATCCGGGGGGGGGGGGGGGGTAACCGCCCCTGGGGATATCAAAACACTGCCTGATCATTAGTGTCTTGCTCCTAAGAAATTGCGATTCCTTTTTTGCTCGAGTTGCAAATTTCTGCTGTTCAAATACCGAGTAGAACTGGACTACGCATGCATCAAATGTTAAGTTGCGTGCTTACCCTTTTGGGTACACAATAGTTGCGTTTTGCAGATACCATGGTATCTGTTACCACATCAGCACGTGTGTTTACCCCTATAAGTCATATAAGTTTTGACGAAAACTTCCTGCCACTTCTGCCAACTTCCCGGTTTCGGCCGAACTCAAGAACTACTTGTCCGGCGAAAAAAGAAAGCTAAAAAACGAACTCAGGGTATCTTCTTTCCCCAATAATGAACATCTAATCAACTTCAAATAAAAGTTTAACTTATAACAAATATTTCGACTCCAGCCGGATTCCGGTCGAACTATATGTCCGGGTAAAATATGATTGTTACACACGGATTCAGCATCTCTATACCCCTACATCGGTTATCTAATCAACTAGAAATAAAACTTTAACTTCTAACAATTTTCCGGTTTTGGCCGGATTCCGGGCGAACTACATGTCCGGGTAGAAAATTGTTTTCACATAAGTGTTCAGCATGTCTTCCTACCCCTAAATCGAACATCTAATCAACTTCAATTAAAACTTTTCCTTTAAACAAACTTTCCAGTTTTGGCCGGATTCCGGGTGAACTACTTGTCCGATGACAAAATAGTTTTCCCCATCGTGTTCAGCATGTCTTCTTACCCCATAATCGACTATCACATTAGCTGTTTAAAAATATTTTGTTTGCCCCTTAATTTGAACCCCCTCCCCCACCCCTAAATGTCGGGCTACAAAGCCCATCTACGAACTCGACTGGTCCGAAGACCCAGCGAATCCTCACACCAAGTTTCATCAAAATATCTCATTCCCTTCAAGAGTTATCGTGCTTACAGACGGACGGACAACTTTTGCGATGTCATAGGTATCGATGTCATGCGCGAGGACAGCGCTCTCTGAGTACTAGCAACAAAGGTCACCGAATAGATGACGCTAATTACACAGTTTCGGAATGGTAGTGGGGCTGCCGGCTGGACTGGCCATGGTATATTTTACGGAGGTTGGGTTGGTGATCAAATTCAGGAAAGCATTATCTCGAAGGGTACTTTAGGCAGGTACACCCACTCTTTTCTTTCACGCCTTACCACACTGACCTTCAAGAATGAAGTTCCAGTAAAATAATGAAAGTCTTGCAAAACAAATGAAAGATGGCGCTGTCGCTGCCGAGGCAGAAAATTAGGCGTCAACTTCAAACTCGGCTCAGAACGGGGGTACGTTATTTTGCTCTGGTGGGAACTCCATTGGAACTCAGAGGTGATTTCCATATTTCACATTTGACTGTCACAAACTTTGTTAGTCCTCTGACAAGCACAATGTAAGTTTTGGTAAATTCTTTGGCATCTGTTTATTAAGCCTGATAGAGTTTAGAGACGAGAGTAGAGGGATGCTGTTTGACAGCCCAGTGCACGCCTGATGAGGTCACTTGCCAGGAATGGCCAAAATATTGCTGCAAAAATTCATACAGGAGGGGTAATTTCCTAAAAATCTTATAAGGAAACTTTGTGAGTCCAAATCAAGTCTAATTCAGGGCTTTCTTCTTCGCAGTTAGGACCTTGGTAGAGCTGCATTGGAATTTTCCTGTCAACCATTTTAGGCCAGGTTTGAGGATGCACAAATTAGAGGTTGGATACCCTTCCTGTAGCTGACCTATCGGTCTTAACAGTTTGATGTCAAAATATTATTAACCATCTGAATGGGTGTCTTGGGTCTTATATTATGTTATATATATATATATATATATATATAATATAATAACCTGCATGCTGCCTGCATGCATATAATATTTCTTCTTCTTGGATTCATTTATGACATCGGAACAGCTGCGGAGCGGGACCCTTTTTGCCTTCTGGTTGATCTTCTTCTGAGATGTTGATCGGGGTGGCTCCCTCAACTGGGGTGGCTGCCCAGGAGGAATTATCCTCTTCTTGATTGAGCTTGTAGAGTTGATAATGGCACCTCGACTGGGGTTTTCTGTACTGCTGCTTGGGATTGCTGCATCTGAAATGGATGTCAACCTTTCATTTTTAGAGGACCCATCATACCGATACTACAAATGCAACCTACTTCTGTAATGCACTGTTCAGATAGGTGTAATAAGGCATATAGCTTACAGATTCCTCTTTTCCTTGGGACTTGCTGTAATAAGCTGTAGACCATAAGGAGAATAGACCTTGGTTCCACTTTGTCTTATGCAGAGCTAGTCAGCTCACTTGGTTGGGCTTTGCTAGTGGGCCAAGCAAAGAGAAGCTTTGCCAGGTTCAAGGTTCAAGGTTCAAGGTTTAATTTACAGTTCTGTATAAAATCAAAATAAATAGGGTCAAGCCGGGGACACAAGGTCGATTGACAAAAACCCAGGGTTGCCACATGGAGCACAAAAGTTCACTTTGTTGGAAGTTGTAGTAATAACTTTTCTTCGAAAGAACACATTCTGTTATGTTACGACTGCATAATGTTAGTTAGAGGAACATAGCTTAATTTAGAAGTTTTTTAGAACATAATGGCTGTCACCAGGGGCATCACGACTGGGGGGGGGATGCCCCCCCCCCCCCCCAGTGCTGTCGGCCAGTCGGTAAAAGATAACCGAGTTGATGGGAACCCCCGCAATTTTCCGTCAAAACTGTTGTTTTTTTCCTGAAAACAGTCAGTTTTCTGGACATACTTCGATATAGTTGGTTTTTCTGAAAATCAGTGGATTTTTCCGAAAATCAGTCGATTTGTAATAAGGCGTAAACACCAAGTGTAGCGCTATGCAGCGTATTACACCTATTTGAACAATGCTTAATCGCTCTACACCTATTTGAACAATGCTTAATCGCTCTATCTACTCTTAGACCTGTACACCCGAATTTAATACAGTATATTCTAACCCACATATTGACAATACAGTGCTTTTCACACTTGATTTGCCTTGATTTGCTATTTTCGATGAGTAACATGCTCACAACGATCGTTTAGAAAAAGTTCGCGCGTGAGATAAATCGGTTGTGTAAATTTTTCCCTGTTAGTGCTAGAAGTCCATGGGTTTGAGAAAGGCATCAAACAGCAAAATCCGTGGGAAATTTGTTGTGCTTCTGTCCTTTTTTTGTTATTATTCCATCTGTTTTTTTTTTTATGTTTCCAAGTGGCCCTAGCTGGTCCTTAGTTCAAAGAATAAATAAATAAACATAAAAGCAGAGCCTGGTTCTGGGGTATTCAACTCTTTTAGACTAGTGGAATATAAACTGTAAATAGTGCGAGGTGTGCTTTAAGTAGCCTATTGAGTTCTAGCAACTATGGGGGTCGGACCTCTTCAATGTATTAAAAGGTGTAAGACAGGGAGGTTTAACTTCCCCTGCTCTTTTCAGCAACTCGGTTCTTCCTGCTCAAAATTCTGTCGAGTGCACGTGTATTTATGGCGGTATTGATGTGTCCCTATTTACTTACGCCGATGATATTTTAAATCTAAGTCGCACTTTTTTGGGAAGTGAGAGTACGTTTGCGAAACTAAAACACGAATATCAGCAGATCGGTCTGAGTTTTAATGTTGACAAAACCGTAGCAATTGCTTTCAACCTTAAGGGTAATCCAAACAAGCGACTTGGTTTCAAGCGTCGGTTTCATCTTTCTAAACTTTACAACAGTCTAACTGTGCCCCATCTTCTTGCTATGTCCCCCATTTGGCAATTTTTGTCTGCTTCTAATAAGAAAAATGTTCACCGGATGTATTTTAAGTTTGCCAAGTATCTGCTGCATTTGCCCCCTTGGACCAGCAATTCTTTTTTGGCGCGGAAATTCCATCTGGTTCTGCCTGCTAAAATTATTGATAAGAGAGTGGAAGATTTCAAATCTTCCGCTAGTAAACTGAACCACCAGTGGTCTTCACTTTTCGTGTAATCTGTAGTTATGTTTGTGCTGTGTTTAGTGTAAAGTTTTCCTACGTGCATTGTCTGTTGTTGTTTTTTTTTTCTTCTCCTTTTTTTTTGTACTCCGTCACTAGGGCCACACACCCTCCATTGTTTTTGACGGGTAATAAACAGATTGATTGATTGATTGTTTTAACCCAGGAATATATGTAGTTGATAGCAGTCTAGAGGGACTGGACTGGTGGTCACACAGAAGAGGGAGTGCGCAGGGCCTATTGGATTGGAATCATCTCTGTACAAGGTGATTTCATTGTTGGTGATTGGGCCCAGTTTATTGATGTAAATGTTGCATATAGTTGGACAGAAGAAGCTGCCTTGGGGACTCCACTAATCACCCTTACTTCATCCGAAAATAGCATAGGTGGCTGTCTGGTCCAGTGAATCATTTGACCTGTATCATCATTTAAACGACATAGAGTAGAACTGTGGACGTATGCGTCTGTGATCACTTCTGGACGACCTTGGTTTTGATTTTGCCTCTAAAAGTGCAACACACTATAAGGAGTCTTGGCCAGATTTCTTGCACTTTCATCATCAAGTTGAAAAAATTTCAACTTTTCAATATGGAACTGATGATCAGGGGCGTCGCAAGGGGGGGGTGCAGTACCCCCCCCCCCCCTTTTTGAGATCCGATAAAATTTTGGGCCAAATTTTACTAAAATTGTTCGGTATTTTTTTCGATTTACGGGTATTCGGTAGTTATAGAGAATCCTAAATAGGCTAGGCTACCAGTATAAATCTCTTCGGTATAATGATCGGGATTCGGTATAATTGCCAGTATTCGGTAGTTATCACGAATTTGGTGAGAGAATTTACTGAAATCATTTGATAGTTTTTCGATGGTGGAACTATTCGGTATATTTATGGAGATTCCATAGTTCCACAGACTCCCGAATAAGCTATTGGTTCAAAATTATTCGGTATCGTGATTGGGATTCGGTAATTTATTAAGTATAATTTTCAGGATTAGGAAGTTAACCACGAATCCTGACTTTGTTCCAGTTTCGACGAAAGTATACCGAATACGAATATTCAATTCAATTCATTTTAATTTCAGCATTCCTTAAACAAAACAACAAACAGAACGCTCCCAAGAAGGGCACAACCGAGATACGGTGGTTATACAGAATCTCGAACACGCTATCGGTCTAAACTGATTCGGTATAATAACTCGGATTCGGTAACTTATTCGTTGTTATTGCCAGGATTCGGAAGTTACCACGAACCTCGAAACTCAGAAGAGGTGGAGTGAAGCACTGGTCGCAGACAAAAGGGATGATCTGGTATATCATCGATAGTCCTTACTTTGATTTTGGATCCCAAGAAGAATATTTAATCATAAATATTTCGAAAATTCCGCCTGCAGAACTTTTCGTAACATTATCTATTTTGTGGAAGGGCGCGTCATTTGTCGGGGGTTTTAAGCCAGTTTTAGGATTGAGATTTCGAAACAATAAAAGCTAGAATTTGGATAGAAATTAAATTTGGCAGGAAAAAGGAAAAAAAAAAAATTTCGGCTGCGGCGCTCACTTTATTTTACCATAGGTAGTTTATTGACTAGACTACAGTTGCTGCTGCTGCCGGAACGTCGCTCCATCCGTTTTCTAAAACTTCTTAGAGTCTCGGTATTTCATCAACGGTAAATGATAGAATTTGTAAGAGAAGAAGTTAAATTTTAGCATACAAAAACAGAAAAAATGGATTTCGAAAATTTTCGCCTGCGGCGCTCGATTTAATTTTATATTGGCTATAATAGATAGTAGCTGCTACTGCAATCATGCCCGGCAACATATTCTCCATGTGGGCTTCGCCAAAACTCCGCATAATAGTTGGCTTATCGTCGTTCATGCTGTCTTTTATTGTTACTCTTCCTACGTAATCGTTTCTGTTCCATAATTTAAAGCTCGAATTCTTAGTTCTAGGATTCGGTAAAATTTTTGAAAGATTCGGTAAAATGTTTGCTCTGCACCCCCCCTCCCCACCGAAAATACACTTGCGACGCCCCTGCTGATGATGGTGCCGAAAACCCGGGCAGGAATTCCAGACCGGGGCACCCGACCCTTATCGTGTGTCCAGGCATAAAACAGTCAATGGAAATAATAAATTATGAAGTTACCATCTGTGTTTCAGCTTTCTTCTGGTGTTAGGAATGAAAACAAAATGGCTAAAAGAAAAAGTCAGCTAGGATATCAGTCGTACTCTTAGTGGTATGTTTTGAGCTTGCCTGTACGACACTCGTAACTTTTGAGCTTGCCAGATTGACATAAGACAGTTTACATAGTATGAATTTGCTGGTAAATGACCTGTTTCTAGGGGTATGGCAATGAACAGACTTTCTAGTCGCATGTCTTGAGCTTGACAAATTCACAATTGTGTGCTATAAGTTTGTTAGAATAACAGTCGTATGTTGTTGCCAGTATGAGCTTGCCAGAGTGCCACCTGTTTCTTGTCATATTTGCATACAGATTTTCTAGTCGTATATTAAGATACAGTCATAAGTTTGGAGCTTGTCAGAATAGCAGAGGTATGTTTGGGATGTCTTGGTGGACGCATGTTTGTATGTTTGGAGCTTGCATATCGTGAATTTTGACCGAAGGCCTGTTTCTAGTCGTGTAAATTTTCTATAAGTCATATGTCAACGAGATAATCGTATGTTTCGAACTTGGTAGAATGACATTCATGTGTTTCCAGCTTGTCAGAACGACATATACGCAGCTACCAAATCGTGATTTTTACCATGTGGCGAACAGTTTACTATGCAAATAGTTTTGTATTAAAACCTGTATTCTTAGCAGAAAAGAGGCTGGTTTTCCAAATTTGTTAAAACATCCCACTCCGTTGGGGAGTTGTTTGGGGCATAGACAAATCGGGGATATCATAGTCATCCCTTACTTTCGTTTTGAATAAAAAACAAACTTCTCCTGCAGCGTCTTCCATAGTAGCCTATTTCCCTATCTATTTGATCGGCGCGTCATTTAGGTGAGGTTTTAGTTTAGAATTTGAGCCTAAAATTTGTGTGGGAAGCAGTGGAAGCCAGAAAAAGGCAGATTAATTTTATTTCGCCTGTGGTGCCTTTCGTATAGTCCATTTTTCTCTATTTAGTTAGTACACAGTAATAGCTAGAATCTTTATGGGAAACTATTGAATTTACCAGAAAAAAGTCGGATTAAATTTTGTTTGCTTGCGGATATAGATTTAAGTTGTCCTGGTCGCATGCGTTAGAACCTGCAACCGAGGCTTCACTCTCTCCACCCGAGTCATTGTGATCTATGTGTTTATTATTATTATATTCCTGCATTGACCTTTTCACTTTGCCTAATCTTTTCTAGAAAAGGTATTAACGTTTCTTGAAATTCTTACAATTTTTTCGCCTATGGTGCTGTCTTTCTTTTCTCTTGTTCCTAATGGTTATAATTGCCGGGCGTTAGCCAGTCGTATATTTTGAGGTCGTCACCGCCCATGCCCAAGCACTTCGAACCGCCCCTGCCTCCAGCTACAACCTGAAGAAGGCCTTTTGAAAAGGTATGCAATTCGAATTTGGAAATCCTCTTAAACTCAGCGTAGGAAAATAACTAGAAATTTACAGGCTAACTTATGTTTGGATCCAGACAAATAATATCAGTGAATTCTGTAGTGATTTTGTGATATTGTTTCGCCCCCCTGCTGCTTGTCAAGGAGACGAGGGTAGGGACGTTGTTCAGATTCACAGAGTACAGCTCTTACTAGAAATGATCTTTCACGGTGGAGTGACTCAGAAATATCGTTTTTGGGATCCCAAAACGTAAGCGGAAGAATACCTATGACTTCGTAAAAGTTGTCCGTCTGTCCGTATATTAGCACGATAAATCTCAAAGGGGTTGAGATATGTTGATCAAACTTGGCATGATGACTCTTTGGGTCAAAATACAGGCCAAGTTCGAAGATGGGTTTGCTAGCCCTATATTTAGGGGTGGGAGAGCGGTTTGAAATTAAGGAAAACAAAAAATACTTTTTAAGAGCTAATTAAATATTCGATTTGTGGCTAAGGAGATATGTTGAATCCGAATATTTAAGTTATTTTCTGGCTGGACAAGTAATTCACCCCGAATCCGGCAAAAAACGGAAAATTTGCGAAAAGTAAAAGTTTAATCTGAAGTTGATTAGAGGTTCGATTTAGAGGTAAGGAGACGTGCTGAGTCCGAGTATGGAAATATTTTCTCCGCGGACAACTAGTTCACCCGGAATCCGGCAAAAACCGGAAAATTTGTGAAAAGTAAAAGTTTAATCTGAGGTTGGTTAGAGGTTCGATTTAGGAGCAAGGAGATGTGCTGAGTTCGAACATGAAAATTATTTTCTCGCTGGACAACTAGCCAGAAAATTTATGTAAAGTAAAAGTTTGATTTGTATTTGATAAGATGTTCGATTTGCGGGTAAGAAGACATGTACCTGCTGATTCGTATATGATAATCGAGTCCGGCTGAAACCGAAAAATTTGTTAAAGTGAAGGTTTTATCTGTAGTTGATTAGAAGTTCGATGTAGGGATAAGGAGACATACTGAATTCGTTTTTGAGCTTAAATTTTTGCCAGCCAAGTAGTTTGTCCGGAATCCGGCCGAAAGCGGAAATTTGGCAGAAGTAACGAAGGAAGTTTTGATCAGTTTCGCCAAAGTAGATACGACGCAGGCTATAGGGTAAATACACATGCTGAATCTTTACCTGACCTTGGTCTTCTCGTGTGATTACCATTGGCCTTAATCTGTTTCTAAAATTCATTAGTAAAAATATTTAAGAAGTCCGTCGAAGACCGAATATCTGCAAGACCCAATTGTCTGGATCAAATATTACATTTTTGGGATCCCATTGATACCTTTAGTCTTGTTCGAAAAGGCCATTAACTGCCACGTTAAATTAGTGATTTTCTTGTTATAGCTTGTCGACCCTATCCAGCCTTCCTGCTCTCCGACCCGGCGACTGGACGTAAAATATTTGAAAACTGAACGTGCCGTTTTTAGAAAGTGGGAAAATCATGCAAAGAAAAGAAATCTGAAATAGAAGATAGAGCTGATGGCCTACCATGTTTTCCGGAGTTGAAGCTTCTCGTGTACACACGGGTGAAAGAGTGGTCGGCGGACTTTGAAGCTTTCGGTGAATACTCTTGGTGTTGGTGAACAATCGCTGTGTTCCCAGCGAAGAGCCAGAAACGCCATGACAACAAACGTAGTTGATTGGATTACAGAGGATTTGAGTCAGTTTTGTGGCTTCGTTTGGGTGACGTTTCTTTTTCTTCCCGTGGTTGAATGGCGTGTTTCGGACATCATATTAGAATATTTCGTTTCGTGACGGGTAAAACTCGGGTCCGACAAAAAAGCGCTAAAAATTCGTAGATACAAAATGAAACAGTGGCGAAAGACGAAGATTTCAGAAGCTAACAATTCCGTAAGGGATGGAAAAGGGCAGCCGAAGCAACGACAAAAAGTGAGGATTCAGAAGCTTACAATTCGAAAAGGGAGATAGCGAAAATATAAAAGGCAGAGGGGTCCTTTAAGAAATCGCGTAGATGGACACTCCTATTATAGTTACTGCAATACTTTATATGACTAGGTCCGAAACACGCCGATAATCTTTGGGAAGAACAAGAAACGTCACCCAAACGAATCCTCAAAATTGACTCAAATCATATGTAAACCAATCAACAACGTTTACTGTGGTGACGTTTCTGGTTCTTCGCAAGGTACACAGGGATTCTTCGTCGACTAAAAGAGTTCGCCATCAAGACCATTACGAGGACAGTAGTTTTCACGGGATCCACCGAAAAACGTGAGGAAACTAGGTGAAACTTTAGGGGAGAGAAATCAGCGAGCAAACCGCACGTCCTGGCATTTGTTAATTGTCCTTTAATTTCTCTTTTATACCAAGTTAAGGAAATCTTTCGTAGGGCTACTATCGACAAACACTTCACAATCGTCTGCTCGATTAGTCGGCTCGCATCCTTCTCGCACGGATTATTCCAGTCAAAGACACCCGCTTTCATTTAAACTAACTTTGACCTTAGTGATTCTTTTCGCATGCTATTGTTTTTCTTTTGTCGCGATTTCGCTTTCCGTATTTTTCAATGTTGTTTATAGCAATCATTGTGAAAGAGTGGTAAATCGCTTAAGTGTGAAGAACTGGGGTAACGGTATGCGCCTTCTGAATTGCGCGGCACCTCTTAGTATCGTACAAACTGGTGTCAGTTACAGTTGAAGCGCAATTGCGTCTTGAGCGCGCAATTATCATCTTGTGAATCTGAAAGCTGGGTAAATCTGGTAGTTGTGTTCCAAGCCCCGTTTTTAAGTGATTGCCGTTTATGTGAGGTTGCCGTTGTCAGTGCTTTAAATAGGTTAAGTGAACTTCATTGGTTGGATAGAGGCTCAGTGTTTCTTGCCTAATTTGAAGTGAGATTCTAAAGTTTGGGGTTGCATCAACCATTAAGGGAAGTAAGTACGGCCAGGCGAATGGAAAAGAAGAATACGCACAGTACTTTGCGAATGTCAAAGCTCTAGCGACGAACGGATAATTGGGAAATTGTGATTTAAAGGACTGGCAGCATCAGAAAGTTGATGAAAATGACGAAACCCACGAAAACTATCGAAAAGAAGAATGTGAGTTCCTTTGGGATTGTGCTGGGCATAATTTTTCTCATTTTGTATATAATTCGTAGATCCGAGGCTTTCTGAAAGTTCCAGAGCTATTCTGCTATGCATCGTCAGATTCTGCCAAGGAGTCGTTAGGAATCCTTAAAGCAGTCAATTGGTCGATAGAAATGAGTACACTTAACTTTTTCTCGCGTAACTCTAACACCAGCAAACATTAGCCTGTTCATAACTAAGAGTAACCGAACCGACCCTTTTTGACAACGAGTTGTCAACCCCACCTGCCCATAAATTATTCACAGATTGCACAGCGTTTTTGTAGATACCACGGTATCTGATACCGCGGTCTAAAGTCGTTTTCGCAGTTACGGTGGTATCTCATACTACGTTGAAAAGGCGTTTATGCAGTTGCCGTGGTATTTGACCAGATACCGTGGTATCTGATGTTCAGATACTACGTTCGAACCGTCGTAACTGATCATGCTTTCTGAAAAAATCATTTCAAAGAGTCTAGTTTTTTCTTCAAATTTGTGGGAAAGAAGTTATGTCACTCTAGATGTCAGTGCCAGTCAGTGGATATCAGTATTTCTTCTTGGATGATTTCTGAAAGTGCTAATCTGACAATTGTCGTTTTTGCAGAGTAACCGTAGTATCACATACCACGGTAACTGCGAAGACGACTAATTGCAGGACCAGTTACCGTGGTAACAAATACCATGGTATCTGCAAAAACGCAACTATTAACTGATATAGGACTTTCGACTTTGAAAGTAAGCTATCGGCGTTTGGTCGTCATTCTGAGCCAGGGACTTGCTGGAAATGTTAACTGGACTATTTAGAAACGGGCCTGTAATCTACTCTTGCCCAGAAGGGCCGAGATATTGCTGCCAAGGCATCGTAGCTGACGTATCCGTTTTATCCATGGTTTGAGTATAAAACTAGATAATCCCCTGTTCAAGTGCATACTCATTCATTTTTGGGAGGAAAGCTGGAAACAGGAAACGGACCAATTTGCTTCCTCAGTATTTGCAGTGAAGGTATAAGAGGTGGTGGAGTAGTCTCGAAAACCCGACGTATCACACACTGGCGATAAGCCTAGGCTGGTGTATGTCGGCTCTACCACAGTTTCTCACAAATCCGCAGTTTTTGGGGAAAGTGCCCTGAAGCTAGGGGACAGTAAGCCCATGAAACTATGTAATAATAATAATATTCGTTTATTCATTAAAAATCTTACTCACGGCGTGTGCCGACTAACAGATTCCAACGTCAACATATAACTACACACCAATATATATATAAACAAGAAAAAGCAAACGTAACTGCCGGGTCAACTTGTTATTCCGGTTTGCATCAAAACAACAGAAAGGAAATATGTAAGGTTATCAGTTTAAGCAGGCGTGTCTCGTCACCTGGCTGAACTTCAGTTTAGTGTACAAAGTGTTTAAAAAATTAACAGAGACGAAAGCCTCTTTACTGCAGTTATATTATAAAATTAATACACTCTACTAAACGGTCAAACAAAAGTGCTTGAAAAACAACATAAAATCATGTGTGCTCTTCACTGGTGGATGAAGCGTTAAACAGTTTAACAAATGCCGGAACAAAGCTGTTACTGTATCTGTGTATAAGGATTTACAGTTGACAGAGTATACAAATTTTCACGGTGTTAGTCACCTTGCTCCAGGGCACTCTGTTGCTTCAACGTTCAATCAATGCTCAATCGTCGGGGTATACCCTAACATTGGAACACTGTTCCAAAAAATCGAGGGTCTGTTTATTTCGGCTCTATGCTAGCTCTTAAAGTGCTCTATCCTTCGTCAGATTAGAAGGATCATCAAGTCGGTATCCTATCCGGTGATTCTTATCGCTCTTGCTTTTATAAAGTTTAAAATAAGAATTTGCGCCACTGGTTCAACAATTTGGTTCGATTATACACATATGACCTACAGTTGGCACATAAACTGTGGCCAAATACCGGTTTCAGTCACTTTCGGCTTTCGGGACTTTTTCGTATACTACCACCATCTGGCGTTGGCCTGCTATTTTCGGATTGATCAAATACTTGGGTGACAGTTTCTTGTTTGCTTTTTCGGCATACACGATGAATCGTGTATCTGGTTCCTCTCAGCTGACATGTACGAATAATGTCCGCCGATCTGATGTGGAATTATGTGCCGGACACTTTTCTTATTAGAATATCCTATTTATGATTAGGGCTACGAATGAAGTTGTAGCTCAGTGCGGCAGTAGTGTAATGGACAAAGATCGTGTGGTAGTGGGGGGTAGACAGCGGGCAAGCGAGCAACTTTAAATACTGTTTTAGAGCGCGTATCGTAAAATAAATTCTTATACCGTACGGGGAAACGCGTCCTGCGCCGCGCTGGCCGCTCAGCTCTATATAAGGATTCAAATTCCCATTTAACCAGTAGTTACAAATTGCAATTTTCTGTGTCAGAGGTTAAATAGTATAAATGGTTTTGACGTCACACTTGTTTGGTGTTAAGGTTAAATTTAAACTACACCGACAGTTCCGAGTCCCAGTCTATTCAAATTATTTGCCTTTCCTTTTTATCTGAAGCTGCTTTAAAGAGTTGTTTCTGGTTTTTGGGATCCCAAAACGTAAGTGGAGGGATACCCATGACATCGTAAAAGTTGTCCGTCTGTCCGTACGTCTGTCTGTCCGTCTGTCAGCACGATAACTCTCGAAGGGAATGAGATCGTTTGATCAAACTTGGTGTGAGGATTCTTTGGGTCAAGGGAAAGGTCGAGTTCGTAGATATGCACTGTAGCCTTACATTTAGGGGTGGGGGAAGGGGTTCAAATTAAGGGACAAACTAAATATTTTTAAACAGCTAATGAGATACTGAATTAAGGGGTAAGAAGACGTGCTGAACACGAATATGAAAACCACTTTCTACCCGGACAAGTAGTTCGCCCGGAATCAGGCCCAAACCGTAAAATTAGTGAAAAGCAAAAGTTTGATTTGAAGTTGATTAGATGTCCGATTTAGGGGTAAAAAAAAGATGCTGAATCCATGTATGGCGATGATTTTGTTACCCGGGCATATAGTTCGTCGGGAATCCGGCTGTGATCGGAAAATTTGTTATAAGTTAAAGTTTTATTTGAAGTTGATTAGATGTTCTTTATAGGGATAAGGAGATACGCTGAATTCGTTTCTGAACAATGGCAATCTGGGCTCCGTCGCAAGCGAACGGGAAGGGTGGGGGAGGCGAAACTCCAAAAGTATATTCAAGAGCCTAGAAACCGTAAAGAAAGGGAATTTCATTGTCGTATCTCTAATTCTGGTCTATGTTACGCAAATTAGTCACTGGGAATCTGCGCCTATTAGCGTTTGAAACGCCCGGATGTTCGAGACTCACCTCCTCCCATACAAAAAAAAGCGTACACATCTAGACTCCAATGACAACAATCGTTCCAAGTTTTCTACTTGATACTGGCCATGGTTTGCAAGCTATGAACTGGGCACAGTTGCCCCTGAAACCGGAGAATGGTGAAGGTGTGTGTGTGCGTGTGTGTGTGTGTGGTGGTGGTGTGGGGGGATAACTTTAAACTAGACCCCAATAACATCAAGCATACCAATTTTAAATTTGATCGCTGTGACGGTTCACAAATCTAAAATCATGGGTAATCTGGGACCAGTTGCCTATGAGTTTGCGTGTGTGTGTGTGTGTGGGGGGGGGGGGGGGGATAACTTTAAACCAGGCCCCAATATCATTAAGTATACCAATTTTAAATTTGATCGCTGTAACGGTTCACAAATCTAAAACCATGAGCAATCTGGGCCCAGTTGCCTATGAGTGTGCGTGTGTGTGTGTATGTGGGGGGGGGGGGGATAACTTTAAACTAGACCCCAATATCATCAAGTAGACCAATTTTAAATTTGATTGCTGTAACCGTTCACAAATCTAAAATCATGGGCAATCTAGACCAGTTGCCTATGAAAGGGGAGGGTGGGGGAGGTGCAATCTCAAGATTTTCTTCTTAGCCACAGGATATAGGTACAGGGAAGTTCTTCATTCTAGCTCCAGCCATGGTGAAGTTAAGATCTTAGCCACGGCGCAATTTAGGCCCAATTGACCCAGAACCGGGGGAGTGTGGGGATTTGGGACCACAAAAAGTGCAATTAGATCCCAGTCCCAACAATAATACCAAGTTTCAAATCGATGCCTGTCATGGTTCACGGGTTATGAACTCCACTCTCTGGGCCCAATTACCCCTGGACTAGGTGGGTAGAGGGGGGGGGGGGATTTGGACCCCTAAAAAGCACAACTAGACCCCAGCGCCAACACTTGTGGCAAGTTTCAGTTTGATCTCTGTCATTTTACACGGGTTATGATCTCCACTCAATGGGCAATCTGGGCCCGACTTCACCTGAACCCGGTGGATCTTGGACCCCAATTAAGTAATACTAGACTCCAGTGGGAACAGTTGTACCAGCTTTTAACGTGATATACGTCATTGTTCACTGGATATGAAATCCACTCCATGGGCAATCTTTGCCCAATAGCCCCTGAACCGGGTGGGCGGGGGAGTTGGGACCACCCAAAAGGCACAACTAGACCACTGTACCCAGAAATGTACCAAGTTTGAACTTGATACACGAGTTATCAGCTCCACAAAAAATGGTGAAAACCGGAAACTGAAAGCCGACAGCTGCTACAGCGCTCGCAATAGTGGATTGTTCCAAGGAACACTCGACTAAAAGCGCTTTCGATGCTCCATTTGGGAGGAGAGGATCGCATCTCGAAAGACCTCCCGACCCGAGCCGTAAATATTCTTCTCAGCCGAAGCTGACTGCGAATCATAGTTGACTTCGCTTAACCGCTACATCAGCTAAATTTATACAAGTGATATTTCAGCCTCTCATGGCATTTCCTTTGTTTTTTTAAATTAAGCCTACTTTTTTTAAGCCGTTCGTCGAGATAAAAAAGAAACCTGGTTATTTCAGGCGACACGACAGGCCTCAACCCTCTCCGCACACAGTCTAACATTTCACACTCCAGCTCAGCTTAACGGTGCCATCCCGGGTCGACTGGTTGTTCTGAAACCGCAGAGCACGTTTAAGCTGCGAGATCCACTTGGTGTACCAGCGCTACCGGTGGTGAATTCAGAAAGCAGTCAGGATTCGGGACCAACAGTAAGTTCACTTTCCAACACGTAAACCATTGTTACCTTCGATCTAGTGTTTATGTGTTTTTTTTAGTTCCTCGTTAAGCCTATTCTCCTATATCGATTATATCCTATATCCTATATATTGTCGAAATTATGTCATAACCACACATTGACGGAGAAATTCAAGATGCAAGTGTGACCCTTTTGGATGTTTCCTCATCGCTTTCCAAAATCATGGACAACAGGGCTCAACCAGCGCACGACTTCGACCACTGCTTCCTGACCGAAGATGGGAAATTAAGTGTCTTTTTCTACGTGTTTATGTGTTGTTTTTTTTTGCTTTTTTTTCTTCATTTACTCCGCCTTTTCAAAATTGCGGGTCATAAATAAGTTACTTACTTACTTATATGTCGTTCAGCCTATATCGAAACGTCTGCATAGAAGAGAAGGCTTTTCTGGAAGTTTCAAGTTTGCTGAAATTTTGTAGGCCGTACCTTGGCTACGTTGTCTGTGGGAGGAGCGGGGGGTGGAGGTCCCGGAAATTTTTCGGAAGTTCTGAGGTTCGAGTGAAACTGGATGGATGTTAGGAGCAAATGCCCTAGAAACTACGACTAGCCGTTGTGGTGGGGGAGTTGGAGGGAGGGTCACTGCACTGAAATGTGTTAGCTGATTTAATTTGAGCGATGTTTTGGCTCTTCTTGGCAAGGTTCCCCTTCAGGCTCAAAGCTAGGAAAGTGAACCTATGATCAGAGATGGGCGAAGCCGGATTCGAATCCAAGATTCGTCCTTTGACCGAATTCGAACCTTTTGCTTGTCAGGCTGGATTCGTAATTGGATTCGACACCATCAGTATCAAGCTTAATCAAAGCTTAATCTTTCCGATTTCCATTTTTCCAGTTTTTACACATTGTTCTTAAATAATTCGATTTTTCCGTAGCCACCAAATAAGCCTTAGACATCAGTGTTTTTTACTCAAATTATTCAACTATAGCCGTGGTTCGGAGTCGAATCCGTTCATTATCGGATTCGCCCATCTCTGCCTGTGATCACTGGACGTATCGGTCGAATAACCCTAGGTTCACACAGAGCAAACCGCGGCGCTGAACGAGATTTTTCAATTGCAGCGACGGAAGATTTTTATCGCCTGGATGTTCACTCTGAATTTTCGTCGGCAACAGAATTTGACGCGAAAAATAATTATAATAATTAAAAATAACCCTTAAAATAATAAAAAAAAAAAAAAAAAATAATTTTTCTAAAAGTGAATCATCAAAAGGGTCGTCTATGTTGCTGTTGCGTGCATAAATCGTACTGTCGCCCGTTTAAAGTTGAATTTTCCCAACATTGATGAAGCAACAGAAATCGCCGATTTTGGCAACGAAAGTCTCGGCGATGGCCGATATCGCCTCAGTGTGAACGTCTGCCCTGACGAAGCAACATAAATCGCCGATTTTGGCGACGAAAATCTCGGCGATGGCCAATATCGCCTCAGTGTGAACGTCTGTGTGAACCTAGGGTAAATCATCTAATGTGTTTATTTAGCGCAGTCAGCTTGAGCTGAAGGAATATTTAGGGGGGTGGGGTCACGGAAATTTGGTGTTATGCCGTAGGAACTAAACGACCGGAACGACAGGGATGAAGCTTTGACAGCTCAAAGGTCAAATGACCTAGGTGGGCCATTTTGGGGTTCTGGTCGCACCCGACTTCGGTGGGCGGAGTCAGTGATACAGGACATTCTCGGAGAATGCAACGGTTCGGTTTAAACTTGGTGTTTGAGGATTAGAAGCCCTAGATATGCCATTCGTGGACCTGAGCCACATCCGGACACGGAAGGGGGATTTGCAGGGCTATCCGGAGAATTTTGTTTCTCGCGTAGAGACCAGTTAAGTGTTTTCCGAGAATTTGCCATATCAAGTATCACTTGTCCAACAAGTTCGATAAGAGGATAAATTCATAAACCACATTGGCTTGACATATCACAAAAAATCAACGAAGCAACGAAAATGGGGTTACATGCTAGTACCGAGCGACAACAGTGCTTATTGTTATACGCAGGTATTGGTGAGTGGTTCGCTGTCTTTATTTTAGGCTTTCAGTTCTTCCAGTTTTGGTTTTAATTTTCGGCTTATCGTTGGTTTTCTGCTTTGTTTCGTTTTCTTGGTTGTTGATCTTCATCCTCGTTTTGGCATTTTTCCTCGAACTTTTCTGTCTGCGCTGAAGAAGGGAGGCGGTTGTCCTTCTGAAATAATCGCCTTTTATTTCAGCATATACGTTGACCTTTACAAACCCCATTTTCTTTGGTTTCTTCTGATTTTTTGTGTTCCATAAGAGCTCATAGCACATGAGCACACCTCAGATTCATGCCGGACGGATGAGTAATTTTTATCAGTTTTACTTTCCAAACCACACTATTTGTCTTGTCGCCATTATAAAACTATTCTTGTACGCTACCAAGAACGCGGCTCTTTTTTCCGAGTATTTCTGCCCCGCAAAATTTTAATTGTTTAGTGCTGTTGCAGTAACAGACTTCTGACTAATTATGCCTGACTTTTTTGCATTTAATTAAAATGTGTCGTGGACTAATGATTCTCGCATGCTGTGTCACCGTTAGTAATGTTTAGTTTCTTTCGTGTGTGATTTCGTACAATCCTAATAAGGCACATGACGACACCGATATTTCGTCTTTAGTTTTTGGTCCAGCTCGAAGGGGAGGGTCTTTCTTAACTTTGGTCATGTTGATGATATGTTACGATGTGGGGAAATGACGAACAGTTCGAGCACTAGAAACAAAACCGAGATTTCGGACGATTTTTTTTTAGTTTGACCTTACTTAACATAGTTAAAGATTGCTGAGATTTTAAATAGAATTTGACCATTTGTACGTGCTTTTAAATATTTATGTTATGACAGTACTCACCAATTTTGGTTTTGTAACCGTGAAAGTGTGAGTGAATAAATTACTATTCTATTCTATTATATTCTATTCATGGTCAAATCAACAGACTCTCTACGGTGGCTCGGCATAACATTCAAATTGTCATTGTCAAAATTTTGCTCTTCGGTTGTTCAAGAAGTTTCTAGATCAATCCGTACCGCCTATGGGTGCATCGTCCCCAACCGGGGGCGCTATAATCGTAAAGCTTTGGGAAATTTGTACAGCACCTTCTGCGCTCCTTTTATACTATTTCGTTCTGGCGTCACGCATGTTCTGCGAAAGAAGGAGATTAAAAAGATGAGATCATGTTATTTTAAATATGCAAAGCACCTGCTCCACTTATCGAAATTATGTCATAACCATACATTGACGGAGAAGTTCAAAATTCAAGATGCAAGTGTTCCCTTTTGGATGTTTCCTCATCGCTTTCAAAAATCATGGACGACAGGGCCCAACCAGCACACGACGTCGTCCACTGTTTCCTGACCGAAGATTAAAAATTAAGTGTCTTTTTCTGTGTTTGTTTGAGTTTTGTTTACTTTCTTCATTTAATCCGCCTTTCCGAAATGGCGGGTCATAAATAAATTACTTACTTACTTATTTACTATTTAGTAAACGCAAGTGACTGTTTCTATACCTTTTTGTAAGTTTTTTACCTTTCTTTCCGTGTATCATGTAACCATCACGTGTTATAAGCAAGTTTCCAGTTCTCTTATTTGATAGTGCAAAACGTATACGTCGGCTGAATTTCGTTAGTGCTATACTTCGGCCCTTCTTGGCAAGGGTCCTCTTCAGGCTCAAAACCGCTCAAGTTGGAATAAATGATCTTGTGGGAAGAACCAAACTAAACCAAACAAAACCGAACTTGTGGTTTTATAGCCCTAACAGAATTCGGCTGACGTATCCGTTTTGCACTATCAAATATGATTCGCGGTCAGCTTGACGCTGAAGGAATATTTTTCCAATTCTCTCTTTATTTATTCTTGGTCAGCTGTAGGAACAGCCGAATGCATCATTACATAGGGCAGAACGCCGCAGTAAACGGCTGGGGAATCGCGCGATTGAAAAAAAAAACTCATGGGCCCGTGGTTTGATAGTTTCGTTATTTTAGACACCGGATGCCAAACCCATCCGATCCTTCAGCCTCAACTCCTACGATAAACTCATCCGTGCCGACTCCCTTCATCGGCGATACGCCCGAAGACCCAAGGGATATGGAAAGTCTCGAAGCCTTTCTACCATCTGCTGTGGTTCTGGCGTCAGCTCCCAGAGGCCTTGCGTTTGCCTGGTACCCCTCATGTTTGCACTGGGGATCGTCTGCGCGTTCGGCCTGTACTTCGGTCGTAAGTATTTCATCCCATCCCTCTCGTGCGCTTCCTTGTTAAAGGACCCGTCATACCTATAATACTAACGCAACCGTCGCAACCTACTTCTGTAATCACTCCGTTCGTCCCCAGTGATACGATTGAACTCAACGATTTTATCCTTGGATGGCACGTATCTTTACCTATGACGTCGCAAAAGTTGTCCGTCTGTCCGTCCGTCGGTCTGTGAGCACGATAATTCTCGAAGGGAACGAGATATTTTAGTGAAACTTGGTGTGACGATTCTTTAGGTCAAGAGTTAGGTCGAGTTCGTAGATGGGCCCTGTAGCCCAATATTTAGGGGTGGGGGAGGGGTTTCAAATTAAGGGGCAAACAAAATATTTTTAAACAGCTAATGTGATAGTCGATTGTGGGGTAAGAAGACATGCTGAATACGAATATGCAAAATATTTTCTGGTCCGACAAGTAGTTCGCCCGTTTTTTAAGTTTTTAAAAAGCAAAAGTTCAATTTAAAGTTGATTGAATGTTCGTTTTTTCGGGTAAGAAGACATGGTGAACACGATGGTGAAAACCATTTTCTCGCCGGACGAGTAGTTTGTTCAGAATCCGGCAAAAACCGGAAAGCTGGTTAAAAGTAAAAGTTGGATTTGAAGTTGATTAAATGTTTGATTTAGGAGTAAGTAGACATGCTGAACACTTATATGAAAAGCAATTTCTGCCCGGACAACTAATTCGCCCGGAATCCGGCCAAAACCGGAAAATTTGTTAAAAGTAATAAGTTTTATTTGAAGTTGATAGATGACAGGTTTAGGGGTAAGAAGAGACGCTGAGTCTGTATATGACAATCGTTTTATACCCGGACATATAATTCGTCCGGAATCCGTTGTAACCTTTTTTTTTAGAAGCTAAAGTTTTATTTGAAATTGATTAGACGTTCGTTATAGGGATAAGGAGATACCGTACGCTGAATTCGATTCTGAATTTTCTTTTTTTGCTGGACAAGTAGTTCGCTCGGAATTCGGCCGAAACGGGAAATTTGGCAGAAGTAAAGCAGGAAGTTTCGTTCAGTATCTTCAAAATAGCTATAAGGCTTATAGAGGTATATCTGAACTTGGTTTTCTCTAATGATTAGCCTGGCGAAGACTGGATCTGGCGAAGACAAGACCAAGTTGTCTTGATCAAATATTAGATTTTTGGGATCCCATCGAAACCTTAGGTCTTCTTATCCCTAGAGATATATCTTTTAAAGACCTCGTGCTGTCAGATACTGGTGGATGAGCACGCAAGAGGTGAGCTCACTCCGTGAACGCTTATGCCCGGGCCACATCCAGTCACACCTGTACGTAATTTGGTTCGTTAATTTGGTTAATTACCCACTCTTACGTTTCATCCTGGTCACACCTGGAACGAAGAAATTCAAGATATATTACCACCATCATCACTCAAACGTAAACAAAACTGGCTAAAATCAGCGACTCTGGTCTGTGATTGGTCCAAACACTCGAAAGATACGTTTCAAAATGGTGGAGATGGATTTTTCCATCTCGACAATCTTACGTTTTCAGCGTCTTTTCTTCCCGATTTCGACCGTAAGACGGCCTTATTACCGGCGTTATTACTAGGTGTGACTATAGTGGGGACCGGGCATTATTTTTCGCAAATCCTTTTCGTCAAGCATACAACCAAGAATACAATGCAGGTACAAGCGCATAGACGTACGGTACCACAATTCCCACAGGGAAATCCACTATATGAAAATCGATTGTGTGAATAGCGGAGCGACGGAGTAACGTATTTTGATCTGGTCTTCAAGCTTCTTTAAAGTTCCATGGGCACATCAAACTGCCCCGATCCCACTCTGTAACAACCTTGGGACAACGCTTACCCCCTAGCTCAGCAGCTTTTTCAATAGTTTCCTCGCTGTGATATTTCAAAGCGTAATTTTTTGGGCCAGTATATGCTCAGTTTACTAGCTTAGACAATGATAAAAGTGATGTTTCTTATAACACTTAGTAGATTTTTATTTTATGCATAAATCAGCTTGTCTAATTTAGATTTGAATAGGCTATTTGTTTTTGAATGATTTTTGTAGCTATGTTATTTTTTATAAGCTTATTGCATATTCTGGTACATTTTATAAAGCAAGTTAATCAAGCTTCACAACACTATTCTACAAAGAAAAACTTTTAATAGGCACTTAAAACACGGAACTTCTGATGAAACACTATAACAATCAGGTAAATCGCATCTGCGACTGGACTTATTGCTGACGTCTCAAACATATCCTTTCCTATCAAGCATTGCTGGGAGTTTTTGAATTTCCTGCCACGACATCCCAGCTCCTAAGATTTGGATCGCCGAAATGCCAGAGAGGAAAAGACAAGGGAAAACAAGAAAACGGCCGATTTTCGTAGCGCCTTCTAAAGGAAGTTGCAAATGTTTATTTGTGAAGCATTTAATACAAAATAAAGCATTAGAAGTGTCCATTGTGCTTTAAGTGAATAAGTGATGGATAACTAGATTTTCCCATCTCAGCACTATTCGTTTAAACTTTAGTGAATGTTCGCAAAGTACTTCGGAATTTCCTAAAAAGGGGAACTCAGTTTTGAGAATTGGGGCCCAAAATGATCTTGCCCCCCCCCCCCCCAAGGCTTATTGAAATGACGTCATTGCTACAAATACAGCGGAGTGTAAAAATATAGAAAAAGGCACGAACTAAACATTAAGCTGGACAATATAGCTAAACAGTTGCACACATTTTAAAACAATGATACAAAATTTCGACGTAGAACGTTAAATGATATCGGGTATTTCATCAAATATTCCTTCAGCCTAAGCTGACTGCGAATCATGTTTGACAATGCAAAACGGAAACGTCAGCTACATTTTATTAGAGGGCCCTCTTCAGGCTCAAGCCGCTCAACATGGAAAATGAACTTGACAAGTTCATCTTCCAACTTGAGCGGCTTGAGCCTGAAGAGGACCCTTGCCAAGAAGGGTCAAAAATAGCTCTGAGAAAATGTAGCTGACCTATCCGTTTTGCTTTGTCAAATATATTTCATCTTAGGAAAAGTGATGTAAGACATCGCCGGCTGGCAGTCAGAATGTGGGTAATGATGGCTATAATGAATGACTTGAGGCCACGGTGGCGCCAAGAGATCTAATATAGCGGATGCTGACATTGTGTCCTAGTTTTTGGGCACTGTTGACATCCCGGCCTTTGCCTAGTACTCTCGTGCTGAAATTCTCGTTATTTTGAATCTGAACAATCCTGGAGAAGTATGTATTGGTGTTTGGTAATGGTGGTACATTGCCCATGAACGTTGCATTGTTTTTTGTTTTTTTTGGTAAAGTATTAATTTCTGAGTTAGTAAAATCATATGATTTATTATTTCTAGTTTGTTTTCCTGTCTCTCTGAGTAAGGCGATAGTGTTTTCTTGATCTACAATTTTAGTATATTCTTGTTATATGGGTTCAGTGTTTTTCTTTTTGGATAGTGGGCAAATTTGTAGGAGCAGCAAGTGACATCAGTTAGACAAAGCCTTTCTTTGCACGGGTCCTGGGCGCCTTGCGGTTTTTCAAGCCGTCTTGTACCAAGGGTGGGCATATTGGTCTTGATTAACTAAGGCGTGCCTCGGCCCTAGCTCCCTTTGAGTAATCTGTTCTGTCTTGTACCAAGGGTGGTCATAACGGCGCAGATTGCGAGGGGGAGTTCCTGCGAACGTTGCATTGCAGGTAGAAGTTGTGACAGGGAGAGTTACTAGTTAATTAGAGAGTTTAATTAGTTATTAGAAGTTTGTAGTTCGACCGTGATGTAGTTCGACCTCTTTATCGTATGTATAGACACCTCCGGGTACGTTTAAAGATTGGTTCTTCGCTCCTTCCTTCAGAACTTCGCGTTCATCTCGGGATTAAGCAAGTGGCCATTACATCCCCTACTACTTACAATAACGCGGCCCTAAGAGCTCAAGATGATTTGTCCCCTTGCTGCATACTGAATAGTGTCAGTGTGTCTATTTTAAGTTGTGCGGATGATGTTCTTAACCTAAGTAGGGCTGTGTTTAGTTTGGAAAAAAGTTATAACGAGATTTCGAAGAATTATAATGAAATCGGTCTTTCTTTAAATGCGGTTAAGTCTCAAGTGTTATTATTTAACTTCCGCCAATCTGAAACCCCAGACACAGTGAACCTTGGTGATTCTGTTGTCATACCATCGCAGGAACTTGTGTATCTTGGATTACCTATTGGTACTTCCCTAAAGTCAACTCGGAAATTACTTATCGCTCGAACTGAGCGTAAGATACGTAATGCGGATGCTGGTGTAGTTGGAGCACAGCTTGAGGGGTTACTCATGGTAAACGCCACCTTGCAAAAGTGTATAATGCTGCATCTCTTCCCCATGTTCTATACTTGGTTCCTTTCTGGGATATACTAACTCAACCGGATAAAACAAAAATTAGAAGGGCTTACTTCAAATATGCAAAGTTTCTCATTCGGGTACCGCCTTGGACAAGGAACGGTAGACTGCGGGAGGGATACGACTTGCCGGATCCTCCTGATGCTGCGGACAAACTTTTTCTTAAGTTGTCAGAAAATCCTTCCAACCAGCCTTGGAAGGGTTTTGTGTTCTTGATCTGTTTTTTTTTGTTGTTGTTGTTGTTCTGTATTGTTCTTTTTCTCTTTTTTTGGTTTATTATTAGATTAATTTGTTAGAAATTAGTTTCGTGTGCTTTTTGTATGTTTTTATGTCTTTCTGTATATTACTTTTTCCTCTTTTTGTATTACTCCGCTTTCTCTTTGTGAGTGTATGATGGGTCAGAAATACATTATTATTATTATTATTGTTATTATTTTGACCATTTGGAATGGTATAGTTGAAGAGGATCGACTAAAAGCAGAAAAGGAAAGGCAAGAGAAAAGCAGGCAAAGATACTAAAACCAGGAAGGGCAAACTAAAACGGGGAAAGAATTATCAGAAATCGAGGATTCGAAAAACGGGCAAGCCTTTCCTCTGTTTAGTATTCCGTGAGGGGTCGGCAACTTATATTTGTAAAAGTTCACCTTTTCCTCCTTTTAGGATTCGAAAAACTGGCACGCTGCACCGTGTTTTTCCTCTGTTTAGTATGCCGTGAGGGGTCGAGGCAACGTACATTTGTAAAAGTTAACCTTTTCTTCCTTTTAGTATCCTGTCGGTAGGCGACTAAAAATCATCCGAGTCCAGCAAGGGGTCGGCAACTAAGATATTTGAAGTCCACCATTTCTTTCCTGGTTTTAGTAACCTGTCACGGACAATACCTTAGAGTACTAAAACGAGGAAAGAAACCGGGAATTCTAAATTATTCTTCTTTGAGGGGTCGGCGACTACCAAAACTCATAGTTCACCGTTCTTTCCTCGTTTTAATAGAGACTTTTACAAATGTAAGTTGCCAAACTGTCACGGGATACTAAACAGAAGAAAGGCTTGCCAGTTTTTCTAATCCTCGAATTTCTTCTATTCTTTCCCCGTTTTAGTTTTCCCTTCCTGGTTTTAGTATCTTTGCCTGCTTTTCTCTTGCCTTTCCTTTCCTGCTTTTAGTCGATCCCATAGTTGGAGGGCTTAATTCTTTTTATATTGTTGCCCCGCCATGGCCCATAGGGATTTTGGGGGGAATTCATTCGTGCAACACGAAAATAAGGATATTTGCCTCCTAACCAATTGTTACTGCCAGGGAAAATGATAGACATTTAAAAAAAAAAATAAGTTGCAGTTAGAAGATAAAAAGCATTTGTGATGAACTTTGAAAACTAAATGCCTCAAATTGTTCCCAACTATCCTGAGAAGTCGCGCATACTGGTTCTTTTTAATGATTATGATAGTCTAGTATTCGTAAATTAGAAAATGTGCTTCATAGCCAGTTTTGTATTGCCAATGCCCAGATGCTAACGGCACAATTTTGGAAGTTTCCTAATCTCTGCCAAATTTTAGAAAAATTGCATCTTGTGTGTGTTTTTGTTGTTCTTTATTTATTTTCTTTTTTTTCTTTTACATATTCCGCTTTTGAAAATGCATAAGTAAATTACTTACTTACTTACATACAGTGATATAAACTATATTTTGTTCAAGAATACACACTTACCATCAGAAATAAAATAGCAAATTTGATTATACTTTGCCAACCAAATGACTTAAATTGTCCCAGCTAAATATCTGTTTCAGAAGTGATGCGGAATACTACTTAGGGAATACTACTTAGAAGACTGACGTAAATTACACGCGGATCCTGTTGAATCTGAACTAGATGAAGATGAAACGCATATATGTCTGGTACACCCCCAAAATTTCAGTCCCTTGACCACCCCCACACACTACTCTCCTCAAATGCTTGAGTGGCCTCGCGGAGGGTCATGATAAGAATAATAATAATAATAATTTATTAAAGCCTACAAAGGGCCATACATCAGCATTCATTCTCGCACTTAACTTAACTTAACTCGCATTTACCTTGTACCATAACAACCATACTTGAATTACTGTATTTATTTTATGACAATTGTATATATGCTTTAGTTGTAGGTTAATGACAAGTGCCAATTAATTTGCTCGCGCATGAAATGTTCTGCCGCATTTATTTGAAATTAAATTAAATTAAAACTAACAAAATTGACATTCAGTAACAACAACTATAACAACTATAAATTACCTCCAAACTAAACTCCCAATATATACTTAAAATATTCGTATACAGACCGAATTACCTGACAATTCGTCGACTCCGATTCGTAAGCCTCATCATAAATCCGACCGGGGAATGAGACTCGGGTTTCATTTGTATAATCCACGCAGAAATCAGCGTTGTTAGAACTATCTGCCTTTTCTGACTGCTTCATCACTTTGCTATAGAGATAACTCTCCCGAAAAGCGAAGAATTTTGTGCGAGAATGCTGACATGCAAGTATAATACACTCATATAATAATAATAATAATTTTATTTTTCACCCATCAAAAAGCACATGGCATAGACGGAGTAGGAATAAAGAAAGAAAAGAAGAAGGAAACACTAGAACAAGAGGAGACCATACAAACATAGAGACTACGACAATATTATCCTATCTACAAAACTAGCCTATTGTAGAAGGATGCTCTCCCTTGTACTCCTTGTACGGGTCAGTGATGTTGTAAGCAGTGGCGTCACGACGGGGGGGGGGGGAAGCCCCCCCGCCCCCCATATATTATTATTATTCATTATTTCTCTCAAAGAATATATAATGAGGAGTACTAAAATAAATTTAAAAAACACTGTCACAAATAACTTTCAAAACAATAAATAACAATTGGCGTACTTTAAAGAACACACTGTGCTAACTATTAACTTTTATCGAAAAACGGAAACAGATTCTTCAGAGCCAGAATATTATTAGCTTTGGCTACAAAATTGTCAAATTTCTGCTGAATTGCCAGGGCAGGATCTTTAACTGAAAGGAAATTAATTACAGGTGTATTTCAGCAAATAAAGGGTATCCAAGCAAAAATTTACAATATTTAAAATAGCACACATGAACACTAGTAATCATACCACCATTGTTCTTGCCACTACGGAGATACTACATAACCGTTACGGAGATACATAGTTTTCTTTTTTGAAATTTCAGGCCGTTTCTGGCCTAAACGTGGAAGGTTTTTCGCTATTCCTGTAAACTGTGAAAAATGTCGCTGGTAATTATTTGGAAAAACACTGATGATATGCAAGTTTCTCATTCCTTCCTTATATATTCTTGATTATGCTCCCAAGCATCATGAATGAATTGTAACGATCGTAACCCTTCCAGAACGAAAATAATAATAGAAATAAAATAAAAATAGAGATACCGGGTCCGTGGGTAGGACCCGACCTTTAAAAGAACACGGGTCCGTCCGAACATATAGTTGTCGGGCAGTGTTACCACTGGTCGCAAATTCTGCGATTTGTCACAGATTTTCGCTTCCTCAGCAAAACGAGCCAGAATCCTGCGACAGGTTCCTTATCAGTAAACACAAATTGAGGGGTTGCTCTCTCCGCCACCGGTGTATACCTCGGTGCGCCACCGCGCCACGCTCCACGTCGTTTTTTGCTTTGTGAGCAACCCCTCGACACAAATATAAACAGGCATATTATTGAGTGTTAGTGTTAGGGTTTAGTGTAGTAGTGTGACCGTTTATTTTTATATTTACATGTTGTTATTTATGTGTGTCTGTTATGGCCTTTCGGCTTTTAAGACAAATAAGTATCATATCATATCATATGATGATGATCAAGCGAGATTTCTCGTAAGAGTTGGTAAAAGAGACTCAGTTCCGAAGGTGCCAGATATGTCACAGTTTTTTGCGGCCAAGAGTCACAGGTTCCGCAGAGAAAAGTGGCAACACTGTTCACGTGTGGCCTACGTCTCGGGGGTTTAGCTGTCAGATTCGTCTTCAGTCTGCAGGAGCAGTATCAGCAGGTTTTTAATTGATAAAAAATCAGACCAAAGAGCAATTAACGCCAATTTATGTTTTGCTGTTATTGTCCGATTTTCAGAAGTTTCATTCAGAATCGTGAGAAACTTCCATTGCGTGATTCACACAACTTTTTTGCAGTAATTGCTGTCGTGACTGGTCATTCAGGTAAACGATAGTTGACTTTTTTGCCGAGTCCGACAGATTTATTAATTTCTACATCCTAGCAATTAACAATTAACTTGACCGCCAAAGAGCACAGTGTAGTTACACTAATTAAATTTCGCTAGCTGGCGCGTTCATTCGATTAAATGAAATATCAGACTTAGAAAGTGAAAAAATCTACGAAACGGATCAAACCGACTTAGCCGTGTGCTGATACACTTAAAAACCAATAGGAAACACCCTGACAGTTTTAAGCTTTACTGTAGTTTTCACTCGACCTGCGTACGAAACTATGGATGACACACACGCTAAAGGTGCGATTTTTTTTTATTTAGTTTCGTTGTAGTTTCACTGTAATTTGACGTAATTTTGTTTCAGTTATGAAAGCACAGTATGTGGAATGCACAAATAAAAGGGTACACATACTGTACTTTCATAACTGTACGTCAAACTGCAGTGAAACTACAACGAAACTACATAGAAAAAACGCACCTTAACTTAGATAAACTGAGACGAGGATCAGGGCCAAGAGCCAAAACTCGAGCGCCCTGCCGCCCGTTTCAGCTTTTAAGCTTTCAGCTATAATAGTAAGACTCGTGATAACAGCAAGCTTGAAGTAGTCGTATCTCGAAGCTCTTGACCGGTTTGAAAGGCATAGGCGTGGGAGGTGACGACTTCGAAATATAGGACCGGCAGATGTCCGGCAAGACGGAAGGGTCACACCAGTTAGAAACAATAGCCAAGAAACATAGCCTCACATGCGGGAAACTACGGGAAACTTCTTCTTCTTCTTGTACAAATTTAAAGAAACATTAAAGCTAGTATTTGTATGGTTAAGGTGAACGCATTCGTAATAACAGGAATTCGCTTCTGCAGTACCCCGGCCTGTAGCAGTTTCTAAAGCCTGTGTATATCAACCTTACTGAAATTTTCTGGGCGTACTGCCAGCCCCCTATTTAGCTATCCTGGGTGAGCGCCCAGTTTAGCTCAATTTTTGTCTTCGGGCGCTCTGGGAGCGCCAAGCTTATTTCATTTATTTTGACTTGAGTGTTCTGCGAGCGCCCAGTTTGGCTTATTTATTTTGACTTGGCACTCTGCGTGCGCCCACTTTAGCTTTTTTCTTTCTTCGCGTCTTCATAGCGACGCCCCTGGAAAGGATATACCGCCAAGAATGTAGAACTGTAACGGGGAGGGGGGGGGGGCTAAACAGATAGGTCAGCTGAGGTTTATCCTAGCGGTATTCTTGCCCTTCCTGGCAAGAGTCCTATTCAGTCTCTACAATGTCAGAAGTTTCATAACAGATAACACAAGGATGGGCAGTTTCAGCAGGCAACACTTGGGATTTAATCTGTTGTGTTTTGAAAACGTTATGCATTAAATGTTATGCAATTGCATTGCGGGGAAGAGCCGAAAAACCGTCGAAAACGCATCTGCTAATTTTCCGATATCATGACGACTAACAAAAAAGTCAGCAGATGCTTTTGCGGCGGTTATGAGGAATATATATATGGATGGTATGACTCAATGTCAACCATTCTGAGGTTGATATGAAGTCATATCCACCGCTAACTTCCTTTGTGAAGATTGTCATAGTAAAACTGACTTAAGTTATTTATTGATGCTCACTTGTAATCTTTATCAACGGAATACAAAGTATAGAAATTTATTTATTTTTATTATAGTGCGTGGTTTCTCCATGCTCGAACGGCCTTTCGAAAAAGTCTTCCGCGGCTCGTTCAAAGTCACCGCAGGCGACGCCCACGTCCCCGAACTATCTGATCCCACCAGCGACCATTTTCTAACTAAAGCCCAGCAGTACGAAGTTCGGATAGAGGACGCTCTTCGAAGCAATAAATTCAGAGAGTCGGCCATCCACGCTGAAGTAGTCACCTTTGACAGGTAAATATGATATTTTCACTGCCAGTTCTTTATTTTTTTTAGCTTTTACTTGTGGTATTGACGGGATGCGGCATGCAGAGTGATGTGTGGGGTTTGCTGTTTCAGAGTGAGTGGGTTTGTGGGGTAGTAGATTTGTAGGTTGAAGGTTGTTGACATGAAGACTAGTGAATTCGGTCCATTAAAAAAAAAAAAAAAAAAACATCTTGTCGAGTTGTGAGTTTTTTTAACCCTTCCTAATGCATCTGTTGCGTCGCCTCTGACTCGGAAGTATTATTTGAATCTTGTTTTATTAGATTCAAATTAAATTCTTAATTCTGTCACCATCAGGCACAACGTTGGGGAATTAAAACAAGAGCTGGAAGCTCATATGGCACTTGCAAGGCTGGGTCAGAGGATGAAAGTAAGAATTCGTGGGTTTGTTGTGATCATTTGTGATCAGAACTCTTGAAGCAAACATCTTATATTTTGCTGAAAGTATTGTTTGTACTTTAAGGAAATCGGTTCTAAGCAAAACCCTTGAGGCAAAAATATTTGAGGCGCTCTTTTGAACGGCTTTAGCTACTTGCGACGATTTGGACTCTCAATTGAGTCACTCATAAGCTGTTACAAGACTTACGTCAGGCCTGTAACCGAGTACGCTTGTAGTCTATGGCATGCATCTCTAACTATTGAGCAGAGTGACAAAATTGAGTCAATACAAAAACGGGCGTGCAAAATTATTCTTGGACCCTCGTACACTGACTACAATACAAGTCTTTCAACACTGAATCTGATGACACTGAGCCAGCGAAGACATCAGCTCTTGATGAATTTTGGGGTGGCTCTGTTGATTTCCGATCACTCGTGAAATACTTCCAAGTTTTCAAAGCAGTAGATAAGAGAAAAAAACCCGGGGATCAAAAAATCTCAAACACCAACTATTAGAAATGCCTGCAGCTGCTTCGTCGGATCGTTTTCTCAAGTCTTTCGTGCCGTATTTCGTGAAACATTTTAATTCTATACAAGAAAATGACTTCTAACAGTAAATATTTTGAGGTATTGTCGACCTAGGCTAATTGTATATATTGTCATTTTATACTTGTAGATATATAGTTACCGATTAGTTTAATATTTTATGAATTGATGATTTTTTATTTACAGTTGTTTGTAGAAGTTTATTTATATTTGTCCGAATCGTTTCAATGTAACCGCCATAAGCCAGTGATAAATAAAAAAGGGTTATTATTTTCATTGACGTCCTATGCTATTCGTTGTAAAAGAATGTTTGGAGAATATAATGAATTTGAAAAATGATCATGGGCTCATAGGGATCAAGAAAATGTATCTTTTGCTAAAAGTATTTCTTGTACTTTGCGGTTAGGATTAATACTTTAAGGGATGGTCGGACCTGTGAACGGACAATTTTTTAAGCCAATCTTGTCAAGTTTCTAATTTCCAAGCCACGTTTCATCGTCCTAGTACATCTGGAAGCACCTTGATTCGCGATCACCGGAATTACCTACACCCCTCTAACTCCCCCCACAGTGACCGAACGGGGTCCGGTTCTGTCACTGATACATCTAGGGCTTTTGCTTGTTCTCCCAAACAAGTTTCATCCCAATCGCTCCACTCTAAGCGTGTCACAAGCTTTCCGGTTCTCCCCTTTCCTCCCCCGAACATTCATCGGATTACATCCGGACTTTAAATAGGACATTTGAGACATGAGGTCTTTCCAAATATTAAGTTTCATTCAGATCTGATCACCCATTCAGAAGTTATACATACCTCAAGATTCAGGATTCTTCCTCCCTCCACTCCCCCCACGATGGTCGGATCAGGGAACTGACTATTTCTAAGCTAATCATGTCAAGTCTCTAATTTTCAAGCCAAGTTTCATCGTCCTAGCACGTCTGGAAGTACGTCCGGAAGTAACTTGTGATAACCGGAATTCCGGCTCTCCTCCCTCTAACTCCCCCACAGTGCCCGGATCATGTCCGGTTCAGTCACTGATGTACATAGGGCTTGTGTTTCTTCTTCCAACCAAGTTTCATTCCGGTTGCTCCACTCCAAGCATGTCACAAGGTTTCAGAATCCCTCCCCCCCACCTTCATTGGATCCGGTCCGAACTGTAAAAGGGACATCCGAGGCATGTGGTCTTTCTACGTATCAAGTTTCATTATGATCCGATCACCCGTTCGGAAGTTAAACATACCTCGAGATTCCGGATTTCCCTTCCCTCAAGCTCCTCAAGTTCAAGGGGGTGGTCCTCCTCCGCTCGCCAAGTTCCTCAAGCTCGCCTTCAAATCATATTTGCAGATTTTGTTCATGATTTCTTTTTGGGATCCCAAAACGTAAGTGGAGGGATACCTATGACATCGCAAAAGTTGTCCGTCTGCGCGTCCGTCCGTCTGTCAGCACGATAACTCTCGAAGGGAATGAGATATTTTGATGAAACTTGGTGTGAGTGTTCTTCACGTTAAGGGAAAGGTCAAGTTCGTAGATGGGCCCGATAGCTGCATATTTAGGGGAGGGGGAGGGGTTTCAAATTAAGGGGCTACAAAATTATTTTTTAGAAGCTGATAAGATAGTCGATTCAGGGGTAAGACGACATGCTGAACACGAATATAAACAATTTCTCGCCGGACAAGTAGTTCATCCGGAATCCGGCCAAAACCGGAAAGTTGCTTAAAGTAAATTTTGTATCTGAAGTTGATTAGATGTCCGATTTAGGGGTAAGAAGACATGCTGAATCCGAATATGAAAATGATTTTCTCGTCGGACAAGTAGATCGCCCGGAATCCAGCCAAAAGCGGAAAATTTGTTGAAAGTAAAAGTTTTATATGAATTTCATTAGGTGTTCGATTTACGGGTAAAAAGACATACTGAATTCGTGTATGACAATCATTTTCTACTGGGACACATAGTTTGCCGCGAATCCGGCTGAAATCGAAAATTTGTTAAAATTTGAAGTTTTATCTGAAGTTGATTAGAGGTTCGATTTAGGGGTAAGAAGATATGCTGAATCCGTTTTTTAACTTAAATTTTTTGCAAGACAAGTAGTTTGCCCGGAATCCGGCTGAAACCGGAAATTTGGCAGAAGTAAGGCAGGAACTTCCGTCAAAGTACATATGACGCAGGCTATAGGGGTAAACACACATGGTGAATCCATATTTAAACTTGGTCTTCTCAGATTATTGCCATTTGCCGTAATCTGTTTCTCAAGGAGTCTGGCGAAGACTGGACCTCTATAAGACCCGATTTTCTGGATCAAATATTACATTTTTGGGATCCCATCAAAACTTTTGGTCTTGTTCTTTGTGGGATATACGGGATTCACGGGACTTTGGGATGCATAAATGTGCCTATTAATTTTTCCATCTGTTAGCAGCATTTGGTAGTTTGACTTTTTAATTGGCCTGGAAATTACAGTTTGGCACTAAGGCTCGTACGCCGTCTGGAAAAAGCTTTTTGGGGGGATGGACTTAATAGTAGTAGTAGTTGTGCGTGATGGTGGTCAGACTTAAATTTTGTTTCGACTTCACTGGCGCTATAGAATGTAAATGCTGCGCCTAACGACCACTATCACCATCTGACTAATGTCGTCGATTCCGGTCTTGTGGTCTTATGGTCGATGGGTAGTATGAGAGAACAGCCGTCTTTTCAATTTCGGTGGGTGATACTCTTGACTGTTACATATCCCTTCAATCAAAGCTACTTGCGAATATTTTTTTTTCTGTGACGGAACCGATTACTCAGTTGGAAAGATTTAAAGTTCTTTCCCGGTATATTTTTGGGATCCCAAAACGTAAGTGGCGGATAGATATCTATGACATGGCAAAACATGTCCGTCTATATGTGAGCACGATAACTCTCGAAGAGAATGAGATATTTTGATGAAACTTGATGTGAGGATTCATTGAGTCAAGGGTAAGCTCAAGTTCCTAGATGGGCTCTGGAGCCCTACATTTAGGGGTGGGGGAGGGGTTTAAAGTTCAGGGCAAAAACAATTTTTTTTTAAAAGCTATTGAGATAGTTGATTTAGGGATAAGGATTTTTTCTATTTCTTGACGGACTAGTAGTTCACGCGGAATCCCGCGAAAACCGGACACGAAATTTGCCGACCAGTTTTCGGCTTTAGCAGTCCTATCCTCTTATTCACAAACTAGTATAGCTGTACGCGTGGGTGCCGGCATTCATTTGTTTATTCTGTGTGACGTTGGGGAGATCTGGTGTAATCGAAGGTCGAAATGGTTGATATATAATGTTTTTTTTTAAGTCAAACTTTTATTCAAAGTTGATTAGATGTTCTTTATAGGGATTCGATGCTGGATTTGTTTCTGAATTTTCTTTTTATGCTGGACTAGTAGTTTGCTCGGAATTCGGGCGAAACCGGAAACTTGACAGAAGTAAAGCAGGAAGTCTCGGTCAGTATTGTCAAAATATAAATGGCTTATAGAGGTATATCTGAACTTGGTTTTCTCTGATGATTAGCCTGGCGAAGACTGGATCTGGCGAAGACAAGACCCTATTTTCTGAATCAAATATTACATTTTTGGGATCCCATCGACACCTTTGGTCTTGTTCTTGTGGAATCGGTGGGGAAGAAGTTTGACACTTGTAATGTGAGTTGATGTAAGTATATCTCTCGGTATATCTGTTAGGCAGAGGATTACTGGGGAGGGGGGAGGGGAGGAGGCAAGTTATAGACCGACTCACTGGTGATTTTTACCGACTGTTTTTGCAGAAAAAACAACTGTTTAAAAAAAGCGACAGTTTTAACAAAAAACGACTGATTGTCAGAAAACCGGCTGGTTTTAAGAAAAAACCTAGCTACCTTACCCCCCACCCCCAATCCTTGTAATAAATGACACGGCCTGTGATAACAGGTGGACAGGGTCCTGGCCCACCACCACCTTTCGTGACGCCCCTGGGGAGACCTGAATCTGAAATTTCAGTTGGTTGGGAACTAACAAATATTGTCCGATAAATGTTATTCGCTACCAGACATCTTAATGGGGTAAGAAGAGAGGCTTTTACTCTAGATGGACCCTGAATCGTACTTGTTAGCGAAAGGTGTCTGTGTCAATTGACGTCGGCAGAGCTTACGGTCTGGAAGTTTAGACTGGATCCCTTTAGCTACCTTCCCAGGTCACATCTCGCGAGTTTCGAGATTACTGTGAGGTTGGGTTTCTGTCTCTTTACAGTGTTCACATTAATGTTGATAGTAGTTGTACACAAGACTTGTAGACGATTTTTCTATATTGGTTATAAGGACTAATACATGTATAGGTGGCGAACGTAGAGACGGGACTAACTAAACAAGACCAAAGGTTTCGATGGGATCCCAAAAATTCAATATTTGTTCCAGACAATTCGGTCTTGTCTTCGTTCAGCATGTCTCCTTACCCTATAATCGACTATCACATTATGTGTTTAAAAATATTTCATTCCCCTTAATTTAAACCCCCTCCCCACCCCTAAATGTAGGGCTATAGAGCCCATCTACGAACTCGACCTTACTCTCGACCCAAAGAACCCTCAGATCAAGTTTCATCAAGATATCTCTTTCCCTTCGAGAGTTATAGTGTGCACAGACGGACGGACGGACAGACGGACAATTTTGCGATGTCATAGGTATCCCTCCACTTACGTTTTGGGATCCCAAAAACGGGCAAAATAACCATTCTCGCACTCGGGACTAGGAATTCGACCCTGCTCCTCTATCCCTAGATGTTTGACCGGAACAGGAGACATCAGTCCGTCAAGCCTGGTCCCTAAGTGTGGCCAATAAAGAAAACGCTTTTTCTAAAGAAAGAAACCTTTTCTAAGGGCACTAGGATTTCAAATGGCATTAAACAAAGACAGACTTTACAACTGACAACCGAAAGGTGAATATTTTGTATTTAGCAATGCTGCTTTAAACAACTAAAACGACAAGAATGGGCAAAGCCTCCGTGGGGCACTTCAGAACGAACAGACAGATCTTTTCTATCCCCCGAACTCCTACCCCTGAACAAAAAAATATTTTTTAGGGATGATGAGGATCACCTATCCGTCATTTTCAACCTTTTTGTCGATACAAGGAAAGTAGCTGCAAATGCGACGTCTATCCGGAGAGCTTTGGAGAAATCCGCAATCCGGCCGGAATCGACAGATGACTCTGCCGATCCCAGCCCTTTCGAGGGTTTGGCTCTGGAGCTTCGCAGTATTGAAATCAAAGGTAGGGCATCATAGTGTTTCTTCTGTTGGGGTGGGGGGTCTGTGAAAGTATGTACCAATTAAAGTGTAACTGAAAAGGCAGCTGATTTTGAACACACTGAAATACTTTGACCCATCAGCTGATTTTGAACACATTGAAATATTTTGACCCATCTAAGAGATTTTGTATTTTTTCACCTGAGACTCTTATAAGGATGTTCAGAAAGTGCGCTGCTTGCACGACAACCCAAAATTCATCCAGACGCGGAGAATTTGAATATATGAAAAACTATATTTCAAGGATTAAAGACGTTAAACCCGGAAAAGTCACAGCCGAAGAAAGTAGGGCAATTATGTTAAGATATGTCTTTCAAGAAATCTGCCATTTTTTAGTTTATTGTTCGGCAATGGTCTACCTTTGTAGTTGGTAAATCAAAACATCACAGCATTATTCCGTAAATATAAGAATTGAAGCAAAATAAAAACGAAATCACCAAATTGTAAATCAACGATAGTGTGCATATATGGGGAGCAAATTTTCGGGGAAGGTTGGTTGGTTGGTTTAAAAGTTCAAGGAGAAAGGTTTGTTTGGGGTTAGGCAGCTTGGAAGGTTTTTGCGGATAGGCTGGAAGCATTGAAAAGAGTTTTTGTATATTAAATTTAGTAGAAGAGTTGATGTTTATTTTTTATTTGTTTTGTATTTTCTTTTGTATGCGATGGCCCTCGGGCTTTAAGCAAATATATGTCATATCATATAGTCTGCACGTATGTAGTGTGGAACTCTGATACCCTTTTTTCCGGTAACAACTGACCCTAAATGCGAACAGCCGGACGCGTTCTTTACAACAGTAAAGTAAGAACCTTCATGTTTTCTTTAGTTCTGTGGTTGCGCGGATCGCGCGATCAGGTTTTGATGTCTAGAGTTTCTGCACTTTCATCATAGTTAAAAAAAATCTCAGCTTTTCCAGGCGGAATTGATGGTGGTGCCGAATCCTGACAGGAATTCTGAGCCACGACCTGAGCGTCTGTTCAAAGCATAACTCCATTTAAGCTGAAGCTAGTCAGCAGCTTCTCTGTTAAAGCAAATAGCCTAAAATTATAAGTCAGTCTGTAGCCTATATTTTCATCCTTCCTTCAGATAAAACCATGTATGATTACACATTTTTTAATTTCGTGTGTCATTCAGAATCATTCGATTGAGAACACTATGTTTTTTCAAGCTTTCTTGATTTTGTTTTTGTCACCTCTGGTTTCCTGGACGCCCGCGGACCTAACCGCTAGAACCAACGAAAAAGAGAACTCATTAAAGTTTAACTGAAAAGCCAACTTATTTGTTTACCATTTAAATGAATAAACCGAATTATCTGGATTCTGCCAAGGGATTTTTTTGATTTTCCACCATACGTCTTAGCAGTGACGTTCAGAATACCTATGGCTGTCCCCAGAACGCAAACTCTACTATGACTCGGAAAATTTGAATCTCAATACAGATGCGGCTTTTCAGTGGCCAGTGATCAGCTCGCGGCAGGGGGCTCATTGCGTGAACACTTCTTTTTCGTAAACAAAGGGACAAGCGCAGAGAGGTAGTCTACCAAAAATCTGACAGAGAAAGTCCACCATTCGAAAGTCGATTATTCCTGAGTAGCGTGACAACGTAGTAACGTATTTTCATCGGGTCTGCAGGCCTATTTAAGTGAACTAGTGATGAGTTACTAGATTGTCCTATCTCAGCCTTTTCGGCTAAACTTTAAAAATGTGGCACTTACAGTTTAATTGAATAGGACATGCGACAGTCTAGTTACCCATCATTTATTCACTTATCTCTTAACTGAAAAGGGAAGAGTTGGTTGATCATCACTTATCACTTAAAGGGGCTTGGAAATGCGTTGAAATGCGTTACTTCGTTGCTGCGGTATACACGAATAATCGATTTTTATGTTGCGGACTTGCACTGTCGGATTTGTTGTACCTCTATGCGCCTATACCTTTGTTGTATGCTCGAGGAAAACAATTTAAGAAAAAGTTACGAAAGATGAGATAAATAAGATTTATTCCCTAAAAGCACAGAGGGCCATGGAAACAACAAAACAACACCAAAACGAACCGTAAACTGAACAACAGAACTAACTATAAAAAAGTTTCCCTATGGACCATAGCCACCTTAAGGAATCTTCCCAAATTTCTAACATCTCTAAAACTTCTACTTTCCAAATATGTTTTAAATCTTTCCTCCCCCCACACCATTTCCCAAAATATTTCCTTCCTCAAATCTGTTAACTCCTTACATTCACCCATTAAATGGATAATATGTTCACCCATTTTCCTGCACATCGGACAAAAGTAAGGACCACACAACATTCTAACCTTAGCCAAATATTTTCTTCTTAATCCTACCGGTAAACAATCGGCCCTCAGGCTAATTGACAATTGCATTTGATCTAAAGGTATACCCGCCTTAAAATAAATTTCTTCCCCCCATGTCTCCTTCGCTGCGGCGTAAAACCTCAGGGAATCCGAAGTAGCCAGCCTACACTGCCATTCTTGCACCTCTTGTTCTCTTAGCCCACTCTTCACTTTTTGGGATCCCAAAACGTAAGTGGAGGGATACCTATGACATCGCAAAAGTTGTCCGTCCGTCCGTCTGTCCCTCCGTCCGTCTGTAAGCACGATAACTCTCGAAGGGAATGAGATATTTTGATGAAACTTGGTATGAGGATTGTTTGGGTCAAGAGTAAGGTCGAGTTCGTAGATGGGCTCTGTAGCCCTGTATTTGGGGGTGGGGGAGGGGGTTCAATTTAAGGGACAAACAAAATATTTTTAAACAGCTAATGTGATAGTCGATTATGGGGTAAGAAGACATGCGGAGCACGATGAAAACAATCATTTTGTCGCCGGACAAGTAGTTCGTCCGGAATCCGGCAAAAACCGGAAAGTTTGTTAAAAGTAAAAGTTTCATTTGAAGTTGATTAAATGTTTGATTTAGGGGTAAGAAAACATGCTGAGCATGATGTGAACATCATTTTTTCGCCGGACAAGCAGTTCGTCCGGAATCCGGCCAAAGTCGGAAAGTTGGTTAAAAGTAACAGTTTCATTTGAAGTTGATTAAATGTTGGATTTATGGGTAAGAAGACATGCTGAACCCGATGGTGAAAACCATTTTCTCGCCGGACAACTAGTTCGCCTGTAATCCGGCCAAAACCGGAAAATATGTTAAAAGTAAAAGCTTTATCTGAAGTTGATTAGATGATATATTTAGGGGTAAGAAGAGACGCTGAGTCTTTATATAATGATCATTTCTTACCCGGACATATAATTAGTCCGGAATCCGGTTGTACCCGCATTTTTTTTTAGTCAAAATTTTATTTAAAGTTCATTAGATTTCTTTATATGGATAAGGAGATACGCCGGCTTCGTTTCTGAATTTTTTTGCTGGACTAGTAGTTCGCTCGGAATTCGGGCGAAACCGCAAATTTGGCAGTTGTAAAGCAGGAAGCTTCGGTCAATATCGTCAAAATAGATATTGCTTATAGAGGTATAGATAGGTAGATAGAATATCTGAACTCGGTTTTCTCTCATAATTAGCCTGGCGAAGACAAGACCAAATTGTCTGGATCAAATCTTAGATTTTTGGGATCCCATCGACACCTTTGGTCTTGTTTCTCAATACTTCCTATCTTGTCCAACCCTGTTTCCTCATTCCAAATATAAGATGGGCCTGTACTTTCTAAAACTGTCTTAACCTGCTGCGACTATTACTCCTTTGATGTATCTGTCATCGACTCCAAATACGCCGCCTTCATAGGCCTCACATTTTTTCCCACAGACGAATCATAGTTACTAACCGATAAATCAGCTTTTAGTACTAACGTACTAGTCTTACTACTAATTCCTAATAATCTTTTGAAATAACATAAACTGTACCTGTTCACTTCTGACATTGGCTATATGGCCTTTAATTGGCTCTTTAACACCATATTATTTACACGCTGTTTTCCTTTTGCTAGACTTGATTCTACATCCTTACCATACTTTCTTTTTGACGACAATTTAAATCCCAAATAAATAAAACCTCTTTCCCCTCAAAACTAACTTTTTTCTTAAAACAAAACTCTTACTAGAAATGATTTTTTCACTGTCAAATGGCTCAGAAAAAACTTTTTCGAAAATACCATTACTTTCCACCTGAATTTAGTGGTTTTCTTGTTAGCACTTGTCGACTCTATCCAGTCTTCCTGCTCTCCGACGCGGTGGCTGGGGGCAAAACATTTGAAAACTGAACGCGCCGTGGTTAAAAAGTGGGAAAACCAAGCAAAAAAGGAGGCCAAAAACAGAAGATTCTCGTATCCTTATGATATTTGATATGATATGATCTTTATTGAAAAAAGCCAACTGGCCATAGCAACTGGCCATAGCAATGTGTGAAAGAGTTTTCAGCGTTGAAGATTCCGGCAAACTTTGCGGTGTGTGACGGGCAAAACTCGGCACGACCGAAAAAGCGCTAAAAATTCGCAAAATATTTCCTTCCTCAAATCTGTTAACTCCTTACATTCACCCATTAAATGGATAATATGTTCACCCATTTTCCTGCACATCGGACAAAAGTAAGGACCACACAACATTCTAACCTTAGCCAAATATTTTCTTCTTAATCCTACCGGTAAACAATCGGCCCTCAGGCTAATTGACAATTGCATTTGATCTAAAGGTATACCCGCCTTAAAATAAATTTCTTCCCCCCATGTCTCCTTCGCTGCGGCGTAAAACCTCAGGGAATCCGAAGTAGCCAGCCTACACTGCCATTCTTGCACCTCTTGTTCTCTTAGCCCACTCTTCACTTTTTGGGATCCCAAAACGTAAGTGGAGGGATACCTATGACATCGCAAAAGTTGTCCGTCCGTCCGTCTGTCCCTCCGTCCGTCTGTAAGCACGATAACTCTCGAAGGGAATGAGATATTTTGATGAAACTTGGTATGAGGATTGTTTGGGTCAAGAGTAAGGTCGAGTTCGTAGATGGGCTCTGTAGCCCTGTATTTGGGGGTGGGGGAGGGGGTTCAATTTAAGGGACAAACAAAATATTTTTAAACAGCTAATGTGATAGTCGATTATGGGGTAAGAAGACATGCGGAGCACGATGAAAACAATCATTTTGTCGCCGGACAAGTAGTTCGTCCGGAATCCGGCAAAAACCGGAAAGTTTGTTAAAAGTAAAAGTTTCATTTGAAGTTGATTAAATGTTTGATTTAGGGGTAAGAAAACATGCTGAGCATGATGTGAACATCATTTTTTCGCCGGACAAGCAGTTCGTCCGGAATCCGGCCAAAGTCGGAAAGTTGGTTAAAAGTAACAGTTTCATTTGAAGTTGATTAAATGTTGGATTTATGGGTAAGAAGACATGCTGAACCCGATGGTGAAAACCATTTTCTCGCCGGACAACTAGTTCGCCTGTAATCCGGCCAAAACCGGAAAATATGTTAAAAGTAAAAGCTTTATCTGAAGTTGATTAGATGATATATTTAGGGGTAAGAAGAGACGCTGAGTCTTTATATAATGATCATTTCTTACCCGGACATATAATTAGTCCGGAATCCGGTTGTACCCGCATTTTTTTTTAGTCAAAATTTTATTTAAAGTTCATTAGATTTCTTTATATGGATAAGGAGATACGCCGGCTTCGTTTCTGAATTTTTTTGCTGGACTAGTAGTTCGCTCGGAATTCGGGCGAAACCGCAAATTTGGCAGTTGTAAAGCAGGAAGCTTCGGTCAATATCGTCAAAATAGATATTGCTTATAGAGGTATAGATAGGTAGATAGAATATCTGAACTCGGTTTTCTCTCATAATTAGCCTGGCGAAGACAAGACCAAATTGTCTGGATCAAATCTTAGATTTTTGGGATCCCATCGACACCTTTGGTCTTGTTTCTCAATACTTCCTATCTTGTCCAACCCTGTTTCCTCATTCCAAATATAAGATGGGCCTGTACTTTCTAAAACTGTCTTAACCTGCTGCGACTATTACTCCTTTGATGTATCTGTCATCGACTCCAAATACGCCGCCTTCATAGGCCTCACATTTTTTCCCACAGACGAATCATAGTTACTAACCGATAAATCAGCTTTTAGTACTAACGTACTAGTCTTACTACTAATTCCTAATAATCTTTTGAAATAACATAAACTGTACCTGTTCACTTCTGACATTGGCTATATGGCCTTTAATTGGCTCTTTAACACCATATTATTTACACGCTGTTTTCCTTTTGCTAGACTTGATTCTACATCCTTACCATACTTTCTTTTTGACGACAATTTAAATCCCAAATAAATAAAACCTCTTTCCCCTCAAAACTAACTTTTTTCTTAAAACAAAACTCTTACTAGAAATGATTTTTTCACTGTCAAATGGCTCAGAAAAAACTTTTTCGAAAATACCATTACTTTCCACCTGAATTTAGTGGTTTTCTTGTTAGCACTTGTCGACTCTATCCAGTCTTCCTGCTCTCCGACGCGGTGGCTGGGGGCAAAACATTTGAAAACTGAACGCGCCGTGGTTAAAAAGTGGGAAAACCAAGCAAAAAAGGAGGCCAAAAACAGAAGATTCTCGTATCCTTATGATATTTGATATGATATGATCTTTATTGAAAAAAGCCAACTGGCCATAGCAACTGGCCATAGCAATGTGTGAAAGAGTTTTCAGCGTTGAAGATTCCGGCAAACTTTGCGGTGTGTGACGGGCAAAACTCGGCACGACCGAAAAAGCGCTAAAAATTCGTGGTTATAAATTCGTTTTATAAACTTATAATTTCATAAGGGACTAGGTATATTATAAAAGGTATAATAAGGAAGAGGAGTCCTTTAATTATTTTGTTCACCTGTGGTTTCCCGAAATTGTGATCGCTAAAACTTGAAAAACAGAACTTGTGAAAATGTTCAGATACTAGTAAAGATATAGTATTTAAAATGTATGACCCTGTAGCATTGAAAATGACTCAGTCTTCTCCGTCATCTTTCCTGCTTGAATTATTAATAGTATTCCTACCCTTTGGTAACGAAGAAAAGAAGATAGTTTTGTATATATTTTTTTTGTATATTGTGGATACAAAACAAGAACTGTGGGCTCATATGGCATTTGTAAGGGTCCGGGAGGGGGGGTTTGGGGGCTCGGTTTTGAAACAAATGAAGATTTGTCACATATAGGATATTTTTTTCCGTGTCAACGACGAAGGTGTGATCACTTGGTGCGAATTTCAATTTAGGATTTCCAAAAACTCTAGTCATTTCTGCAGCTTTCACTGACATTCGCAAATAAATTAATGTGCGAATTGCGCAATTAGTGACTTCAGCGTGCCAGTTTTCACTTGCCATCTTTAGGGTTGACTACTTCTGTAATTGCGATAAATTTGTGTCAATTAATATTGACTCCTCTTTTGACAGGTTCGAGCTGTCTTATGCTTTAAGTTGAAAATTGATTTAAGAGCTTATTGAGCCGTTTTAACCGCCAAATAAAATTGCCGCATTTTGTTTGTTTATTAGTAGAGTATTGGAAGAGATATTGTGTAGCTCCTCCCTGGGGAAAAGAAAATTCCCTTCCAGCAACAGCGACACTAACAAATCATTATTGTGAAGTTTGTCAGGGTCTTTAGTCTCCTTGTAACTAGCCAAAAAGCCGAAAAAACAAATGTGCTCTACCTGAACTTGGAAGTTTCGTAAATTTTTCACAATGATGTGCAATTTTAAAACTAGATCTGTTGACGTTACTATATTTCCATGATAAGTTTCAGTTGTTATTTCGCTAAAAGTACGTTCCAAACCATTTTAAGTGTTACTTACTACGGACACATAACACTAACCGAATAGGGGAAATACGAAGATTTGTTTAAAGCACAACTCTTACTATAAATTATTTTTTTACGATAAACTGCTCAGAAATATCGTTTTCCGAAAATACAAATACTTGCCTCGTGAAAGTAAAGATTTTCTTGTTGGCGCTCGACTCTATCAAGACTTCTCACTCCGACTCGGAGGTGAGACGCAAAGTATTTGAAAAGTTTGTGCGCCGTGGTTTAAGAGTGGGAAAATCTAGCAAAACAAAGAGTCCGACTCGCAAGATAGACCTATCGTCCCATCAAGTCTTCTAAAAATGAAAAATCCATTTGAATCATCTTATGTACGTATTTTTGAAAGATTTGTTGGTGGACCTTGAAGCTTTCGCCGAAGTTTGCGCTCAGTAACTGACAAACTCGGCTCAGCCCTAAAAAGCCGTAGGTGCAAAACGAAACAATGGCGAAGGGCGGGAATTTCGGATTCTTACTGCTTACTGCCTGGAGCTAGGGATATTCGATAAAGCATTATAAGTAAGAGCAGTTCTTAAAGCATAGCATTAATATGAAATATCTTGAACTTTTCAGCTAGGATGCTTTAGCAGTGGTATTTCGGCCCTTCTTGGCAAGGGTCCTCGTTTGCCGGTCAATCTTCAGGGTCAACGTTGGGAAGGAAACAAACCTGCAATAAATAACTGAAGCTTCTACCGACTATAATTATCTTATTCGGCCAAATTACTTGTAAATACCACTGTAGGGAAAAAAACTAATCACGGCCGCTGTTTTTTGCTGCACGATTGGAACGATAACAGGATAGTTATTTTTCTGTATTTTGATCAACTTCGGTTTTGTTATTTATAAAGGACTGGAAGCTTAAATTTTATTCCATTAGTAACATTTAATTAATTATTAATTATTAATTTGATTATTTTTATTAATATGCTAATATTTTGATCAACTTCGGTTTTGTTATTCATGGATACAAATTCAAGCTTTCAGTCCTTTATTAATAACAAAACCGAAGTTGATCAAAATAAAAAAAAAAAAACTTTCCTGTCATCGCCCCAATCGTCCAGCAAAAAAACAGCGACCGTGTCATAAATTAAATTTCAGGACTAGTATATTCAAATAATGCATACAATGGAAATGTCAGGTACGATGCTTTGGCAGTGATATTTCGGCCCTTCTTGGCAAGGGTCCTCGTCAGGCTGTCAATCTTCAGGGAATATTTAACCTTGACAGCCTGACCAGGACCCTTGCGAACAAGGGCCGAAATATCGCTGCTAAATTATCGTAGCTGACGGTTCCGGTTTATGCATTATTTGAACAGATATTTGAACTCTCTGTTTCGTATTTTAAATCAAGCCTAAAAATTATTGTCGTGACGTCCTCCCCCCCCCCCCCTTCGAGCCCCAGCTTACAAACTTTCCATCGTTACAGAACGAGACGTTGGCGCCATTGTGGATGACTTCACAACAACCTTGAATAAACGACCTCCTTCTTTGTACCACACTCGATACCACAAAGACAGTGAGGTATCCGAAAGCAGGGCATGCGTTCCAGTTTCCCTACCCTTCTGTAAGACCCTGGGTTACAACTACACAACGTTCCCGAACGTTATCGGTTTCCGAACGCCAAGAGATGTGGAAAATGTCCTCGAAACTGCAACGTGAGTATCTTTAGGATTTTGAGGTCATAGCTTTTTTGGTTGACGCCCGCAGTTTGCTGTTTTTGCAGTTAGCGTGGTATCTAATACCATGGTTTAAAGTGGTTTTTGTAGTTACCAATAACCGAGTATCTTGCCCGACCGTAGTAATTGACTGGTATCTGAAAAATCATCTCATTTTCATGATCACCAACACAAGAGCCTAAGTTTTATCAAATTATTGACACTCGACGCGCTGCAGAGCGGGTCATACACGCCTGTTACAGTCTTTTCCTCTGATATGCGCAGCGGGGAACAGGGAAGTAGACGGGCATCAACTCACAGCTCAGCAAGTACCTCTAGCTCTGATCAGTTTTTTCGGGGTATCCATTGTCGGTGCATGAGTCGTAGGCTCTATTGGCTTATTTGTTCTTGATTCAACGTTGATACCAGGGTAAATCAGCCTGTTAATCCAAGATCTGCTTGATACTGGAACTGTACAAATACATATGGTTAGTGTCGGTAGACCATCAGGGTTGTATGTTTGTGGAAGCTAATTCCTGCTTTGATTTTCGGAAACATCGTAGAGAGTAGGGGTAGAATTAGAGGTGTTTCAATTTTGCCGTGAAAACGCAGAAAATCCGGCCGGAAACCTGATGGTCTGCCCTCACCGTAAAGACTAAAGATTTCGGTGGGATCCCAAATATTGAATATATATTGAACTACTTGGTCCAGACAAGCGAATCTTGTAGATTTCCGGTCTTCCCCAAACCCCTTTAATGCTATAACCTATACCCAGCTAACCAAGTTCAGAACATGCACTCAGCATGCATGTTAACTCCAACGTCTCATCTCTAAACGACTTCAGACCAACTTGCCCACTTGACCAAAGTCCTCCTTTTAGCAGTGGGCTACTCTCGGCGAACTGCGTGCAGATGAAAACAGCTGGTGACATTGAGAGGCGAACGTTTAGATCCAAATTTCCGAATTTTTACAAATTAGCTTATCTGTCAAAGATATAAAGTTTAAAATTGGTTTCAGCATGTCTCCTTACCTCGATACCGAATCTCTAATACATTATTCGGTTTTTAAACTTTATGCTAAATTTCCGGCTGTGGCCGGATTCCGGGCCACCTACTTGTCCGGCAAGAAAAACAAAATTTCATATTCGGATGCAGCGTTCAAACCTCTAATCAACTTCAGATTAAACTTTAATTTTTAACAAATTCTCCGGTTTTACCGGATTTCGGGTGAACCACTTGCACGGCAAGAAAATAAATTTCATATTCGGGACCAAAATATCTCCTTGACCCTAAATCTAACCTCTAATCAACTTCAGATTAAACTTTTACTTTTCACAAATTTTGCGGTTTTTCCCGGATTCCGGGTGAACTACTTGTCCGGCGAGAACATAATTTTCATATTCTGATTCGGCATTTTACCCCCCTAATCGACTATCTCACTAGCTTAAAAAAAAAATGTCGCCCCTTAATTTGAAACCCCTCCCTCATCCCTAAATGTATAGCTCTGAACTTGACCTTGTATTTTGACCCAAAGAATCCTCACGCAGAGTAAAATATCTCAACCCCTTCGAGAGTTATCGTGCTAATAGACGGACAGACGGACAACTTTTAGAAAATCATAGTCACTTACGTTTTCGGATCCCAAAAAGATAAACAGTTGACCTTTCACTATAAATACGGTTTGAAATTACTTTATCCTGCAACCGTAGCGTTGCGCGATCGAATCGATTACCAGATATCTTCAGTGGTGCGCGCCGTTAGTAGCATGTTAACAAGTGATAAAACCATTATCAAAACCGCAGCTTTCAAGTTCACTGTCAAACTAGATCAGCATCAGCGTTTATGACTGATATGCGTCAGCAACGATCGTTGCAGTGGTTAACGCAGTTGAGAGATTAGATATCAAGCAAAGGTTTTTCATTAGGGGGGGATGGGGGAAATCGTTGGGTTCCGATGAAAAATGTGTAGCCTGCGTAGTTGTATGATAATTGTACGAAAAAGTTGCATATAATACTATGTAATAGTAAAGAATACTATCATTTAATGTGCCTCAGACTGGTCCAATCTCAAAGTCTTTGATTCATGTGGGCCGAGAAGGTGTGTGACACCATCATTTTTCGATGGATCGGATTTTTATGAACACACTGTTTCCTTTGTTTTCCCCAAAATCCTCACGGTTGCCAACGATATCCACAACTTACTTGAATACAATTCAATCCTGAACGCGAATCCGCCATTTCTAATTAACTATTCATTGATCTTCTGTCGCTGGTCAAACAATTACTAGAACCTTCGAGAAGATCGAGTGGCGTGTAAGAGGATTAAAACAACTAAGTACATCACCCTGTGGACGTTTAGATATGTTGGAAGAAAAAATCATCGGTCAGTTTGACATTTTCTGGTCTGGGAAGCTGAATATTATTTAGCTCATCTTCAAGAAATCCCTATAACGAATTTAGTATAATTTACGGCGTTTGTTTATTGTTATCTAGTTTACATCCTTAATTCTTTGGACTAACAACAATAAAAATTAGGAAATACAATACTTAAAGAAATCGATAATACAAATAACTAGTTTAATTTTTCTACGCATCTTCCATATGTCTGCTACAATATTTTTTTTTTGTTAGATCCAAAGTAAAACTATGATTCCATCCTGCCCATATCAGGCGCTTCCGACCCGCACCGCTAGATCACCCAGCGGTCGGATCTTGGGTCTTGGGTGGGGAGGTTCTAGACGTTGCAAGTGCTAGAATGCTTATGATATAACTTCTTAAAGCAGTAGTATCTAGTAGTGTTCTGTCTTGCTATAGTAGCATCCAGTCTTGCCAATAGTAGCATGCAGTAGAATGCAGTACACACGGTAGCCTTGAAGTAGAAGCATCTAGTAGCATCAGTTAGTACTGCATGTTGCTTTTTCGTAACGAAAAAGCAGCATGTAGTATGACTATTTTTAGATAAATTTTTCATCGGGAACCGCTCGCCGACACCTACTGTACATCCTTAAACAGATGTTAGAGATGGCCAATACAAATTTCTGAGATCAGTGTTTAGTTGGCATATGGTTTAAAATTGATTTTGAGAAAAATGGATATTTCATTTTGTTTATGATTTTTTGTTTTTAAGTAAAAACAATTGTAAAATTAAGTAAAATCGCATCTTGGACCTCCTATTGGGTCCACTCGAGATGGACTTATTAGCACGAGAGCCTGCAGTAAATTAGTCGATTCAAAATATTCCTTCAGCACATATTCAAACAATGTTTACAACGATTTTCCATCAGCGATATTTCGGCCCTTCTTGGCAAGGGTCCTCGTCAGGCTGTCAATCTTCTTGTTCAACGTCGGGGGAAGGAAACAAACCTGTAATAAATAACTTAAGCTTCTACCGACTATAAGTATCTTATTAGGGCAAATTACTTTCAAAATACCACTGTAAAGAAAAAAACTAGTCCTGAGATTTAATTTTTGACACGGCCGCTGTTTTTGCTGCACGATTGGGGCGATGACAGGGAAGGGTTTTTATGGCACTTGCCCTCCGGCCAAGTGCCATATAGCGATCGCAATTTCTGTCCATCCGTCGGTCTGTCGTTCGGTCGGTCGGTCGGTCGGTCGGTCCGGGTTTTGCTAGTTCGGGCACTTTCACATAAGCTAGCACGATGAAACTTGGCAGGCGTATCAGGGACCTCAAAATGATTAAGTTGGAAATAGTGGAGGGAGGGGAAATCCAGAATATTGAGGTATTTATAATTTTTGAACGGGTGACCGGATATCAATGAAATTTGATATTTAAAGAGATCTCGTGGCTCAGATGACCCACTTAAAATCCGACCGGATCCGGTGACTTTGGGGGGAGCTAGAGGGGGGAATCGGAAATCTTGGGAAACGCTTAGAGTGGGGGGGGGGGGGCAATTCCACATAAGCTAGGACGATGAAACTTGGCAGGCATATCAGGGACCTCAAATGATTAAGTTGGAAATAGTAATTTCCCCGATCCGAGCATCGTTGGGGGAGTGGAGGGAGAGGAAATCCGGAATATTGAGGTATTTATAATTTTTGAATGGGTGATCGGATATCAATGAAATTCGATATTTAGAGAGATCTCGTGGCTCAGATGACCCACTTAAAATCCGGACCGGCTCCGGTGACTTTAGGGGGAGCTGGAGAGGGGAACCGGAAATCTTGGGAAACGCTTAGAGTGGAGGGATCGGGACGAAACTTGGTGGGAAGAACAAGCACAAGTCCTAGATACATCGTTGATATAACCGGACCGGATTCGGGCAGTGTGGGGTAGTTGAGGGGGGGGGGAGGGACGGAATTCGGTGACCCCGCGAGTTCGGTACTACGACCATGGAATTTGGTAAGTATGTCAGGGATCCGAAAAGACTGCCTTGGGAATAGTTGTTTCCCCGATCCGACCATCGCAGGGGGAGTGGAGGGATGGTGAATCCGGAAAAAAAATAATATGCATAACTTTGGAACGGGTAATCGGACGTGCCTGAAACTTGACAAGTGTCAAGAACAAGTGTCTCAGATGTTCCTTTTCAAATCCGGACCGGATACGATAACTAGGGGGGGGGCTGGGAGGGGGCACCGGAAATCTTATGAAAGGCTCAGATTTGAGGGATCAGGATGGAACTTGCTGGGAAGAACAAGCTTAAACCCTAGATAAATTACTGACAAACAGGACTGTATCATGTCACAGTGGGGGGAGTTGGATGGGGTTTACCGGAATTTCGCTGATCTCGAGTTAGGGTACTTCTTGGTGTTCTAGGACCACGAAACTTGGCAGGCATTCTAGGGATTCTACCATATTGACTTGAAAATAGTCCCTTCCCCGATCTGATCATCGTCGGGGGAGTAGGGGGGTGAGGAATCCGGAATCTAGTGACATTCACAACTTAGGAACGGTGATCGGACGTGCATGAAACTTGGGAAGTATTAAGAACAAGTGTCTTGGATGTTCAGTTTCAAGTCTGGACCGGATCTGTTCACTTGGAGGGGGGGGGGGGGGAGCTGGAGGGGACACCGGAAATTTCGTGAATTGCTTAAAGTCGAGGCATCGGAGTTGGACTTGGTTGGAAGAACAAGCGTAAACCCTAGATACATTCCCGACAAAACAGGACCGGATCGTGTCATGGTGGGGGAAGATGAAGGGGGTCTCCTGGAATTCCGGTGTTCTAGAGCTAAGGTGCTTCCAGATGTGCTAGGACCATTAAACTTGGCATACCTATTATGGACTCTAACATATTGACTTGAAAATAGTACCTTCCCGGATCCGACCATCGTGGGGGGAGTGGAGGGATAGAGAATCCGGAATCTGGTGACATTCATAACTTGGAATGGGTGATCGAAAGTTCATTAAACTTGACAAGTGTCAAGAACGAGTGTCTCAAATGTTCAGTTTCAAGCCTGGGGTAGTTCTGATTACGGGGGGAGGGGGGCTGGAGGGGGACAAACTGATTAACATGCCAACTGTTCCGACAAGTGCCATACGAGCTTTCAGCTCTTGTTCTGTATTTTTGAACATATTATTATTATATTATTTTGATTAATGACCTCGTTCCAGGTTTATGTTATGGAGTACCCACCTGTATCTATTACTTTTAATGGCACTTGCCCTTCGGCCAAGTGCCATATAGCGATTGTAATTCATGTCCGTCTGTCGGTCCCAGTTTTGCTAGTTCGGGCACTTCCAGATAAACTAGGACGATGAAATTTGGCAGGCGTATCACAGACCGGACCAGTTAAATTAGAAATAGTCGTTTCCCCGATCCGACCATCTGGAGGGGAGTGGAGGGAAGGGGATTCCGGAAAAATGAGATATTGTTAGCTTACGAACGGGTGATCGGATCTTAATGAAACCTAATATATAGAAGGAACTCATGTCTCATATGTTCCATTTTAAATCCGGACTGGATCAGGTGACACTGGGGGGAGTTGGAGGGGAAAACCGGAAATCTTGAGAAACACTTAGAGTAGAGGGATCGGAATGAAACTTGGTGAGAAGAACTAGCACAAGTACTAGATACGTCATTGACGTAACCGGAACAGATCCTTTCACTTTGGGGCAGTTTGGAAGGAGGGGGGAATCCGAGTTTCTAGTGGTCCCGCGAGTTCGTTGCTTCCTGATGTGCTAGGACGGTGAAAATTGGCAGGCGTGTCAAGGACCCGACCAGATTAAATAGGAAATAGTCACTTCCCCGATCCGACCATCTCGGGAGGAGTGGAGGAAGGGGGAAACCAAAAATTGAGGTATTTTTAACTTGCGAACGGGTGATCAGATCTTGATGAAAGTTGATATTTAGGATTATCTCGTGTCTTAGAGGTCACACTTTAAATCCGGACCGGATCCGACACTGGGGGGAGCTGGAGGAGGGAACCGGAAATCTTGAGAAACGCTTCGAGTGGAGGGATCGTGATTAAACTTGGTGGGAAGAACGAGCTCAAGTCCTAGATATGTGATTGATATAACCGGACCGGATCTGGGCACTGTGGGAGAGTTGGGGGGGGGGGGGGGGTCGGATTTCTAGCGATCCCGCGAGTTTGGCATACTTCCTGATGTGCTAGGACGATGAAACTTAGCAGGTATGTCAGGGATCCGAACAGATTGACTTGAGATTAGTCGTTTCTCCGATCCGACCATCGTGGGGGGAGTGGGTGGATGGGGAATCAGGAATCTAGTGGCATGCTTAACTTTTGAACGGGTGATCGGATTTGAATGAAACTTGTCAGGTGGAGAGAGCTATCGCCTCAGATGCTCAGTGTTAAGTCCGGGCGGGGTCCGATACCTGTGGGGGATCGGGGGGGGGGGACTCAATAAACGCTAAAAGCAGAGGGATTGCAGACCATCCGGAGCAGCTCAGAACTGAGTGAAACTAAATATCCTATTTCTCTTTCCGAACCGCATTTTTGGATGGCGGGTATATTTTGTGACGTTCTCATCTACTTTCTTGTACCGCCTACTCGTAACAAATGCCATATGAGCTCGTAGCTCTTGTTATAATCGCTGCACTGAAGAACTAGTGCTGAGATTTAATTTTTGACACGGCTGCTGTTTTTGCTGCACGGTTGGGGCGACGATAGGAATTTTTTTTTCTGCATTTTGATCGACTTCGGTTTTGCTGTTAATAAGGGAATGAGGCTTAAATTTTCTTCCCTTAATAACCCTGTTCCACGTTTCCGGTAGGGAGTACTCGCCTATATCTCGGTTAATGCCTGCCCGGTTTTTCTTTATCTCAACGGCTTCTCGAATAGTTTGATGAAGTCCGGTGCACGTTGCAAGAATCAAAATATACTGAATGGGACGAGTTTTCGAAAATATATTCTGCAAGTGCGGATTTGAAAGTATAGTTATGACGGTGTCCGTTAGAGAGGGCGTGGTCAGTTTCTTGCTCATGCTCTGCAAGTCGTTTTCCGAAAGTTCTCTCGGTCCTTCCCACGTAACGCTTTCCGCAATCACATGGTATTGAATAAATGCCTCTTTGGCACTGATTTGGGACTTTATCTTTTCCAGAGTTTAGGTAATACAGCAAAGTATTTTGGGTTCTGTGAAAGACTTGGATGTTGTATCTTTTCAAACTTTGGAATATTCTTTTCAAAGAATATAGTTCTAACCCATGGGAACTACTGCCGGCATCGGCCGGGCACCGCGGCACCGGCGGACATATAGTTCACCCGGAATCCGGCTGTAACCGGAAAATTGGTTAAAAGTTAAAGTTTTATCTGAACTTGATTTGATGTTCGGTATAGGAGATACGCTGAATTCGTTTTTGAGCTTTATTTTTTGCAAGATATGGGTCATTTTTCTTTGTTTTTGGTCTTGTTTACGGTTGCTATTGTCATCTACTTCTATATTTCCTTTTCGGTTAAGACGGATTCAGAGCGTGGAAAAAGGCTGCGGAAGTTATTTTTTCGCACGTCAAAGAGTATGAGCACTGACCGTTCTGTTTGATAATTACGGTAATTAAACGTTTTAATTAGCTTTGCCGTTAGCCGAGGAATTAGCTGTTTTTCGGCCGTAATATACTGAATGAATATTTGATTTAATTAAAAAATGACAAAAGGGGACCTCTACAGATAGCCAAACAGTGTGTGTGTGTGTGTGTGTAGGGGGGGGGGGGGCAAACAACACCTTTTACGTCATCAGTAGAGTTCTTGATTATGCAAGCAATTAAATGGATATTAAGTTCAATATATTTTAATTCGAAAGAAATACAATAATGGCTGCTACAATTAGCCAACGGGGGCAACCATCAACACTCTTTTTACGTCTATAGTGGGTTGTTTTTTTCGGATGCAAACAATCTAATGGCTATTTAATTTTTAATATAATTTAAAGGATGCCAACGAGGGCGGCTATAGATAGCTAATGCCAGCAACGCTATCTTTTGTTTCAACAGTGTGTTGGTTTTTGGGTGCGAATTATTAAATGGCTACCTAATTTAATTTAATCTTGTTGAAAAGACAATCAACGAGGACTGTTACAGATATCCACCAAGGTCAGCTAAAGATATCCCACGTCGGGGGGGGGGGGGTATCTTTTGTATTATCGGTGTGTTGGTTGATGATTGGTTTGGTTGAATGGTGGCCCGGCTTAGTTGTGAGACACTTCCGGGAAAAAAGTCCCATAGTGAATCATTCCCTGAAAAACGTTCCCAAATATTGATTTTGTACTTCGCCTCGGTTTTGGGGGGTCCCAATAAAAAGTGATTAGCAAGTAGTAGAAGTAGACAAGTAAGTGACAGTTCATAACTCCAAAGCGTAAAAGAAGGCACGTTAGAAATTGTTCCTGCCCCAAACTCCAATGCCTGAAAGGGCCCTTATAGTTTTCGTGCCTCTTTTTGGGATCCCAAAACGTATGTGGAGGGACACCTATGAATCGCAAAAGTTGTCCGTCTGTCTGTCCGTCTGTCTACTCGATAACTCTCGAAGGGATCGAGATATTTTGATGAAACTTGGTGGAAAGATCCTTTGGGTCAAAGTACAGCTCAAGTTTCGAAGATGGGGTCTGTAGCCCTAAATTTGAGGGTGGGGGAGGGGTTTCAAATTAAGGGGCAAACACAATATTTTTTGAAAGCTATTGAAATAGTTGATTTAGGCGTAAGGAGACATGCTGAATTCGAATATGAAATTTCTTTTCTCACCGGACAAATATTTCACCCGGAATCCGGCAAAAACCGGAAAATTTGTGAAAAGTAAAGGTTTAGTATGAAGTTGATTAGAGGTTCGATTAGGGGCAAGGGGACGTGCTGAGTCCCAGGATGAAATGTATTTTCGCGCCGTCAATTAGTTCGGCCGGAATCCGGCCAAAACCAGAGAATTGTTAAAAGTAAAAGTTTTATTTAAATTTGATAATAAGCTCGGTTTGCGGGTAAGAAGACATGCTGAATTTGCATATGACAATCATTTTCTCACCGGACCTATCGCTCAGAATCCGGCTGAAAGCGGAAAATTTGTGAAAAGTAAAAGTTTAATCTGAAGTTGATTAGAGATTGGCTGTAGGGGTAAGAAGGCATGCTGAATTCGTTTTTGAGCTTTAGTATTTTGCCAGACAATTAGTTTGTCAGGAATCCGGCCGAAACTGGAAGTTGGGCAGAAGCAAGGAAGGAAGGAGATACGATGTAGGCTATAGGGTAAACCATACGCTGAATCCGTATTTAAATATTTGACAGTGCAAAACGGATATCTGAATATATCTCAACTTGTTGAAATTCAGTTGGCGTATCCGGTTTGCTCTGTCAAATACGAACTTGGTCTTCTCCGATTATTACCATTGGCCGTGCCATGCCTCTTTTTTGTCGATCCCGATAAATGCACTTGATTTAGGACCCAGACATGAATTTTCCGCATGAATCATTAAGCCGTCTTCAGAATATCGATTCTTGGTGATGAAAGCGGAGGATTTAGCTGTGGCGTATAGTCGCCTGACAAAAGATGATAACCTTTGGAATAAATTAGACAAAATTTGATTTCCGTTTCCTCTAATCCAAGGAGCGTGTTCCACCCTTCTACAAATAGTAACTACTAGTTACTATTTCCGTTCCAACCACACCAAACGTTACTACGCTGACCGTTCCAGCCTTCTCGAAATAGTAGCCTAACTAATAGTAACTGTTCGCTTACCACGCTCGGGAGCGTAGTAACCACGGATCTCTGTAACGTGATTGGTCGGATTCGCCCGTGGCATGATATTCTGCTGGAAAATAGAAAAATCGTTCCAGCCTTGACGGCAAAAAGCTAGAATTCGTGACGTCATGCGTAGTAACTACGGTAAGTAGGATGGAACACGCCCAAGGTATCAGAGCCGGGCCAACGTTGTTCTTATAGTACGTAATGGATGTAAAAGATAAGGGAGAGAATAGTTTAATTTAATTAAGGTAAAAATGTAACTGTCGTATAGCCTCCCTGAATTTTCTCTTTGTTTGTTAGATGGTTTTGTTTCAAACCTAAGAGCTGTAATGTTCTGGACCATTTTCTCTTCCGCTGGCAGGAGATTTCTCATTGTAGAGGTTCAGCGTTTTGTGGAATGGTGCAGGGCCCATTCTTGATATCCAATCCCGATGAAGAATTTGTAGCCTGCGTCGTTGTAGGATAGTTGTACGAAAAAGTTGCATGGAATACTATGTACAAAGAATACTATCATTTAATGTGCCTCAGACTGGTCCAATCTTATTAAGTAATATCCAGTAGGATCCTGTCTTGTTATAGTAGCATCCAGTCTTGCTAATAGTAGCATGCATTAGTATGCAGTAACACGGTAGCGTTGAAGTAGAAGCATGTAGTAGCATCAGTTAGCACTGCATGTTACTTTTTCGTACAACTTCATACTACTATTTTGAGAAAAAAATTTCATCGGGATGAGCTACGTCAGCAACATTGATTGTCGATTTTAGTATTTTTTTTTTTGCTTAAAGCAGTTGAAAAGTTTCTAGTTAGCTACGTTAATACCGTATATGGCCTTCGGGTTTTCAGTCCAGATATTATTATTATTAGCAAACAGATTGAACCAAAGATTTTCAGAAACACATAATAAATCCCATTTTATTACTCTTAATTACTAAACCGCTTCCAACCGCAGACGCCAAGAAGAAGGCGAATAACTGTACACAACAAAGATAATTTGTGATCTACTTCGTTCCTTTATTTAAATTTGATTTGTTCATTTCAAATATATTCTTTTCTTTTTAAGCTTCACGGGAATTCATCGTTTGTTTATTGACAAATATTTGGCCTTTTTGTCATTTCGAAATGCTTAAGATTATTAGTCAGAGTTTTTCTCTTCTTGAGGTTTGACCTGTTATTTGACCATAGAGACCAACTTAGTCATGGCAGGGACCCATAAATTTCCTGTAATGCCTCGCCATTCAGGGTGCTTGTCAATAAGGGATTTCTGATGCGCTCTTGACCGAGCGTCAGATAGTTCAAAAAATACCGACGGGGATAAGAATACCCGACTATCCAGATAGACAAAATTTTTCGCAGCTGTTATGCTGAACTAGGAATATTTCTCTGTAATGGAAGAGTATCGTGGATCTTTTGTCCTAGCTTAGGTACCTGGTGGCATGTTGGCAATTTTATCTATCTGAGCAAGAACGCTGATTCGACCCAAGCGGAATTTTTTGAAACTAGGTGAGGCTCGGGCAACATAGCAACATAGAAGCATAGGAAATGACAAGCACCCTGAATGGCGAGTCATTACAGGAAATTGGGTCCCTGGTCATGGGCTATTACGGATTGAATGAATTGGTAGATATACATAGTTTGATGAATCATCTTTCAGGGTTGAAGTCCGAATTAAAGTCCGTACCTGGACTTGGTCCTACCGAGGGTCCTACTCTCATCTTCTTCCTCTGTTTACTGAAACAATGGCTAACCCATTAGGCATATACTCGCTGTTCCCTGCGGGGACTCTTCGGGGAATCAAATGGAGCAACGAGAATAGAAATCCACACAGACTCTGCTGACGGAAAACAATGAGAACATGCGGAATGCTTCCAACATGGATTTTGTTCAAATAATTATTTTAAGATGGCGGAATTAGTCTGGATTCGCTTTATTTTTTATGGCACTTGCCCTTCCGCCAAATGCCATATAGCGATCGCAATTTCTGTCGTCCGTCGGTCTGTCGGTCTGTCCAGGTTTTGCTAGTTTGGGCACTTCCACATAAGCTAGGACGATCAAACTTGGCAGGCATATCAGGGACCCCAAAAGATTAAGTTGGAAATAGTTACTTCACGATCTGAGCATCGTGGGGGGAGTGGAGGGAGGGGGAATCCGGAATCTTGAGGTATTTATAACTTTCGAACGGGTGGTCGGATAGCAATGAAATTGGATATTTGGAGAGACCTTGTTCCTCAGACGACCCACTTAAATCCGGTGACTTTGGGGGGGGGGGGAGCTGGAGGGGAAACCGGAGATCTTGGGAAACGCTTAGAGTGGAGGGATTGGGACGAAACTTGGTGGGAAGAACTTGGATTTCTGATGCGCTCTTGACCGAGCGTCAGATAGTTCAAAAAATACCGACGGGGATAAGAATACCCGACTATCCAGATAGACAAAATTTTTCGCAGCTGTTATGCTGAACTAGGAATATTTCTCTGTAATGGAAGAGTATCCTGGATCTTTTGTACTAGCTTAGGTACCTTGTTGGCATGTTGGCAATTTTATCTATCTGAGCAAGAACGCTGATTCGACCCAAGCGGAATTTTTTGAAACTAGGTGAGGCTCGGGCAACATAGCAACATAGAAGCATAGGAAATGACAAGCACCCTGAATGGCGAGTCATTACAGGAAATTGGGTCCCTGGTCATGGGCTATTACGGATTGAATGAATTGGTAGATATACATAGTTTGATGAATCATCTTTCAGGGTTGAAGTCCGAATTAAAGTCCGTACCTGGACTTGGTCCTACCGAGGGTCCTACTCTCATCTTCTTCCTCTGTTTACTGAAACAATGGCTAACCCATTAGGCATATACTCGCTGTTCCCTGCGGGGACTCTTCGGGGAATCAAATGGAGCGACGAGAATAGAAATCCACACAGACTCTGCTGACGGAAAACAATGAGAACATGCGGAATGCTTCCAATATGGATTTTGTTCAAATAATTATTTTAAGATGACGGAATTAGTCTGGATTCGCTTTATTTTTTATGGCACTTGCCCTTCCGCCAAATGCCATATAGCGATCGCAATTTCTGTCGTCCGTCGGTCTGTCGGTCTGTCCAGGTTTTGCTAGTTTGGGCACTTCCACATAAGCTAGGACGATCAAACTTGGCAGGCATATCAGGGACCCCAAAAGATTAAGTCGGAAATAGTTACTTCACGATCTGAGCATCGTGGGGGGAGTGGAGGGAGGGGGAATCCGGAATCTTGAGGTATTTATAACTTTCGAACGGGTGGTCGGATAGCAATGAAATTGGATATTTGGAGAGACCTTTTTCCTCAGACGACCCACTTAAATCCGGTGGCTTTGGGGGGGGGGAGCTGGAGGGGAAACCGGAGATCTTGGGAAACGCTTAGAGTGGAGGGATTGGGACGAAACTTGGTGGGAAGAACTTGCTCAAGTCTTAGAGACATTGTTGACATCACCGGGCCGGAATGAGGCACTGTGGGGGGAGTTGGGGGAGGGGGAGAATTCGGTGATTCCGCGGGTTTGGTACTAGGAAGATGAATTTGGTAGGCATATCAGGGACTCGAACAGACTGCCTTGAGAATAGTTGTTTCCCCGATCCTACCATCGTTGGGGGCGTGGAGGGATGGGAATCGAGAATCTAGTGGCATGCCTAACTTTTGAAAGGGTGATCGGATTTGAATGAAACTTGGCAAGTGTAAAGAGCAATCGTCTCAGATGTTCCACGCGAAGTCCGGACCGGATCCGATACTTGTGGGGGGAGTTGGAGGGGGCCACCGGAAATCTCGCGAAACGCTTACAGTCGAGGGATCGGGGATAGAATTAGGTAGGAAAATCAAGCATAAGCCCTGTAGACACGTTCTTGACAGAACCAGATCTTACCGGGGCTCTTTGGGGAAGTTGGAGGAGGGTTCCCGGAATCCCAGTGATCGCGAGTTATGACAATTCCAGATGTCCCAAGGATGATAAGACTTGGCAGGCATATCACTGACCCTACCAAATAGACTTAAGAACCCGACATGATGCCCTAAGAAAACTTCCGTTCCTGAATCCGACCGTTTTTGAGGGAGCTAAGGGAATGGTAATCCGGACATTACTGACTTCCCTAGGTTGCGAACAGGTGGTCCGATTCGAGTGAAACTTTATGGGTGATAAAATCTGATGACCTAGATATGCAAGACAGCTAGATATCCTATTTCTTGGTCCGAACCTAGGGAGGATAAAGGTGGTATTTTGTGACATTCTCATCTACTTTCTTGCATCACCTACTCGTAACAAGTGCCATATGAGCTCGTAGCTCCTGTTTTCTGATTGATGATGATGAGGATACATTATTACCCATTTGTATGACAAAAAATTCGTCTTAAATGGAATCAATCAAAATATCTCATTCCCTTCGAGAGTTATCCTGCTGACAGTCGGAAAGACAGACAGACAGACGGACAACTTATACGAAGTCATAGTTATCCCTCCACGTACGTTTTGGGATCCCAAAAAAGAAAGAAAAAAGGAAAACAAAAAAACATTATATCCATCAGATAAATATAAATAAGACAAAAGACTAAATTACAGCATAGCCAGGTATAAACTATGCATAATGTCCAAGCTCGTTGCAAATCGAATGCGCCGGTGTTTTATCTGCTGATTTGGATTTGCAAGACCGTACTTTCTTGCAACATGGGTGTTTCTAGTTAAGAGTGGCAATTTCAGTAAAACCTTAGCATACTTAAAATAAATTGAACGGATATATTTTTTAATAGTCGCGGTAAATGCTGTGTCCGGAACACGCCAGTGATCCCCAGGAATAACAAGAAAACGTCGCCCTAACGATTCAACTCAACAACTCAAATCCTGTGTCAACCAATCACGGCGATCGTAAGATGGGGGTTTACAAAAATCGAATAGAGGCAGGCTAGGACCTGGCGGTTAAGCTTCGATTTGCACGGTACAAGTACTCTATATGCTTTACGTGTTTCAAGTGAAAACTGGCTACTAAGTCCATCTCGAGTGGACTTCATGTCTCTAGCAGCAGGAGGTTCAAGATATGTTTTTACTTAATTTTACATTTGTTAGTGGAGTGTTCCTTGGAACAATCCACTATTGCGGGGGCTTAGCAGCATTCGGTTTTCGGTTTCCGGTTTTAACCATATTTTGTGGAGCCCATAAGTCGCGAACCAGTGCAAGTATCAAGTTCAAACTTGGTACACTAGTGGGTATTGGGGTCTAGTTGTGCTTTTTGGTGGTCCCACCCCCCACCCCAACCCGGTTCAGGGGCAAATGGGCCCAGATTGCCCAGTGAGCAATGTTCATAACTTGACCAGAACTGGACATAGGACGATGAAATTCCCTGTACATGTAGATCCTAGGGCTGGGAAATTCCTTTTAAAGTTGCACCTCCCCCACCAACCCCGTTCATAGGCAACTGGGCCCAGATTGGCCAGGAGTAAAGTTCGTTACCCGTGACAGGAATCAACAGGTATCAAGTTGAAACTTGGTAGGTTTGTGAGCATTGGGGTCTCTTTTTACTTTTTGTGAGTCCCAAACTCCACCCCCATTTGGTCCAGGGGCAATTGGGTCCAGATTGCCAATTTTTTAATGTGTTTAACTTGACAATGATTGGAGATAAGATAATGAAATTCCTTTGTGCTTTTGGATCATAGTGGTTGGGGATATATAGGTGGAGTTGAACCACCCCCCACCCTTCCGAAATTGCCCATGAAAAAAGTGTTTGGCCCGTGACTAATCAAATTCTAAGCTGGTATACTTGAGGAAATAGATGAGTAAATACGTTTTTGATGGGTCCCGACCCTCCCCCCCCCTCCCGTCCATTGACAGCTGGGCCCAGATTTCCTATGAGTTAAGTTCGTCTGTGACAGGTCTCAAGTTCAACTTCTGTATATTTGGGGAGTTATATCTATGGATGAGGATTTTGGTTCAACAGCAACAAATAAGACGACGCGACGTATTTCTTTAATCAACAGTTGGAAACTGGACTCTTCTGTCATATGATCGATAATATGCCGTTCTTAATGAATTCTGACAAAAGGGATTAGGCTGCTACGATTTGGTTTATTACACTTGTTATTACCTTGCTAATGGTAAAGAGGTTTAAAGGGTCGGACTGGCTGTCAGACCATTAGTAGTAGAATATGTTGGAACTCAAGCTATTCGTGCAAGATCTTCAACATATTTTTAGATTTCTACTTGCGGTTTGTTTTCATTTAAAGTGGGATGATTACAAATTGGTTTATTTCAATACTTATTTGGTTATTGGGGATGTGAAATGTCTTGGTTCTAAAGCTGTTTGTATATAAAACGTGATAAACATTTTACTTTCACACTCCACGTCTGAGCGCTTGCGCACTTATTTTTTACTTACAAACAATAAATCATAAACTCAGTGAAATATTCCTTTTTCTGAAAATCAGTTTCAAACCATATCCAAACTCAACACGATCTCAGAAATTTATATTGACCATCTCTAACATCCGTTTAAGAAACAATAAGAAAGCCAGAAACTCCCAAAATCTATACATCCCTCCGAATCTGGAAGGGATTCGTTTTTTGATGATGATGAAAATTGGAGCGTTTCCCGTCCGTGGGGAAGGAACGGCGTGTGAGTCCCTGGGACAAAAAGAAAAACGCCGGGACTCCTCAAGGGGAGTCCTCGGGGAGCTTCGATAATATGCCAGACTTCCAGAGCCCAAATTGCGAGCAAAAAACGAGATCTTCGAAAAAAATCGGACATCAGCTGCTAGAAATACCCCCAGCTGCCTCGTCAGAGAGATTTCTCATGTCCTTTGTACCGTACTTTGTGAAAAATTACAATTCGACTACTTGATTGACTTATAATCAGGCCCGTATCCAGGAATTTATTTCGGGGGGGGGGGGGGGGGGTTGCCTGCTGGTCGGACAAAAAAGTACAAAAACACATAGATCAGAGGGAAAAGCGTATACAAATCTTTATTTTTTATGTTTTTTTTTTTGGGGGGGAGGGTGGTCAACCCCCTAACTGGATACGGCCTTGCTTATAATTGTATATAAATAGAATGAACTTGATTCGTAAGTGTATTGATTTGCAAGTGTATTATACCTTGTTCTTATATTCACAATCCTATTTACCACTTTTAAGAGATATTTGGAAACATATGATTGATTGACTGATGCCTATTGTTACCCATGGTAACGGACCAAGATTTCAGTCGTCACACATTCCCATTTTAAACAACAAAAAATTTTGAGCAGAAAAGATAATAAATATGGAAGTAACAATCCAAAATCTTCGTAAGGATGAGGTGTTCACAAAATGACATCGAAAATTCATAGATACATAACGGTACTAGGAATTTCGGAACCCTGGTGTTGCGGAGTTAAAGAATACAGTGACCGGCTAAGGGACAGAGGGCTTAGAGGATGTAATTAAGAACATATGAAGGAAGCGAATGTTTATTCCGAGCAGAGGCGCTATTTCAGTAAAGCTTGGGTGGGGGGCAAAGATAAATGTTTCGGCCCATCCTAACTTTTTACTAAACTGGTTTAAAGTAGTTTTCGATGATGCCGTCATTAATGTTTGCATTTTGCAGTTTGAAACGTATATAGGGGCCACAAAATAGGACCAAGATGTGAGATTGTGCGCCTTCCCTCCCCCAACCTCAAATGGCGCCTCTGTTGCCAAATATGTGCAGTTGTATCCAGGGGCATCGCAAACGAAATGTGATCCAAAAATAAAAGTAATGGTTGCTGATGAAATTATAAATGAGTCCTTGTATCTATGACCAGTGTATCACTTGAGCTCTTCTCAATGCTTACAGATCAGATTTATGTCAGACCCTTACCCTGCATGAATTTTTTTTAAGCCTACTTTTCTGGTAAGGACGAGATTCTTGTGCTTACCAAAATGATGTTGAAACTATGCGCCGCAGGCAAAAATTTAGAAAATCGGCCTCCATCCGCTTTCTGATAGAAAGATTTCGGTTCTTGACTGTGAAATTCAAGGTTTGATATCTATACGTCATTCTGACAAGCATTTAACATGTGACTCCAATTCTGACAAATTAAAACTCATGTGGGAGTACGGTTCTCTGCGGCATGGGGGGTTCACGGATATTAGGCTGATGTTGAAATTGGTTCGGGAATTCGGCATAGGTATATGGCGAATATGGACTAATATTCGGGATTCAATAAATGTTGTCGAGATCGGACCGAAATTCGGGGTTAGTGGCATCTACCGAATCCTGGCAGTTATACCGAGTAAAGAACCGAATTCTTGTACAACTGTAGAATCCCAATTATGACGAAGAATTATGTATAGCTTCGTCGAAACTGGACCGAAGTTCGGGATTCATTCAACTATCAAATCCTGATAATTATATCGATTAAATTACCAAATGCTCATATCATACGGAATAAGTTTGGATCGATAGCCTATTCAGGAAGTACTTCAATGAATCCCGGTATTATACCGAATAGTTTTGGTATGAAAAATTACGGAATAATATTCGGATTCGGTATAATTTCGTCGAAACTGGAGCGAAGTTCGGGATTCATTCAACTATCAAATCCTGGTAATTATATCAATTAAATTACTAAATGCTGATATTATACCGAATAAGTTTGGATCGATAGTATTCAGGATTTTCTAGAAGTACTTCAGTGAATCCCGGTAATTATACCAAATAGTTCTGGTATTGAAAAACTACCGAATAATATTCGGATCCGGTATGATTTCGTCGAAACTGGAGCGAAGTTCGGGATTCATTCAACTATCAAATCCTGGTGATTATATCAATTAAATTAGTAAATGCTGATATTATACCGAATAAGTTTGGATCGATAGCCTTATTCAGGATTTTCTAGAAGTACTTCAGTGAATCCCGGTAATTATACCGAATAGTTCTAGTACTGAAAAATTACGGAACAATATTCGGATTCGGTATAATTTCGTCGAAACTGGACCGAAGTCGGAATTCGTGGTAACTACCGAATCCTGGCAATTATAACGAATAAATACCGAATCCCAGTCATGATACCGAATAATCTTGGGCCGATAACCTATTCGGGATTCTCTTTAACTACCGAATCTCCATACATTTACTTAATTAGTCCTGACGTCAAAAAATTATCGAATAATTTCATTAATTTTTTCGTGATAACTACTGAATCCTGGGAAATATACCAAATAAACGGCCGAATCTGATCATTATACCGAACAGATTTGTACCAATAGCCTAATCTCGATTATGTATAACTACCGCATCCCCGTCAATATACCGAATAGTTCTGGTGTCGAAAAATCACGGAATAATTGTATTAGAATTTTAGCCATTTTACGGAATCTCAAAAAGTTTGGGGGGGGGATACTGCACCCCCCCTCCCTTGCGACGCCCCTGGTTGTGTCGTTGTTAAAGGTTAACTGAAAAGCCAACTTATTGTTGTATGATTTGATTACACTGCATTATTTGGATCGTGTAAAGGGATTTCTAGTGGGACATTCTGAATACCTATGGCCGTCCTCAAAGCGCCAATTTTTTGTATGTTGCGTAAAAATTGAATCTCAATACAAATGCGGCTTTTCAGTGGCCCATGATCACCTTGCAGAAGATAGCTCACTGCGTGAAAACCTGTTTTCCGTAAATCATTTTACTGAAGTATACGTACAATACAGATACCATCGCGTAGGTACCACAAATCCGACGGTGAAATTCCACCGTATGAAAACTGATTGTTTGTGAATAACGGAGCATCGAAGTAACGCATGAATAAGAGATGGGTAACCAGATTGTCCTCATAGCAAACTAACACTAGGGAGTAGCAGCCAAGACTGGAGAAAAGTGACACACACTCGAATGGCAGCGACACCAGCACTACTAGCAATAGTGAACGTCCCTACTGAAACTCACTTAGTCGTGCACCAACGCTGGCTTCAGTAATTTTATATTCTGAACACAGCCAAAAAAAATATACAGCCTCCCCTGTAAGCGTTCCCCTTCCCTCCCCTACCGTAACAGGGGATGACTTCTTCGATCTACATGCAAAATAGAGCCTTTTTAATTTTATTTGAATATGTAGTCATGTTTAAAGAGGCTTATACTACGACTATAGTGTAACGCGAGAGAACAGATCGTTCATTTAGAATATTCTTCGTTCTTGTGTGGTATAAGTAAAATATATAAGATATAAAGTACGTCAGTCCTGTTTGAAATATTACCGCACCTTAATCTATCCATCAACGTAACAGCTGACAGAGTTACGGCAGTCACGTCTTTTGTAACGTCGCTCATTCAGAGTCAAATTTAGTCCATTATTATCCGTCGGTCAGCTTCGTCGACTGGAATTTACTCTGATGACCTCAATAGCTTGATTTGAATGACGTGGGTGAGGATCAGCGTATATTGAGATGTTTTGCCAGCATTTACTTTCCATTTAAGCAGGGGCACATATGAATGTGCCCCTAGATTTCGGAGAGGCAAACGAGACCTATATCGTGGTTCTATTTCTTGGCTCGGAAGTAGGTTTCAGAGGGCAAAATGTAAAGCAATGATGATAATTTGAAGTATATTCGAAAAGTATCTTAATTTTACCACCAAATTAGTAACTGGATTCTGAGTAATGAACCTCAAAAATTTGAAAGTCTCCCCCCCCCCTCTCCCCCCTCAAGGTTTAATGAAATTGCGCCTCTGGACTTCTCTGCCACTGCATATATAACAAGACCAAAGGTTTCGATGGGATCCCAAAAATCCAATATTTTGGGGTCTTATACAATTGGGTCTTGTCTTCGCCAGTTCTAGTCTTCGCCAGACTCCTTGAACCTTTTTAATATCAAAATTCAGAAATAGATCAAGGCCAAATACAAATCCCCGGTTATTTTGGATTTTTGCGAACTTTTTTACCCGGGGATTTGCAAATCGGTTTTTGAGCAATAATTTGATGATGTCCATAAAAGAAGGGATCCAAAAGGACGCATGTCGGTGTCCATTGTATAGAAATATCCTGAGCTTTACAACCTTGGAATCTATTGCCACATGGCAATGCTCTCCACGTGAAAAATACCCGGGTACCGTTTGAACACTTTGCCCTCTCGTCTCCGCGGAAAAATACTCGTTGAATAAGGCCAATTCCATATAACAAATTCATGACTGTGCGTGCTCCAGTTCTAGCCTATTGTTTCCTTATAGGTTGATTGTCAATTCGAATTGTTCTCCGAGAATTAAGGAAGTACTCTGCCATCTTCTTCAGCCACCATGTGATAGCCGGGCTAAGAAGACGAGACTATGCCGAAACGTGTGTCAACAAGTGGCTAAGGATTGCAGGTATGTAGTATAATCTGATAATATATTAGCAACTTAAAGGTCAAAGTTCATCGTACATATTACGTCTGTATTCCCTGAGTTTTTCACTTGCAAGTAACACCATAACGGGCATCTATTTGTTGATTGCTCAGGCGGATTGAATCAGGTGGGTTGACGTTGCTGTCGCGAAGGAACGACAGACACCAACATACTAGAGGGGCTGGAATACTAGCTGGGTGTTGCAGGTACTCTATATGACAAAGTCCAAAACACGCCAATGGTCCTCAGGAAGAAGGAGTAAGACTCAAACTCAAGACTCAAATCCTGTGTCAAACAATCACGGCGATCTTTGTGAGCAGCTGTGACACCACTTCTTCCTTTCTTCCGCTAGATACCCGGAGAGGTAGGAGATTTTGCATCGGCAAGGAGAGATAGTCATCAAGGGTATTACGAAAGATATATTTTAGGCCATACGTCAGTATCCCTTCAGTTGATCTGGCAGGCAGTCAGGGTTGGATCTGTCATAAGAGCAAACTGTTTCTCTTAATTCTGATTCGCGGAGCCAGTGCCCGGGTCACATTCAGTCACATATGTACGTATCTGGTTCGTTTATTTGGTTATTACCCACTCTTTACATTTCATCCTGGTCACACTTGGAACACAGAAATTCAAGATATATTACCACAATCATCACTCATGAGAAAGTAAACCTAGTCAGTGAATTTGACTGGTCCAAAGATACGTTTCGTTTCGAACAAAAAAAAAGGAAAAAGATACGTTTCGAAATGGCGGAGAGTTTCGAAACGCCGGAGATGGATTTTTCAATCTCGACTATTTTACCTTTCCAGCGGCTTTTCTTCCCAATACTCTTGACGACTATCTCTCCTTGCCGATGAAAAATCACCGGCCTCTCCGGGTATCTAGTGGAAGAAAGGCTGAAGTGGTCTCACAGCTGGTCCCAAGGATCGTCGTGATTGATTGGCACAGGATTTGAGTCGTTGAGTTTGAGTCGGACGGACACGCTTACTCCTTCTTCCTGAGGATCACTGGCGTGTTTTGGACTTCATATAGAGTATTGCGAGAAGGGAGATTGCGGATGTATGTTCTCCAACACAGTAGTATTATAAGTTGTTGGTTTTATATGCAGTACCGACATACGGCAGACACACTTCTGTTACAATGTGCGTCCTTGTATTTTCAAATTTATGACCAGAGAAACCCTGGATGGAACCGTCGTTGTAATTGTTGTGTTATGATAATTGGCACAGTACGTTAGTTGGTCAGTAATGTGCTAATGTGTGTTGCTGTTTTAGTTGCATGTGAGGCTTCAGGGTGTTATCGCGGCGAAAGCCCAGCATGTGGGAATAGACAGATATATGGGTACTATTCTTATGAAGAACTTATGTCTCGCCTATGTAAGACGGAGCTAAAAAATAAAATAAAAAAAACAACACTTTAGGTAATAGTAAACAGTAGGTCGACGCTAGCCTGTTCCCGGCGTTTGTGTCAGGAATCTTCTATCTTGTTAAAACTAGTAGAAATAGTTGAATTCCCTATAGTTCTTTATAGCGCATATCAAAACCAAAACTATATATTTTTTTAACTTTCAAGAGTACTTAAAATTAATGCGAAGTCCTGGAGTTGTTCCATTCGAAGTGTCCCCACGCCTAAAACATGAATGAATCGATCAGGTTCAAAATAGAGCCTGTATAGTAGTAGTGGGAATGAAATATGAGGATTACGAAAAAAGCTTGGAGAAACCAGTGCTCATGTCATTAAGACAAAGGAGACTTATTCTTACCATGAGACTCGGCATAAAAATACTAGCATCTGACCTAAAGTGGGACGTTTTACCTTAAATCATTACCTCATGGTCCAGCGACGATTGCCCAAATTCTCGGTAAGAAACAGTTGCCGATATAGAAGAAAGACAAACAAGAGCTAGAAGATCATATGGCACTTGCAAGTCGTGTCAAGGATGAAAGTGGGAATTGGTCAATTCGTTGGTTTATTTTTATCATTCGTAAGCAAAACCCTTGAGGCACAAATGATCCTGGTCCCTTTGAGGTAATGAAAATGTGTCTTTTGGTAAAAATTATTTCTTTCACTTTGCGGTTAGGATGCGCACTTTAATTAAGGGCGCTAACAATCCACTTGTAACCAAAATCATTAAGGCAGATGAGCATGGCCTCTCGGGAATCACGAAAAAGGTACTCAAAACTATTTTTTTGCCCTTTGCGACCTATAATTTGCACTTTAAGGAGGTCGGAACGGGGAACTGACTATTTCCAAGTTAATCTGGTCGGCTCCCTGATAAACATGCCCAGTTTAATCAATCGTCCTAGAGCACCCGAAAGTATCTTAACTTCGTATCACCGGAATTTTGACCCCCCCCCCCCCCCCCCCCCACAGTGCCCGGACACAGTCTCGTTCTATAAAAGATTTACCCAAGACTTTTCAAACCAAGAATAGTCTCAATTCCTCCACTCTAAGCATATCACAAGATTTCCGGTTCCCGCTCCAACCCCACCCCCCACATTCGTCGGATTCGGTCCGGACTTGAAATGGGACATCTGAGACACGAGGTCTTTCCATTTTTTAAAGTTTTCGATCCGATCACCCGAACGAAAGTTGTACACACCCTAAGATGCCAGATCCCCCTCGTCCACTCCCCGACGGTGGTTTGGATCGGGGACTGAGTATTTCCAAGTTAATCTGGTCGGCTCCCTAATATACCTGCCAAGTTTCATCGTCCTAGCCCTGGAAGTACCTTAACTACAGATCGCCACAGTTCCCCCCCCCCGTCTCCCTCCCACAGTGCCGGAATCTGGTCCGGTTCTGTCACTAATGTACCAAAGGCTTGTAGTTAAATTGTTTTTCCCAGTTCCCATCATTCACCAAGTTTCTTCCCGATCGCTCCACTCTAAGTTTGTCACAAGATTTCCGGTTCCCCCCCACCCTCCCCCCACATTCATCGGATCCGGTCCGGACTTGAAATGGGACATCTGGGACACTAGGTCTTTCCAAATGTCAAGTTTCATTTAGATCCCATCACCCCCCCCCCTCCACTCCCCGACGACCGTCAGATCGGGGAACTGACTATTTCCAGTGAATCTGATCGGGTCGTTGACATGCCTCCCAAGTCTCGTCGTCCTAGCACATCTGGAAGTACCCTAACTCGCAAACGTGGGACCGACCGACGGAATTGTGGTCGGTATATGTCACTTGGCCGAAGGGCAAGCCTAGTAAAAGCTCGCAATCAGTAATAGGAATTCAATAATTTTTCTTCTAGAAAGTTTATCCGAGTGCTACCCTAAGTCTTTTGAACCATATTTTTTTGTTTTGTTTTATTTGTTCTTAGCTATGTAGTTTGACTAGTCTTTGTTGATATTTTTTTGCTTTTGTTTTACGAACTTAGCTTTTTAAAGACTGAAACATTTGAAGTTATTCTTATACATTTCAAAGATATCACTATCATTATTATTAAATCAGTATTAAACTTTGAATTAAATTACTTATATAATCCCGTGACATGGGGACGCGTAGCCTACTGCTTAGATTTATTTGCTTTCGGCGGGATCACTGTTCTTATGGCCCGCTGACTTGCAGTGGTTTGCGATCCTTGCCATATCTCTTTAGGTCAGTCGTAGGGCTGTCTGTTCAAATCCTGCCTGCGAAGCGTTTTTGTGGTTCAGTCTAATGTTTAAAAATCACTCTTTGTTGTTGTCCCACATTATCTGCTCTGACAGCCAAGACGTATTTCATTTACGATGAAGATCACCTGACATCAGCTGATCAGCAGAAGATCATCTTTTAGGACGCCAGTGCCGTTTGGCATACCCCCGTCGATTTACCTTTCCTTTACCCGTCCTTATCTGTATTAGTTGCGTTTTTATATCGAAGTTTAGTTCGCCATTGGCTTAGCCGGTTGCTTAATTTCCGTTTTCAAACGCCGTCGAAGTTCACCGTTAGCTTAAAGGCTCAGAAAACTTGACTACGCAACTTTCGGCCATCAAACCGACCTGGGGGGGGGGGGGCTTAGATAGCGATACAGGGACTTATTGTCCACAGGACCCCCTTCTTGTTATCTCGAACCCCCTCCTTAGTGTTCCCAAAGCTAGCTGGTAGGCCCTTGCCCCTTATGCACTGTAATTTTGCACTTATGCACTGTAAAAGCTCGCCATTGGCCGTGTTGACTAATACATCGGGATAGTAGTCAAGAGGTCGTGCGTTCGATTCCTACTCCCGGCACACAAACCTTTTGCTTTTTTTCTACTAACTCAAAAGTCGAATTCTGGGAAACTGCAATGGTCATAACGAGCTTACTCTCAATATCGACTCAGGGTACATTCTTGACATGTCAGCTAGCTCCCCGAGTCAAGTTTGAGTCAAGTTTTCTGTTCCTTTAATTAGTGTTTTTACGACTCTGGCGATCCTTGCCGGGTCGCAGTTTCTTCAACGTTTCAAGCAAACTTCGAACTTGCTAGCTGACAAAGTTCGACGGTCAGAGTTTGAAGGACAAAGGAACTGTGACCGGCGACCAAAAACGGTATTTAAGCAGAGATTCTTGAGTTTGAGGGTAACTTCAAACTTCGATCAAAAACGCAACTATTGCCAACTATTTACCTAAAAATATGATGATGATGGTGACGATTAAATTTTGATTTCGCACTTAAGAAGAAGGAAATAGCGCAGTACAGACATAGGAAAAGAAAAAATACACTGAGCTTTCAATAATGTGTTAAATGCACAAGATTAAAAATAAACATTATAGCCTTTTTATATTGCCTATATTACATATATTGCTATTCCTCTATTTCCTCTCTCCATTTTCCTACCTAATCGTTTCATCCATTCTCATTTTTGAGATGTTGAACTTCCTTTTCATCCACCCGACCAGGACTACGCTGATTTTTGTATTTTGCAGATTGTTCGACTATGTTCGATCCAGACTGAGCTACCGATTATTGCTTCCAAGGAACTTATTTGTCTGAACTATTGGTTAGCCTGTGCAAGTTATCCATACATATGATCAAAGTCAAAGGGCCCGCGAAAAGCTAAACACATTAGGAATGGGTTAATAATCATAAAAACAAAACAAAAACAAACAAAAAAACAGCTGAGTATCCAAGTGTTGTGGCTCAAGGGAGCCCCATCTATTTTGTGATCAAAAGTCACGTTTGTTAGAATATAGGAATATAAACTATGTACTGCGACTTATCCTTTAACTATAATACTAATAATTATAATTTATTTTTAACCCCAAAGGATTTTGTAAGGATGAAGATTTCATAGACCCACGTAAGTTGCCACTAGAGTTGCGATAACACTGCAAGAGGGGTCCTTTAACGTTTTTTTTTTCTAGTGCTGAATCCCTTAACAGTCCTAACCGTCGGATGCATGCCCCCAACCCCCAAATCTACCGCATAAACAACGAAGTCTCCCAGGCTGTTAAAGAACTAGTCCAGTGCTCGAAACTCCCCAAAGATGACTCCACTTGTCAAGTTACAGCTCCCCCAATCGCAAGACAAAAAGAAACAGGTCCTCCGTTCAAGGGACAGCAAGGGGGAAGTGTACCAGTCAGGGGACTACAAGAGGACGGTGGGCGCATCAGAGGTCAGCCAAGCAGAAATGGACCAATAGGCGGGGAGCTCGGGGGGGTGCGGCCTAGTGAGGAATGTATGAAGGACCTAACGGCGAAGGATTTGGAGAGTCGAATGTGTGACGGAGTGATGGACTGTGCGGACTTCAGCGACGAGATGGATTGTGGCTATTGTCAGTCTGGATTCGTCCACTGTGGCGTGGGAGCCAGTTGCATTGACCCGAGCAAGAGGTGCAACGGAGTCGTAGACTGTCCAAATGGAAGCGATGAACGTGCTTGCTGTAAGTCTTACTTAATGTCAGTTCTGTTGGGTCGTCATTTCTAGTTCTTCACTTCTTGCTTATAAAGGGCGGTGAGTCTCTAGCTCCTCCTGCATCTCCAATAGGGCTTGGGGCATCCAGTATGAGTCTAGTCACCAGTATTATTAAGAACAAATAGGCCTCCGTCTTTGGTTACGTGCACCGACTATGTATACACTGACAAAGCTTAGCTGAGCTAACTGTTACTTGTGATCGGTACTTGTGATCGAATGAGATGCCCGTCTACTTCCTTCTTAGCCTAATACATAGATGGCACTTTACGCAAGGGACTTGTACCGCCACCGGTAAACAAGAAACAGTTTTTGGTATCCCAAAACGTAAGTGGAGGGATACCTATGACATCGCAAAAGTTGTCCGTCTGTAAGCACGATAACTCTCGAAGGGAATGAGATATTTTGATGAAACTTGGTGTGAGGATTCGTTGGGTTATCGGACAAGGCAAGTTCGTAGATGGGCTTTTTAGCCCTACATTTAGGGGTGGGGGAGGGGGTTCTAGTTAAGGGGCAAACAAAATATTTTGAAACAGCTAATGTGATAGTCGATTATGGGGTTAGAATGCTGAACACGATTGTCATCGGACACGTAGTTCACACGGAATCCTTCCGAAACCGGAAAGTTTGTTAAAAGTAAAATTTTATTTGAAGTTGATTAGATGTTCGATTTAGGGGTAGGAAGACATGCTGAACACGATGGTGAAAACCATTTTCTCAACGGACAAGTAGTTCGTCCGGAAACCGGCTAAAACCGGAAAATTGGTAAAAGTTAAAGTTTTATTTGTAGTTGATAAGATATCGGATTTATGGGTAAGAAGAGATGCTGAATCCGTGTGTGACAATCATTTTTTACCCGGACATATAGTTCGACCGGAATCCGGCTGGAGTCGGAAAATTTGTTATACGTTACATTTTTATTTGAAGTTGATTATATGTTCATTACTGGGGAAAGAAGATACCCTGAGTTAGTTTTTGAGCTTTCTTTTTTCGCCGGACAAGTAGTTCCGGACGGCCGAAACTGGGAAATTGGCAGAAGTGGCAGGAAGTTTTCGTCAAAACAGATATGACTTGTAGGGATAAGCACACATGCTGCACATCTGTTTCTGAATTTTAATAGTAAAAATGTTCAAGGAGTCTGGCGAAGACTGGATCTGGCTAAGACAAGACCCGGTTGTCTGGGTCAGATATTGAATTTTTGGGATCCCATAGAAGCCTTTGGTCTTGTTTCGAATAGAATTTAGAAGTCTAGGACTCCATTGTCGGAGCCACGTAGACATACCGGGACCCAGAAGGCGAGGTCTCACGGTGAACACCAAATATGTAGCCGCTGCGCATATCAGAGGAAAAGACTGTATAGCAGGCGTGCATGACCCGCTCTGCAGCGTGTCACATGTGACGTCATGATGGTAGACAACCAATTGGCTGTTATTCTGCATAGCTGCTACACTTCGCTCGTTTGCATCGGGCAGGCAATCTATTCGACTCCGCATGGTCGTGTTACAGAGATAGGGAGACGGAGGTTCTTATACTTATTTGTTCTTGGTAATGTCTCAGGTCGACACGACGACCTACATTGTAATGTGACATGCTGAGTCCTTTTTGGAACTTTATTTTCGCGCCGTAAGTAGTTTCCGGAAATCCGGCCTAAGCCGGTAATGAGACATGTTGAATCCTTTTATGAACTTGATTTTTTGGCTGAAGTCTTCCGCCCGGAATCCGGCCCAGAAAAGAAATTCGGTAGATGCAAAAGTCTTATCTGAAGTCGTTAGAGATTCGATGTAGCGGTGTGCCAGACGATTATTTCGTCTGCAATCTGGCAAAAATGGAAATTTATTTTGGTAAAAGTTTTGTCCGAAGTCGGTTACGGGTAAGATATCACTTTGAATCAGTATATCTGCTTGTTTTCCTGCTTGGTTGATATGATATTATGTCTTTACCGAGTGTTTGGAGTTTCGATCTAGTGATAAGAATCCATAGCAAAATGATACCGTAAAGTGTGGCGGAAATTTGTCAGTTCGAATAAATGTTTTATATTATCAAATATTACCTGATAAATGGTGCGATCGAAATCTGATGTACGCCGGAAATCTCGGAAAAAACAAAATCTTCTAATAAAACTTACACATGGTGTATATAGAGCAGTTTTTTTACTTTCGAGTTTCGACTGAACTAGGCTGATAATTGTTGGCATGTCTGGTCTACGGAAGTTCCGTACGTCATAGATAAATATATATTTAAATCATATTTGACTAAACCAAACCAAGTGCTGAAAAATCTCCACCCTCTCAACGACCCAATCGAGCAGCAAAAACAGCAGCGTATCCAAAATGAAGTCTCATCACAAGCTTTAAGTCCAAATAATTTTGACGAAGAAATTCACAAAATCAGATACTTAGCTAGACACTTTCGTTCTTTTCGCACTAGTTCATTTTCGAGCTTGAACGGCTTGAGCCCTAAGAGGAACCTTGCCAAAAAGGGCCGATAAATAGCTCTAATAAAATGTAGCTGACGTATCCGATTTGCACTGTCAAGTATGATTCGCAGTCAGCCTGGGCTGAAGAAAATATATATCATAGAAAATATGTTATGGTTGTTTGTAACACTACTTGTTTCCGCAGTAACGATAGCGCCCAGTATGGAAGCTGCATCGTACGTCCACCAGTACTTCTCCGATGGCTTCGTCGTTTTCAGCGAAGGGAAGAAGATGGGAAAAATCTGCGCGGACTGGTTCAACCAGAGCATCACCGAGACTCAGATGGAAGCCTTCCTGGATATCTTTGGAGAGTCGACCTGCAAGCAACTGACCTATAGGTGAGTTCTTATGTATCTAGTAAGCTATATATCTCGTGGAACTTTCCTATTTTCGTAAAAATATCGTGCCGCGGGTTGATCGGGCCAATCACCAGAGATCGTAGTTACCACGCCAACTACACTCCCTAGCGGGGTAAGCAAATTCTAACTATTAGTTACTATTAGAAGGTTGGAACGATCAGCGTTTAACTTTTTGTGGGGTTAGAACGAAAATTGTAATTAGTAGTTACTATGTTAGAAGGGTGGAACACGCTCGCGATATTTTCCCGACTCCTCCTCCCCGCACAGGAATATTACTATACGCCAGAACCTGGCCAGAACATTAGTTGCGTTTTTTATCGAAGTTTGAAGTTACCTTCAACCTCAAAGGTCTCTGCTTAAATACCGTTTTTGCTCGCCTGTCAGTGCCTTCGTCCTTCAAACTCTGACCGTCAAACTTCGTGCGCTAGCAAGTTCGAAGTTTGCTTGAATCGTCGAAGAAACGTCGACCTGGCAAGGATCGCCGGAGTCGTAAAAACACTAATCAAGCAAACGGTGAACTTCGACGGCGTTCAAAAACGGGAATTAAGCAATCGGCTAAGCCAACGGCGAACAAAATTTCGATCAAAAACGCAACTATTTAAAGAAGAAGGACGACGGGCTTAAATCACGGGAGATACCTAATGACAGATACTTAGAGTTTAACTGAAAAGCCAACTTATGTTTGCGTCATTTAATTGAATACACTGAATTATTAGGATTCTGCTAAGGGATGTTTTTATTTTCCGCTATCTGCTTTAGTTATGACGTTCGGACTTCGGAATATCTGCGGCCGTCCCCACAACGTAAATTCTACTATGACGCGGGTGGAACTTTACACAAGGGACTTGTACCGTTACCAATTAACCAGAAACAGTTTTTCCGAACACAATTTAGAAGTCTAGTACTCCATTGTTTCTGGTTAATTGGTCATGGTACAGGTCCCTTGTGTAAAGTTCCATCTATGTATTTATTATTTCAGTGACATGGGGATGTGAACTGGTTAAATGAATTTGCCTTCGGGCGGGATCACTGTTCCTATGGCCGGCTTCTACCAGACTTGTAGTGGTTTGCGAACTCTGTTCACAAGCCCCTCGGTAGCTTAGATGGTAGAGCGCGTGCCTTGTAAGCCGAGGGTCCTAGGTTCAAATCCCGGCTGAGGAGCGTTTTGTCTTTCAGTTCACTACTTACAAAATGACGCGGGAAATTTCAATCTCAACACAAACGCGGTTTTTCAGTGGGCAGTGGTGGGTTCGAGAAAGACTGATTAGTGCCTGAACCAAAAAAATGCATATACCGTTCTCGTAAGGCATACAACACAGATACAGGCGCATAGAGGTACCACAAATCACACGAAAATTCCACTATTTGAAAATCGATTATTCGTGGATAGCGGAAAAGCGAAGTAACGCATTTTCAGCGGGTCTTCAAGCCAATTTAAGTGAATAAGGTATGGGTAACTAGATTATCCTATCCCAGCCCTTTTCGTTTAAACTTCAGGTTCAATGTCCATTCATGGCATCATGGCCCCTGCGAAATATGGGCTGACAAACATGTAAACAATCACAAGACGGAGCTTGAACAAGAAAAAAAGGAAACAACAAGAAAAACGAAATACGAACAAGAACGGATAACAAATGTAAAGCACGAAACAAAAGTAAAACTCGCATTTAGAAAAACGCATTATTCCAACGAGGCTTGGGCGTTGCAGCAAGACAAAAAAATGGGAAGCATTTATGTGCTCTGCAATGCGACATCGGTTGCCAAAAACACGCGCGAAGGAAACCTAGGAAAAAAACGATATTTTGTCTCAAATGAGTTAAAACTCTTTCCGCCCACTAGCCGAATTTTGATAGCTACGGTAGGCTACTCGTAATTTTGTCAATTTTTATTTTGACTTTCTTTCAGGTATATGGTTGATATTAAAGCAGTCCGCGATGACGATAGACAGGACACACATTCTTATGCGCAATTGACGGACTCGGGAAGATGGCGCGCAAGCTTTCTTCGAAATCTATGCCTATCTAATTCGGTTTTGCGCCTAAAATGTGCAGAGCTAGGTAAGTCTCCCCTCATTGATCCCGCCTTCCTCGACATGCAGCTGACCTTAAAGCATTCTCAGAGGAAAAAAAAGTCCAGGTAGATCAACCTTTAAACCAAAAGCATGATAAACCCCTTCCTATCTTACAAAAATGCGCGTTTCGCCTTATCTGGGCACGTCTTCCGTGTCAAAACTTTGCAGTGAGCTTTTATTTAATTTGATTTTGAATACTAAATAGGAGGCGTAACAGCTTTTTTTCATTTTATGTTTTTTTTATTTGTTTATTTTGTTACTAACATTTCCGGACCTTCCTCCTTTTGTTGTTCTCGAATTACAAGTGGGTGCTAGGCTACTCTTTTTTTAGGCAAATGTTCAGGGAATAAGTTGGGGGGGGGGGGGGGGGGCTAACCTTTGATACCGAGGAGTCTTTAGAAGGTCCCGTAATATCTTCTACATAGCGTGATTCTCTGAGCTATTCCTCCAAACACGGTTCCTTTCGTTGCAAATTGCCTTCTGAGCAACTCGTATCGCTTAGGGTTTGGTCACACTGGGCCTAGAAAGCCGCCTATACGACAAACAACTGAAGATCTCTAGGGGACGTGAGATTTGATGGGCTTTTTGGCAGCTTTGGGATAACGAGGAGACTGCAATTAGGGGTCAATTAGGCTTCCTGTAACATAATTATACTCGCCGTTTGTGCTCCAATTGTTCTCCTGAATTTGAAACGACAACATTCAGAATTAGTTATAGGTATCTTGTTCTTTTTCTTTTTTCTACTTTTGGAACCCCAAAAGCCAGGAAATGAGGTGAATGACCAAGCTCTTAGCACGGCCCCAAAACTCCATGCTTCAACTCGATTCCTTGCTTTAGGATACCCATAAACTTTCCCTTCTACCTTACTGTCGTAAACAATGGCCAACCTGTGCCTGCAGTTCCGTGTTGCACTTTCTGCAATTCCTTTCGGTTGTTAGTCGTATCTAACCTTTTTGCTCATCGGCCATCACTATTTTTTCCGTGATTCTTTCCGTGACCGTGAGAGGCTTTCGCCTTAACACCTTAAAGCTATTCCCGTTTTAAGAGTGCGTACTGTTATCATTCGCCCTCTACTGTTTGAGTTCGGCTTCGACTGTTAGTTTGCAAAAATGCCTTGTTACACCGTTACCGTCACAAGTCTAATAGTGCGAACACACGGTCAGGATAAAGAGCTCCCGGGCTGTAATTCCTGCCCGGATTGTCTGCACCATCATCACTTCCATATGGAAAAGTTGAAATTTCTTCAACTTGATGATGAAAGTGTAGGAAATCCGGCCGGGAAATCCTGATCGTGTGTTCGCACTTTAAAGCGTAAGCTAACTTCCTGGGTCTCGAAGTCTAACCGTATGTCTCGACTTTGGAAGAAGAATGGAGGTGTCAGTCACGGTTTAACCGAAAATTGGCGGAAAAATAGACGGATTCCGTCCGATCCAACGGAAATGGGTCTCAGCCAACTTGGAAGTACTGACAGTTCCCTACCAATGTGTACGGTAGAAAAAAGTTTTGATAGAAAGAATCCGGATGGGAAATATGCATGTCTCTTTGAGACGGTGAAGATGAGGATATCTGTCATTTTTTAAGCCGGTGTCAAGAGCTTTTGAATCTCCGTAGGGAGATTTTCGGTAGGGATATCGCGATACTTCGTGGTATCCTGAAGTGTGCTTCCGCCCAGTCGACTAGTAAGATTTGTAGGTTTTTGTATGTGTAGGTTGTCTAGAGCGCGGGAATTTAGAAAGCTTTCCGTATATTAGTCGTATGGTTATTTACGTCTATGTGTATTCATAGTTTGGACTTGTTTATGACTTTTGGGCTTTTTCAAACGCAATTTTATTATTATTATAATTAGGAAGCCAGACTTTGACTCGAAGGTGCAAAAACCGACCAATAGGATGTGAGACTTATTCCGCTGGAATAGCCTTAAAACTCTCATTTCTGGTTAAGATCTTCTTGAAAAAATATTCCAGTAATTTACAGATTCAAAATCGTTATCAAACGCTGGCAATTCGTACTCGTAGTCGAAATTCTATAGCCCACAATTTTAAGTTATATTTATAATTGTTTTTCGATGAGTTTTTCGATGATGTAGAAATATAACTTGGATAGAATGCAATCCTCTGTTTAATGGTGGGGACAAGATTTCCCGGCAAGATTTTCTGCACGTTCATCCTCAAGTTGAAATAATCTCAACCTTTCCGTATGGAATTGATGATGATGCCAAAATTCGTGGCAGGAACTCCGTCCGCAAGCACCCGACCCTGATCTTCTGTCGAGTGAAAGCCAAACGTGGATAGACGAGCAAAACGCCAATACTTTTCTTATAAGGCGTATTCTCGCCGTTCCCCGAGGAATCCTCGGGGAATTGAAGGGAACGGCGAAAACAGAGGGAGTCACTCCACGCGGACTCCGCGTCAGAAAACAGCGAGAACACGGGGAATGCTTCCAAAACGGATTTTGTTTGAAAAAAAAAAAAAAACAATTGACGAAATTATTCTGGATCCATTTTATTTTTGGTTCTGTTTATTCCGATTTCTTCAATTAATTTTTCACTGCACCAACAGCTGCGAATATTGTTTCCCCTCCGAATCTGAAAGGGAGTCCTTCTTGATGATGGTGATGATAATTGGAGTATTCCCTGTCCGCGGGAATACGAATACGGGGAGTGAGTCCCCGGGACAAACGAAAACGCGGGGACTCCTCAAGTGGAGTCCTCGGGGAACGGCGAGAATATGCCTATAGCCTCTGCTAAACGACAACTTTAGCAACCACGTTTTGAACACCTATTTCCAGCCCAATATTGCCCACCAAAACCTCGATTACCTCGAGCTAAAGCACAGAATAGTCCCGGTTCTTAACCCGGCAGTTAATGTTGTGAAAGTTCGTTTCGTAAGTTGCGTTTTTGATCCGAATTCTTCTTGCGATTGTCCTGGCAGTTCTCCTATTTCGCGTGCTTGGACTATTCAAATGAAGCAAGTTCTCTTTTTCTTCCTGTTTTTGCCAGAAACGAGAACGGGGAAAGCCTCGCGATTCTGCAGAATCGAGAAGTTGTTCCGATGGTGAATTCTCGATTCTCCTCTCTCCGTTCTCCTCCCTGATTCGTCAATAGAGTGCGAGTGTTCAGTATGCATAAACTCGTATACCGGGTTGCGGGCGAGCTGCCAAATTAGTGTTTTTGTCAAAAGCGAGAATGGAGAAGCCAGAGGAGCAAAAACGGTAATTTGTACGAGAATCGAGGATTCAGAACGGAGAATTCGGATCAAAAACGCAACTAGTATCTGCTATTTTATAATCGTGTCATTTCAGAATGTGGCATACGACCAATCCAGTTGAAGTCACCACCTTCCATTGAAAATCGGAGACAAGCGGTTCCGAAACGCTCACAGGACCTCAAAGCGACGCATGGCGATTGGCCGTGGCAAAGCGCGTTACTTAAGGACGGAATGCACGTTTGCGACGGCACGCTGGTATCGGACGTCTGGATTTTAACTTCCCAGTCATGCTTTGAAAAGTGAGTCTTCGTTTTTTCTCGTTCTTCCACCTTAAAGCACAACTCTTACCACACTGTAAACAAAAATCTTGCAGTATTTGCTACTGGGATTAATCTTGTCTGTAAAAAGATAATCTTAATTCTAATTTGGATTAATCTTATCTCAGTAGAGATACTTGCTACTGGGATTAATCTCATCTCAGTAGAGATAAGGTCCGAGGATTAATTTTATCTCAGTAGAGATAAGATTAATCCCAGTAGCAAATACTGCACTTAACTTTAATCCTTACTCAGAGAAACTTTTACAGCGCAGGAATGATCTTTCATAGTGAAATGGCTTAGAAACATCCTTTTCTGAGAATAACATTATTTTCCATGTGAAATTAACTATTTTCTTATTAGCTCTTCTCGATTCTTTACGCCTTCCTGCTCTCCGACGTGGCGGCTGGACGCAAAATAGTTGAAAACCGGAAGCACCGTGTTTAAAAAGTGGGAAAACCAAGCAAAACAAAAGAAGTCGAAAACGAAGATAGACCTAATGGCTTACTGCGTCTTCCAAAGTGAGAAACAACACTTTGAAGCTTCTCATGTCCTTAAAGTGCTGCTGAAGCTTTCGGCCACGTTTGCGTTGCGTGACTGGCAAAACTCGGCTTTGCCGAAAAAACGCTAAAGAGTCGTAGGTACAAACAAAACAATGGCGAAAGGCGTGTAATCCTACAAGAGAGCTAGGGATAATATAAAAGAAAAATGGGTCCTTTGAAGAGGGTTTCAGAATACATTTTAATGCCACTTTTAGCTTTCGGGGCAAGTGCCATATACCAATAGCTTTTCCGTCAATATGTCGGTCTGGTGATGGCGAGCTAGAGTACTTTCAGATTTGCTAGGGGATGAAGCTTGGCACTGGCAGACACATTAGGTACCCGACCAGATTGACGGCTCATCGGATCTGAATAAAACTTGATAAATGGCAAGAACACATCAAATACGACAGTAAGCTAAAGACAAGTTGTAATGAACTTTTTTATGGCACTTGAGCTTACTCAAGTGCCATATAGCGATTGTAATTTCTGTCCGTCAGTCGGTCTGTCGGTCTGTCGGTCCCGGTTTTGCTAGTTCGGGCACTTCCAGATAAGCTAGGACGATGAAACTTGGCAGGCATATCAGGAACTGGACCAGATTAAATTAGAAATTGTCGATTCCCCGATCCGATCATCTGGAGGGGAGTGGAGGGAGGGGGAATCCGGAAAAAATAGGAAAAATGAGATATTTTTAGCTTACGAACGGGTGATCGGATCTTAATGAAACTTGATATGTGGAAGGACTTCGTGTCTCAGACCCTCCATTTTAAATCCAGACCGGATCCGGTGACATTGGGGGGAGTTGGAGGGGGAAACCGGAAATCTTGGAAAACACTTAGAGTCGAGGGATCCGGATGAAACTTGGTGGAAAGTACAAGCAAAAGTCCTAGATACGTGACTGATATAACCGGAACGGATCCGCTCACTTTGGGGGAGTTGGGGGGGGGGAGAAGTCCGAATTTCTAGTGATCCCACGAGTTCCGTGCTTCCTGATGTGCTGGGATGATGAAAATTGACAGGCATGTCTGGGACCCGACCAGATTAAATAGGAACTCGTCAGTTCCCCGATTCGACCATCTGGGGGGGGGGGAGTGGAGGGAGGGTGAAGCCAAAATTTGAGGTATTTTTAGCTTGCGAACGGGTGATCGGATCTTGATGAAAGTTGATATTTAGGATGACCTCGTGTCTCAGACATCTCACTTTAAATTCGGACCGGATCCGATGACACTGGGGAGAGTTGGAGGAGGGAGCCGGAAATTTTGAGAAACGCTTAGAGTGGAGGGGTCGGGATGAAACTTGGTGGGAAAAACAAGCACAAGTCCTAGACTCGTCATTGACATAACCGGACCGGATCAGGGCACTGTGGGTGAGTTGGGGGTCCGGATTTCTAGCGATCTCGCGAGTTCGGCATACTTCCTGATGTCCTAGGGCGATGAAACTTGGCAGATATGTCAGGGATCCAAACAGATTGACTTGAGAACAGCCGTTTCCCCGACCCGACGATCGTGGGGGGAGTGGATGGATGGGGAGTCCGGAATCTAGTGGCGTGCATAACTTTTGAACGGGTGCTCGGATTTGAATGAAACTTGTCTGGTGAGCTATCACCTCGGACGTTCAGTGTCACGTCCGGGTCGGGTCCGATACCTGTGGGGATGGGGGGGGGGGGTTAGAAAACTCAAGAAACTCTAAAAGCAGAGGGATTGGGACGAAACTTAATGGATGGAACAAGCATTAGGCCTAGATGAAATTGACGGAGCCAGATGGTTTCGGGGCTCTGTGGGGGGAGTTGGAGGGGGTTTCCTGGAATTCCGGTAGTCGTGAGTTAGAATAGTTCCAGATGTAAAACGACAACGAAACTTTGCAGGCATATTAGCGACCAGAATTATCTTGACTTAAGAACCTGACACAACATACCCCTGGAAACTTCCGTTCCTAGATCCGAGCATTTTTTGGGGAGCAAGAGAAGAGAAATATGGATATTGACTTCTATAAATTGCAAACGAGTGGTCTGATTCGAGTGAAACTTCATGGGTGATACGAATCGATGGCCTCGACATGTAAAACATGCGTTCGAACCATATGCGACCACGATTAGGGGAATTGGGGGTGGGGGGACTTTTGACATGCACAACAACCAAACGGATGGACCGAATGAGATGCAAATTCGACAGTGTCGAGTTTATGCGGCCTAGATTTGTTATTTGGCGTCCGGGCCAGATTCGGCCAAGGTAGGGGGGGGGGGGGTAACTGGAAACTTGCAGATAGGCTATGCTCCAATTTCAGTAAAACTTGATGGACAGGAACAGGGAATTCAGAGATTGGGCCCGAACCGGCTCCGACAACGTTGGTGGGAGGGGGGGGGGGGTACCGGAACTTTCCAAAAAAGCTCAGATTCGAGTGAAACTTGATAGATGGTATAAAAGAAGATGCTTTAGGTGGTCGATTTATTTTTATTCCAAACCAGACTCGGCCACGGTAGGTGGAGATAGAGTGAGTACCGGAAATCGTGTATCACGTCTAGGGATCAAAGAAATAGATTTATTGGGATGAAAGTTTGAACAGTCAGGTGCATTTGCTACAGACAATCGAGACGATGCCGGAACTGCTCAGAAATGAGTGAAACTAAATATCCAGATCCAGATAACCGGTTTTACGCATCTGTAGCATGAGACGCGAAAACTCTTTCGGAGCATAACCAACACGGAAAATAGTGAAGTATGGCAAATGCAAAGATTAGCGAGGTGTCGTTCTTGTACAGCCTACTCGTACAAGTGCCATATGAGCTCGTAGCTCTTGTTTTTACATAAACTGTCAAAATTGTATGCAAGGCAACGAACTGTGCCAGTTGTATTCTCTGTTGGCAGTAACGTGCGTCTGATATCACTGCTGGGAGGGCGATTCCGGAGTTTGTTACTGTTTTTGACGTCATTTAGACCTTTTTCTTAATTTCGAAAGTAGTTTGAATGAATTTCGCCATTTTCTGACAAATTTTGTGTCGGGAATTGCTAACATTTGATCTCTTGGTTTATTTTCTGTTTCTTAAACAACAATAAACCAAACCAAAAATTTAAGGGGGAGGGATTTGGGGTACAGCCATCCTAGTATCCGCTAATGCTAGTGGCAGTGTTTTCGAATAGTTCAGTTCGACTGTTAAGTGTTGACACGTTTGATGAAAATGAAAAACAAAAAAAACTTTAACCTGTTTTTAAGCACTATAATGTTATTACTGTCACTATTTCAAAATGTAGGCTACGTTGAAATAACACACTCGACATTTTCCGGGAAATTTACATCTTCTTTTCCAGCTCACCACGTGCCAATTGGGTCGCTCGTTTTGCGACCGTACGGACATCTAGCGTGTCTCCTTGGGAACAAGAAAAGCGAATCATCGGTATGGTTCGCTCTCCTCTACCAGGAAGTGGCATCGTTTTGGCTAAACTGGATTCGCCGGTGATTTTTTCGGATTTTGTCCGACCAACTTGTCTGGGATACGAAGGCATGAGGCTGGATAGAAATACTAAGTGCATCGTGCTAACCTGGGATATGCAGGGTAAGGGAGTTCAGTTATTAATTGTTTATTCCTTTTCGGGTTATCGGTTCGTACTGTATTTCGATTTTTGAGTTTATATTTAATATTTAGTGATCTAGGATAAGATCTTATTACTCAAGAAAGCCAGGAGGCTATGGCAACAAATTAAACACCATACACTGTAAAAAAAAAAAAATCTTGCAATATTTGCATTCAAATTAATCTTATCCCAGTAGAGATAAGATTAATCCCAGTAGCAAACACTGCAGTTAACTTTAATCCTTACTCTGAGAAACTGTTTACAATGTACTGCATTAGTAATCCACTATAGGCATAATTTCCGGTGTTGCAAAGCGACGCTGAGGAATCTTACCAGGCTCCTCGCAAAATAAAACTGACGACTGCCAATCATACTACTTATCAATTTTTCATCGAACACCCTCAAGCATTCTCCAGAAACTTCCCTCAGCTCTCTTAATTCTTCACATTCACCACACTTTCCTTCGTCTCCAGACATTAGACATGAGAAATACTAACCAGAACGTTCTGAAGACTTCCAATATACTTTCTTCTTCTCCAAAGCGGTAAACAATCTGCCCTTAGAAACAAAACCAACTTTATTTCCTCCTTTTTTTAACACCACCTTGAAATTTTTGTTCTCCCCCCACACCTATTTAGTCTTTGCAAATACCTCGGTGAATCAGACAGATCTTTTGCCGCCTGCAAATTTCTGGGTAATAATACCCCTTGAAGCTATGCCCGTTCCACCCAATGGGATTCAAGGATTTTTGAACGGTACCAGATGATTTTGAAAGACCAAGGGGATGTTTTCGCGTGGATGGCCCTGGTCCCGTCGACCTCCCGTCGAGCTCGACGGACATTTTCGCATGGATGCCCTCGATCTTGTTGTCATTTTCGCGTGTATGGATGAACAGGTGAACGTGCCATCCAGCTTGATGGACACCTCCCGTTCAGCACCGCTCCGAGGGCAGCGATAAGCTGAACGGGGATTCGTTCCCACTCATATGCTCCCATCCAGCTGAATAGGCATTTTCGCGTGGACGGAACCCATCTTCCTCAGCCGTTCAACGCCCGATCGATTTTCTAATTTTCGCCTGCAGAGATCACCCGTTCAGCTCTAAAGCCATCCACGCGAAAACGTCCCCAAACGCGCTCCTTGGGTGGGATTTGATCCCACGACCTTTCGCTTACAAGGCCTCTCTGCCTATGAGATCATACTGATATTTATTTCGTTTCAGGGGAGGAGCTGGAGGAGGAGTCTGTGCGCTTGACGTCACCAGAGGTGTGCATGTCCGCGAGTCGAACGAACTCTTCGAGGATATTGTCGATGTGTGCCGAAAACACGGTGCAGTCTCGGACTTGTAAGGTAAGATAAAGAGTTGCTAGAAGACTTACCGGTAAAGATTTGTGTAAAATGTTATGTGAATATATCTGTTGCGACTCTTTCAAATGTTATCATTTCGCGTTGTGCAGAATCAAAGTCGCTGGGAAGTTATCATAGAATCAGGAACATAACACACGATCAGGTTACCATGGTGGAAGCGAAACTGAACCCACCTACATTTCTAATGCCAGATTACGCCGTATTTCAAGGTCAGGTCCTTTTAGTTGGTAAAGTAGTTGATTTTTGACATGAAAACAGTCAGTTTTACTGAAAATTGGTCGATTTTTCTGAAAACCAGTCGATTTTTTTCAAAAATGTCATTTTTGTTGTTGAAAACAGTCGTTTTTTCTGCGGAAAAAGTCGGTAAAAATTACCAGCCAGTCGGTGCCATATAGCCTACCGATAACTTTTCGGTATGTCGGTACACCGTTCTCAGGTTAGGGCACTTCCAGAATTGCTAGGACGATGAAACTTGGCAGGCATATCAGGGATCCGACCAAACTAACTTAGAAATAGTCACTTCCCCTATCCGACCACCGCGGGGAGTGGAGGGACGGGGAATTCTGAATCTTGAGGTATGTATAACTTTCGAACGGTTTCGAACTTGATACCTGGAAAGACCTCGTGTCTCAAATGTCCCGTTTCAAGTCCAGACCGGATCTGATGAATGGGGGGAGGGGTGGAGGTGAGAACAGGAAATCTTGTGACACGCTTAGAGTGGAGTGATCGGGATGAAACTTGGTGGGATGAACAAGCACAAGCCCTAGATACATCAGCGATAGAACCGGACGGAATTTGGGCACTGTGGGGGGAGTGCCAGGTCTGGAATTCCGGTGATATCCACTAGCTGTAAACGACGCGAGCGGCACAGTTTTTTCGCTGTACGGAGTGTTCCACTCTGGAACAGCCTTTCCGAAAAAACTATCAACGCTGCTACCCTGGATGGATTCAAAAAAGGCGTGGACGAGGACTGGCGAAATGCTGAATGTCAGCTTCACTGGGATTCCAGTGAGCCGATGTGACAACAAGATTTACCAACCAATCAATGCCGGCTATACTGGAGTGCCAGTGAGCCAATGTTACAACAACGATCTGACAATCAAGCCGCCAACCAGCGAGAGACTCTACAGGAGGTTAACACCACCTGATCTCGCTGGAAGTGCGATTTAAGGTAATTTAAGGTAATTAGGTTCTTCCGGAGATGTGCTAGGATGACGAGACTTGGCCTGAACATTAGAGACTTGACAGGATTGGTTTTTAAAGTGTCCCTTCCTATAGATCCGACCATCCATTAAAGTACTTATCTGAACCGCGAATTTTAAAGCTAAATATACATTTCCGTGATGCATGATCATTTATGCCTCGAGGGTTTTGCTTACAAGAGAATCACTTAAAGTACAAACAATACTTTTGAGCGAAACATACATTTTCATGATCTCGACGAGCCTATCATCATTAGTTGCGTTTCTTGTCTCTGTTCTGTTCGCTGTTTTCTCTCTTTTTTGTATTTTTCCCGTTTTTCTCAAAACACGGAACACGCTGTTTCTCATTTTCCCGTTTTTGTACGCTGTTCCGTGTTCTCTGTTCCGCTGTCTGTTTTGCAAAACACAGAACTTGCTCTCCTAGCATGTTTTATCACTGTTCAGATAGAAAATTGCAGAGAGATTCACAGATAGAAAAGAAAGAACTGCAGAAGTTTGGACGGTAAAGCTCGATCTTAATGTATGGTCGTTTTGGAATATAATTTGCAATTTAACAAATTTTCCGCTTAAGACATGCTCAGGATCCCAAATTTGCGTTTTCGTCAGAACAGCGACAAAACACGAAACACGGAACAGCTTAAGCAAAACACCGTTTTTTACCCAAACCATTTTAATTATTACAAGCCATTAATCTGGTTGAAAGCTGTCTACCAACTGAACCGGTAGCGCTTCTATGAAGATACTTTACTTTACTCAACACTGCTAGATGGCGTTATAAACGGGAAAAGCGCGGAGTATTCAAATAGGGTGAAAAACAGAATCGGACGATTCCCAACACAGCGTGTTCCGTGTTTTGACAAAAACGGGAAAAATACAAAACAGAGAGAAAACAGCGAACAGAACAGAGACAAAAAACGCAACTAATGATGATAGGCTCGTGTGAAAACTGTGAACACAGAACACGCAACAGAAACCAGAGACAAAAAACGCAACTATTTTGCTTCAATATGTCTTGATTAAAGATGAATTCATAGCAACCTTAAAGTGCGCATCATCACAGGCCAGTTCAAAAATAAAAATGTTTTACCCAACGGTAAATTCTCGTTATTTCCAAGGGCTCATGGGTTTTGCTTACAAATAATCACCACAACAAACCCTCGCATTGGCAAATTCCTACTTTCATCCTTTGACCCGGCCTTGCAAGTGCCGTAAGGGTTTCTAGCTCTTTTTCAATATTGCTAAAAACAATACAGCACTGAGCAAGGAGGACTCGTCTCACTCAGGCCACCTGGAGAGCACCATTACCGGAGGCACGTTTCCAAGTCATGTAGGCACTAGATCCTGGTCGTTTATATTAATGTTTATCTTTTTAACTTGTGCATTTACTACATTATTGAAAGCTCAGTGTATTTTTTTCTTTTCTTTGTCTGTACTGCACTATTTTCCTCTTCAAGTGCGTAAATAAAATGTCATCATCATCATCATCATATCGTCTTCTTAGTGCGTATGATCTGTTCAATGCATTGTCCGAAGTTTGACAACACAGTTAGATGCTCATCCTTGTTTTAACCGTTTACAAAATACCACAAGTATGGCCGTCTGAAACGTTATCTTTTCGTAAGACAATACAACGAAGACGGTTAGAAAATGTTCTCGAACGGTTTTTAGTGTTCGATTAAACAAATTACCACACAAGTTTGAGTAACGAAATTTCTGACAATGTGGGGATCTTTCTATCGTTATTATAATTTACATTATTTCAGACCGAGGCATTTAATGGCGCACCTCTACTATGCCAAGAATCCCAGCAAGGGGCATGGTCACTTGTCGGCGTTGCCACGTCCTACCAGCGTTGCCGGCCTGGGCTGCGGGAGCCAACATCTTTTAAAGGAAAACCTTACGAAAGTATCGCCCTCCTAGCGGACTGGGTAGTGAGAACAATCCGAGTAACTCGCCCTTTTTCGAGTTAGTGAGCCAACGCGCGATTTTGAACAGGAAGGCTGAATGGCCTGAAAGTGTATGTCGTTCGTGAAGAGAGAGCATTGGAGTGACATTACCGGTCTACTGATCGCATTAGGATGGGAGTCATTGTTTTCCTTTGAAGTTGTTGAGTGAAGTGTGCCGACAAGGACAAGCGAAAGGACATTCGGGAATAGAGAAAGGACTCTGTATGAACGCCCAAGTTTGTGGGGCAGTGCCGTGTCCAGATAGGCAGGAATCTGCCTGTGGGCCCCGCCAGTGTTGTCACATCAAAAATATTTAGAGTGACTTTTGGCCAAAAACAGAGTGAATTGGGAGTGAAATTTATCTTCATGAAATGTTGACTTTTGGGCGGAATCGCCTCTGTAAAAATGACACATCTTAATCTTACTTTCATGAAAAAAAACTTGAAATAGTCAGGTCTGGTCGGAACCCCTGCTGCAAAATGACACATTTAGTCATTTTGTGAAATAGAGTGATTTTTATGTCATACGTTGGACAAGAGTGACACAAACAAAATAGAGTGACAATTCACACTATCGTGCGACATGTGGCAACCCTGGGTCCCGCTCCGTATGGGGGCCCTTGGACAATGGATCAAAATTTGATCTTGTTACAATCAAGTCTTAACGTTTTCCTGGAGACGATTATACAACTAATCGAGTTTTTAAAGAAGTGATAAGCGAAATCCATGATTATTTGAAGCCTTTTCCCACCTGCAACTATGGAGGTATTAAGACACAAAATCGAATGTATTGTTTTTAAATGACCTATGATTGTATAAGGGCGTAATTATGGTTGTATAACACCTGTTTATCGTAATCCTGGACGTGCGATAATTGTTTTATCGCACGTGTTGGCTTGGAAAGCATTATTTGTGGCCACTTAGAACAAGTATGGGCGGCTGCCACGATAATGTCATGGCGCTGACTCTTTTAAATGTACCCAACGGAAGTGCCTGTTATTTTAGTACCTAAAGATCCCAGTGAAGGCGTTGGTTTGAACGCAAGGGTCTGTTTCTTCAGCAACGTTCCGAATTTCGAGGCATGTCACTGCTGTGTCCAAGAATTGCAATTTTTCTCAACCTCGGTCCGGCTACTCTCTCTCGCCAAGGACACGTGCCGTATGTGAAATGCTGACTCTCCTGGTCCTTTGAAGGAGTCTTAAGTATTTCTTTAACCCTATCTCCGTCTATCATATTGGGTGGTACCCAACCTACGAGTAATGTATTCACGATATTTCGGCCTTTCTTGGGAAGGATCCGTTTCAGGTAGCCGAGAATCTGCACGAGGATCCGATCAATCATACACAAATCCTCAATTTTAGGCCAGTGTTTGAAAAACAAAATTTCATTTCAGGTTTTCTAGTCAAGATTTTTCTAGGGTGCTATGCCCTTGCTCGAGGCCATGGTGCCCCAGCTTTTGAGCACAGGTGCGCATGCGTTGATATGCAGTTCACCATCTTATATAAAGTTGGAGCTCCGCGCTAAGAAATTGAGGATTTTTTTATGACTGGATTCGATAACCAAGAAAATGTTTTTTTTTGGATTCCACCTTCCCTTTAAGAGGCCCTTTGCCAAGAAGGGCCAAAATAACGCGGAACAAAAATGGCAACAGATTAGTCCGTTCTAGCTCCACCAGATATACGTTACACGGAGGGTATTTACCCGTACTCCGCGGGTATTTTTCCCCACAACAGCAACAAATCCCCGGGTATTTTGGACTTCAATCGCGCGAACTTTTCACCCGGGGATTTAGTCGAAGGTTATTCTTCGTCGCCAGCAACAACAAAATCGGATTTTCGAGCAATAATTTCAATATGTCCGAATAAGACGTGATCCAAATGGACACAAATTGATGTCGATTGTAGAGAGATATCCTGACCTTTACAACCTTGGAATCTATTGCCACATGACAGTACTCTCCCTTGAAAAATACCCGGGTACCGTGTGAACACTTTCTTCTTTGGTCTCCGGGAAAAAATACCCGCCGTGTAAATGGTCCTCTGGAGTCATCAATCTGGACTGAAATAAACCAAATGCAACAGAAGCAGATTGTTAAGAATCGATGCAGTGACACGCCTTCGTAATCACGAGTGGTGACTGAAAATTCGTGGGTCCTCGGCGGAAAGTTACGACTGCGTAGAAAGTGTGTGAACATTCGTACCACCTCCGTTAACCCGTCACGGTTTAGTGAATTTTCTATTTGAAATTTTTATAAAATGAGATTTAAATATATTTATTCTTGCGCTTTATACAAAATATGATCGGCACTCCATTTATGCAAAGTCAACTAACTAGGATCCTAATAACGCGTAAGCAAATACTAAAAAATTGCTGTGAAAAAGAGAAAATACGAACTGGATTTGGCCGATACACTTCGACTCGGTACAGACACATCGATACAGTTCACTTACATGAAGATATTACAAGTCTTCATAACCATCGAATCCCTGATAATTTTTTTTTTTACACATCAAGACATAAAGTTGGACAGTTTCACGGGCTCTGCCTGCAATTTCTGGAGTAAATATATAATAATTAAACAATAGCTTTTACCGTAAAAAAGGAAATCGGCAGTGTCCCTAAATTTATCGACTACCTTAGCCGAATGAGACAAATATAACAAGGCTTTTTTGGAGTCGATCTGAGGAAAACCCGATATACCTGATCGAACCGTAGTAAGTAAAGTTAAGTAAATAAATAAAGTAAACTTTAAATAAGTAAACTAAAGTTTTTTCTTATAGCTATCAACTGCCTAATGCTCCATTTAAGCTTATGTTCACAGAATGCAAATCGAAGGAAACAAAAAAATCGACTTGGAGCTGAAATGGTGCGGCTCGAATTTTTGTCCGCTAACGACGCCGAATCCGCCAAGTCGAATGCGAATCCTCATTAAGTCGGCACCAAGCGTTGGCTGTCACTATCCCAGAAAGCCTAGCACGGTGTCAGATTCCTTACAAGAACTTCACTTTTCTGAATTTGTATTTTATTCTTCTGAGCAGCTCTGTCATGCGCGAGATACCGACGAGGGGCAAGACCCCTGTTCCAGCGAAGCACAGTTAACTTCGTACTTTTTATCCGTAAGCCGTTCTTTACTTAACGGATCACTGTCGCTGCCATTAGTAAGAACTAAGAGCCATTAGACGTTCAGGTTTTCCGACCGGATTTTCTCCAATCAGTCCTCGCCGAGAAGCGAAAATATGGTTGGTGGGGGTCCCAATCCTCTAAGGCCCCCTTAAAACTATGTTCAAAGGTCAAATTATCAGACCCCTCGACTGTTTTAACACCAGGTCTCACATAAGGCTGCCTTACTAGGCTCAGGTAGACGCAAATCTCAAATCTGAGACGACACTGCAATAGGCTGACTGTCTGCTAATGCTAGTACTGAATCGGGATACTCCATAGGTCTACTTTTCTTGACAAGCTTGGAAACCCCTGGAATGATTTGTTCCTGAACCCTCTTGATTTCTTCTAAAAGTGTTGCGGGGTCGGCGTTTGCGTCAAGTTCAAGGACCTGTAAAAAGAGGTTTGATTTTTGTTGCTGTTTTGTGACAAGGCTGAAGTTTCCTTACCACATTCAGGGTTTGAAGCCAGGCTGACTATCGATAACATACGAAATAAATCGGGATTTTCGTGGGTTTTTTGTTGGTGTTGCTTTGGTCTATCCTCAAATAATGCATAAAACGGATACGTCAGCTTCGATGCTTTGGCAGCGATATTTAGGCCCTTCTTGGCAAGGGTCCTCGTCAGGCTGTCAAACTTTAGTGTCATCGTTCGGGACGTAAAGAACCTGCAATAATCAATAGTTCGTTCCTTCCCCAACGATTACACTGAAGTTTGACAGCCTGACGAAGACCCTTGCCAAGAAGAGCCGAAATAAATGCCAAAGCAACGTAGCTGATGTATCCGTTTTACGCATTATCTGACTATATCTTTCCAAGTTAGCTTAGGCTCAAAGAGTATTTATTGCTTTGGAATTTAAGATTTGGTTTGCTCTTGACTGAAGACCGTTGCCGGTAGCGCAGCGGAAATATCAGGAAGTCAAATATATCCCTCGCCTAACATCTTACCTATAATACTAACCCAAACTACTTCGATAATCACTCCATATATTTCTAAGCCCGAACCCCAATTTCTTGGTACATTCTAACCCCTCTAATAAAAACACGCTGATTTTCTCACTTCCGTGTTTTGCTGCCTTCAAAGTGTATCACGCTGTCGAGGGTTGTTTGCCAGAAGTTTTTCCATCAGAAAAAACGGTTATGTAAATTTTCCCCTGTTTTGCCGCAAGTCAACGGGTCTCGAAAAGGCTTAAAACAGCTAAAACCGTGGGTTATCTGTTGAAAGCACAGCCTAGTTTTTAAGTACTCAAATATATTAAAATACTGTAAGCTGAATAGTAAATAGTGCGAGGGGTTCTTTAAGAGTGATAGTTAGTTGATCAAGAAAAACCGAAATCTCATCCTTTGTAGTATTCTTAACTTGAATCACACTTGCTAGCGACAAGACTGTGTTCCCTGTTCACATGACCGGTGCTTACAGTCTGATAGTTGACACTGGAACCCTGTGGTTAGTTTTCGAGTTTACGTCAGTCCGTTCACGGTTCATTCCCCATCCACCATTCACTCTCTTGAAAGCAGTTATAATTCCTACCATCACTGCCTCCTCACTCATGGATTTGCATGAAAGCACAACTCTTGTTGTTTATCTTAGGCGATATGTTGTGCACGATTTTGCGGTCGCCGATGGGACTTTTATTATTTTTATTTTTTTATAATATTTACTTTTTTTAACTTTCACGACCGGAACTGAAGAAAATCGTGAAAAGCCGGGAAAAACTGAACGTCTGACCTCGTACTCGCAAACAAGCAGAAAGCCAGAGTTAACTCAGTAAAAGAGTAGATCGAAGCAGAGGCGTTACTAGCCAAAATGTTTGGGGGGGGGGGGGGGGCACGCATTTACCGACTGGATGGTAATTTTTACCGACTGTTTATGCAGAAAAAACGACTGTTTTCAACAACAAAAAATGACAGTTTCGAAAAAAAATCGACTGATTTTTAGAAAAACCGACTATTTTGACGAAAAATCGACTAAATTTCGGAAAAACCGACTGTTTTCATAAAAAAATCAACTGTTTTTACGAAAAATAGCGGCGCTTCGCACCGACTCGGGTTAACTACGCATCTCTGCATCGTGATTGGTCGGATTCGCCCGCGGCATGATATTCTGCTGGAAAATAGAAAAATGTGTTCCAGCCTCGACGCCAAGAAGTCAGAATCCGTGACATCATGAGTAGTAACTGTGGTAAGTAGGGTGGAACACGCTCACAACCTGCGAGGCGCCACTACGCGCTTATATCGACGATCCGCAACCAGCAACTTTTAAACGAAATATACGGAAATCAAACCATCGTTGGTAAGAGCAGAAACTCATGACAGGCTTCCTAGGTCATGAGTTTCTGGTAAGAGTAAGTCCCAGGCTCCGAGATCTTTATGTTATGTTATTCCGATTTTTAGATTCAGGGGATTATAGATACAACACGCGAGGCGCCAATACGTACTTGTATCGACGATCTGCAGCCAACAATTTTCAAATGAAATATAAGGAAATCAAAATATCATCACTAAGTCCCACGCCCCGAGATCTGTGATATAAAATTTCGAGTGACCTGTGTCGGCGGTATGCTAGAAAGCCATATTTCTTCTTTTTTTGGAGGGGGGGGGGGGCTAAAGGTTTCTTACCTTGGCAGGAATTGGAAACTTCCCCTTCTTCAGCCACTGTTCATGTAAATCGTGGACACCTTGGAGGTATTCAAAGGGGATCTGATTCTCTTCACTCCGAGACCGTTTCTGCACCCGAGCGTTGGCGATGATAGGACTCGTCCTCAAATAAACTAAACGGAAAATAATGGTCAGCTAACGAAAGATCAGATAGTATGATAGACTAGTTGAAAAACGAAAACATACAAATACAGGAAACATGTAGCTAACTGAAGTAGCAAATTTCTTAATCGGAGAAAACGCTGGCCGGTGACGAAAAAGGAGGAACAGCTGACCGGGAATATTTAGAATGTTCCACCCTACTTACCGCAGTTACTACGCATGACGTCACGAATTCTGGCTTTTTGCCGTCAAGGCTTGAACAATTTTTCTATTTTCCAGCAGAATATCATACCGCGGGCGAATCCGACCAATCACGATGCAGAGATGCGTAGTTACCACGCTTATTACGCTCCCGAGCATGGTAAGCAAATAGTTACTATTTCGAGAAGGTTGGAACGGTCAGAGTAACTTTTTACGAGGTTCGAACAAAAATAGTAACTAACAGTTACTATTGTTAGAAGGTTGGAACACGCTCTTTATGTCATATGAACACCAATACCGGAATTTCCAATCGTAACTATTTCAATACCGTAGAAAAAAAAAACATTAACCCTGGCTGAAAAGCTCGAGGCTTAAAGGAGCCCTCCTGCTTATGATGCCCTTGATAATATCTCTAGCTCCATTGTGAAATTGTCAGCTTTTGAAATCCCCGCCTTTCACCATTGTTTCATTTTGTGCCTACCATTTTTAACGCTTTTCAGCTGAGCCGACTTTTCATTTTAACTCTGCAAAACTTCGCCGAAAGCTTCAAGGTGCCGACAAGTCTTCCACACATTAGGACATGAGAAGCTTCAAAGTGTTGATTATAATTTGGAAGACATGTTAGATCATCAAGTCTATCACCTGTTTTGGACTTCTTTTGTTTTGCTTCGTCTTGCTTCTTTTGAACTACTTTTTTCAAAGATTTTGCATCCAGCCGCCGCGTCGGAGAACTGGAAGGCTGTTTAGTAGAACGGGAAGGCTGGATAGGATTGACTGGCGCTAACAAGAAAGTAGCCAATTAGTGGCAAGTAATGGTGTTTTCAAACAAAGATATTTCAGAGCCATTTCTCTGTGAAAAGATCATTTCGAGTAAGAGTTGTGCTTTAAAGTTTAACTGAAAAGGCAGCTTATTTTTACATCTAATAGTTGAATGCACTGAACAAATTTTGACCCATCTAGGGGATTTTGTATTTCTTTCACCCAAGGCTCTAGTAATAACGTTCAGACTGTGCAATGCTTGCACCACAACCAAAAATTCACCAAGACGCAGAGAATCTGAATTTAAAAAAAAAGCCTGCAATTCCAGGGCTAAGCTCACAAAAGTTACGCCTGTAGAGTAGAAAGTAGGAAAATGATGATAAGACATTTCTTGCAAGAAATCTGCCATTTTTAGTTTATTTTCGGCAATGGCTTACCATTGTAGTTGGTGAATACTTCCAAGCATAGAGGGACAGGTGCTTAAACGTGCCACAAATCCGAAAGAATAAGTTCATTCGATGAAATCGATTATCTGTTGATAGCGGCAAATGGAGTAACGCATTTTTTATGTATCAGTGACGTGTAACTAGACTGCCACATCTCAACCCTATTTAGTTAAACTTTAAGTGACAATTAAAGGAAGAAGGTAGCGCTCCAGTGATACAGGATCCAACAGGATCGTATTTCGGCGCCAACTTATCGCCAATCTGAACCTCATATTCAACAAGTTATATTTTTTCCTATGAAAGCGTTTTGTTTTTCTTTTCGTTTTTGTACTCCCCTTTTTCTTTTTGAAACGATGGGTCATACGTAAAAAAATAAATTTCAACCAATTAAGTTATATTATCTATGATGTATAGATTACGAACGTTATAACTGAATCTATATTCTGGTGAACAAAATTAAATCTTTCAAGTTTAGCAAACTATCTTCAGAAGCTACGAGACTGAAACCATAACTCAGATACTCATCATCGCAGGTTCGCCTTTCTGGCTTTAGCCTGGAGAATACCCTTGCCGAGCTTTACGCAGTATTTAGTGCACGTACATTCGCCCTTGCCTGGAGTATGCTTGTCTTGCTTGGCAACCAGGACTCACAATCGCACAGACTGAAAGACTCAACGCCATTCAGAACATGGCTGTTAAGATTATGCTCGACCCGAGTTACCTTTCTTGCGAGGACGGCCTCGTCAAGTTCGACCTGCCAACCCTTGCTGAAAGACGTCATCAGCTGACAATAGCCTTCAAGAGCAAATGTCTGGCATCACACGCAAATCGTGCCATTTTACCTGATTTTGAGACCCTAGCAAGTAGCAGGCCCAATACGCGACAAAGACAGAGGAACGCTGCTTCCCAGAGACTAGCAAGACCACCCATAAACTCGACTGATCGTTATCTGAAATCTTTTGTATCTATTTCGCCAAAATTTTAATTCCAGTTAGGTTGTACGTATAGATGAAATGTTATTTATGTAATTGTGTCAAATGTAATTTATGTGAATGACGATCCAATGTTAGCATGTACAATAAAAGCTATTAAGGGAATAAAGTACATTATTTATTTATAAGAAGGGCCGAAATATCGCTACAACAAATCTCAGATGCATTAACAGTTTGGCGTAATCAAATATGATTTGCAGTCAGCTTGGGCTGAAATAATATTTAAAGCCACCATTACACTGGACATTTTTTTTTATTTATTTATTTTTACAACCGGCTGAAAAGACAGAATAGCGGAGTAAACAATGAAAAAGAACACTAAACAAATTCACTACAGAAGAAGGGACAAGCTTTGATGTGCAGGGAAGCTCAGACGGGACGTTGTGGAGAATTTTTTACTTAGGGCCGAAAGTTTCAGCGATATATCCGGAAGCTTGTAGCGCGAAATCAGATGTCTGTTTTTGTACCAGGGGGGTAGGAAAAGCAGGAATTTTGCATATTGGTAATAACAAGGACGGAGGGAATGAAGATCTTTTTTTTTTAAACTGAGGAGAGGCCAGAAAGAAATAAGATAGAATGGTCAGTAAAACTGCTGTAAAGTTTACTGAGGGCTTTTTTATTCTATTTCCAACGATTAGCAACGATCTTCTATCATGATACTTGAATCTTTCTTTTTGCATCATTAACCGATTGAGACCGGAACGATTTGAGAGTGATGACTAAGATCCACTTCCATTAATAAGATCCAATTAGGTGATTGTGGGAGGTCGCCGTGGACCTGGAGGTGAACTTTGAGGATGGAGCGGTAAGTAAAAATAAAACAAATTCTTCAATTGTTCTTTCTTTATTTTATTGTAATAGTGAAGAGACTCGTTCATTTGTTGTTTATTTTGGTATTAACCCCTATGTAACGGGCTTTGTAGGGGTCGAAACTTATTTTGTTAATTTATTTTGAATTTAATAACAACTTATTTTGTTAATTTATTTTGAATTTAATAACTGAACTCAACTGAGCTGAAATGTCTTCGTTTCCTATGATTGTCAACAGAGTTGTCAGACACCCCTTAATATAAGGGTACAACTCACCAATGAGATCAACATTGAGGTCTAGTTTCTCAAACATCCAGTCATACCACTCTGAGATCACGGCATATTCTGCACTGTCCATGAACTCCTTCTTCACCAGGTTCTCAACAAAACAATACCTGAAATAAAACATTGTCTTTAACGAAAATCGGAAGCAAAGGTTGAGATGATCTGACAAACTAACAGGATTATGGTAGAGGTACGTTGGAAGTTTTTTGGCTAAAATGAAAACCTACAATACCGACTGAGATGGTCTATAGTATAGTTTTATACAAAGATTGTCGAAATTTTAAATAGCCTTTGAGCATTTGTATGTGCTTTTAAATGTATATGTTATACTGATAAATTTGTGCATGACGGTACTCACCAATTTTGGTTTCGTAACCGTGAAAGTGTGCGCGAATAAATTACTATTCTATTCTATATTCTATTGTAAGTCTTCAAGGAACCAAATTTGACTTTTAAAAGCAAGTGGATGAACGTGGCATGGTGCAAAGTTTAATAACGTCCGAAAACACATACCTTTATTCCCACTTATAAAAAGAAGAATCCCCAGGTCAGGTCTTTCCCACGGTCTTATCCCAAACAAATATATTTGGCGTGCTCACTTCCTATGAGTGGTTACTAAAAGTTAAACTGCCGTCCCACTGTATATCCCTTCAAAAGAATGAAACGACGATTATAAAATGAATGAATGTTGATAAAAAGCTTTCATTTCATGCCTCTTACTTCACTTAAAAAAAAAAAAAAACACAAGCCAGTTAATCCACAGACAAATTGTGGTAACAAAAACTCAACGAAACTGAAGCTCTCTAAGGAATTCTGAGACAGAAAACATATCGTCCAGGTGATGGCCTATAATCATTATTTGTAGTCGGCCATATCTCACTTACTTAATAGTTTGGTGCCAAGTTCGTATCTACGTGGAATTGAAATTACCTATTTAGAGTATGCTGACGATGTTCTATTGATAAGTCGCACCCGAAGTGGACTTCAGCGTAATCTGGATATGCTGCTAAATGGTCTCTCCGACTGGTCTAAAAATTAACGTTCCGAAATGTGACTTTATTGCATTTAATTGTGATTGTCCTGCAGAAATCACTTTGGGCTCAACAGTTATTAGCCCCGTCGAGTCTTTTACGAACATGGGTGCTCGGTTTTCGAATAAGCTTCGATCAACTAGAACATTATTATCTGGACAGACGGCTGATTTCATCCGAATCGCTTACGGATCTGTTGTACCTAATCGCGGTAATTTTGGAAGAAGAGACCTGGGAAGAATTTTTCTGCTTGTGTATAGCTTCCCACCTACTGTCTCCAAATACCTGTCGCGCTTAAGGAAGACGTATTTTAAGTAGTAAAACAAGTAGTATCCGTTATTTCAATGTTATTGATCCAGTTGGAAGCCTACTAGATATTGAGCGGCGAGCGTGTAGACGATCGCATATATCGAAGTCAAGATGCTTGCTTCTTTTAGTTCGTCGATATGTCACCTATATTTTCTTTTTCCCTTCGTCTTCCACTTTTTTGTTGTATAGTGGGTTTATAATAAAACAAAGAAAAAAAGTAGGAGGTTCAAGGTCCTCATTATTGTCCTACAGAAACAGTAGGCCTATAGACGTTCAGATGCTAACTCAATTCTCCAAGAGTCTTATCCATTTACGTCAGATTAAGCCTATTTTGAAGGCCTACGGTTCCATTGTGCCTATAGTCAGGAAACCAAACAAGAGCTGAAAGCTTATATGGCACTTGCAAGGCTCGGCCAGAGGATGAAAGTAGGAATATTTTGCTCAAGTTATTGTTTGACTTGTAAGCAAAATCCTTGGGTAAAAAATTATAATGGGCCCTTGTGAATCATGAACATATGTCATTTGGATAAAGAATTTTTTTGACTTTTCTGTTAAGAAATGCACTTTAAGGGTGCTAAAATTAATTTTGAGCAAAACCCGTGAGTAGAATGTATAATTTTCTTAAAAGCGTTTTCTGTAATTTGTGGTTAGTACTTTAAGGTTAGGATTAGTAGTTTAAGGGGTGGTCGGATCTGAGAAGTGACAATTACTAAGCCAATCTTGTCAAGTTTCATCGCCCTAGCACACCTGGAAGTACATTCATTCGCGATCACCGGAATTCCGGACCCCCCCCCCCCAACTCCCCTCACAGTGCTCGAACCCGGTCCGGTTTTGTCATTGATGTATCTAGTTCTTGTCCTTCCCACCAAGTTTCATCCCAATCGCTCCACTTTAAGCGCGTCACAAGATTTCCGCCGCCCCCCCCCCCCCCCCCCCACATTCATCGGATCCGGTCCGGAATCAAAATGGGACATCCGAGACATGTGGTCTTTCCAAATATCAAGTTTCGTTAAGATCCGATCACCTGTTCCAAAGTTATACATTCCTCAAGTTTCCGGATTCCCCCCCCCCCCCCTCCACTCTCCCCCGGTGGTCGAATTGGGAAATTGACCATTTCTAGGTTGATCTGGTCGGATCCTTGACTTGCCTACCAAGTTTCATTGTCCTAGCCCACCTGGAAGTAACTTATCTCCTTATCACCGGAATTCCGGCCCCCCCCCCCCTCCAGCTCCCCCCCACAGTGCACGAATCCAGTCCGTTCTGTCAATGATACAACTAGGGCTTGTGCTTGTTCCTCCCACCAAGTTTCATCCCGATCGCTCCACTCTAAGCGTGTCACTTGATTTCCGGTTACCCCCTCCGACCCCCCCCCCCCCCCCATTCATAGGATTCGGTCCGGACTTGACATGGTACATCTGAGACATGCAGTCTTTCCAAATATCAAGTTTCATTAACATCCAATCACCCGTTCGAAATTAATGAATGTCACTAAATTCCGGATTTCGGCTCCCCTCCCTCCCTCCCACGATGGTCGGATCGGGCAAGTGACTACTTCCAAGTTAGTTTGGTCGGGTCGCTAATATGCCTGCCAAGTTTCATCGTCCTAGCACATCTGGAAGTACCCTAACTCGCGATCACCGGACTAACCGACCGACCGACGAAAAGTGATCGGTGGCACTTGGCCGGAAGGCAAGTGCCATACACAAGAGCTGGAAGCTCATATGGCACTTGCAAGACTGGGTCAGATGTTACTGATGTTCAAAAGTATTTTTTTTTCCCTTTCCCGTTAACATGCGCCAAACTTGCTAGGCTGGGTCAGAGGATGGAAGTGATGGTCGATTTTTTTTTATTTTTTTACTATTCATTTGAGATACGCATATTGAAGGGGCTAAAAATTAATTTCTAAGCAAAACCCTTGAGGCAAAAACGATCATGTGCTCATGCCGATCGTGAAAAAGTAAATTTTGCTTAAAAGTATTTTTGTACTTTGCGGTTCAGATGAGTTCTTTAAGGGATGGTCAGATCAGAGAGTGACGATGTCTAACCCAATGATGTCAAGTTCCTAATGCTCCATCTTGGTTTTATCGTCCTATGCATATCTGGAAATACCTTAACCCACGGTCACCGGAATTCTGTACATTCCCTACAGCTCCCCCCCCCCTTCGGTATCCGAATCTGGTCCGATTCTGTCACTGTTGCACCTAGGACTTGTGCCTGACTTCCCGCCAAGCTTCATCCTGATCGCTCAACTCTATGCGTGTCACAAGATGTCCTGTCCCCCCCCCCCCCCAGAGCATCGGATCCGGTCCGGACTTGAAATTTTTACGTTTCATTCCATCATTTATTTCTGGTAATTTCTTGTAAATGTATTAGTTAAATTGTTTCTTGTGTGTCTGTGTATTTTGTAAATTTGTATTCCTTTTCTAGCTTTTAGTTATTTGGATTAAACTTGATTGATTGAAATGGGACATGCTGAAACATGAGGTAGTTCAAGATATCAAGTTTCATTAAGATCCGATAACTCATTCGAAAGTTATGCATGCTACTAATTTCCAGATTCCGCCGTCTCCCCTCCCCCCACGATGGTCAGATCGTACAAGTGACTGTTTCCAAGTTAATCTGGTCGGGTCCTTGAGATGCCTACCAAGTTTTATCATCCTAGCCCACCTGGAAGTACATTAACTACGGATCGCCGGAATTCCGGAACCTCCCCAACTCCCCCCACAGTGTCCAAATCCGGTCCAGTCCAGTGATGTATCTAGAGCGAGTGCGTGTTCTTCGTACCAAGTTTCATCCCGATCGCTCCACTCTGGGAGTTTCACACGATTTCCGGTTCTCCCCTCAGAATTCTCCCCCCCCCCCCCCCCATATCCCTCTGATCCGGTCCGGACTTGAAATGAGACATCTGAGACACGAGATCTTTCCAGATATCAAGTTTCATTAAGGTCCGATCACCTGTTCGAAAGTTATGCATGTCCCTATTTTCCGGATTCCACCACCTCCACCTCCCCCCACGATGGTCGGATGGGACAAGTGACTATTTTCAAGTTAGTTTGGTCGGGTCCCTGCTATGCCTTCCAAGTTTCATCGTCCTAGCATATCTGGAAGTACGCTAACTCTCAAACACCGGACTAACCGACCGACTGACCGACGGAAATGTGATCGGTATATGGCACTTGGCCGGAAGGCAAGTGCCATAAAAACCTATCCTACCTGGCACTGAAGAGAGATCGCTCCATGATTTTAACTTTTGCAGTAGAAGGCTTCACATGGTGGTCCAGCATCGTCAACTGCACATATGACTGGAATAGCAATGAGTACTTGCATGGGTCCTTGTACATAAGCTCCTGAAAACAGAACAAGAAAAAAAATGCATTAGCCAATGCAGTAGTGACTAACTAGCAACCAAACACGGTGGGATGAAGATTAGACTAATCCATGCTAGGTCACAATGGTCCCGCTGTACTGTGACTGTTTGAGATATGCTGCTGTGAACAAGTTATAATCTGCAAAAGAGAGCAACCTAGCTTATAGGCATAGTCTGCTTTACTGGTCATTACGTTTCCATATTTGCTTCAGAATAAAGTGCCAATTTTTTACCACAAAACTATCCTTCTAAGTAGGCTAAACAAGGCCAAAGACTTGGCTGTGATCCCACATCTTTTCTTCTCTATCCTGCCAATAGGGCAGCCTGAATGTATCAGTCAAGGGTAGTAAACTCTTTATTTTGGGGGGTGATACAAACACTTCTGTCATGGCAACAGCACCCTGAAATGTTTATGCATGGTACTCATCATGTGTATGAGCAACACAGCTACTCTGAATAAGAATGGTCATCATGGGATTCACATTAAACTGTCACTTTTTTTGTCAACCTGATTTTAAATCATGCATCCCCATTCCCAAGGAAATGTTATAAGGGATTCCAGGTTCAGGTTCTTTTTAATAACAAACTAAATAACAAAATGTCCAGAGCCCGGCTGAGAAGACAAATTCGTAATGCACGGGATGGAGTGCACAACTTTTCCTAGACACAATACTGCTTTGCCCAGCTAGCCTTAGGTAACAGCTAGCAGGTAATTTTGGTGTGAACAATTCCTATTCAAATATTATTCAATAACTTTTTAACAAGCTTATTACCACTCATCAAATTTTTCTTTTGTTTTATGTCACACTCAGTATCCTTCCTTCTTCTACATTGAGTCAACCCAGCTGCAGGGGTCTACCACCAACCCCTAATTTTGGGATACCCTATGCTAACTGCTGGGTATGTCTAGCATTTGGCATAGCCTATGCCTATGTCAAATGCTATGAAAGACTTGATATTTGGAAAGACAATGAATACCCTGTGCCAAACACTGAATACCTGTTGGAACCCTAACCCTGCTGTAGTCAGAGGCGTTACTAGCCAAAATGTTTGGGGGGGGGGGGGATGAGGCATTTACCGACTGGCTGGTAATTTTTACCGACTTTTTCTGTAGAGGAAACGACTGTTTTCAACAACAAAAATAACATTTTTGAAAAAATTGACTGATCTTCAGAAAAATACACTAATTTTCAGAAAAATGACCATTTTGACAAAAAATCGACCAATTTTCAGAAAAAACGACTGTTTTCATTAAAAAAAAAAAATCAACTGTTTGGACGGAAAAATCGCGGCGTTTCGCGCCGACTCGGTTATTTTTTACCGACTGGCCGAAAGCTTTGGGGGGGGGGGGAGGGCGTCCCTCCCTCCCCCAAGTCGTGACGCCCCTGGCTGTAGTAACCCTGACCTACTCCAATATAAAGGATTTCTGATTGGTTGATTCCTGAGCTCCACTCAAATCATCAATATCTTATTGAGTTAGAGCACCCAGCATTTGGCATACAGGAGCGGTATCCAGCCTTTGACAAACATTCAAAATTTCCAGGTTCAAGGTTCAAGGTTTTATTATTTACAACAAAACAAAATAACTAAATATCAGGAAGTTACCCGGCAGAGAGGGACTCAACAAATGCTCGGGCAACATACAAAGAAGAGAAGAAAATTCAACCAATAACAGATTAAGAGCGCGCCTATATCATAACAGCGTGAACAACAAGAAGAAAGAAAAACATGAAAAACAATAAGAGATTATAAAGCAACTTACCACGTCAGATCGAAGACTCAATAACCATCAAAATATAAAAAAAATATATAACCATGGGCAAAGAATCAGAGAATCAGGACTGAACAAACCAGAGGCCAAACCACCTTCTCCAACACTCCTCATTAATACAAATCCAACAATTTAGTTTTAAACCTTTTTTTTAGTAAAGGAAGAGAAAGGCGAACAATATCTTTATCTTCTAATAAATTATAAAATTCAACTAAACAATAAATTATAAAATTTAACTAAACTTTCATCAATTTTTCCAGAACAGTCATTACTTAACAGAAATCTATCTGGCTCAAGACAGAACTAAAAACATGAACAAAAATACTAGATTGAAACTTACGCACTTGTTTACATACTAGAAGAATATATTCTTCATCAATTTTTCCAACTAAACATATTTTCATTTTCATACAGAATCACCTCATTTTCACCTGAGCTTGAATTCCTGGTGGTAATTTACAAGGGCCAAAAAGATAATTGCCAATGCCAGTAACCAGGGAATCCTTTTTGAGCGTGTTCCACCCTTGTAACAATAGTTACTATTAGTTACTATTTCCGTTCAATCCTCACGAAAAGTTACTACGCTGACCGTTCCAACCTTGTCGGAATAGTAACTAATAGTTACTATTTGCTTACAATGCTCGGGAGCGTAGTAACTACGCATCTCTGCAACGTGATTGGTCGGATTCGCCCCTGGCGTGAGATTCTGCTGGAAAATAGAAAAATCGTTCCAGCCTTGACGGCAAAAAGCCAGAATTCGTGACGTCTTGCGTAGTAACTTCGGTAAGTAGGATGGAACACGCTCTTTATAGAGCAGGCTCGAAATAAATAAAAGGCAAATAATTTAGATAGACTGTTGAAAAATAGTCTGAATTTGGGTTCCTGACTGTCCTGACTGTGTGGAAATCTCGTCTTGACATTTTACCAGCAAAGTTCTAGGTTGCATAATCTGAGGTCAGTGGCCCCTCCTGTAACAGTCTAGAGTATCATCCAGCGTTGGGCATAGGGTATGCACCAAATAGTAGATATACCCAATGTTTAGCTTAGGGTATCCATAAATCAGGGGTTTGTGGTCGCCTGAGCTTTGCCTGAGCTCCACACCACTTTGCACCAAAACAAAAGTCATTGGTTAATCTGATACTTACATTTGCAATTTAAGCCACAAACAAGAGACTGCAAATCTGATAAGTTAGGCTATGTGCGAAATCTCACTCTGCCTAGCCTAAATAAGGTCAATTACCAAAATTAGGCAGAGTGAAACAGATCAGACTTCTAACAGAATGGGGCTAGATAAGTAGGCTACAGCAGGGCTACAGAGGTGTTACTAGCCAAAATGTTTGAGGGGGAAACGTATTTAATGACTGGCTGGTCATTTATACTAGTTACGTTTTTTTCCTTTCCTCTGTAGGTCGGTTAACCTACCTACTTGCCACTATTGACCGTTTTCCGTCTTGCCGGTCGGTTCGACTGAGCTCTCAAAAATGGCTTATAAGAAAAAATGCTGTCTTCCAGTCGCAGGCGCCTATCTCTCCAACGAGAATTTTGAAACATTTTATAAGTAGTGAACTGATACACAAAAATGCTCCTCAGCCGGGATTTGAACCCAGGCCCTCTGTTTACAAGACAGTCGCTCTACCAACTGAGCTACCGAGGGGCTTGTGAACAGAGTTTGCAAACCATTACAATAGTCTGGTAGAAGCAGGCATAGGAACAGTGATCCCGCCTGAAGGCAAATTGCTCAGTTGGTAGAGCGACTGTCTTGTAAACAGAGGGCCTGGGTTCAAATCCCGACTGAGGAGCATTTTTGTGTATCAGTTCACTACTTATAAAATGTTTCCATCTCAAGGGCGTTTTCCCCATTAAAAATTATATATTTGGTTTTATTTGGTTTTCACCATGAGACCCCGTCTTGTGGGTCCTGGTTTGTCTATGTAGCTCCGACAAGGGAGTCCTAGACTTATATTCGAGAAAATCTTTAGGTATTGGTCACGGTACAAGTCTCTTGTGTAAAGTGCCATCCATATTAGAATTTTGAATTTTGCGCCGTGCCAAGAGCGTAGGTCGGTTGGATGGACCTCAGTCCACAGGTTGGTTAACTGACCGGCGAGCGGCGACGAAAAAACATCGTATAAGGATTTAGGTCGGTTAACCGAAGAAAGAAAACGGTTTATAAAGCGAAATCTTGCAGGTCGGTTAACTGGATGACAGCAAAAAATGCAACTACTGGATGTTTCAAAAAAAAAAAATGCTATTTCCAAAATAAAAATATGCAGTTTTGACGAAATACCTGCCAATATTCAGAAAAATTAACTGTTTTCAAGAAAAATCCTAATGTTTTGATGAAAAATTGACTGACTCTTGGAAAAACCAACTGACTTCATGGTCATGAAAAATCAACAGTCTCAACAAAAAATGCAGCACTTGGCTCAGACTCTGTTATTCTATCAACTGGCCAACAGCATTGGGGGCATCCCACTTCCTCCATACAGCCCCCGTGAGTGATGCACTGGGTGAACGTACAAGACCTGTGCAGGAGAAAAAACAGAGGTCATTTGTAGGCTAGGCTCTTCTTGGAATATGGCCATGGGAGTGGAAAATGGCCCAGTCGAAGAAGGACTGTATATATTAGCAAGTAAACTCACCAATAGGTTGTGGCCTCTGAAATTCCTCCACTTATCAACTGGCTCTGTGAGAGTTTCTACATCTTCAAACTTTGAAAAATAATCCAAAAATGATGTTTTCCCACTACCAATGTTTCCTTCAACAACCACTGTGAAAGGCCTACTTGGCTCCTTGACAAGGGAAGCTGCTCCATGGTTTCTAGGGCTCATTTTCCAGTCTATTCTCGCGAGCTGTCCTTCAACCTTTCCAGTGAATAATGTTTCCCGCCTTTTCAACGAAAAACACTTTAAAAATGAGCGCGCTTGATAATGAATATGCAGAATCATGTTGAGCGGAACTGCAGTATACAAGCATTATGGCGAGTCAAAACTTCTCAAGACCTGCGTTTTCGTAAAACTCTGCTTTTCTGACCCTTTTCTCCAGTTTGCCGATAGTCCCATATCTTTCTGAGAGGATAATAAATCCATTCACCGTTGAGGCTGCAACAAAGAACGCCTATTACACCAATTTTGAGTCAAAAGGCTAGTAGGCACCAGGGGCATCGCTAGCCAAAACTCGAGGTGGGATGACAGGCGCCCGTTTTAACTTCTCGTCGCATATGTAGTAATAAGAAATGCGACATCTGCAAGCATTGAAGACGGATGAAGCCTAGTCCTATCTACGAGCTCAGGGGTTCATGAAGGGCCTGGGCAGGGGAGGTGACTACCTTAAAATATACAACAGATGTCCGGCAAGGCTCAAGAATCATACCAGTTAAAACAATAGCCAAGAAACGCAGCACCGCATGCTTGAAACTGTGCGAATTTAAAGAAACTTACGGCGAACGTCATTTAGACAACAGGAATTCGCTTACGCAATGGCCCGCCCTACAGCCGTTCTTAACTACTGTATGTCAGACAGAATGAGAATAAGCGCCGTACGCGAATTTGTATGAAGTAGGCTAAGATTTTTTTCGGGCAAACACTACTCCACCCCCCCCCCACCCCCCAACAAAGTCTAGATTTTAATATGACCCAAGCCCCTAAATTCCAAGCCTAAAACACGAATAGAATGGCGCGAGCTTCCAGTAAATAGAGTCTACTATTAAAGGCGCCGCTTGCAATATTTTTTGAAATCCTGCATGATCAGAATACGTCTTTTCGGACCCAAAACGAAATTAAGGGCCGCTTGGCATGGGTCTGCCCTTCTGCCTTCGCTCACGACGAACCTATACAATGTGAGACATTTAGCTGGATGTTGTTAATGTTCTTCAGTTTAACCCTTTCCGAAAAAGAAGTAGCCTACTGATCATTCAGAAAAAAAAAACTTGAAACAGAGCCGACTTGATCTGAGTTTCCGGTAAAAAAAAAAAAAAAATTAAATAAAAATAATCAAACGACATGTTGCAACAATCAGGCCCGTCATTACAGCGTCGCACTGGAGGAAAATTACTTATAATCAAATTGTATCCTGTCAAGAACCTAACAAATTGTGAAAATTGTACGCCACAAGTCATCCTGTTTCGACATGAAATGAGAGATATTGCAACAGATCGTGATAAAATTGTCAATCTGGCAAGCTCGAAACATACGACTGAGAATCCAATTCCTGAAGTCTTAAACGCTCGAGAACCAAGAACAGGCTAGGTCCAAGCTGGATGTCAACTCAGTTTCTTGGTAAACCTGTATGCGATGAAGGGTGGGACGCAACTCGGTCTCTTTTCTGCTAATTGTACAGGCAAATGGAGGTTTGACCCGAAACAAATTGCAACAGAAATGATTTTTACACCACCTTGTAGAACATATCCAAAGTTGCATATCCTGGCTCGACGCAAAATAAGCGTTTTTTGGCTTTTAATGCCATTTTTTACGTAGTTCGAAAAAGAATATAAAATTTTCGTGGTTGTCCGTTATTCTTGAATGAAGTCAGATCTGGCGTAAAAAACACCAGAAAAAAAGTTAATGCCATTTTTCCAACCCATTTTGCAAAAAATAAATTTTCGTACTGGTCCGATTTTCTTGAACAGAAGTGCGATCTTGACATAGAATACCGAGCAGAGACCGAAAATGGGATCGAACTGGGTCTCTAGTGTACCAGAAAGAAGTTTAATAACCTTCAACATATGATCTCCACGAATTTTAGAAAAGCAAGAAAATTAAAGTACGAACCTAACTGGTTTTCAAGGTCAGTGTTCGAAATCTTGCTTTACACCCTTTGTAGCCTATACCTTATAAATTGTTTTCAAAAGGGATAATCAAATTGTAACTAGTGTTGACTAGTGTTCGCAGCTTCGTCCTTTACAATGGATTAGGCTACCAACTAAGCTTTTGGGTTTTGTGCATTATAGTACTTGTTAATTTTGTAGAGTTGGAACACATTGTCCCCTTGTAAGTTCTGCATAACGGAGTAAAAACTAAATTGTTTTTTAAGGCGGCTACTTCTCTCGGAATTACAACTGCATTCGACACGAGCACTTAACGAATTTTAAGAGCACACGCGGAGCTTATGGAAGGTCATTTGCTACCGGGTACAAGAAGACACCCTGGTTCTTCCATCCCCATTTCCTCGATTTTCACCTCAGTTCATACCTAAACTTCCCATGATTCACTCAAGACAAACTTCCCATCGTTCACTTTTTATGAAGTTTCGCAGTATGGAAGCCTCTCAAATACTGGAACCACAGCATTGAAATCCGATACTGGAGCAGTCCTGACCAATTTGTGTATTTTTTCTGAGGAATAGCTTTCACATTCTCAACATTTACTCCCGTGTTCATCAGCTTCGTATACAAGCTTTTAAGTTCCGGGATTGCCTCAGATTGTAGTCTTTGAAAGCAGAATAGCGTGTAGCGCAGCGTCAATCAGTACATGACCACGTAGGCTATGGTTCTGGCGATCGCTTTTCTGCTGAGAGGTCCGTGACTCATCTCCGAGTCCTGACTCCTCCAGGATGTAGGAGTGCTCTGAATAAGCTCAATGCTCTGAATAAGCTCATCGTGGTGTGAAATCGTCGAAGTTTCAGGACGAACTCCGAAAGACCACTTCCTGGTGTAGCTGCTTCGACCATTTTCATGAGTTTACACCACACGCGGTTGGTCAAAGGTTACATCGAGAGTAAATACATGTCGGTTTGCCTGGGGGGGAAGGAAAGCCAGAGGATGTCAAGACTAGAGTAAAGAGTCAACGACTTGTTGAAATTCTCCGAGACTTTCGGATCGAATGATTTCCGATTTCGGATCGCGGGATATCGAGTCATCTGATTTGTGGTGCACAACCCGTAAAAATGTTTGTAAAGATATTATGTCATTAACGGTGGATTAATCATGGGAATACATTTTCTCGCATAAGTTAGCAGATTTCGATATTGCAGAAATATCAAATAAACTTCAGTGTAAGGGTAACTTTCAGGGTAGATGCCGAAGAAAAAAATACTATTACTTTGATTGATCAGAACTAATTTTCTATCCGACTGCATTGTCTTACTTGGCGCCTTCTTCTAAGGATACATTATTTGGTCTTCAAGAAGGTTCTGGTATTAATGACAAGCTCAGATATAGATTTTTTTCTTCTAACAATCGATCATTTTGATGGAAAATAAATGCTGACTAAACTGTCTTTACCAAAATAATAAAGCCGCATATTAATGATATTGAATTTTTTTTTCTGGTGGAACATATACCAAATCTGACCTCTTCTTAAGTCTCAGCTTGTCATTCTGCATCAGATCGTACTTCAGTCCCAAAAAGAAAACGGACGATCGCGAAAATTGTAATTTTTATTTTTAAAACGTAGAAAATGGTACTAAGAGCCAAAACGGGCTTATTTTGCGTCGACTCAGGATCTACAACTTTGGATATGTTTTTTTTTGTAAATACTGAGCATTGAAACGCAGTTTGATTCGTTCTTTACTTAATTTTCTTGTTTTTACTAAAAAATCGCAAAGATCACATATTTATGGTTACGAAACTTTTTTCAAGCACAGTAGACACCAATTTGATTCCATTTTCGGTTTCAGCTCGTGATTCTATGTCAGAATCGTACTTTCATTCAAGAAAATTTGGCCACATAGAAAATTGCACTTTTCTGCAAAATAGGTTGAAAAACTGACATTAACTTTTTCTGGTGCTTGGTATGCCAAATCTGACCTCGTTTTCGGTTTCAGCTTGGCGTTTTGCATTTTAGTTGAAGAATAACGGACGACCACGGAAATTCTATATTTTTTTTCGAAAAACGAAAAAAAGACACTAAAAGCGAAAAAACGATTATTTTGCGTCTAGCCAGGATATGCAACTTTAGATATGTTGTTCAGTTTTTTTTTTCTCTACAAGATGGTGTAACAATCATTTCCGTTGCAATTTGTTTCGGGTCGACCCCTTTTTGGAGCTCGTTTCCCTGTACTATAAGAACAGAAAGCACGACTAGGATATTTTACAAAAAAAGCTTGTGGGATCGAGAACCGAGAACGACTTGTTTGCAAAATAATGCGGAGCGGTACCTTTATTTCGGTTTTCGGCACGGCACGCTTCAACTACACCTCTTGATCTACTTTAGTTTCAAACAATTACGCAACATTCAACAACGCTCACATGAACAGATAGCGCACAGAGAGAATACACTATTTGTTCCGCACAATTGGATTAGCGCGTTACCCCGGTTGTCAGTCATCTGCTAGTACTGGGAAGGCAAATATTGGAGCGATTCCTTCTCCTGGATTTGCTTTCAGGAAACGAAACAAAAATCCGACATAGCCAAAAACTCACGGTAAGCGTTTCTGGCTTTACAAATTTTCAAGATCACTTCTAATGTCGCGGATTCGCTTTCCAGAACGAATTGCTTCGCTTCCTAAACAGAGGCGTCATCTCACCCCCCCCCCCCGGGGAAGGCAGCTACCCATGAACAATCATAAAACCTGACAGAAACAAAGTGATTTGGCAAAATTATGATCGGCAGTTATGAAAAGTTGATCTTAATAAGGTCTGTCACCAAACTTTCGAACTTCCTAAGCCAGGCTGACGACCCGGGCCGACACCGCTTCATCCCCCCCCCCCGTTTTCGCGAAATAAAGCCCCTCTTCCTGAAACTAGCGGAACGCCAAATCAGCTCTAAGCCTCGTTTTTGTTGCAATAGCGCTGCCGCATCGCTACTGCACACTTCTTTGCTTTTACACAAAATGCGTCTTTGGATTCACTTTCTTCTTGGTTGAAGCGGCAGCTGCAAGACCTTTCAGGGAGGCACGGACTTGGTCGGTGAGCAAGTCTGTGATGATCTTGGTTGAAGCGGCAGTTGCAGCACCTTGCAGGGAAGCACAGACTTGGTCGGTGAGCAAGTCTGTGCTGCCGTCTTCCTTGGAAGCACTGCAGTGCAGGAACGGATGTAGAAAGAATCAGTCCAGAACCGGCCGAGAAGTGGACCTGCATCATGCAACAAAAACGAGGCTACGAAATTGGTCGGTGAGCAAGTCCGCGATTCTCAAGAAGCGCTGCCGTCTCCCTCGGAAGCACTGCAGTGCAAAACCTGGTGTAGAAAGAATCAGTCCGGAAGCGGCCACGAAGTGACCCACAGCGTGCAACCAAAACGAGACTCTGGAAAGTGAAGCGAGTTTTCGCCGAAGTCACAAAAACAGCCAGCGCATAAACTAGTGGAGCTTTCCAGACCCCGAGAACCGCCCGATTATCCAAATTATTAGTACCATTATCCAGAATCGCCCCACTATAACTCTTCGCCCAAAAAAAGATTTCGACAGAAGTTCAGGGATACATATTCGTTAAACAGACGATCATCCCCTTGGAATACCTCTTCCAAACCCCATTCACGTGGGAATCGAAACCTAGCAAATTACCCCCAACTTCATCATAAACTGATAGCAAATACAGGAAGTCCTTTTTTGACCACTTCGCTTGCCTAAACGGCTCAATTATCCTTTCAAAGCAATCAACAAAATAAGTTCTAACATCTCTGCTTCTATGCAAACCTGAGCTAATGGAGATAAAATTCCTGAAATATGTCTTGAATGAACTCTCCAGGTCTTGGTATGTCTTCTCACTAATATTTCCATGAATCTTGGCACAAACATTTACTCGGAATTCTTTCTCTCTATCTGTTAATATTTTAATTTCACAGACGTCAGCTAGAAACTCTCTGTCAAGCTCTAAGTCGTTCTCAGCTTCTTTCTCAGAGACTTCATTTTTGCTTTTGTCAGACGAATCTCTACCCATACTTGGAGCATGGTCTTTTGACCCCCACTGCTTCATCAGACCATGGGCACAGCTGAACAAGCTTTGGGAGTTAATATACTGTAGTCGACGCTTGGATACTTCTAGCCGATTGACGGCAATGAACGTTATTGCCGCGTACACAGCTGAGAGACTGTCACTAAGGAGAAAATTATTTTTTATGTTTTCCACAGTGACACCAGGCAACTCTTCCACATACTTCTGAATTCTTTTAATGTTGTCAAACTGCCTTCGACAACTTTTCAGGCTGACGTTCGTTTTCTCGCTAATTTCGTCTAAGTCTTTCCTGTTTCTACTCGAAAATTTCTTGTTCAGGATCTCCCGGACAACGCTGTGATTCAGCTCGTAGTACTTCGCGATGAGGTTTGACCTTGATTGTTCCGTCATCTGAAAAGTCCACTGCGATGCAAGCTTTCGAGGATTCCACAATGCTTTCTCAAGCATATCATACGTCCTGTACTGACCAAGCGTGTAGGAATGAACCACGTCGCTTCGATGGTTGTTTGGAAGGTCTTTATTGTGTCTCCGTACAAGCACCTGCGAAGCTCCTTCAATGGAGTAGCCATCAACCCACAGCTGGAATATCTCATCATCAACAAGCAAAGTGCTTCCAACAAATGCATCCACCTCAGTCATTTTGGAGTCTGGAAGTAGTCACAGTTACAAAACATTTCTAGAATTGATTCTGCCAGGAAAAGTGATGAGAAACCAAATCATTCAATAAAATGGCTGTGGTGGTGAGAACTGGATAGGCACTCAGGTGCCCACAGTGATAGTTGTGTGGTATCAAGAACAAATAAATATGCTAGAATAATTTACTGGCCATTTGACAAGTACACTGTAAAAAGTTGCTCCGTATCAAGATTAAAGTCAACTGCAGCATTTGCTACTCAGATTCATCTTATCTCTATTTGGTATTAATCTTATCTGCATAGAGATAAGAGTAATCCGAGTAGCAAATACTGCAGTTAACTTTAATCTTTATACGGAAAAACTTTTTACAGTGTAGCCAACTGCTGGACGCTATCAGACAACATATAGGCTACAGTGGCCATCCGTAAACTTGAACTCTCCAAATTAAAAGACCGACGACAACCACTCACAAAATTTTTCAGGGGAAGATGGTGTTGTCCCCAGAGGAGCCGTTTGCCCCTCCTCCTCCCTCTCGTCGTCGGTCCGAGAAGGAACACTGCCAGTCGTTTTTTTTTCCTTATCATGTCAACTCATTTTCTTGTTGACTTTCATTTCAGGAAGTTTCTTTTAAAACTTTAAAAATTAATGTGTGTTGTTGTCAGCCCATTTACTGTATCTGATTAATTGATTGATTCTTAGCCCTTCCTCCCCATAAAAGATGAGAAATGAAGCTACAACCCAATTGACTTATTCTATCTTTAAATTCTACAAAAACAAAGTGGGCTGGTATTCTCTGATTTTGGTCAAAGATTAAATATGATGACAAATTTGCCACTGGCTGACAGACAGGCCAATCTGGAGAACAGAACTAGCGCTAGAGGACTCAGAGGCCAAGACTAAAGTTACACCAGTTGCAATAAATGAATTCAGCCTACAGTCTGGAGATTCTTGAGCTTTTTCTAACAACTGTCAGGCACTTTCTATTTTTCGTATAGGCTTCGACAAATCTGTTAATCAATCAACTGGACACTAGCAAGAAATTGGGCAGAAACTAGTCCAGTTTGTGAAGGTCTTGGTCCAGTCTCAGTGTTAAAATCCTTACTCAAAGAAAGCCTTATACTCTCACCTGTGCCAAATTCCGCATCTGGTTGCATCTGTTACAACCAGAGTTGTTACTAGCCAAAATATTTTTTTTTGGGGGGAGCAAGGTATTTACCAACTGGCTGGTAACTTGTACCAACTTTTTAGTAGAAAAAATGACTGGTTTTGCAAGAAAAAAAACGACTGATTTTCAGAAAAAGCGACTGCTTTGACAAAAAATCAACTGTTTTGACGAAAAATCGAGGCTCCGCGCCGACTCGGTTATTTTTTACCGACTGGCTGACAAGTGTGATACGTTGGAAAGTAAAAAATATTCTCTATCCTACTCTAGACAGTAAAACAAAGTGATAACAACTTTGAACAATAAAATAAAGCCAAACTAGGGCCAAATCTGTTATTCTTTTTTGTCTTTTGCTCCTTTGCTCAGCTGCTTTTGTACCATTTCCCACAAGTTACAGCCTCCAAAGAATTACAACAGCTTCGCATTACTTCCATTACTGTTCAAAGTATCCTAAGGACATCTGAAATGAAATATCAAGCCATATCAATAGAATCTGATTTCATTCTTTATGTAAAAAACAGATGAAGCCCTTGGTCTTGGTTATTAGATGATATTGGACTTAATTTATTCTGATTCCCACTGGCTGCAGAGTAGCCTTGCAGAGATATATCCAGAGAAGGAACTAAAACACATGACAAAAAAAGTAGATACAAGCTTACATGCTGGAAGACTACATTCTTCCTCAGTTTTCTAACTGAACATATTTTAACTTTCATACAGAATCACCAAATTCTCACCTGAGCTGAAAATGAGCTGAAATTCCATGACATGATTTACAAAGTGACATAAAAGATGGAGTTACCAGTAAAAAAACAGAAAATCCTTCTTTTTTTTTTAGTAGGTTCAAAATAAAGGAAAGGCAAATAATTTACATACATTTGGGCTCATAACTGTTAGAAGCAGTCAGGATTTGGTTCCTGACTGTCGGGAATGCACATAAATCTCATTTTGACATTCTCCTGTACTGTTTAAGAGAAAAACAAGTAGAAGGTCTTTTAAAATTTATGGAAGAGTTAGAAAAAAACACATATCTACTGTACTGTACAAGTTACTTGATCCCTGGATGACACATCTACTATTTTGTAGTGAAAAAAAAAATGTTTTTGCCATTTCTTTTGGTAAAAGAACTGTCCACAGTCAATATGGCAACCACCTGGATTGTGTTCCATCCTAATTACCATAGTTACTACATATGATGGGAAGAATTTTGGTTTCTTGGCATCAAGGCTGGAATGCATTTTTCAGCAAGATATCATGCCACGGGTTAAACCCTGAGTAACTATAGTAAGTAGGGTGGAATAATCTCTATGTTCAAGCAGTATACTACAGCAATTAATACCGATGCTTACTTACACCATATGACGAAAAACGGACAGAAAAGCAGATGAATTCTTGCTGCAATCAAGTTCTGCAGCCTCGTTGCAATCCAGTTTTAAAAGTATTGCCACAATTCCCACACATCTGCTTCGTATGCAGAAGCAAAACGATCTCGGCCGTAGGGAGTTCAAAGTTTCGTTGACAACGTTAGCTTGTCGAGCCACTAGAAAAGTAACAAATCAAAACATGAGATTGCCCTCTCTAAGAATGTTTGCTGCATCAGATCCGCCAAAAAGCAGGCTATTACTTAATAAATCAGTAAGTGGAGCTCACTTTTCTATTTTTACCAAACAAAAACCTATTATGGAAAACACAGGCTTTAGGATTTGATGTTTTTCAAAGCCTATTTGTTTTGCTAAACTAGGCTAGCTTACTACCTAAAGTAGTGACCTGTATTTGCTGTGGTGATTCAGTTTTCTGTAAATCTGTCTCATACGCTGCTCTATCGGAATTCAAGACAAGTGTTATGTTATGATGTTAACCATCTATAGATGGTTTGATTCATCCTAGAATGGTTTATCGTTGTAGATCCTTCTTGTACCTTGCCGTTTGCTAGGCTCTGTACATAAGGAGTGAACTTAACCTTGTCCAATTATTGAAGGCTGTGACGTCATGAAAGAAATAGGGAAATTCTACTAAATTAATGTAGCAGAATATATATTTGTATTTATACACATAGAGCCTAGTAGCCAGTGAGGTGCCAGACGCATTTACATGTATAAATCGTTCTAGGGACAATCAGATCCATCAGTAAATGAAAAATATATTCTTCTCATGTGATGGCAGGAACCTAAGATAATCAGCTAAGGTTTAGTCAACACTGTACATAAAGATTCACAGGCATATTTAAGCATATTATAAAATTACCAGCTTGAAGTTTTCGCCCACCGCCCGACCACCCAAAAACGCCCAACACCAAACTATGGGGCGTTGGGCGGTAATGGGTGGCAGTGCTTAAAATGCCAAAGAACTTTTTTTTTAAATGTCCACCAAATCAACACCCACAGTGAAATTTGTGAAAAGTCAAATGACCTAATAAAGTCTGGTTCTGGGCGTTGGGCGGTAGTATCTGAAACGCCTAGACAAAAAGTGGAGAAGCTCCCATTAAATCACCGCCCACATTAAAATTCACGACAATTCGAATGACCTGACTATCTCCGGGCTTTGGGTGGTAAGAGCGACTGAGTTTGAATTGCCCAAGTTAAGAATGGAAAACATCCACTAAATTACCAACCACTTTAAAATTTCCGAAAATTCAAATAAGCTAACTAAATTTGGGTGTTGGATGGCACTCATTGATAGCCAGGCGAAAAATGGAAGAACACCCACCGAATCACCGCCCGCGATAAAATTCGCGACATTCAATTTGGCAAGAAATGGAAAAAAAATCCACCAAATCTCCGCCCACATTACAGTTCGCAAAATTTCCAATATCTATTTGTGTAAGGGCTTTCTGCGGTAAGCCTGTCTGTGCTTAAAACTCCCAGGCAAAAAATGGCAAAATGCTCCATTATCAAACGTTATAATTAACATCCCCGTTAGTCACCGCCCACTTTACAATTTTGGATTAGCCAAGTATGTACGGGCGCTGGGCGGTACCAGCTCAGTACTCATTCGACTTTTCGCAAATTTTAGAGTGGGCGATGATTTGGTGGAGGTTTCATTATCTCTTGCCTGAGCGGTTTAAGCACAGTTGCCCTTACCAACCAACGCCAGCACATCGTTGGCTCATTTGAATTTTCGCCAAATCCAACGTGGGCGGTGACTAAGGGGGATGTTAATTATAATGTTTAATTAATGGGGACATTTTGCCATTTTTTTGCCTGGGAGTTTAAGCACAGACAGGCTTACCGCACAAAGCCTCTACACATAGATATTCGAAATTGTGCAAACTGTAACGTGGGGGGGGATTTGGTGGGTTTTTCTTCCATTTCTCGCCAAATCGAAGGTCACAAATTGTATCGCAGGCGGTGATTTGGTGGGTGTGTTCCTCTTTTCGAGAACTTGAACGTGGTCAGTGATTCTGTGGACTTTCACCATGTCTTGCCTGGTCGATTTAAGCACTGTTGCCAACCAACGCCTGGACATCGCTAGCTCATTTGAATTTTTGCCAAACTTAACGTGGGCGCTGATTCGGTGAACATTTATTCATTTTTCGCCTGGGCGTTTAAGCACTGCCACGCTTACCGCCCCACGCTTGGACACATTTACCCCATTTGACTTTTCGTGAATCTGAATGTGCGCGATTATTTGAAGGGCGTTTCTCGGTTTTATGTTTGAGCGTTTCAGGAACTGCCGCCCTTACCCTACGACTGTAAAGTGGGCGGTGATTTGGTGGATATTGTTCACTTCTAACCTGTGCACTTTAAGCACTGTCGCCCTTACTACCCAACACCTGGACAAAATCAGCTCATCTGAATTTCGTGAATTTTTATGTGGGCGGTGGTTTGGTGGGCGTTTCTCCATTTTTAGCCTTGGCGTTACAAATACTGCCGCCCTTACCGCCCAATGCCCAGACTTTATTAGGTCATTCGACTTTTCACAAATTTTAATGTGGGTGTTGATTTGGTGGACATTTCTAAAAAAAAGATCTTTGGCCACCCGAAGGTCATCCGAGTTTTCGTGAATATTAATGTGGGCGGTGATTTAATGGGAGATACTCCACTTTTTGACTGGGCGTTTCAGGTACTGCCGCCTCCACCGCCCAGAAATAGTTGACTCATTCGACTTTTCGCGAATTTTAACGTGAGCGGTGATTTGGTGGAGGTTTCATCATGTCTTGCCTGAGCGGTTTAAGCACTGTCACCCTTACCAACCAATGCCTGGACATTGTTGGCTCATTCGAATTTTCGCCAAATTCAAAGTGGGCGGTGATTTAATGGGCGTTTCTCCTTTTTGGCGTGGGCGTTTCAAGCACTGCCGCCCTTACCGCCCAGCGCCCGTACATACTTAGCTAACCCAAAATTTCGAGAGTTGTAATGCGGTTAGTCATTTGGCGGACATTCACCATGTCTTGCCTGGGCGTTTAAGCACTGCTACGCTTACCGCCCCACACTTTGACATATTTACCTCATTTGACTTTTCTTGAATCTGATCGTGTGTGCTAATTTGATGGGCGTTTCTCCGTTTTTTGCTTGAGCGTTTCAGGAACTGCCTCCCTTACCACCCAGCACCCGTACATACTTAGCAAATCCAAAATTTCGCAGACTGTAAGGTGTGCGGTGATTTGGTGGGTATTGTCCACTTCTAACCTGAGTTTAAGCACTGTCGCCCTAACAACCCAATGCCTGGACAAAATCAGCTCATCTGAATTTTCGTGAATTTTAATGTGGGCGGTGATTTCGTGGGCGTTTCTCCATTTTTAGCCTGGGCGTTACAAGAACTGCCGCCCATACCGCCCAATGCCCAGACTTTGTGAGGTCATTGGACTTTTCACAGATTTTAATGTGAGTGTGGGTTTGGTGGACATTTCTAAAAAAAATTCTTTGCCATTTTAAGCACTGCCACAGATTACTGCCAAATGCCCTATAATTTGGTATTCGACGTTTTCGGGTGGTTGGGCGGTGGGCGAAAACTTCAAGCTGGTATAAAATTACAGTTGCTTCTGTAGCCTACACTCTACAGACATTGCATAGTTCAAACATTTATGACAGCTTACTTGTAGGCTATGAATTTCTGAAGTGCATATTCTATTTGTTTGGTGTATTGCACTACAAAATAAGTAGGGCTAGTTGGCAGAGGTGTTACCACCCAAAATATTGGGGGGGGGGTCAAGGTATTTACCGACTGGCTGGCCATTTTTACCGGCTGTTTTTGCAGTAAACCTACTGCTTTGCTGAAAAATGATTGTTTTCATGAAAAAAAAAAACTGTTTTCATGATAAATCAACTGTTTATACGAAAAACTGCAGCGCTTTGCACCAACTTGGCTATTATGTACCAACTTGTTGATAGTATTCAGAGGGGCTTCCCCCCTGCCCTCCCCCCATATGTGATGTTTTAGAACATTTTATCTCCGAATGTTCTGTCTATCATTTATAAAATGGTCAATTAACAATGAGTTTCTTGGAAATTTCGTAAATCTGTGAATGAATTTTCAAACCCCAAAATTCCAAATGTCATAAATTAAAGAATGTCCTAATTTTGAAACTAGGACTGTCTTGCACATTCTTGAATAGCCTACTTGAAATCCAAAATTCATGTTTCTCTTAAATTCAACAATGCCCTGCTTTCAGATATTCTGGTGTACTGGAAGTAAGGAAGAAACGAGAGAGTTAAGATAATCCTTCTTAGTTGACTTCAACAGACTCCCCAAAGAGGAGGGTATCTCTCAAAACACAGCCTGCAAAATATGATATAATAAGACTTCATGAAAATGATAAATAGAGCGGTACCTGTTGGCTCATATCTATGTGTCAGCTAAGTTACCTCTCTGCCAAATGCGGGCAGTATGTCTTGTCAATGTGACAGAGATTAAACAGAACAAGTGGTCCATGGCAGTTTGTGATGGTGACCATTTCATTCGGGCTGATAGTTATCATGTTTTATGGGTTTGATTCTGGCATCCCTCTTAATCAGTCTAGGCTCAAGGGATCCCTCCCCATTCTGTGCAGTTTAAGTAATATCATATTATGGCACTTCATTATTTTAGACGGTGTATGCACTCCTTAACACTTGGATCCATATAGTTGTGTATTTTTGTTTAATCCGTGTGTTCACAGACAAATAGGATCATGTTTTATTTATTTATTTATTTATGACCCACTTTTTGCAGAACAGCGTAGTATTTTTATGGCACTTGCCCTTCGGCCAAGTGCCATATAGCGATCGCAATTTCTGTCCGTCCGTCGGTCTGTCGGTCTGTCGGTCTGTCCAGGTTTTGCTAGTTCGGGCACTTCCACATAAGCTAGGATGATAAAACTTGGCAGGCATATCAGGAACCCCAAATGATTAAGTTGGAAATAGTCACTTCCCCGATCCGAGCACCGTGGGGGGAGTGGAGGGAGGGGGAATCCGGAATCTTGAGGTATTTTTAACTTTTGAACGGGTGATCGGATCTCGATGAAACTTGATATTTGGAACGACCTCATGCCTCAGACGACTCACTTAAAATCCGGACCGGATCCGGTGACTTTTGGGGGGAGCTGGAGGTGGCAACCGGAAATCTTGGGAAACGCTATGAGTGGAGGGATCGAGATGAAACTTGGTGGGAAGACACCTAGCAAACACTAGATACATCGTTGACATAACCGAGCCGATTCGGGCACTGTGGGGGGGAGTGGAGGGAGGGGGAATCCGGAATCTTGAGGTATTTATAACTTTTGAACGGGTGATCGGATCTCGATGGAACTTGATATTTGGAAAGACCTCATCCCTCAGACGACCCACTTAAAATCTGGACCGGATCCGGTGACTTTTGGGGGGAGCTGGAGGGGGCAACCAGAAATCTTGGGAAACGCTATGAGTGGAGGGATCGAGATGAAACTTGGTGGGAAGACACCTAGCAAACACTAGATACATCGTTGACATAACCGAGTCGATTCGGGCACTGTGGGGGGAGTAGAGGGAGGGGGAGTCCGGAATCTTGAGGTATTTATAACTTTTGAACGGATGATCGGGTCTCGATGGAACTTGATATTTGGAAAGACCTCATCCCTCAGACGACCCACTTAAAATCTGGACCGGATCCGGTGACTTTTGGGGGGAGCTGGAGGGGGCAACCGGAAATCTTTGGAAACGCTATGAGTGGAGGGATCGAGATGAAACTTGGTGGGAAGACACCTAGCAAACACTAGATACATCATTGACATAACCGAGCCGATTCGGGCACTGTCGGGGGAGTGGAGGGAGGGGGAATCCGGAATCTTGAGGTATTTATAACTTTTGAACGGGTGACCGGATCTCGATGAAACTTGATATTTGGAAAGACCTCATGCCTCAGACGACCCACTTAAAATCCGGACCGGATCCGGTGACTTTTGGGGGGAGCTGGAGGGGAGAACCGGAAATATTGGAAAACGCTATGAGTGGAGGGATCGAGATGAAACTTGGTGGGAAGACACCTAGCAAACACTAGATATATCATTGACATAACGAGCCGTGCCTACTCGTAACAAGTGCCATATGAGCTCGTAGCTCTTGTTTTTTTATCCGTGTGTTCACAGACAAATAGGATCATGTTTTATTTATTTATTTTATTTATTTATGACCCTCTTTTTGCGTAACAGCGGAGTATGCATAAAATACAAAAAGTAAAATATACATATTAAAACACTTAACAAAACAATGTAAATAAACACGACAACATTCTTTTCATATAAAAAAAAACACACTAAATAGACTTTGAATTTGTACACAGTGACAAGCACATTAATCGGGTTCAGGAATGAAAAACTGGCTAATAACTGCATGGGCTGAGAGGGCAGGATGTTTGTGGAGGGAAAATAGATTTGAATGCGAACAAAAAAGTGTATTAATACTATCCTGAATATTAAAATTCGAAACCAGTTTACGGTTACGAAAAGATTTTGGAAGATACATCAGAAATTTACAGTACTTAAAGAAACAACTTCTCAAATTGTGTCTACACATTGTCTACAATCGTGATGTACCTCTATGAGTCTTGCTGCACTGTCAGAAGTTCATTACAGACAATGGAAGGATGCGCGGTTTCAACAGAGAATGAGTAACAGACAATACTTGGGATGTTATCTGTTGTGTTTGACAATTACCAAAAAAGAATCTGCTGAATTTTCCGACATCATGACCACAAACAAAAAAGTCAGCAGATACTTTTTTGACTGTTTTTTGGCTCTCCCTGGTAATTCTTGTTATGCATAACAGTTCATGCATGACGTTTTAAAACACAACAGTAGTAGCCCGTTTCGTTTACAGAATGGTGTCAGGCAGGGAGGTATTTTATCCTCTTTTCTGTATAATATTTATGTTGATGATTTAAATAGTCGGCTTTGCGCCATGTCAGTTGGTTGTTTCATTAGTAATAAGTGCTTTAATAATTTGAGTTATGTGGATGATCTTGTCCTCATGGCTCCGAGTATTAATTCTTTGAACCTCCTACTTCGAGTATGTGAGAAATTTGCACTGGAGAGAGATATTGTTTTTAACACAGAAAAAACGGAATGCATGGCATTTATACCACGAGAGTTGAAAATCAAAATAGTCCCTCCTGTGTTGCTGTGTTCGTCACGGCTGAAATTTGTTGCAGAGTTTAAATACCTTGGATTCTGGTTTACGCCTGATCTGCGGGATCTTGCTCATTTGCGTCATTTAACAAGAAGTATGTGTATGCGAGGAAATGTAGTTGCTAGAAAATTTCAGTTTTGTTCTGCGATTATCCGTGATAGGCTGTTCGGTACTTTTTGTTTTCAGTTTTACTGTTTTGTGGTTTGTACGAATTTCACTGCTGGTGCGATAAATGTGACCCGCGTTACAGTAACTGCTACAGAAAACTTCACGGCTGACATTTGTTGCAGAGTTTAAATACCTTGGATTCTGGTTTACGCCTGATCTGCGGGATCTTACTCATTTGCCTCATTTAACAAGAAGTCTGTGTGTGCGAGGAAATGTAGTTGCTAGAAAATTTCAGTTTTGTTCTGCGATTATCCGTGATAGGCTGTTCGGTACTTTTTGTTTTCAGTTTTACTGTTTTGTGGTTTGTACGAATTTCACTGCTGGTGCGATAAATGTGACCCGCGTTACTTACAATAACTGCTACAGACAACTTCACCGACTCCCACACCGGTGTAGCGCTTCGGGGATGTTCGCCAATAATTGTATGCCTTCGTTTTACGAACTAAAACGTAAAGCAGTTTCATCGTTAAAAAGCCGCCTTTTGAGATCGGATAACAACCTGATCCAAATTCTTACCGCTCCAATTTTTCAACTTTCACTGCCTTTGTGGAAAAAATGGAGCGAAGAACTTGTGGTTCGTTGATTCTTTTGATATATATGTGGTTATGTGTGATATTTAGGCTAGAATGTGTGTTTTTTCCTCTGTGTATATGGCTACGGCTGAATTAAATAAATAAATAAATGTAAAAGTTTTATTTGTAGTTGATTAGATGTCTAGTTTAGGGGCAAGAAGAGATGCTGAATCTGTATATGACAATCATTTTTTACCTGGGCATATAGTTTGCCGGAATCCGGCTGTGGAAAATTTGTCATAAGTTAAATTTATTTGAAGTTCATTAGATGTTCGATATAGGGATAAGGAGATACTCTGAATTCGTTTTTCAGCTTTATTTTTAGCCGGACAGGTAGTTCCGGAATTCGGCCGAAACCGGAAAAGTTGCAGAAGTAAAGCAGGAAGTTTCAATCGGTTTCGTCACAATATTTACTTATAGGGGAAACACACATGCTGAATCCATATCTGAACTCGGTTTTCTCAGATGATTAGCTATTTGGGCTTATCTGTTTCTAAATTTTAAAAGTGAAACTGTTCAAGGAGTCTGGCGAAGACTGGATCTGGCGAAGACAAGACCCAATTGTCTGGATCAAATATTGAATTTCTGGGATCCCATCGAAACCTTTGGTTTTGTTCATACATCTCTGAGTTTTGATCTGATGATTGGTCTATGTTTACTACTTGTTTGTTTTACAATCTACTGTTCTTGGATTTTTTTTTGTTTCTCCTAATCCCTAATCCCCATTTCCCCGTATGTCTGGTAATTTTTTTTTTACCTGCTTCTGTACTAGCTCCTTCCTCATATTCTATGTACTTAATTTGTTTCAGTCTAGTCATGACGACTTCTGCAAGAGGATCTCAAAAACACTATACTATGGCAAAGAATACAAACAAGACAAAGGGAGCTTGCCGCTTACCAGTAAGTTAGGTCATATTGATCTGTGTTAGTCTATCTGTATATTTTGTAATCCTTTTATTTTTATTTGGCACTTGCCTTTCGGCCGAGTGTCATAAACCGATCGCGATTTCCTCGGTCTGTCGGTCCGTCCCACGATTGAGAGTTAGGATACTCCCAGATGTGCTAGGACGACGAAACTTGGCAGGCATATCAGGGGGCCGAACATACTAACGTGGAAATAGTCAGCTCCCCAATCAGACCACCGTGGGGGAGTAGAGGGAGGGGAAATCCGAAATCATGAGGCATGTATAACTTTCGAATGGGTGATTGGATCTTAATGAAACTTGGTATTTGGAAAGACCTCGTGTCTCAAGTGTCCCTGTTTCAAGTCGGGACCGGATCCATTTAATGTTGTGGGGGTGGAGGGGGGAACCAGAAATCTTGTGATACGCTTAAAGTGGAGGAATTGAGACAAAACAATAAATCAGTCAATCTATTAAGTCACTTATTCCCTGGGGAAGCGCAGAAGCTTTCACCCAGGATTTGCACAGTCCTTGTTATCCATCACTATCAATGCTTTCACAGAACTCCTCTGTTGTAAAAATATTTGGTAAATGCAAATAGACACAAAACTCAGAATTCTAAAATAATTACAGATTGTTCATATACACTTTTAACACGCACATTTTAACATTCGTTATTTTACTTGTATTTGTATGTCGTTCAGTCCGCATCGTGCTTCTGGTTTTTAGTTACATGTCGTTTTATGGTTTGTTGGTTCCGTATCGTTTCTCTGTTGGTATTGTGTTGATATTTGACGGTGCCAAATGGATAAGTCAGCTACATTTTATTCGAGCCATATTTTGGCCCTTCTTGGCAAGGGTCCTCTTCAGACTCAAGCCGCGCAAGCTGGAAAGTTAACTTAATCTTATAAATAAATTAACTAAATTAATTTAAAAGCCGCGCAAGCTGGAAAGTTAACTTAATCTTATAAATAAATTAACTAAATTAATTTAAATCAACTTAATTAAGTTAATTTTCCAGCTTGCGCGGTTTGAGCCTGAAGAGGACCCTTGCCAAGAAGGGCCAAAATATAGCTCTAATAAAATTCAGTTGACGTATCCGTTTTGCACTGTCAAATATAATTCGCAGTCAGCTTGAGCTGAAGGAATATTGAAAACTTTTCACTAAATCGAAATATGTGTGTTTGTGCAGTCGCGTTCAGGCTGCGTTTAAAGTCGTTGGAAAACATAATAATAGGTTTTTCACGCAACTTATACCTTAAGGGCAGAAAACGGACGTATTTTTGTTCCTTCACTTTTTGCAGTAATATAATTATAAAATTCAAATCAAAATAAATTATTAAATCCAAATTCAAGAATTCAGAGCTTTATTTTAACATGAAAAAAAAAAAACGAGTCAAAGCCCGAAACTGAACAAAGGAGCACAACGCACACCGAGAGGTGCCCTTCTGCCATAGGGCACCTCTGCTGGGGAGCAAAAACAAGTACACCAAATAACAAGACTCGAATGTCTTTTGAGCAATTAAAATAATATTTTGGATATACCAGTCTAAATTTCATCTTAGTCAACCAATATGCAGCAAAGGTGTTTTATGTTGTCCTTTCAACCTCGACCGTAACAGAAGTGTTCACTCAAGCACATGTTTTTGTTAATAGTGTAATTTTAATTCAAGGTTTAGCTGTAAGTTTGTTCTGTAAATACGAAACAGAGCGGACCCTGGACAAGCTAAGCCTGGACCGTGCTGCAGCGATTTCCCGTGAAGCCTGCATCTCACCATGTTCCCTGATTTTGGCCATCTTATACCTGGAGCGGCTTGCAGTGAACAACCCCGAGTATCTCACCAAAGTTTCGTCCTCGCGGCTGTTTCTGATATCTGTTGTAAGTATATGACTAAGTCCGGAACACGCCAGTAAACCTCGGGAAGATCAAGAAAGTCACCCAAGCGAACCCTCTAAATCGATTCAGATCCGTGTAGGCTAAAGCCGCGTTCGATTTAGCCTTGTCTTGGCCCTGTCTCAGCCCTGTCATCCAAATGCCGTTTTATTTAACTGCCTTGTCCGCTTAATGCCGTTTTAGAGCTTGGTCACACTGGGCTTAAAAAGCCGCCTATTTGACAAACAACTGAAAATCCCTAGGGGACGTGAGATTTGATGGGATTTGTGGCAGCTTGGGGATAATGAGCAGACTGCAATTAGGGGTCAATTAGGGTTCCAATAACACAATTATACACGCTTTTTTGCTCTAATTGATCTCCTGAATTTAGAACGACAGCATTCAGAATTAGTTGTATCTTGTTCTTTTTCTACTTTTGCAACCTAAAAAGCCAGGAAATGACCCAAGTGTGACCAAGCTCTTATTTGTCCTGTCAGCTGACAAGTGTCAATGCCGTCAGACAGGACGCCGTGAATGATGACATTATCTTGGGGCAAGTTTCGGGTAGATTTCTCGACTGCGTTTTATTTGTGATGTTTGTCCGTTGAGTCATTTACCTGACAAGGCAAATAGAACGGCTTTAACCCGTGACAAGGCTGTAACAAGAAGAAAAGGAGGGCTGAAGTCGAATGCAGCTTAAACCAGTCAACACAGTTTGTTGTTGTGACGTTTCTGGGTCTTCGCTGGGCACACGGCGATTCTTCGTCGTCTATCAAGAGTATTTTGCAATTCCTGGTAAGTTCTGATCCGAATTCTCGATTCTCGTACAAATTACAGTTTTTGCTCCTCTGGCGTCTCCATTCTCGCTTTTGACGAAAACGATAAAGGGCGATTCTGGCGGTCTGGAAAGCTCCACGAGCTTATGGGCCAGCTGTTCTTGCGACTTCGGCTAAAAGTCGCTTCGCTTTCCAAAGTTGTTCTGACGCTCCGCTAGTTTTCGCCAGGACTTGGAAAGCGAATCCACGTCGCGAGTGGAAAGTGATTTTGGCAAGTCAGCGAAAAGTTCTACAGGTGCAACTCAGGCTCAACGACTTTTTGCTTGTTCTTGCACTCGGCGGATTCTCGCTTTGCTTTTCGGAAAGCGAATTCAAAAGATCGCCAGAATCGCTCTTAGTTTGGCTGCTCGTCCGTAACCCGGTATACGTGTTTATGCATATTGACACCCGCACCCTGTTGACCAATCAGGGAGGAGAACGGAGAGAGGAGAATCAAGAATTCACCATTGGAGCAACTTTTCTGCAGAATCGCGAGACTTTCCCCGTTCTCGATTCTGACAAAAACACAAAAAAAAAGAGAATTTACTTCATCTGAATAGTCCAAAAATCGCAAAATAGGAGAATTGCGAGGAGAATCGCAAAGAGTATTCGGATAAAAAAACGCAACTATTGTTGAGTACTAAAGCCAGCCCGTGCAAACGATACAAAGCATATCTAGTTGTGCTAATCAGATAAGTAAGCTGAGATTAGTCCTAGCGATATTTGATCTCGCCATGGAAAGGGTCCTTGTCAGGCTATTTCTACGCGCGCACATAGTTTGACAAAATTTCGGATGGGAAACTCGCATCACAGCGGGAAAATTCGCATCCGACTGCGACAATTGTCAGAAGTTTCATAACAAATAACACAAATATGCGCGGTTTCAACAGCCAACACTTGAAATGTGATCCGTTGTGATTTTCTAAAACGTTATACATTAAACGTTATGCATACAAGCATTGCTAGGAAGAGCCGAAAAAGTATCTGCTGGTTTTTCCGATGTCATGACGACCAACAAAAAACTTGTCTTCTTTGGCGTTTTTCAGTGCTTCCAGGCAATGTGTGTCATGCCAAATGCATGACGTTTTCAAAATAACAACAGATTACATCCCAAATGTTGTCTGTTGACTGCGCATCCTTGTGCTATCTGTTATGACACTTCTGACAGTGTGAGCACGTAGCCTACTTTGAAGTTAGAAATTCCAAATAAATATTGCCTAAACCTAAACCTGAACATCTAATATTTACGTTAAAATAGGTGCTAGAATAAATTTCAGCTGACTTCTTCGTTTGCCGTAGTCAAATATAATCCTTCAGTCCGCTTGGACTGAAGGATTACCGCTCCGACTATTTTTTTTTCATTCCAAAGCACTGGCATATTGAGCGTGTTCCACGCTTCCAACAATAGTAACTATTAGTTACTATTTTCGTTCCAACCTCGCGAAAAAGTTACTACGCTCATCGTTTCAACCTTCTCGAATGGTAACTATTTGCGTACCATGCTTGGGAAGCGTGGTAGCTACGAGTATCTGTGACGTGATTGGTCGGATCAGCCAAAGTTCGTGACGTCATGCGTAGTAACTACGGTAAGAAGGTTGGAACACGCTCATTGGTGATCATTTGTCCTAAATCCTCGGTACAAAAGCGTTGCTCGATATGAGTCCTCCTTGTCTCGGCCTTGTATTTTTTCTCGCCTTGTAACGGCTTAAAGCCGTTTCAGTTAGCATCGTCAGGTGAGTCGACAAATCTACCTGAGACAGGACCGAAACTTGCACCGAGATCGTCATCATTCACGGGGGCCTGTCCTACAGGGCACTGACAATTGTTAGCTGACGAGACAAATGAAACGGTATTGTATTATATGCCGCTTCTCTCCGGTCACGGACAGTTGGATTAGTAATGGATGTTAGCCCAACGGTATCGCTGGACATGAAGATTGAACTGTCCACGACCAAAGTTTTTTGCCTTCCTCCACTCTTCCCCCTTTTTTCTTTTTCTTTTAATAACTAAGTTACACCATGCAATGCACCTAAGCCTTCAGCCTTACCATTCCCCGACGCTTGATCATCAACTGGCTTGTCCGAGACCTCCGAGCAGCGGCATAGCGGCATAGTATTATATGCCGCTTCTCTCCGGTCACTGACAGTTGGATTAGTAATGGATGCTAGCCCACGGGCACTCTAGCCATTCTATTACAATAGTTAAACCAATAATCTACTCCAAAACTCCAATCCTCATTACGAGACAAATGAAACGGCATTAAGGGGATAAGGCAGTTCAGTAAAACGGTATTTGACTGACAGGAAAGGGACTAAAAAAGGCTAAATCGAACGCGGCTAAAGATTATTGGTTTACGTGAGCCACAAGAGCTTTCCTCGTGACAACGACGTAGACGAAGCAAAAGTTCATGTGAAGTTGTTTAGAGTTCCTCCCCTATGTTGGAAACGTTAGAAATGCTTGTCTTCTCGTTAAGACGCCGCTTCAGTGTGAAATTGCTGCTGTGTACAGTGTAGAAACAACCATCGTCAAAGAGGAGATGTGTGTACAGCGTCATTCATTCATTTATTGGTACAGACCGTACGTTATAAGTTTTCGCCCCAAATGCGAGGACTGAGGACGTGCGATTCACAAGCAAAAACACTCTTAGGGAAGATGCAGTTAATGATGCGTAGGCAAACAAGCTTCAAATGCTTAGCAGATCATATTTTCTATACCCGCTTAGTACGATTACTTCTATTCTTGAATATCTATATCTGAATGCGTACTTCTGTCAGCGGTGCAATACTCAGACGGAGAAATTCTTACAGAATGGCTGATAATTTTGTAACTCAAGGCAAATACGTTGCCAGAATGATCATTTTTTTCTTTTCTACTTTCTGTCTCACTTGGGAGTTATATGAGGGATTTTAGAGCTCTTATTCGTTTGCCTGCTCGAGAGAGCTTGAGTCCGGCATTTGTCCATAACCATTGTTGCTGAGCTTACGCGAAAAGCCCGTTCATTCTCGAGTCTTAGAGCACACCTCGCCCTATTTACTGATTAAGTTCCAATGTTCAAAAGTATTTGAATACTGTAAAACTAGATTCTGTTTTTAACAAATTATCCACAGCTTTGGCTGTTTTAAGCTTTTTCCCAGGTCCACTGACTTCTTGCAAAAATTCGGTGAAGTTCAAATAACCGGTTTACGCGCCAGTAGCGTGATACGCGAAGACTCGTCGGGATCATAATGCACATGGAAAATCTTGAATCGTGGCAAGTGCAAAGATGAGGTATCGTTTGCGGGCTTAGAACGTAACATGTGAAATTTGGGTCTCCGGGCTTAAGAACAATGAATGCAATTGCGGAAGTAGGTTGCACTGTCATTATGGGCACGGCAGGTCCTTTAAGCAAGAACAGATAACCAGATAGAACCTCTGTCTCCCTATCTCTGTAATATGACCATGCGGAGTCGTATATTTTCCCATACCCTGCCCGATGCAAATGAGCGGAGGTTAGGAGCTACGCGGCACATCACGTTTCGTTACCTCTACAAATAGCTATATCGCTGTGAAGCCGCGTAGAAGAAACTTTCAAAGTCAAAGCCGATTGGCTCTCTGGTCGCGCTCCAGAGCGGGTCGGCGTGCCTTCCAAACTTATTGCTCTGCAATGAGCAAAGGCGAAGACGGAAGTAGACGGGTATCAACTCAAAGATTGAGCATGTACCTCTAGCTCCGCTCAGTTTTGTCGGGGTACCCATAGTCGCTGCATGGGACCAAACACGGAGGTTCTATTGGCTTATTTGTTCTTGCTTAAAGGCTATGCCGGTCACAGAATTGTCTTATCCTTCAGGCAGTCAGTATCTCTGTTTGGAGGTATATGTGGGGGGACAGATGAGTGTAGTATGGTAGTATTATTTTTGTTCGGATTTGTTTATGGCGAAAGTTGAATTGAAAGTTAATACAATAAGAACAGGTGTAATGTTTTTGCTGGTGTTTGGCTTTATTAACCCAACTGGATGTTTTAGATGGTCGCCACCAAGTTCATGAATGACGAAGGAGTTGAAGACGAAGTTTTCAATGATGAATGGGCTGCCTCCTCGGGATTGGATGTCAGTGAGTTGAACGAACTCGAACGGGAATTCCTGGGAGCCATTGTAAGCGAATATTTCTCTTTTTCTAGCATCTTCGTTCGTATCAGTCCAAGGAAGAGCGCGAACGGTTACATTTTGTTTGGCGCGGCCCAAAGTCCATTAAGAGCTCTTAAAGTATTTAGAACGTCTTAAGGTCCAATTTTGTTTATTCTCAAAACCAATGCAACGGTCCAGCCGATTTTGTGGTTATCGTCCATATTAACACTGAAGATATCAAATCTAACGAAAATAAATGAACACTAGTTCAAATATCTCAGAAACTTGTCAATATATATACAGTTAATGATGCGAGTTGAAAAGGTTGCTGAAGGAGGGAACGAAGCTTCTCAGGGACCGAGATTTTGTGTGCTATTTTGGCTGCAATTTGGGTATTGGCTGGGCTATTACTCTCTCAGGCCTTACCCTTGCTACCGAAAATTCTGGGGGGAGGATATCACGTAGTGCTGGTGTATTCAGTTTTTTGTTTTGTTTAATTCTAGTTAACACTAAGGTAGCCAAGTTTTCAAAATATTCACATTCATTTCTGGTGCCTGAATTTTAAACTTTAAGGGCCAACCCCTGCCAAGGTTTGTGGGACGTTCCCTATCCCTAAACGCAATTTTCAGTCTAGTTCATATTCTGGCATATCATTTAATAATAATAATGCAACGCAGAAACGGCCATTGGCCTCTACCAAGCTTGTCAAAAACGCTGTTCGTTGTAGATTCTTTAGGCGTATAGATTGTCCAAGTATTTATTCAGACAATGTTTATAACGGATACGTCAGCTACGATTCTTCATCAGAGGTATTTCGGCCCTTCTTGGCAAGGGTCCTCGTCAGGCTGTCAATCCTCTGGTTCAGCTTCAGGTTGAACCTCTGGTTCACATTACAGGTTTATTTCCTTCCACGAAGGATCTACAAGTGCAAGGAACTTTATCGTCCTATGTCCGGTTCTGGTCAAGTTATGAACATTATTCACTGGGCAATCTGGGCCCATTTGCCATTGAACCGCGTTGGGGTGGGGGGGGGGGGACCCCCGAAAGGCACAACTAGACCCTAATACCCACTAGTATGCCAAGTTTGAACCTGATACTTGCCCTGGTTCACTAGTTATGAGCTACACAAAACATGGTGAAAACCGGAAACCGAAAACCGAAAGCTGCTACAGCGCTCTCGCAAAAGTAGATTGTTCCGAAGAACACTCCAGTACAAATCGTTCCAGCCTTGACGACAAAAAGCCAGAAGTCGTGACGTCATGCGCAGTAATTACGTAAGTAGGGTGGAACACACTCTGTTTTGGAAATACCGTCTGCCAATGTCTTTTGGGAACCGCCAGCCACTCAGCTTGAAGTCATGTCCATGCAGACCATTCGTGTTGAAGTTAAGCGTTCATAAGTGGTGCTACAAGATATACTATTGCCGGGGTTGAGAACCACTGGAGTGGGGTTACATAAACTTGGAATAGATAAAACACTGCTACCAAGAACGTCCAAGTTCGCGATGTGGTGGCATCTGGTATTCTTTGTTTGCACTATATTAGATTATAAAAAAATAGGTTACATATTAGTTCACATACAAACATTCTAACCCACAACACTATATTTCACATAAAACAGAATTTTGCGTCTAGTCACAAAATGTCGACTAAAAACTTCGTAGCCATGTGTTTGAAGGACTTAAGATTGGTCGCCGACCTTATCGATACCGATACTCCTAACAAAACAAAGAGCGTGTTCCAGCCTTCTAACAATAGTAACTATTACTTACTATTTTCGTTAACCTCGTGAAAAGTTACTACGCGGACCGCTCCAACCTTCTCAAATGGTAACTATTTGCTCACCATGCTCGGGAGCGTAGTTAGCGTGGTAACTACGATCTCTGTGAGGTGGTTGGCCAGATTAGCCCGCGTCACGATACTTTGCTGAAGATAGAAAAATGGGTTCCAGCCTTTACGCCATCAAGCAAGCATCCGTGACGTCATGCGTAGTAACTATGGTAAGTAGGGTGGAACATGCTCAGTATGACCCACGAAGTTTGAAGTTCAAGCAAAAAAAATGTCGTGAATATTTTGAAAACCAGTCCCCTGGGTACTTATTTGCGGGCACTTGAGATGTTTTAACTCCTTTCAGAGATTTGCATGGTGTCTGGTACCACGGTAACTGGATGTACATTGTATCGTTTTCACACCACAAGTGCCGAACATTTGTTTCACTAGTTTGACCAAAAACTTAGGCTCTTTGTTTTGGTGATGATGAAAGTAAGACAACTTTTTCAAATACCATGGTCAGTTACTACGGTCCATGCCGTGGAATCTGAATATCGGATACCACATTAACTTACCAGATACTCAGTAACTGACCGTGGTATCAGAAACCACGGTAACTGCAAAAATGACTTTAAACTGTGGTATCAGGTACAAGGGTATCTGCAAAAACGGAACTAATCTAGCCGTTCGCGCCCCGTAGACAGATAGATTTTTTTTTTTTTTACCGAAAAAAAACAGGAGGAATTTCTATGCGCACCAAGGTACAAATCGATTTGGTCTTACTGACAAAAATGAAAAATCAAGAGCGTGGACCAACGGCAATACTCTATATGATTAAGTCCAAAACACGCCAATGATCCTCATGAAGAACGAGAAAACGTCTCACTAGCGACTCAAACTCAAGAACTAAAAAATCCTATGTCAAACAGTCACGGCGATCTTCGGGAGCAGCTGTGATACCCGAGGTGATACCGCTTCTGGCTCTTCCGCCAGGTACCCGGCGATTTTGGATCGGCGACCAAGAGTATTAGTTGCGTTTTTGCAGATACCATGGTATCTGATACCACGGTCTAAAGTCGTTTTTGCAGTTATCGTGGTATCTGATACCACGGTCAAAAGGCGTTTTTGCAGTAATCGTCGTATCTGGCCATTTATCGTGGTATCAGCTACTCAGATACTACGGTCCGACCATGGTAACTGTACGTGGTATCTGAAAAGTCATCTCACTTTCATCAAATTTTGTCAGATTGGCGAGAAAGAAGATTAGCACTTAGGGATGTACCTGGATATCTGTTTTTTTTTTTTTGATGACTTCGAAAAGTGCAATTTCGGTAATAGTCGTTTTTGCAGAGCACCGTGTATCAGATACCACGATAACTGAAAAAACGACTAATTGCAGATCCAGTTACCGTGGTCACAGATACCATGGTATCACCAAAGACGCAACTATTGTTTTTATCCCCATTCTTTCTTCCAGGATTGGTCTCTGTTTGTCCACTCGGACTATTTCGACATGTTTCGAGGTAGGATCGAGCGAGCTGTTGCCCTCCAGCAGAATGCCCTGAATGGATTCCTGACCTATGGGGATCTTGATACTTTGAGTGACGATGCCCTGTTGGAAAGCAGTTGGAACGTCTTGGCTGAAAATGTCCTGAAGGTAAGTACAATACTTGACGTAGTACGTGTGGCTCTGGCGAAATTTTTTGGCAGGCCTACTGTCTGTATAAGTGTATCCTAAAGCATATCCGATACACACGCCTGTTCATATAGAGAGATCGCACCCTACCCGATGAAAACGGATATTGCTACGCCGGCATAACGGGAACGTAACAAAAAAATTAACATTATCGGTGTTTGATCATCATTCTGATCCTGGGACTTGCTGGAATGTTAATTGGGCTATTCCTTAAAGGACACCTGAACAATGAAACCATACTTGAACACACCATGGAGAATGCATTTACATACATGGCCACGGAGAGCCTTCTTCTCCTGAGCGTGATGTTTTCAGGATAGGGATGTTCGTTTCTGGAGGTTTGCACATGCAGACTCCAAGACAAAAAGCGCAATTCATTCAAATCTTGTACAGCGCTGGCCGGACCGTATTGGAATTTCTTCTAGATGTACGTTTGGGCTTAACTGGTTAAGAAATATTCCAGAAGAAGGGTTGATTGGAGACATTTGTTCATTTCTAAAATTGTTCGGTGCTGAAATAAGGACAAATGCAAAATGGAGCAAAAATCATAGCTTGGAAACACTATTTCGTATTTTGATTGGGTTTTCTGCAGGCAATGTTAACGGAAGTCATACAGATAGGGATGATACTTGGTACTCTTCATTCACGTGTCCTTTAACCGTATAATTCTATTTTTGCAAAAGAGCTTCCATAGAAGTAAGAGCTTGAAGATTACAAAGTTTGAACACAAAAACAAAGTCTCGAATCCTATTGGTCGGTTATGACGTGACATTCTAAAACCAACCAATAAGCATTATTCGTTTTTGTAGTGAAAGTTTCAAGCCTTCAAACTCTTATTCCTGATCAAACTTTTTTATAAAGCTGTGATTATACAATTAAGAATAAACTAGGAATCGTTTCCAGCTATTTACAGGCTTATAATAGTAATAAAACATGGATAGTTTGGTTTTAAAGCCGAAAGCCCTATACTACACAATGTTAAATTACTCTTTTCCTACTCCTACCCGTTTTCGTTGGGTAGGATGCAATCTCTATAGGAACCCGAAAGGTTCTCAGCGTCGGCGTTGCTACGCTGATAAAAGTTTTGCGAGTTTCTAAAGGTCAGAAAAAGTGTTCTTAGTACTACTTGAAGTACATGCGTACAATTTGACGCCCAGTATATTGTAAAAAGCTATTAAATCTACGAATGGACAACATGGGTCCTGGAACTAGCAGTAAGCAGTCGTAACAGGCCAAACGTGTTCTTTTGAAGAAAAGCTGTTTCCTCAGCTTCCAACAAAGTAGAACTTTAGTGCTTCCCGTGGCAACTCTGACGACGCTGCTCCTGACGCTGCTCCCTGGCGGAACCAACCAAGCGATCTGATTGGCCCTGCACAAGGGAGAATAGAACGCTAGTCTATTCTCCTTATTCACCTTATTACAGCACGCTCCGAGGAAAAGAGGAATCTGTAATAAGTCTTATACGCGGTAATACACCTTATTACACCTATTTGGACAATTATAAGAATTCTTTCAGCCGTTTTGCCTAACTATAGGAGTTGCCTATAGCATCCGCGGACCGGTACCCGTTCAGGCCGTCTATTTCCTTTTCGTCGGCTTCGAAAATCGACATTAGTTGCATTTTTGCAGATACAATGGTATCTGATACTACGGTTGCCTTGCTAAAACGACAATTGCAGAGTTTGCGCATTAGAAGTCAATCCCCCAAAATTACACTAGTTCCAAACTTCTTTCCCACTAATTTGACTAAAACCTAGGCTCTTGTGTTGGTTATGATGGAAGTGAGATAACTTTTTTAAATACCAAGGTAACTACAAAAAGGGCTTTAGACGTTGATATTAGATCTGCGAATACGCAATTAAGAAAACCAGAGCTAACCCGTCCGTAGCGAAACTCCGGTCCCTATCCTGCCCCCATATCAAAATGTTAGAAGTCGACCGGAATGAGTGGAAGTTCTAGGGTTTGCAAGCTCTGTTCCGTACCTACAAAACACGGTAGATATACAAAAAGTTTTATTCCCGAGTTCGTGAAATATTTTAACGAAGCGTGAATTTTTTTAAGCTATCGACATTAGAGACCTATATTGTTATTTATTCTGTTTGTTTGACAATAATCGCAAATTTTGTTTATAACCACGATAATCGATTTTGACAATAAACTTTCTATCTATCTATCTATCAGGCTATCCCAGCTTAAAGTGCGAACACACGATTCCCGGCCTGATTTCCTGCACTTTCATCATCAAGTCATCAAGTTGAAAAAGTTTAAACTTTTCCATAAGGAAGTAATGATGGGTGCGGAAAATCCGGGTAGGAATTCCCATCCGGGAGCTCTCAATCCTGATCGAGTGTTCGCACTTTTAGCCGGGGTACTCCTCGACGTGATCCTAATTTCTATGTTTTAAGGTGGCTGCCGTGTCCCTGACTGCGTATGCCGCTAGTGTTTTCACCCTCGTTGGCTCCGCCCTCCTTGTTGGCCGCCTCCCATTGGTTATGAATGAAACCTCAGCATCCATTTGGACACCTTCAGGCTCTGACATGATCACGCCCATCATTTCGCTACCTGGCCAATTGGACTCCAACTTCGACGAACTCCCACCTCTTGACTCCACCCTTCCCGATTCCTTCTATGGACTTGGCCGAGACTCGTTCGTTCAGGCGAATTCGACGATTGATAGTGTTGGCGGATTTTGGGACCTTCTCAGAAACTTTGAGGCAGAAGTTGTTGATCCATCCCTGTTTCGATATAAGGATGTAGGGGACATTCCAGCACTTTTGGAGTATAAGGATCAAACGGCAGGATGGGCGAAACTCTTAGCTTTCCCCGTAATAAAAGCTTAGGTGGCTTTATGTATAATGGACAGTCGCAACTGAGAAGCCTGGCTGGGCAAGTGAGGTCACCAATCTCAAAGGAATACAGCAAATCAGCAATGTTTTAGCAGTCTGCGCTTAATTTGAAATTCAACTCGATGCTCTTATCCAACCGCAAAATGGGACATTATCCCCTTACCCCTTCTGGAACGGTAGTTGCGACGAGGGGGTGTCAAACGCCTGCCTCGCGGTGTACACCTAGTATATATATATAAATATATATATATTTTGTTTATAACCCGCCAAATACATAATGTGGTAGCGGAGTAAAGGGAATAACGCGAAATAACACAAGGTAAAATAACAGTATAAACACAAAATTTAGACATAATTACTAACTGGGCCTGAAAAATTCATGAAAAACATCATGTACTCAAAGACCAGGATGACGAGATGTAGATAGTAGCGACGCTGACGTTTTCTCGAGTGAAAGAATCACATCTTGGACGCCGAACTTCTGAACTAATTTTTGGTTGCGGCAGGAACGAGGAAGGTACATCAAAAATTTACACTGATTATAGTAAGACGTCCTCATAGCTTTAGTGTCTTTTTTTTTCGCAGAATGTGATAAACACCGGAACAATACAAGAAGTAAGGAGTGCAGAAAGTGCTATAAATTCGCCCAAGTGCTTTCCGGTCGTAGCGACCTTTGTTTGGACATAAACGACCATATGCTATGCGAATCAACCTAGAGGTATCCTGAATAAGAGCCGAACAAGTCTTGGAAAGCGTTTTTTTTTTAAACTGAGGCCAAGCCACTTAAACGAATCGGTTACTGGAATCGAAATAGGTCCCACGGACAGCGGCACTGGTTCATTGGAACATAAAGCATTAAAACACAGATAGTCACATTTCGAAAAATTAATGCCAAGACCAATTTTTGAAAATTCTGAAGAAAGAATGTTAACAGTTTTTTCAATTGCAGATTTACTTCTACTGACGAGCAACACGTCGTCAGCGTACACGATATCCGCCTTTTCAAAATGGCAGGTCATAAATAAATTACTAACTTACTTATTACTTAAAATAACTCATAGCAACATCTTTGTAAAAATAAGAAGGCAAAAGTGAATTAAGACAACTAAAGATGGCAGACTTGAAAATGTAAGGAGATGAAAACACCCCCTTGTCTAACACCATTCTGCACTGGGATACTCACCGATATCTGACCCTGCCCATTTGATATTAATAGCGGAATTAGCATACCAAAACTGTAAAATTTTCACAATAGAGTGGTTCACTCCAAATCGCGTCAGGGATAAAAGAGTCTGTGAGTGGACAACATTATCAAAAGCCCCGGCTATATCAATTGAACAAAGGTGAACTTCAAGTTTTTCCTGGGACGCCTGTTTAATGACGGTTCAGAACACGATGAGCATGAGCACAGCTAATTCTCGCGCGGAACCCAAACTGTATACTTCCAGAGTCGCACTTCTCTGTGACCTCAGGTAAAAACATGTATTCAAAAATCTTGCTTATGGTGCATGATACAGTAATTGGCCGAAGGTTCTTGCAGTTTTTGGGATCCTTCCCTCGTTTTATCACCGAAGTAACACTGCTTATAAGGAAACTTTTTGGGACAACTGACTGAGACAGCAGCATCTGGAAAAGTAATTGAAGATGACCAGTCAAGGCGGGACAGTCAGTTTAAGAAAACTATCTTGCCCCTAGTCTTGCCCCGAACCAGTTTTCTTAGTATCGTGCGTCTGCGTATTTGCTTTTGTCAGGCCTTGTAGTACAGCCATTTGGGGAGTCAACTACCCCTCAAGTAGCTGACACTTTCAGGCAAAGCTTATAAATTAAATCAATAATCATTAGAAGTCTCGCAACCCGATACAAAATTTGTAGCCTGCGTATGGTAGTAGTGCGGAAAAGTTGCATGGTACACTATGTAATAGCAAAGAATACTATCATTTAATGTGCCTCAGACTGGTCCCATCTTATGTAGTAGTATCCAGTATCATCGTGTCTTGCCATACTAGGATCCAGTCTTGCTAATAGTAGCATAGTATGCAGTAACACGGTAACCTTGAAGTAGAAGCATGTAGTAGCATCGTTAGTACTGCATGCTACTTTTTCGTACTACTTCATAGTACTATTTTGAGCTAAATTTTTCATCGTGAAAGATCCAGTAAAGTAAGGTTTATCTGCGGTACATGTGTTATGGATGTCCTGAATGCCAGGCTTTGTCACTTTTCGGACCAGGTTTATCCAGTTCGGCCGTAGGCTTGTCACTAGATCCCCCGCTCCCCCTACAACTCCCCCACTGTGAGAGTTGTCACAGTTCATCTAAGGCTTGTGACAGTCAAGTTCCGTCCTGATCCCTCCACCTTAAGCATACCACAACATTTGTTAGTCGGGATCCGCTTGGATTGACCGAAGTGTTGGCTGTATTTCGCTTGGTGAAAATTCTAAAAGGCTAATTGGTTTGCGACTGTCCGCGTAAGAACGGGTCTCAAACGACCCATCACACTTTCTCGGTGTCAGCATTTGTGTATACCTAGAATGAACTAGAAGTTATTTTTGTAAACGGCTAGAATTCGGTGTTTCTTATTGGTGAATGTATGCTTATAGTTTTTAGAGGTTTTTTTTTTCTTTTTTTTTTACTTGGCGAAGAGAAATATTTTTCCGGTAAATTCTGCAACGTTTCTGGTACGAACCAGAAATGAGATGTTCAATTCCTGTAGTAAGCAATGAATGTTTCGGGATCAACATTTCCTTCTCTCAAGTCTTGGAGCGGTTCCGTTCCGATTTCCGTTGGCCAAAAGTTATTTATCGTCAGAATCTGTGCCTTTTTAACCTTTTGTAACTTATCTTCGACATTTCCAGCTCTAATAAACGGTACTAGGTATCTGGTATGTGTTATTTTCCTTTGTCTCTCTACAGGATACGATAGTCTCAGTGATCCTGGAAGCTGCAAGCGGAATACTCTCAGTGGTTCTCAACCTTTTCCGTACAGCGTACCCTACGACCCTTAATGAAGGTTCAAAAAGGTGCTATATCCCTTTTTAGACGAATTGTTGTTTTACTTTATTTCACCAAGATCAGAACGCCAAAACTACGGTATTTATTGTCATCAATGATGAGGCATGTAAATTTGAAATTGCGTACGACGTGGTGTGTGATTTTGAGGAAAATACTGAAGCTGAGTAAGGGAAATCAAAATCGACTGCGACACACTGACGTGATTTTGGGACCTTCGCGTACCCCTTGCGAGGGTCTCTCGTACCCCTTTGGGTACGTGTACCACCGGTTGGGAACCACTGTCAGGGTGGGGAATGTGGTCCACCAGTCTCTTTTGCGGAACACACCAGTCTCACTGTTTTCAACCACCAGTCTCATAGTAATGGTGCCGGGAACCACCAGTCTCGGAAACGAGACCAACAGTCTCAAATCGAGACCAACAGTCTCATCTAGTTTCCAATTTTTTTTAGGACAAACAAGTGTTTTCTTTATTTTTCTTTGTCGGTCGCTCGAATTACACGTCCGTGACACCATGACAGGTAGAGGGAAGCTCGGGCTTTCCATACATGTATTTATCTCTGCTATTGGCTTGGCAATTCTCAGCCACTGTGTCGTTCAAAAAGCAAACAAATTTATTTTCTTCTTTTCTGTGTTGTTTAATAGAATTCTGCTACTCTGCCAACTGCTACAGGTAAAATAAAGCCTGGGCTTTCAAACAATATCTGATTCACTGTTACTGGATTACCCAGTGTCGTATTTGGTTGCTCTGATAAAATTGTTTTGGTAAACAAATGTAATTTCGGGTTTGTCTCTGCGATTTCTTGGAATCGCGCTTGTTGAATGTTTTGTTGTCTCACTGTTTAGTTCACCTGACTGCCTGGTCCAATACTAGTTGGTTCCATGCTCAAGTGATCCTGCCGAAGAGCGAGAAATGTCACCCGGACCAATCCTCAAAACTGACTCGAATCCTATGTAAACCACTCAACAGGGTTTGCTGTGGTGACGTTTCCGGCTCTTCGCTGGACACCGGGCGATCCTCCGTTGGCGTGAAGAATGAGTCATCAAGAGCAAAGACTGAAACTGTGGAAAAGGCAGGAAAATCGCGCCATGGAAAATAGAGCAGCTTGCTCCCTAGCGTTCAGACATCTTCCAACTTTAAACAATGAAAGTGAGAGTAAACAAACAAAAAATCTAACAAGGCGATTTGCAAACAACAACACAGGAAACGTGAAGTTTGACGATAAATACTCTATGACTAAGTCCAAAAGACGCCAGTGATCCTCAGGAAGAAGGAGTAAGCGTGTCTGTACGACTCAAACTCAGCGAATCAAATCCTGTGTCAATCAATCACCGCGATCGTCGGACGCAGCTTTGACACCACGTCTGCCTTTCTTCCGCTACCTACCCGGAGAGGCCGAAGATTTTGCATCGAGGAGGAGAGATAGTCATCAAGAATATTGGCCGAAACAATCGGTCGAAATGTCAAGAAAGATATCTTTTACCGACAGTCCAACGACTAGGAATCGCTAATTTTTGAGGCTTATGGCAGTTCCATGTCTTTCCATTGTTATGGCCTTCAATCTAGTCCCCGAAGCCGCGTCGAAAGTCGGCGGCGCGCCGTCGAAAATAACCCAGGGGGCCGCCGTCGAAAACAGTTCGGCGCGCCGCCGTTGGGGTCGGCCCGCCGGTAAATTTCTGACGCCATTTCTGTTTAGGTGATATTTATCAGATTCTGTTTTCATTGAGCTTTATCTTCCTTACGCTCAAGGTTGTTCGGTTTTTGCTCATCAGCAAAGTTCACTAACAGAAAAGTCTTCGGTTGTGGCGACAGTTTCTACCAAACATTGCATGCTGGCTCCAGACCGTGAATAGCGTTCGTGCTACCTGTCGGTTCGTCACTCTTCCAACTTTTGCTAGTTCAGACACTTCCAGACGAACTAGAGGCGTTTTCTCGCCGTTCCGCGAGGGCTCCACGGGGAATCAAGGGGAACGGCGCGATAAGGGGGAGTAGCTCCACGCGGACTCCGCGTACGGAAAACAACAAGAACACGGGAAATGCTTCCAAAATGGATTTTGTTCGAAACAAAAAAATATCGAGTTGCCGAAATTAGTCTGGATCCACTTTTATTTTTTTAATCTGATTGTTTTCAGTTAATTTTACATTGCACGAACACCAGCAAAATTTGATTATCCTCCGAATCTGAAAGGGAGTCCTTTTTGATGATGGTGCTGATAATTGGAGCATTCGCCGTCCGTGGGGACTCGAGAGAACACGGGGATTGAGTCCCTGGGACAAATAAAAACGCAGGGACTCCTAAAAAGGAGTACTCGGGGAATGGCGAGAATACACCTTATGTCTAATTTTGCTAGTCCTGGCATTTCTATATAAGCTAGGACTATGAAGGACTATAATGGACAAGACCGGTACTCAACGAAACCTTCTTTTCCCTATCCGACCATCCGTGTGTGGTTGGAGGGAGGTGGAATCTGGGACCGTGTGACCTGCGTGCAGCGCGAAAAGGGTCATTGGTTCTAGACAGCCTAATTTGAACCGAGGACCTTCGGCTTTCAAGGACACTGCTCTACCACTGAGGTACAGAGGGGCTTTTTAACTTAGTTCGCAAACCACTACAATGGTCCCGAAGAAGCAGGCCAAAGTAACAGTGATCCTGCCGAAAACAAATCTATCTAAGCACTTCACATAGCCATGCCACGGGATTAGATAGTAGATGTAATTTTACACGAGGGACTTGTCCTGTGACAAATAAACCAGCTGATATGTCACGGTAAAGTCACTTGAATAGTATTCCGTCTACATAGTATCTGGTCGCATCCGGTCCAGACCTCAAATGGCACATAGGGTCCATGGCAGGCGTGCCTTCCAAGTTTCTCACTCTCTTCTTTTGGTCCCTATGCGCATCACAAAATTTCCGGAACCTCCCTCAATCCACACCGTGTCCACATGCGATTCGGACACGTAAATGTAATATCTAGGGAATTTGCTCATATCACCCACAGGGTCACTCGAATGGAAGCCCTTCCGGGTTTTGGACCCGTTACCTGTGCACTATCGAAGTTTCATCCCAATCCACCTATCCATCTGGTTCTAATGCACGTTACCGAGCCTCCCCTTCCACCCCACCACCATAGTCGGATGCGATTCGGACACGCAAATGTTGCGTATCGGCACTTGCTACCGAATAATTTGGCCTTGAATCAAAGAACATCCGGAAAATTTTCGGTGACACACAACTCAGTCCGACGAGACGGGATCCGGTCTCGACCTCAAATCAAAATAACATATCTAGGTTCCATGACCTTGGACGCTACGTATGTTAAAACGATTTCCAGGCCTCCGCCCCCCCCCCCGAAGTCGGATGTGGTTCGAAAAATTTATGTCGCACCTAGAGCAACCACCAAGTTTCTCCCGAATCAAAGTACGTCCGAAAATGTTAAGGCACGCCTCTTCGAGCTCCCCGCACCAAGGTCATATTCGGTCCAGACTTCAAAATCACACATCTGAGACCCATAATATTTGTACCGTCCGAGTTTCATCAAAATCCTTACATTCCTTTGGAACGAACGTTCCAAAACTGTTCGCATGTTCTAAATATGGAATCCTTATATTCTATCGCAACGTTCCAAAATTCCCGGAGTCCCCCCTCGACCCCGTGGTCGGATGCGGTTCGGCCTTATAAATAGAAAATCGCTCTGCTCCTCGGAATCGGGGCACGTGGGTCACAAGTATCCGTACTCCCCCTCCCTCCACCGCCACACGAATGGCTGGATTCAATCCGGGAAAATACGGTTTCGCTGAGCATTTATAGGCATGTCTAGTGTCATCGTCTTTAGCTTACGTGGAGTGGATGTATCCAAAAGTGAGACAGATAGATCACCATAACAATCGCTATATGGCACTTTAACCGAAAGCAGCAAATACCATAACGCTGACGATTTGTGGTAGAAAAATTGCAAAAAATTGTTTGAAATTTAAAAATAACCCCAAAAATGCTAAAATTAGAGCATACGCCGATAAATCGGCGGCGCTCCGCCGGCGACCTAAATTCTCTCCGCCCGCCAAATTCAGATTCGGCGCGGCTTCGGGACCTTAGACCTTAGATCCTCCTGTGCCTCCAGAGGCGCCCAGGGCGTCCAAGAAGAGTCTCTAGTCGTCTCTGAAACTTGCGGCTGCGACGATGTCTTCCCACTCCGGCTGTAGTGAGGCATCAAATTGCCGCAGGTCGTTGTTGTAGGTACGATCGAGTGTGTTTTTGGGTCTTACTCTGCGGCGGGTGACTTCGGTAACCAGAAAAACGTGGACTTGGGATTCTGGAATCGTCCACGCGCAGCACATGTCCGAGGTAACTCCGTCTACGCCTTCGAATGGTCTCAATGAGGGACGGTTGAACTGTGATGCTTCTTCTGTGCTCGTTCGTTACCTTCTGGGTCCAGTGGATGCCAAGAAGTCTCTGGAGGCACATGTTTTCAAAGACTGAATTCTCCTCTCTTGGTCTTGGCTGAGATGCCATGTTTCAGATGCATAGAGGAGGACTGGCAGGACGTTGCTGTTAAAGAGGAGGAGCTTAAGCCGGAGGGAGAAAGTACTCGACCTCCAAACTTTTCTGAGCCTGTTGAAGTGCTGTCCAAAGATACGATCTTTGGTGCTGTCAGCCTGTTCAGTTCGGGCGGTGACTTCTTTGGCTGTAGATCCCGTGTTCTCGATGGTGCTGCCAAGATATTTGAAATAAACCACTTGTTCCACGTCGTTGTCGCCACATTTTATGTTCATAGGTGAATCGCTGGTTGCGATGCCGTTAGTTTTACTGGTGTTGATATTGAGTCCAAAACCTTCTGCCTTTTGTTGGATGCTCGTGAGCAGCGCTTGAAGTCGTGTTTGGCAGGTTTCGAGGATGGCAATTTGGTCAGCAAAATCTAGTTCACTGAGCAGGCGATCGTTTAGGCGTCGCCAAGTTGAGTCGACGCTTCTCAACACGAAGTCTATGACTACCGCGAACAGTAGTGGGATAGGACGCACCCTTGTTTTACCCCGGAGAGGATTGGGAATTTACGTGAAATTCCCTCTGCTGTCATCAGACAACTGGTTGTATCTTCGTACATCGCCATTATGAGATTTATTATGGTGTCTGGGATACCATAGTGGCGAAGGAGCTTCCAGAGTCTTCTTTCCTTCCGAAGGAGCTTCCAGGCTTCGGGGACTGCTTCATCAGTCAAGAGAATCTTGACTAAAGTCAGTGAAAAACATGAATACCGTACAAGGCCGTATCCAGGGGGGGGGGGGGGTAGGAGGTTGACCCCCCCCCCGAAACATACAAAAATAATGATTTGTATAGGCTTTTCCCTCTGAGCCGTGTGTTTTTTGTACTTTTTTGTCCGACCAGCAGGCACCCCCCCCCCCTGAAATAAATTCCTGGATACGGGCCTGACACCGTCGTATGTACTATTTTATCGTTCTATTTGTCGTAGCATTTTACTTTGTGTATTTTACTCATACTCCGCTGTTATCCAAAAAGCGGGTCACAAATAAATAAGTACAAATAAATATGGGGGGGGGGGGGGTCACGATTTCCTGTCTGGTTTTCAACTTTTCCATGCGGAACTGGAGATAGTTATGAGAATTCTTACAGGTGAACACCCGATCCTGGAGGTGTCCACAGCACTGATGAGTTTCTTTGTCTCGGAACTGCGCAGGGGATCATTGATAGCAACAGTTTAGTAGTAAATCGAGTCGGGCTCCAGTACGCCCTTCCTAAAATTCTACGACAAATAATCTTGATAACTAACTCTTGGCCGACGAAGAATCGCCGTGTGCGCAGCGAAGAGACAGAAACGTCACGACAGCAAACGTTGTTGATTGGTTTACACAGGATTTGAATCAATTCCGAGGGCTCGTCTGAGTGGCGTTTCTTGTTCTCCCCGAGGTTCACTAGCGCCTTTGGACGTAAGTCATATATAGAGTATTGCCGCACTTTTCGAAGTCATCCCAAAAGAAAAACAGATATCCAGTTACATCACTAAGTGCCAAACTACTTTCTCACCTCGATGTCTGAAGTTAACCTTTAATATGGTGCTCACGACCATCATAAGTGAGTTATTAACGGTCGTAGAGTGATAATAGTAAGAGGTGGGAGCTAGTTTTCTTATCACTGCGGTCTCTGGAACGAAAATAATAAAAAAAATCGAGCAGAGCGAGGTGCAGAGTATTACCTTAATTCGCACTTCGGAGCGAAAAGTTAGTCTGAAAAGTTACGGATACCTTTATAATATCAACTAGATTATATAAGATATCGTTCCAAGTTTTCATCCGTCACGATATCTACGATTGAAAAGGATAAAGTTCAACTGACAAAGTCAATTTGGTCCCATCTTCCGATATTGTTTTGTTGTTGGTTTTACAACGCTAAAGAACAGCTTTTGATCATGTGATTATTCTTTTTAGAACATACCATTTTAAAAGCTTCGATAAGTTGATAATTTCAGCACTTTACCGACAGCGAAAAAACAAAACCAAAGTGTTGCTCTCGCAACACTTTATTCGGCGAAGCCGGACAAAGGTTGCCGCAACACTTCACGTTGCCCGGGCAACGTAGGTCTAGTTGCTACTGGGATTAATCTTGTCTATAAAAAAGATAATCTTATCTGTAATTCGGATTAATCTTACCTCAGTAAAAATTACACTAATCCCAGTAGCAAATACTGCAGTTAACTTTAATCCTTACTCAGTTAAACTTTTACAGTGTAAACAGATGAGCCGTGGCCTAGCTTCAAATGAATGTAATACCACACTATTTACTGCAGGGTGTATTTTAAATTTTCTTCAAAGATCCGACGACATTTATTAATTAAAATAGAAATATTTCGAAAACCCTAACATACTCCGATTTGGCTCAGCTCGTTTCGTGCCACTTAAAGACATTTAAGGACCGTTCAGTCACTGCACCCAGGAACTGAGAATTATTCGACGAAAAAGGCAGCAAATCACAAGCGCCATCTAACAGGGGTAAGGTATGACCCAGCTTACCCGTCATACAGTCCCACAGGGCAATACAGTTCGCACTTTCAAGAGACGAAGCAACCGTTAGATTTCCACCAGGGCTAACAAAAAGGCAGGATTTAGATAAAAATCGCAACTTTGTAGAGCCAGAAATGGTGAAATTGGGAGAGTAAGGAGCTCCTTCCTCATTAGGGGAAATTATCACGTGTCGCGACTGGGGGTGTTTCCCTGACGGCTTTGTTGTAACTAGAGCGCACCCAGAGCTAGGTTCGTAGCTCAAAGAGTTGAAAGGGTCCTCAAGGGGTATCACGTACTGTGATGGCGCATTGTCTACTGATTCATAGAAGGAACACTGTTTCAAGCGCAGTACCAGTAGCCCCTTACGTGGACTTTTAGGTACGCACACCATCCCGTAAACAGGGGACATCACGGGGGGTTCATTCTCCGTTACAAGTTCGACTGGGTCTTTCCCAGGCTTACGGATGTCATGTAGGCTAACATGGCCCGTGCTCATACCGACATAAAACTGGTTCGGGTTCTCACAGTTCCAGGTAGCGCTTGTTATTTGAAAATCGAGCGCGAATTTTTGTACTTCAGTGTTTCGATGCATATCAATGAGTTTAGCGTTTTTGTCCGCTGAAACGGTCAAAAGCTGATCAAAGCGTTCTGGGTTGAAACACAAGTCCGTGATTTGTTTCTCATGGACTGGGTAGTACTTGGAGGGCGTGAATGTCACACTACACAGTTTACGGATTCCATATCCCTTGCACAGGCGGTTCTGGGTAGAAGGTTGTGTTGTAACAAGAACCCTTTGCCCGTCGTAGGCTAACAGTCTGCAACCGCCGTCTTTGTTAATCTCCACTGACTTCTCCAGGTTTATGGCCCAGTTGCGTACTGGTTCACTTTCCGGTTGAAACTCTAGAGTTCCCAATCGTTCCCCACGCGCCACCGTTTCTCTCAGGAGGGTCATCTGCGCTTGTAGTCTTTGTAATTCGGATTCACGGGTCTTTAAAAGCGCTAAGGCGTTGGCGTGGGCCAGTTCCGTTTTCCGGAGTTCCTCTCGCGTGCGTTCAAGGGTTTTCTGTGTGCGCTCAAGTTCAGTGTTGTCAATGGCCCGAAGGTTCTGGACGAAAAGCGAGCGTACGTCTTGTTTTTTTGTTTTCACTTTGCACTGGGGGCAGACCGCGTCTCTTCCGGCAGAAGCTATCCATCTGGAAAATAAGAGGAAGCAATACAAATAGTTAGTTTTCCGATCTGAAGGTGATTAAAGATTAATTGATATTTCCCTAATATCCACCAATCAAGCAGTGGGTTTCTACGAGAAATGCACGATTCTGTTATAGCCTGCGCCAAACATTGGCTGGGTTGTGCCAAAACCTTGGGATTCACCCCCATGAAAGTGTATTTTAGATTGACATTTTGTGAATTTCACTCACGTCATCAATATTTTACTGGGTTACGATGCCGCAGCCACCTAATAACCTAACTGGCTTTTGGTATAGGCTACAGGTAAAACCAGCAATCTTTCAGTAGGATCTGTGTAGCCTATGCTTTTCTTTTTAGTAGCATCCTTTTTTTGTTGCCCCTCAGCCCCAGTGCCTGAAAAAAACTACAGGTTGCAACTGACTGGTACGCTGATGTTGTCCCCGATGAAAAATTTATAGCCTGCGTAGTGATATGGTAGTAATACGAGAAAGTTGCATGTAATACTATGTAATAGCAAAGAATACTATCATTTAATGTGCCTCAGACTGGTCAAATCTTAAGTAGTAGTATCTAGTAGCAACCTGTCTTACCATGGTAGTAGTATGCAGTAACACGGTAGCCTTGAAGTAGAAGGATGTAGTAGCATCAGTTATTACTGCATGCTACTTTTTACTACTTCATGGTACTATTTTGAGATAAATTTCTCATCGGGTTGCTCCTAGTCGAGTAATAGTCGACGAACCTGCTTGATCGGTGCACCGGAATTTCTGCACTGAGGAAAACAGACAACTGAATTCCTCGTTTTGGATCACCAAGACCAAGCTGGAAAAAGTATCAAAAATTTTAATAAATCTTTTACTTCCAACCTACCTTTCAATGCAACGTTTTCCATAAAGGTGACCGCATCCCAAGCATGCAACCCTATGAGATCCTGCAGTTGTCCAGGGCTCAAAACAAATTGAGCAAACAAGTCCCTCATCGTCATCGCCATCCTTCCTTTCAGCTGTTTCTTCATCATCAACCGGAATATGCACAACTGGTTGGATTATTATTCCTGTGAAGCTGTCTTCCTGGTTGTCAGCTTGACTGATCTCCTGAAAAATTAAAACTGAAGTCTAGTTCCAACTGACAGAAAATCTTGCTTCCCCCTCTGAAACCTGATTGGCTGCATCCTAATGTTCCACTTTTCTCTTCTTTAACTATATCAGTCAAGAATTATAACTGAAAGATACAAATTTCCCTTTGAAACGCAGTAATTTGAGACTGGTATATTTATGCTTCTAATTTATATACTTTACAGTCACTTCAAACACCTAAACGTAAACTTCAAGCTATGTTGTTATACTGACAACTTGTTATGGAGGTATTTGTTGTTAGTTCGTGGGGATGGCCTTCGAGAGGTTGAGTTTGTTCCCAGTTTACTGGACCTGGGGGATTGAAATTATTCGGTCCGGGATCTTTCCTTGGACTTATATCACTTTTCCTCAGATCTTGTTACCTCTTAGTATTTTTTATTGTTAGTCTGGACATGTCACTGGGTGGTGTTGGGGACTGAGTGCTGATGGGAGAACATTTACTTCCTTTAGTATGAATGGCATGCACTGTATTACAAACGTTTGTTTAGTTAGAGAAGTCTTTTCTTCCCGTGCATTACAAATTTGTCTTCTCTGCTGGACTCTGGACAAGGCTGTATCCAGGGGGGGGGGGGGGATTAGGGGGTTGGACCCCTCCCCCCGAAACATACAAAAATAACGATTTTTATAGGCTTTTCCCTCTGATCTGTGTTTTTTGTGCTTTTTTGCCACCCCCCCCCCCCGAAACGCAAAACCCACCCCGAAATAAATTCCTGGATACGGGCCTGGCTCTGGACCTTCTGTTATTTACTGTCTTGAAGCTGTATATACATATGAAGTCTGAAGCCAAAATATTGCTGGAATAAACTGAAGCTGGTTTATGCATTTGGTGGCATTAAAAATTAGTATAACTCCAAAGCTGGAATTTTAGCAATTAGGGTGTTAGACAAAACGTGCTGTTAACTCTTTTTATTGCATGTGTTTTGCATTAGAGGACAGCGAACAGGATTTATTACTATCTCAAATCTTTAGTGTTTGGATTTGGTGCTGAACTGAAAGAAATACGCAAGCTAAAAACACTTCAAGCCAAAGAACACTCGAACCTGTGTTAGGATATGCTCCATAAAAATGACTTGTATGAACATAAGTTGATAGTTGTGAGCCTGAAAATGCAACTAAACATTAAAAAACTGGCCCTTAAACAGAAAATCACAAACTCAAATATTCTATTTGATGGTGCAAAATGGATAAGCCAGCTACATTTATTAGCGCTACATTTCAGCCCTTCTCTGCAAGGGTCCTCTTCAGGCTCAAGCTGGAAAATGAACTTGTGGTAAAACAATTAAAGATTTTTCCTTCAATATCTGATTTTGTGAATTTCTTCTCTGAAAATGGGTTGGAATTAAAGCTGGTGCTGTGATTTCATTCTGGACAGGGCTGCTATTTTTGCTGTAAAACTGGGTTGTCATGACTGCTCAAAGACTGTTTTTTTTGTAAGAATCTAAAGTGCTACTGGGTTAGCATGGTAGATGAAAATGGAAAGTGGTTTTAGCAAGCTGACTGGGAAGCAGCTGGAAAGTGATATCAATCAGTATCATTCTACCAAAAATCCCTGATTTTGGGAAAGCCTATACCAAACGCTGGGTAAAGCATTCGGTATACCCTATGCCAAATATTGAAGACTGATGATCTGAGTGAAGCTCAGAAAACAACCAATCAGGAGCAGTCTACCACAAAGTCCTGATTTTGGGAAAGTCTATGCCAAACGCTGGATATCTGAACCCAATAAAATATTGATGATTTGAGTGAAGCTCAGAAATCACAGAATTCATCTATAGTGGGGTAGATCCAGTCATACACAAATCATAAATTTTGGGTCATGGTGCCCCAACGGCCCAACGTCTGGGCATGCCTTAACGTATGGGCATGGTGCCCATATGTTGGGGCACCATGCCTTGGAGCATGGGCATGGTACCCCTGTGAAATTTGGTTTAACTGAGACTGGTTACATACCTAAATAGGGTCTTCTTCCTGTCACAGATCAAAAGATACCTGATTTTACTTTCTATCCAACCTCATTTTAGAGCACTTCTAAGATACATAGAGTTTTTTTGAGGCCACTTCTCTTCTAGTGGGTTTAACCTATCCTTTTTCAGAAAATTGCTGCTAGGTAGCATGGATGAGGCAAGCTTTTCAATCTGTTCACTGGAGCACATATTTCCTTTAGATTGTTTGCCTTTTATTGTATTTGTTCTGAGTGATTTTTTTTTTAACTTTTCTTTTACTCTGACTTTTTGACAACATGGAAAAGAATTGAACCTAGTGGCAAGTACCTGGAAAAGGATAGAGTAAACCCACTGGGAAAGAAGTGGCCTCCACAAAATTCTCTGTATCTTGGAAGTGCTCTAACATTTTGAAACTTGGAAAATGAGGTTGGATAGAAAGTGAAATCAGGTATCTTTTGATCTAGGACAGGAAGAAGACCCTATTTAGGTATGTAGCCAGTGTCAGTTTAACAAAATTTCACAGGGGTGCCATGCCCAGACGTTGGGGCACCATACCCAACAATTGAGGATGTGTATGACTGGGTAGATCAGGGTTAGGCTACCAACAGCTATCCAGCGTTTGGCACAGGTCTGGTATAGGGTATCCAGCATCGGGCATAGGCTATACCAAACGCTAGATATACCCAGCATTTTTGGCATAGGGTATCCATAAATCAAGGATTTGTGGCTGACTGATCAGGAGTCATCTATACTGTAGTAGGATTGGTTAGAGTTACGGTAACAACAGCTATCCAGCATTTGGCCTAGGATATCCAGCATTAAAAGATTAAGCATAGGCCTACAAACGCTAGATATACCCAGCATTTGGCCCAAATCAGGGCTTTGTGGTTGACTAGTTAATATCCCACAAAACCCTCCTCCAGAAGCCAGTCTAGTACACTAGCCCCTTTTCAGGCATGGTGCTCAAACGTCTAGCACCGTGCCTGGGTGCTGGACGTTCAAGCACTGTACCTTGGATTTCATGTATGGTGCATGGATTTCAGTATACAGTGCATACATCAAAAACACAGTTTCTGTCATAACAACTGAGCACCAGCTAGGACAGGGCTGAAATCACTACCATGAATTAGAGAAATCAAAGAAAATCCTTTGTATATTTTTCACAACGAAAACAAAAGGGCTCGGCTGATGACAGATGTGAAAAACTTCATTTCCTTTTCTACATAGTCAAGGGTTTTGCATGCAAAGTGTCCTGTGCCTCAGCTTTTTCTACCTAGCAGCCAACCAGAATATTGGCTCTTGGAATAGATAGGGAAAATACATGGAAAATAGATAGGGTGCTGTTAGGTTTTTCATCTCCATCATCATTACAGCCCTTTTGTTTTTGTTGTGAAAAATATATAAAGGATTGTCTTTGATTTCTCTAATTCATAGTAGTAATTTCAGCCTTGTCCGAGTCGGTGCTCAGTTGTGATGACAGAAACTGTGTTTTTGTACTGAAAATCCATGCACCATGTAACGTTTCCTCTCTTTTCTATTTCAATTGTTTATTGGAGACCCAAACACCTACAAGCAAAAAGTGACAATAAGCACAAGCAAGCAAAGCACTATACAAAAGCTGGGTGCAACATAATTAAAATAAACAAAACGTTTCATCTTCTTTCTTCTAACGATTTATTTTCATTTCGACTTCAAGCGCTTGCCAGACTGACTTCGACGATCAATGCTGAGGTTCAGCCGGATGACTGGCTTCACGACGCGACCCGAGCTGGTGGTACGGGTCTGTGGCGTGCTGGCGAGGGGCTGTGTGCCGCCGCTCGTTGCAGTGCGACCCGAGGTGGTGGTACGGGTCTGTGTCCTGCTGGCGAGGGGCTGTGTGCCGCCGCCCGTTGCAGTGGTGTCCTGTTCCACTTGCTGGTTTGTGATAGTCACAGGACTACTGCCTGGTTGGCTGTAGAGACTGGCATCGCCGGTCAGAGTTGGCAAGGGGCTTGGGAGTATGACTGTTGTAGTTGGGGTGGGTCGAGTAGGAGCTTGCACTTGCAGCGGTGCGCTACTCCTTTCGTCTTCTGTGGCAAACTTGGTGTAGGTTTGTTTATCTGGCGTAGACGCTCGACGTGATTGTTCCAAAGGTGGTATGGTGTCAGCTTCGCCTATTTGTTGCCCATCGTATGTTGTGGGTGAGGCGAAATCATACCGAGGTCTTATATCCCTCCTGTTTCGTCTGAAGGTGCCTCCGCTTTCGAGGGAGAGGTTGTAGGATCTAGGGGCTTTATCGTACTTTTTCTTTATGGTTGCTTTTTCCCATTTTGAGTCCTCAGAAAGTTTTACCCATACTTTCTGGTTTGGGTCGAGCTCTGTTGCCGTCTTTGATCCTCGATCGTATGCAGTTTTCTGCTTCAGCTGAGCTTTCCTTCTGGATTCGATGAATGTTGAGCTATCTACCAGTTTGGGCTGTAGGGCTTGTGGCAGAACTGGTAATACTGAGCGCAGCTGTCTGCTTATCAGCAGTTGAGCTGGTGAGTATGCTCCGTCGACCGGGGTGTTCCGGAATTCTAGCAACATCATGTATGGGTCCGTCCTGCTATCCAATGCCTTTGCCATGATGCGTTTGGCTGTTTGGACAGCCTTCTCACTAAGGCCATTTGCCTGTGGGTATCGTGGACTTGATGTTACATTTTCAATGTTCCAGCTTGATGTAAACGTTTTGAATTCTTGTGATGAGAACTGCGGGCCGTTATCAGTTGTCAGCTTTTCCGGGACACCATGACGTGCAAAATGCGCCTTGAGTTTGCTGATTACCTGGAATGAAGTGGTTGAAGTCAACTTGTCAATCTCGAACCATCTGCTGTAGTAGTCTGTGGTGATGAGGTATTCTTGACCTCCCGATGTGAACAGATCCGCTCCAACGTGCTGGAAAGGGTACGCAGGTATTTCCATGTTGATGAGGTGATCCTTTTGTTGCCTGTTTTGGAACTTGCAGCAGGTATCACAGGCGTTGATCATTTTCTCAATATCTCCAGTGATGTTTGGCCAGAACAGGACAGTTCTGGCTCTCTCTTTCGTTTCTACTATTCCCAAATGTGACAGGTGGAGTTGCCTCAACATTTCCGACCTCAGTGCTTTGGGAATGACAATCCTTTCCCCTTTTAGAATGAGCCCATTGTTCACGACCAACTCATCTCTGTAGTTCCAATAGGGGGTAGTTGAAACGGGGGCATCTTTTCGGTTTTCAGGCCACCCATTTTCAATGACTTGCATCAATATGCTCAGTTCCTCATCTTGGAGCGACTCCTGTCGTATGTGCTCCATCCTCTTTTCTGTGATTGGTATCTGTTTGAAGAAAGTGTGTATGGCCAGTTCTCCCTCGCTTTCAGCTTCCTTATCTACGTCAGGGAGGTGCAAACGGGAGAGTGTGTCTGCCACAGGAATTTCTTTTCCTGGTCTGTAGTGGAATGTCAAATCATAAGGCTGGATGGCCAACATCATACGCTGTAGTCTTGGTGGGGCGCGGTTTATTGCCTTGCTCAGGATAGCTTCCAGGGGTTTGTGGTCTGTTGTGACGTAAACCTTACGCCCAAACAAGTATTGATGAAAGTGTTTGCAGGCAAAAGTTATGGCCAATAACTCTTTCTCGATCTGTGAGTATCGCCTCTCTGTCTCACTGAGTGACCTTGAGGCAAACGCTACTGTGGCTCCATCCGTTAAGAGCTGGGCGCCCACTCCATGTTGGGAGGCATCAGTTACCACTTCAGTTAACTTGGCATGCTGATTAAAGTAGGCCAGGTTCTTACAAATTGAGTCCTGGATTGTTTTTCGGGCAGCTTCATGCGTATCATCCCAGGCCCAAACCTTAGCTTTCATCAGATCTCGAAGTGGCTGGTTCGATGTGGACAGGTTAGGTATGTATCGGGATAGGTAGTTATACATTCCCAATAATGTATGCAGCTCCTCTTTGCTTTTCGGGGCTGGCATGTCTCGTATAGCTCTCGTTTTATTGGGGTCTGGCTTTACTCCTTCTTCTGTCAAGATGTGTCCAAAATACGGTATGCTTGTAGCATCAAATACGCACTTGTCTCTGTTAAATTTCACGCCTTTTTCTTTGGCTCTTAGAAGGACCTCTGCTAACTTCCTGTCATGCTCTTCATCTGTGGCACCCATGCCAGCGATGTCGTCAATAATTAGCCCTATGTCGATTCCTTCAAATGCTTCTTCCATTTTCTTTTGATACTCGTCTTGGGCTGAAACCAGACCAAAGGGATATCGCTTCCAGCGATATCGGCCAAATACAGTGTTGAATGTGGTCAACTCGGACGATTCTTCATCCAAGACCATTGACCAATATCCACTCCTTGCATCCACTTTGAAGAATTTCCGGGCTCCTTCACATTTTACTGCTATGTCTTCGAAAAGTGGAACTGGATGATGGGGTCTCTTGATCCAGCGATTTAGATCAACTGGGTCCAGACATATTCTTAGGGAACCATCACCCTTTTTGACCAATACAATAGAATTTACCCATTCTGTGGGCTTGGTGGTTTTTTCTATTACCCCTAGTGCTTCTAGGCGTTCCAGTTCCTGTTTAAGTTTTGGCTGCAGTGCAAACGGCACACGTTTTGGTGGCTGGACAGTTGGTACTGCCCCTTCCTTGAGGTGTATGTGGCAGGTACCTGGGAGCCGACCAATACCATCGAATACCTCTGAGAATTCTTCCAGCAATCTATCAACTTCGGTACGCTTTTGTTGTGGCGCTGCTGGTATTTCTGGAGAGATACTCATAAGGAACCTTATGAGGTTCAGTTTCTCGCTTGTCTGTCTGCTTAGGATAGGTCCTTTATCTGTTTCTACAACATAGAAAACATGATTCTGAGGACGCTGCTTTTTACACTGTAGCATTAGGTTAGTGGTTCCAACAACCTTCAACTGTCCTCCACTATAGCTTGTCAGAATGTCCTTCGTCTTGGTCAGTTGCGGAGGGGCCCCCTTGAGATTGAGCTTAAAAAAATCTGTGGTAGGCAACACATTCACCTCCGCTCCCGTATCTATCTTGAACTTAATGTCAGTGTTATACTGGGTAAGCCTTATTGCTACGAAAGGTTTCTCTGGAACTTCTGCAGACAAGCTGTCAATAGCTTCAATGCGGAATTCTTCTCCTTCATCATCTTCTGCAGCCTCTACTTCATGTAAGGTCTTGCTCCTACATACTTTCGCAAAATGGTTAGGCTTTTGGCATTTCGAGCATGTCTTTCCCTTTGCTGGGCATCTGTGCTCCCGTGAGTATAAACCACCACACGAATAGCACAGTGGTGTTTTACTCTTTACTCTCCTCACTGCTTCTATTTCTTGTTTCACGCAAGGTGGCTTCCCTGCTAAGTTCATTTGTGCCTGGGTCTCCTGAACTGTTTCGATAGCTCTACTGATCTGGATGGCTCGTGCTAATGTCAATGTTCCACCTTCACTCAAGAGCTTTTCTCTTATCCGGTCATTCTTTAGTCCGAACACTAGTCTGTCTCGAATCATGTCATCTGCAGTGTCACCGAACTCGCAGTCAAGTGCTAGTAACTTTAGCTCTGTGGTGTATCCCTCCACAGTTTCACCTTCATTTTGATTCCTTTTGTGGAATATGAATCTTCCAAAAATTGGATTCGCACTTGGTTGAACGTGCTCATTGAACTTGTCCATATACACTCGGATTTTATTGGTTTCTTCAGCTGTCAGATTCCAAGTGTTAAAAATATCGCGACCTTTCTCGCCAACCCAAATGAGCAGGTAAGAACATTTGACAGGTTCCGTCTTTCCGCTCAGTGGTCCAGAGAACATGAGTTCGCAATGCTGCTTGAACCTCTTCCATGCTGCCTTCAGGTTTGGTGAAGACCAGTCTATCGTTGGGTGTGGTGTGCTGTCCATGATCCCACTTCTGACACCATGTAACGTTTCCTCTCTTTTCTATTTCAATTGTTTATTGGAGACCCAAACACCTACAAGCAAAAAGTGACAATAAGCACAAGCAAGCAAAGCACTATACAAAAGCTGGGTGCAACATAATTAAAATAAACAAAACGTTTCACACCATACATGAAATCCAAGGTACAGTGCTTGAACGTCCAGTGAACGTCTAGCACCCAGGCATGGTGCTAGATGTTTGAGCACTGTGCCTGAAATGGGGCTAGTGTACTAGACAGCCAGAAGCTTTAAATCATAGTCACAAGATTTTCAGCAGCCAGACTAGCTACTACTAAATCTAAAATCCTTGCATAGAGAATTTTGTTGATTTCATTATTTTTCTGCTTGGAAATTACTGACTGCCTTGAGCATACCGAATCATTTGAGATGGTAGGCAGTATTTCATTTTGTACATCTAGCCTTCGTCTTTGCCTTTCTGGACTGCGAAAATCTTCACCATCTGACATTCTGTGCAATGTTTCAATGTTTCTACAAATTCAAAATTGCCACTTCTGGCAACGACGATAGTCTTACAAAAACCCTAAAGAAAAAGATTGACATACAGAAATTGCATATGTGAACGGAACTGTAAACTATTTTATTTTTATAGGAAGATCCTTCACTTGTCTCTTTTGTTATTGCTTTATTTTTATTACTGGAGAACTTGTACTAAATGCACCACACAGGGATATTTTATATTTTCTTCTAAATCTGGCGACAGACATTTACGGTGAATTCAAAACGGACCAAAAGTGCTGGAAATTTACTGTGAAGTGCTTAATTTCTGTTATATCTTGTGCTTTTCTTGATTTTTACTGCTTGAAACACTTTCGTATATGCTTAAAGGATTTGATGCTTTCTGAGGTAAGCCAATGCCATAATTTTTGGTGGTTTTATTCACGTGTTCTCCTTTTGATGACCTTAGATCCTCTTGTGCCACCAGAAGCATCAAAGGCACTTGATGTTTGGGATGAAAAAGTGAGGCCGATCGAGGGGATGCTCGGGCAGTCTAGTACACTAGGCCCTTTTTTGACACCCATTCACAAACGGGGTGGCATGCCCCCAGGTATGAGTAGGGTACTCATACGTATGTGTACCCCTTCTTCCCCAGAGGTCTACCAGTCTACTACACTTTCTAAATCAGAATTAATTACTGCTTACCGACTGCTTCGTCAGGTCTAAGGATTACAGCAATAAATAGCCCTGCTTCAGAGGAATATTTTGGTATACTTCTACTATTTTTTTGAATCTTGTATCCAGCTAAAAGGAGCCACTGGAACGAAGCTAACACCAACTGCTGAAAACATGGCGGATCGCCGTGGTACAAAAAGGACCGTGCACGCTACCTCGCGTCAACAAACAGTGTTGCCAGATGTCTCCGCAGCATCTAGTGAGTGACAGACGAAGCAAAAGTTGCGTTTTGATCGAATTTTTGTTCGCCGGTTTTTTAATTTCCGATTTCCGAAAGCCGCCAAGGTTTACCGTTTGCTCAGTTAGTGTTTTTACGACTTCGGCAATCCTTGCCCGGTCGAAGTTTCTTCAGTTGCGTTTTTATCGAAGTTTGTTCCACCTGGCATTGATTCGCATAGTATTGTCTGGAATTTTACGACGTATCGAAGAGGTATTTTTGAAACCAAGACCCAAGCAACAAACTGATGGGACCAGAATTTGAACAATTATGCTGATTGCCTAACAGATTGCAGTGACTGTCAGCTCACATTTTAAGCTCCCCTATTTTGTCTTCGCCATTGCGATCTTGTTTTCCCGCCCTATCTAGAATTGCCAACGGTTAAGATGTGTACACACAGTCCGATTTCCGCAGTCAGGTGCGAATCTCTTCTTTCGCCGAAGAACTGTGACGCATATTCGTTTTTTTCCGTAATAAAGTATATTTCGCAAGCTTATTTCGGTGTATCCTCAACATAGTAATTCACTCCTTTTTTCAGTATCTGATTTTTTCATAGCCTCGTCTCAGTTATGACTCTGTCCGTGTTACCTTCTCAATATAACAAAATTTGTCGTGGTGTTGGACGTCGTATGGAGTGTTTGTATTTCCTAGGTCTGGATGTGTGAGCAGGCTACGTACGATTGAAATTAAAGTAATTGTCATGAATCGTGTCAAAATTCTGCATACTCTTTCGTTTAATCAGTATAAAATGGAAGTCGTGATTTTAATTGCTGTCCTGAAGTGGCAAAACTAGATATTGGTTGCCATCCCCCGCGACCAAATTGGTCTCCGACTTACTTATGCCTACAATCGGAACAGAGGTTTGATTTTACTAATCAAGGGAAAATGAGCAGTTTTATTTCAAGAAGAAAAACGTAATAAAAACAAAGAAACACGAGAGATATTTTACTAATCAACCAAAGCGAAACGACGCTTCTTCAAGTTCGCGAAACTGTCCACTGCGCGATTGACGTCAAGCTTCTTGCTTTTTCAGGTTCAAGTGGGGGGGGGGTTGCCCCCCCCCCCCCCCGCCCCATAGCAAATTACGCCCCTGCATCGGAAGTAGACTCTGTGCCACCCGTTCACTTCTAAAAGTAATCATTTGCCTACGTCAAGTTAAAATTTAATAGATTTATTCTAGCTCAAATGCAGAACTCGTTCATAGTTTCACAAGTCATGATCCGGCCCCTTTTCTGAGGCTATCTTCTTGCTCGGATGTACACGAAATTATATGTAAATCTTTCCACAAATGTGTAAAGTAGGCTATCTGCTGAGGGCGAACAAAGGTGAACTTCAAAATCTATGCTTGGGGACGTTTCGATTGGAGACATTTCGAAGACAATCCCGTCTTGCCTCGTAGAGGTGTCTCTCAGACACACGATTTCGGCTCTGGCCTACTTTAGCTCTAGTCTACAGTGAACGAATTGAAAACGGATTAGCCATCTTGCCACAATAACGTTTCCACTCTTCCGCAGACCGTACTCAAACTCTTTCCCCCTTTCCGATCCGACACCAATTGGCCGCTTTAATTAACCCTTCAACAGAGCTCTTTAAAGATTACGCAATTTCTCTATGGTGAAAATACACTCAGGTAGCACTTGATTTTCCCAAGGGGCTGCTCACTGACTGTTTTGGCTACACCAAGAGGCTGGCGGCATGGACTTAACACCTTGCAACAGAAGTGAGTAGCCCCATGGACCCCCCCCCCCTTCCAGTTCGCGAATCAGTTCGAACCCGTGAGAACTCAGTGTATTTCGCAGATGACCCAACACATCAATTTTTAATAAAACTACCACATAGGTGTCTATACCAAAAGCTTCAAGGCACTCCCGAGGTCAACTCTTTACGCATAAAGACGTGTTGCAATTTTATTGCACTTGCACCTTCGCTCAAGTACCATATACCGATCACTTTTCGGTCTGTCGGTCGGCCCACTTTCCTCGAGTTAGGGTACTGCCAGAAGTGCTAGGACAATGCAACTTAAATTGGCAGCCATATCGGGGACCCGACTAAATTAAATTTGAAAAAGTCACTTCCCCTCTCTGACCAACGTGGGGGGAGTGGAGGGTTGAGGAACCCGGAATATTGAGGCATGCATAACTTTCGAACGGATGATCGGATCGTGGTGAAACTTTATATTTGGAAAGATATCGTGTCTCAGATGTCCCATTTCAAGTCCTGAGAACTGGAACCGGTTCTCAGGAAACCGGAAGAACCGGATATCTTTTTTTTTTTTTTTTTTTTTCAATCAATCAAGTTTAATCCGAATAGCTAAAAGCTAGAAAAGGAATCTTGTGAAACGCATAGACTGGAGCGATTGGGATGAAACTTGGTTGGAAGAACAAGCACAAGCCATAGATACATTAAGTGACAGAACAGGATTCCGACACTGTGGGGAGTTGTATGGGGGGGGGGGGGGATTCCGTCGATCGCGAGTTAAGGTACTTCCGGATGTGATAGGACGATCAAACTTGACTTGAACATTAGACTTGACGAGATTGTGACCATCTCATGTTAACCGCCAAGTACAAAAAATACATTTCAGCAAAATATACGTGATACGTCGACCTTAAACTATGCATATTAACCGAAAAGTCAAAAAAATACTTTTGATCGACGATATGTATCCATGATCGTTAAAGGCCCATAACCATTTTGGCCTCGAAAGTTAAGATTACAGATCAGTTTCTAGCACCCTTAAAGTGTGCATCATCACAGCCAAGTGCTAAAATAAATACGTTTTTACCAAACTATCCATTCTCGCAATCTCCTATGGCACATGATCACTTTCAAGGGTCCTGCTTACAAATGATCACAACACACCCACGAATTGGCATATTCTTTTCCTACTTCCTGAATCAGCCTTGCAAATGTCATATGAGCTTCTAGCTTTTGTTCATCGAAGGTTGAAGATGCCTTCAAAGTACAAGAGTTGCGTTTTTGATCGAAGTTTGAAGACCTCAAAGGTCTTTTATTAATTACCGTTTTCGGTCGCCGGTCACAGTTTATTCGTCCTTCGAACTCTGAGCGTCGAACTTCATGAGCTAACAAGTTCGAAAATGGCTTGAATCGTCGAAAAAACGTCAACCGGGCAAGGATCGCCGGAGTCGCAAAAACACCAATTAAGCAAACGGTGAACTTCGACGGCGTTTGAAAACGAAAATTAAGCAACCGGCTACGCTAACGGCGATCAAAACGCAACTAAGTTCGAAGTTTGCTCGAATCGTCGAAGAAACGTCGACCGGGGCAAGGATCGCCGAAATCGTAAAAACACTAATTAAGAAAACGGTGAACTTCGACGGCGTTCGAAAACGGAAATTAAGCAACCGGCTAAGCCAACGGCGAACAAAACTTCGATAAAAAACGCAACTGAAGAAACTTCGACCGGGCAAGGATTGCCGAAGTCGTAAAAACACTAACTAAGCAAACGGTAAACCTTGGCGGCTTTCGGAAATCGGAAATTAAACAACTGGCGAACAAAAATTCGATCAAAATCGCAACTTTTGCTTCGTCTGTCAATCACTAGATGCTGCGGAGAGTTCTATAATCTACTGTGGCAATTCACACTATCGTTTGACATCTGGCAACACTGTTTGTTGACGCGAGGTAGCGTGCACGGTCCTTTTTGTACCACGGCGATCCGCCATGTTTTCAGCAGTTGGTGTTAGCTTCGTTCCAGTGGCTCCTTTTGGCTGGATACAAGATTCAAAAAAATAGTAGAAGTATACCAAAATATTCCTCTGAAGCAGGGCTATTTATTGCTGTAATCCTTAGACCTGACGAAGCAGTCGGTAAGCAGTAATTAATTCTGATTTAGAAAGTGTAGTAGACTGGTAGACCTCTGGGGAAGAAGGGGTACACATACGTATGAGTACCCTACTCATACCTGGGGGCATGCCACCCCGTTTGTGAATGGGTGTCAAAAAAGGGCCTAGTGTACTAGACTGTGCTCGGGGGTCATGTAAGCAATTTCTTTTGCTGTAAGTTACGTTAACATGTACTGTCTCCCCATCTTTATTTTATTTTGCACCAGTGTTCGAAGTTGTCGGAAGCTTATGTTAAAAGGATTTAGAGAGTGGTATCGCTGTTCATCCAGTCAACCACAAACCTCTGATTTTTGGATACCCTATGCCAAACGCTGGATATGTCTAGCGTCTGGCATACCCTATGCCACCCTATGCAACCCTATGCCTAATGCTGGATACACTATGCCAGGTGCTGGATACTGTAACCTAGTAAAATATTGATGATTTGAGTGAAGCTGAAAAATCAACCAATCAGAACTCCTTTATATTGAGGTAGGTCAGGGGGGTCAGGGTTAGATTACCAACAGGTATCCAGCGTTTGGCATAGAGTATCCGGCTTTAGGCATAGGCTATGCCAAATGCTAGATATACCCAGCTTTTGGCATAGTGTATCCCAAAATCAGGGATTTGTGGTAGACTGGGTTCATCTGGTTTGGTAAATTAGAGAAACTGAGCATGAAAATGCTGTATGTGCCGAGAAAGGAGGGAGGTTTGGGAGTGATTGATTTTAGACTAAAACCCGAATCCATGCACCTGAGGAATTTGTGCGATTCTTTGGCAAAAGAGGATGAGTTTAGCTGCATGATAAGAGGGTGGCTACTACCCATGATAAATGAAGAAAAGGAAGGAAAAATATCATGGAAATTAAAAGAAATTCCTGAAGAGCTGAGAAGAGCAGCAGAAACGCTCTGTTGCCTCAGAAATGGAGGGGATGAACGATGGAGTTGACAGTGATCAAATGAAAAGTATTATAGAACAGTTTCTGCAATCAAGAGCAAACCTCCAAGTTGAGTTTAGTGCCCAAAGAAAAGAGCCATTTATAGACTTCGGCGTATCATTCAAGCATTTAAACGAAAGTCGATGTGGACAAGATTGCAGGGATGTAATGTTTTTTGTAATTCATGGAATTTTCCCATATAAAGATTGTTTAAATAGAATGATAAGGTCAGAAAGCCCCTTTTGCCATCTATGTGGAGAAACGGTTAGTGACGCGGTAGGACGCATGAACTAATCGAATGTTGTGAGAACAGAGAGATTTTTATTTTTATTTTTGAGGTATCTGAGGGAGAGGATCTGAATGCAGCGAGTGTCGAGGATAAAAAGAAAATTGTGAAGTTATGTTTTGAAGTGGATGATAAACTTAAAGAACAAGCTATGTGTATTTTGGTTATTTGAGCATGTGTGTATGTGTGGAAAAGATGAAGAAAAGGAGGGAGATTGAAAGTTAGCCAGTTTGAGGCGTGGTTGAGAGGGCTGGTAAAAGTGAATTTGCAGTGTGCGAAGCAGTCGAGAATGGTTGATAGCGAGTGGCTGGAGAGTTTAAATTTGAACTGTCAAATTTTAATTTAGCTATATTTGAAAATAATTGTAAATATGTTAATATAATTTTAATGAGAAAGTAGTAATAATTTGGCTTTAAATTTTGATTTTTGTTTTGTTTTTAACAAAAAGCATTCAAAGTTGTATTTGGGGATTTTTTTAGAAAACTGAAATGGTATTTAAAATTTGTGTGTGGGATGATTTCAGGGTGTTCTGTTACCAGTGTTTTGTTTTTTGTAATAATAGAGCACATTGAAATCATTTTGTTTGTTTATGGGAAAATTTAAATAGAATTTTTGATTTAGTGTAAAGTTTCAAAGTTGGGAGGTTCGTGTGCTTGTTTTTTATTGTAAAAGAATTTGAGTCTTCTTTTCGTTTTTGATGTAGTTGTTTTTTGCCACCACAGTAGACGTGTCCTATGGCGGAAGGGCACCTCTCGGCGTGGGTTGTGCTCTTATCTTTTGTTTTTTTTCTCGGTAGTGTGCGATTGACTCGTTTTCATGTTACAAAAATCGTTTTGAATGCTTTTCATTGATTTTGTTTAATAGTTTTTTTTTATTGTAAAAAGTAAAGGTGAAAATATTAAGGTAAATGTTAAGTTATAAATAGAGTTGTAAAGATAGTATAATTTTAAAGTAGAACTAGAAAGAGTAAGTGCCACACTTGTGCCACTGAGTGGAGGAGGAGGGGAAAAAAATAAATAAAAAAAAGGCACTGATCAGGAAGCTCCAGTCCTGCTCCAGTCGCTTCTTATTTGAGGCAATCTAAGACGTTTTTCTGTGCTCCTACAAACAGTTTGTGGGTCGATTGTGGCTTGAAAAGAGTGTTTCCGCAGTCCTTGTGCAGCCCACAAGTGTCTTTCCTTGACCAACAAGTTGTTATTAGCCCCCTTTGTGGTTTGAATTCGACAAACAACTTCCGAAGTGATTGTCGGTTTTGTGCCTCGATTCAGACACAAAACTGAGAATCCTTTTTGCACAGAATGGTAAGGACGAAAGCCTGGAGTTCTGTTCATTGAGATTTTGTATGAATTTTATTTTTATTTTTAGAAATTTGACATTACTGACCAACAGACAAAACGACCATTCCGCGAGTTACAACTTGTGACTCAACTGTGTGGCACACACAGGGCACACAACCGTGTTTACGCGACAAACATTCAGAAGTGTATGTCCTGTTCTGGCCCACAATCGTGTCATGGAAAAACGCCTTTAGTTCTCCAGTTGGTGGACAGTTGGGCCATGCAGGCCTGCATATGTTATAGGTGTGATGGATGGTGTTTTTCCTGTCAGACTCTTTTAGTAGTCCAAATCAGAAGACAGCTATTAGGTGTATTTTTTCTTACAATGCTGTCTCTTGGCATGTTGGATTCTTTAGGTCCAGTTTTGCTCGCAATGTGGCTGTTACTTTGCTCTGATCTGGCAGGTTTTTAGTGGCTTATCTAATTTGAAGTGTGTATGCTTTGTTGTGTTACAGGCATTCCCTTACAAGCAAACAAGATGAACAGCATGAGCGAGAAGTGTAACGAGCTCAAAACTAAGTATGACACATGCTTCAACTCTTGGTTCAGTGATCATTTCCTGAAAAACAGTGAAACAACAGAAGATCTATGCCAGCCATTATTCAAGGTGTATCAGGAATGCCTGAAGGTTAGTCTTCTGTGTACGAATTCACTTTTTGAAACCCCCAAACGAAAATACCTACACTATTTTAAGATTGTCCATTCATCCTGTCTGTAAAAACCGCAGCCCATTGGATACTTTGGCATATTTTCGTACAAGCGGTTCTTTTGATCAGTAATAATGTCTGTTTGTCGTATGGGCTTTCACACTTGATATTGACGGTTTATCGAATCCTGTGGAAACCAGAAAAAAAAGGAATGAAAAGACTGGGTGGAGTGTGAGTGAGTGTCGTATTGTCACAAGGATAGATAAAGAAGACGTTACAAGAAGTTAGACGTGATGTTAGTATCTGCTTTTATTAGTTGTGTGTTTGCAGATACCACAGTCTAAAGTCGTTTTTGCAGTTTCCGTGGTATCTGATACCACCGTCAAAAGGCGTTTTTGCAGTTACCATAGTATCTGGCAAGGTACTGTGATATCTGATATTCAGATACCACAGTAACTTCAAAAACGACTCATTGCAGATGCAATTACCATGGTAACAGATACCGTGGTTTCTGCCCAAACTCAACGATTAGGGTTTGGTATACTAATACTGGTCGAACCTCAGAGCATACAGTGGACCCTGCCATCCCTGAATTACAACTGGTTTCAAACCATCACTTACCCGTAACGATGCAATCCATCTCCAGTCAAAACCAAAGCGGACTCGCAATAGTTAATATTAATTGGACCGCTTGATCTGCAAGATCAAATCTTGAAGATTTTCGGTCTTCGCGAGTCAATATAATATTTATTTCTGATCAGCCTTTTAGTTTTTAATTGAGTTCCGTCTTTAGTTTCCAGCATAGTAGGAGCCAGGTTCACTGACTGTGCAGCCGCAGGTCGGATTATCAACACGACAGAAAAACTCATAGTCTCATGCAGAGTGCCACGAGTAGGGGGGGTGGGGGTGGGGACGTCCCCCCCGGAATTTTGTCGCCCAGTCGGTAAAAATAGCCTAGTCGGCGCGTAGCGCCGTTTTTTCTTGGAAACAGTCGATTTAAATAAAAAAGAAGTCTGTTTCTCACAAAAATGTGACTGCAAAAACAGTCGGTAAAAATGACCAGCTGTCAGTAAATACCTTGCTCCCCCCCCCCAAAAAAAAACATTTTGGCTAGAAATGCCTCTTGTCTGATGATGCAGCATCTATTATTATCAGTTTCCATCAGACAATACTGTTTTAGCAGGGATACGGATTGAGCCTTCTTATCTTTGTAACGCCGTTAACAGCTGGACAAATATATTGGTGGGGTTACCGAATTCCGGCTTGTTCTCGGATTTTGTTGACAGTAGCAGCCAACGTTCCAGCGACGAAACAGAAAAACAAAGCACATAGATCGCTGTCACCAATTAAATAGGCAACAGGAATCAGTAGCCTAGTATTTTTTTGTTTTTGTTTGTTAATGCCTCGTACTATCTTTTACTTCTTCCTGTCCAATATGATTTGGCCAGGTGATTACGCTTCCACTTTCCCTCGGTGACGCCAACGGTCCTAACATCTAATATTTAATTTTTTTTAATGACTGACCTATAGATTTAGCGTCACCTACACTTTCCTCTATCTCTACGTTTAGTTTTTTAATATTCTTTCTTATTTCCTCTTTTAACCGTTATTCCTCATTTTACCATTTTCATCACATCTTTAAAACTTTAAAATTTTCTTTACTTTTTCCTTCCTTAATATCTCTTTTCTTTAAAATCAAAGGATGCCCTTCCGTCACAGGAAATCCCTTTCGCAGTGGCATTTAGTACAATCTTATTCATTTCCGTCTCCGATACCAAAACTCTTTTTTCTTTTAAATTATTATTTATTTTTTTTTTAAAGCCTCGTAGTATCTTTTCTGTTCTTCCAGTCCAATATGAATTGGCCAGGTGACTACGCTTCCACTTGCCCTCGGTGACGACAACGGTCTTATCAGCTTATTTATTTTTTTATTTTCTTAACTTAAACACATGACCGCCTATCTATTTAGCGTCACCTACACTGTCCTCTATCTCTACGTTTATTTTTTAATTTCTTAATTATTTTTTTTCCTTCAATTCTTTAAATCTTTAAAACAATTAAAATCAAAAAAATAAAATGCAAGTAAACGTTCATTTGATCGTACTTTACATACAAAACTAACTAGTAGGATTTTTAAGGATCCTGCAGGAAAATTAAGCAAAGATCTGGAGCCAGTGTATCTTCTCACCCCTATTGCGACTTTAACCGAGACAAATGACAGGACAAAAACCTTTAGCTTTCACAAATTTCCTATTCTTGCCAGATTCCGGGCGAACTACTTGCTGGGCAAGAAAAATAAAGTTGAGAGATAGATTCAGCATTTATGTTTACCTTAATTCAGCAGCCTCATTATTGGAAGAAATTATTTTTTCTCGTCTTAGGGTCTAACCATTTGTGTCTCCCGCCTCAAACAATACAGCGTCGGAGGGGGTGTCAGTCCCCAAGGAGCAGCCTCGAGCAGCCCTGAAAATGCTGATAGGCCATCGATGGGTTTTCTTAAACTTTAACTGAACAGGTCTTAGATAGGACAATCTAGTTACCCATCATTTATTCACTTAAAGAAGCTTGAAAACCATTCGAAAATGCGTTACTTCGTTGCTCCGCTATTAACGAATAATCGATTTCAGATAATGGAAATTCCTTGTATGATTCGTGTGCTCTATGTGCTTGTATCTGTGCTGTATGCTCAACGAAAACCATTTACGAAGACCATTTAGGCTGTGAGTTACCTTCCGTAAGATGATCACTGGCCACTGAACGCGGCGATCAGATTAAACTTTTGTGCGTCATAGTAGACATTTACGTTGTGAGGACGACTGCCGATATTCTTAACGTCATTCTAGAGGCGAATAGTGAAAAATGAAAAAAATCCCTTAGCACAATCGAAAAATGCAGTGTATTCAGTTAAATGATATACAAATAAGTTGGCTTTTCAGTTAAACTTTAAGCTGTTACTGTTCTGAGTTCTTGGATAGTTGATCAGAAATCCGGTGAAAACTGGAAATTTTTGTAGTTAAACAAAACCTGTCAAACTTGCTCCAAGAACCCCAGTTGTAGTGATAATGCGTGTTTTTTTCTATGTATATGGCTACTTCTGAAGTAAATAAATAAAATACAATAATAAATATCATGTCTGAAGTAAGCTTTACCTCATCGTCAAAACTGATAAAAGTAGAGGTCAAGACTCAAGTTCGTCGATGGGCTCCGTAGACGTTAGAACGCTTGCCAAATCGAATATCTACGTCATTTTCTACTGGATTTGTGGTTCTGCTGGAACTTTGGTCAAGTGGATAGTAACATCCTGAAAGTGTATTTCCACTTCGTTTCTCCCGGATATGTAGTTCGCCGGGAATCCCGTATTTCAGTAGAGGCGATGGTTAGGGTGTGTAGAAAGACCTGACACGCCATGCTAGATCTGTTTATCCCCACCCGTCGAATCAATCGGAATCTTGCCAAATCTGGACATTCTAAAGCTGCACTAACTTGTCTAAAGTCAATACCTGGTTAACAAAAAAAACAAAACAAGACCAAAGGCTTCGATGGGATCCCACAGATTTAATATTTGATCCAGACAATTGCGTCTAGTAGATATCCGGGCTTTGCTAGACTTCTTTAACATTTTTACTATGAAAATTTAGAAACAGACTAAGGCCAGTGGCTAATCATTTGAGAAAACCACCTCAGATATAGTTCAGCATGTATGTTTACCCCTATACTATACGTCAATCTACTTTGACAAAACTGATCAAAACTTCCTGACTTAATTCTGCCAAATTTCCGGTTTTGGACGAATTCCGGCCGAACTCCTTGTCGGGCACACGAATAAAGCTCAAAAACGAATTCAGCATATCTCCTTACCCCTTTTCGATTGACTAGTCAACTTCAGATAAGAATTTAACTTAAATCAGGTTTTGGCCGGATTCCGGGCGAACTACCGTATTTGTCCAGTGATAAAATAATTTTCATCTACAGAATCACTATGTCTTCTCACCCCCAAACCGAACATCTAATCAGCTTCAGATACACTTTTACTTATAACAAATATTCCAGTTTCAGACGGATTCTGGGCCAACTGTATGTCCGGGTAGATGATGATTGTCATATACGGACTGAGCATGTCTTCTTACCCCTAAATGGGACATCTAATCAACTTCAAATAAAACGTTTAATTTTAACGAATTTTCTAGCTAGGGCACATGATCTATGTACACTCCAAGTTTGACTCAAATCGCTCCGCTTGGTTGACTCCTATGCGAGCCACAACATTTCCAGGACTCCCCTCCCAACTCCCCGCACTGGCTGAATACCAATCGCAAACATAAACGTCGCATCTCTGACGCTGACTGGAATCGCAGCATCAGCAAATTTTTGGTTCCCGCTTTAGCCCCCTCCCTCGACCGGATCCGGTCCGGACGCCAAATAAAACAAGACCAAAGGTTTCGATGGGATCCCAAAAAGTCAATATTTGATCCAGACAATTGGGTCTTGTCTTCGCCAGACTCCTTGAACGCTTTCACCATTAAAATTCAGAAACAGATTAAGGCCAAATAACTAATCATCTGAGAAAACAAAGTTCAGATATGGATTCAGCATGTGTGTTTACCCCTATAAGTCATATCTGTTTTGACGAAAACTTCCAGCCACTTCTGCCAATTTCCCGGTTTCAGCCGAATTCCTGAACTACTTGTGGGGCCTGGCAAAAAAACAAAGCTCAAAAACGAACTCAGCGTATCTTCTTTCCCCAATATTGAATATCTAATCAACTTGAAATAAAAATTTAACTTATAACAGATTTTCAGGCTCCAGTCGGATTCCGATCGAACTATATGTCCGGGCGAAAAATGATTTTCATACGCGGACTCAGCATCTCTTCTTACCCCTAAGTCGGATATCTAATCGACTAAAACTAAAACTTTAAATTTGTCCGGTTTTGGCCGGACTCCGGGCAAAATACTTGCCCGGGTAGAAAATTATTTTCACACAATTTTTCAGCATGTCTTCTTACCCCTAAATCGAACATCTAAGCAACTCCAAATAAAACTTTTACTTTAAACAAACTTTCCGGCTTTGGCCGGATTCCGGGCGAACTACTTGTCCTGAAAGAAAATGGTTTTCACCGTCGTGTTCAGCATGTCCTCCTAGATCGAATTCTAATCAACTTCAAATAACACTTTTACTTTTAACAGACTTTCCGGTTTTGGCCGGATTCCGGTCCAACTACTTGTCCGGCACAAAAATGGCATTCACCATCGTGTTCAGCATGTCTTCTTACCTCTAAATCGAACATCTAATCAACTTCAAATAAAACTTTTACTTTTAACAAACTTTCCGGTTTGGGCCGGATTCCGGGCGAACTACTTGTTCGATGACAAAATGATTTTCACCATCGTGTTCAGCATGACTTCTTACCCCATAATCAACTATCACAGTATCTGTTTAAAAATATTTAATTTGCCCCTTAATTTAAACCCCCTCCCCCACTCCTAAATGTGGGGCTACAGAGCCCATCTACGAACTTGACCTTACTCTTGACACAAAGAATTCTCACACCAAGTTTCACCACAATATCTCATTCCCTTCGAGAGTTACAGTGCGCACAGACGGACAACTTTTGTGATGTCATAGGTATCCCTCCACTTACGTTTTGGGATCCCAAAAACTAGGCCGCATAAACTCGGTACTGTCCAGCTTGTATCCCATTCTGTCCATCCGTTTGGCCCTTGTGTCCGTCACCCCCCCCCCCCCATCCTCGAACTTCCGTAAGGACTCCATGTTTTGCTTGTCTAGGTCATCAGTTCTTATAATCGGATAGCCCGTTCGCATTTTACGGAAGTCAGTGATTGCCGGATTTTCCCTTCCTTAACTCATCCAGCGATGGTCGAATCCAGGAACATAAGCTTTCCTAGAGCAGTATGTCGGTTTCTTAAGTCACAAATATTCAGGCAAAGTTTCATCGTCCCCAGAACACCTGGAACTGTCCTAACTGGCGATCACCGTAATTCTGGTACACAATCCCAACTCCGCTCACAAAGTCCCGATATGATCTGGATATGTCAGTCACGTATCTAGGGCTAATGCTTGTTCTTCCTTTCATCCCTATTCGTCTACTCTTAGCGTTGTACTCTAAGACGACAGGTCTTTCCATTTGACAAGTTTCACTCAATTCCGGTCACCCGTTCAAAAGTTATGCATACCACTAGATTCCAGGCTCCCCCATGATGGGTGGATCGGGGAAACGACTTTTCTCGAGTCAGTCTGTTTGGGTCTCTGATGTCTTCCAAGTTTCGTCGTCCTAGCACATCAGGAGGTACCGAAATCCGGACTCCACCCCCAACTCCCCCACAGTGCCCGAATCCGGTTCGGTTATGTCAACGATGTATCTAGGACTTGTGCTTGTTCTTCACACCAAGTTTAATCTCGACCCCCCCACCGTTTCCCAAGAATTCCGGTTCCCCCCAAAAGTCACCGGGTCCGGTTCAGATTTGAATTGGGTCTAAGCTAAGACACGGCGTCTTTCCAGATTTTAAGTTTTATTCAGATCCTATATCTTAAAAGTCCGGATTCTCCCTCCCTCTACTCCCCACGATGCTCGGATCGGGGAAGTGAGTATTTCCATGTATCGTCCTAGCTTATGTGGAAGGGCCCGAAGTAGCAAAACCCGAACAGACAGACAGAAATTGCGATCGCTATATGGATCGCGTAGCAGCCACGGCGCATTTTCTCGGTAAATTGTTAATTCCTATCGGTAAAATTCCCCCCCCCCCCACACACACACACGAAAATGGGCTAATTTCGCTCCTGCCCTTGACCCAAACAATCCTCACGCCAAGTTTTATCAAAATATATCTTTCGTTTTCGAGAGTTAAGTCATAGGTATCCCTCCACTTACGTTTTGGGATCCCAAAAAGCTGCTCGGGTCAATATTTAGTAAGAGATGAGATGAAAAAATACACCCAGCGGCGTCGCAAGTGCATTTTCGGTGGGGGGGGGGGGGTGCAGAGCTAAAATTTTACCGCATCTTTCAAAAATGTTACCGAACCCTAGAACTAGGAATTCGAACTTTAAATTACGGGACAGAACGATTCCGGAGGAAGAGTAACAATAAAAGGCAGCATGAACGACGATAAGCCAGCTATTAGGCGTTGTTTTGGCGAAGCGCACATGGACAACATATTGCCGGGTAGGATAGCAGTAACAGCTACTACCTATTATAGCCAATAGAAAATCACATCGAGCGCCGCAGGCGAAAATTTTCGAAATCCATTATTTTTTTTTTGAAGGCTAAAATTTAACTGCTTCTCTTACAAATTCTATCCTTTACCGCTGATTAAATACCGAGACTCTATGAAGTTCCACAAACCGGATGGAGCGACGTTCCGGCAGCAGCAGCAACTGTAGTCTAGTCAATATACTACCTATAATCACATAAAGTGAGCGCCGCAGGCGAAATTTTTTTTTTGCTTTTTCTTGCCAAATTTAATTTCTATCCAAATTCTAGCCTTTTAATGTTTCGAAATCTCAACCCTAAAACTGGCTTAAAACCCCCGTCAAATGACGCGCCCTTCCACAAAATAGAGAATATTACGAAACGTACTACAGGCGGAATTTTCGAAATGCTGCACCCCCCCCCCCCCCTTGCAACGCCCCTGAATACACCAGGAATCTACTCATCTAAAACACTGGTGAAGATGGTATCAGTTCTCAGCAGGACAAGGACTAAGCAAGACCATAAATAGATAGATATTTATTAACACTGAAGGCCCCAAAGGGCCATGGTTAATAAAAATACAGAAAAAATAAAAGAGAAACTGACTTCAATAAAAAAAATTCCGAATTAATCCAACATATAAGTTTCACATAATATAATCCAATACACACCCCGTTCTTCCTAACTCACCTTACAAAAAATGTTCTCTATGTGCCATGCCCAAACTAACCAACCTTCCCAAATTCTTTATCCCCAACAAATTTCTGTCCTTCGTAATAACCTCCACCCATTCCTCCCTTTCAAAACTTCCCGGATAAATTTCCTGCCTCAACTCATCTTTACAAAAACACAGAAAATGCCGTAAATCCTCATTTCTATCTCCACACATCGGACAAAAATAGAGACCACCATTCGACCTCACCCTCCCTAAATACTACCTCCTATCTCCAAGTGGTAAAAAATTTTCCCTTGCCTAAAATTTCCCCATAACACAACTAAGCTGAGAGGTTCCAGATGTACACAGGTAATCCCTTGATATAGTTAATCCGAGGGCTCTCTTGCAGGAAGCAATGAACGGGCACAACCTAAACTTCAAGGAGCTGGAGAAGGAATTTGACCTAGATCCACGAAAGAAGTCATCCACCTGACAGCGATCACCTTAGAACAGTTCATAGCAAGTACAAAATTCCTCTCCTCGTATTGACTCAAGAATTTATTAATAAATCATATGTTTGCTACAACACGTAAAAACAGTGAAAAACAGAGGCCTTGCACAATTTCATTACCTGCCTATTTCCCAGAAACAAATTTCTGAACATTTTCCAACAGATCAATGTAAAGCTTGTGTTCGAACCCAGTCGAGCAGTTTGAGAGCTTCTCAGCGAACTCATTTGAGATGCCTCGTTCTTCAAGGTAGTTCATCAGCAAATCGTACAGGTACTGAAAAGAAGGTTTCGACTTTAAGACCTCGCTTTAGCCGATTCAAACCCTACAACTTACAACTTCTGAGAAACTTCTCGTCAATGCAACTGGAACACCGACCTCAAGTAGACCCGTCTCACTTACTTTTTCTGCCTTACTTGACGCCCTTAATCCTTCCATTCATTCTCAGTCGATGCGATGTCGTTTTATCTACCTTAACGGCATTGTAACTATATCTGCATCTGCCGTATTTGGCTCTTTTCGATGCGGGACAAGCTTCCTCTCATTGCTTTCGCGGGGCTCATTGGTCGAAAGAACCGGTTATGCAATTTTCTGCGTATTCTCACCAAGGGTAAGGTAGCAGCTTAAAAAGCAGGGTCGAGTATGTACATTTTTCTATTTTTTAAATCACAGCAGTTTCATCGGAGCCAGGCACGTTACAATGTTGGAACAGAAACTGTATCTACAGTGACTTGTGCTTTAACGATGGGCACCTAAGCGTACGTACGAAAAGTTTTTTTTTTTTTTTTTTACATTCAACTGGTTTGACCTTGACCAATCCCGTCTGGATTTGTTTGCGCCTTCAGTTACAACCATGCCCTGAAGAAAGAGATTTCCAGTCCATCTACCCTCAACCCCTCTTTAAAAGCCTTCATCTGACCAGAAATTTACACAAAATAATTCGCTGTCAATTAGGGCCAAAGGAGTACTTCCAATATCAAATTCAATTCGATCCGCTGTCGTACTGACGGAATTTCCATCCAGAAATAAAGTCTGGGTGGTGGGGACAATGGGGAATTACAACCTATTTATAGGCCTACTTGGCAGTTTATTCTTCCAATAGCTTGTGTGGCAGTTGCAGCCTTCGTCAAGTGCATACGGACCGCATTTCCCGCCGGTCAATCGGTCGAATTAGGACGAAGAAAGTTGCCAGATTGAGTTGGAATTTGTCACTCTTGGATCCGACCATCCCGGGAGAAGCCGGGATCTTGTGAAATGCATGACTTTCGAACGAGTTATACGATCTGAATCGTACTTGACAGTTGGCAAAATAACATTTCCTAGACGTTCCTCTTCAGGTCCGGACAGGATCAGGCAACCACGGAGGGAGTTGGAGGGGGGTACGGGAAATCTAGTGACAAACAAAACTTTCGAACGAACTATCCAATCTGAACTAAACTTATTAGTTGGCAAGATCATATGAACCTGATCTTCAACTCATGATGTCCGGAGTGGATTGATACTTTGCGGGAAGGACAAGCATAATCCAGATGTACCACCACACCCCGACACTTTTAGAGTGTGAGGAGCTGGGGGTGGGGGAAATGTTGTGATGTGCATAACTCGCGAACTCGAGACCAGTTAGAGTGGAACTTGGCAGTTGCCAAGGGCACGCGTCCAAATGTGCTAATTACATGTCCGTACCGGACCCACCACTGTAGGGGAGTACCAGAAATCTTTTGGCACGCTTGTTGAGGTATTTCAGATGGTTAGGACGATGAACCGTATTATCTACAGAGAGCAGAGGATGCCTTATTGTAATCTCCTAAGTCATTTTAGATTTCAAACTTTGCATGAAACTAGGTACAAAAATTTGTTCAAATTTTGGTCTAAGTTCAATGGAAGGCCCCACACTACTCACTGTCGTCCCACCTCCTTTCGAAACTGAACGCCCATGGCCAGAGAGAGCTTGTGCTATGCGAGTTCCAAGACTGGTCCCCCCGCCTTGCCGCACTCAGCAATATCCGTATAGTTTCGTCCCAAAATTTGTTGAAGTTTGCAATCAAACACTACCGCAAGGGTAGTTTTAATAATGCTATATTTTTATTTTTTAGTAATGGATGATTACGACTATTGTTGTTTGTACATTTTGTCATATCAAGGCTTATAGTATGTGCCGTAAGGGTGTTTATCCTGATTTTAGTGTTTTGGATCTGATCTATTGAAATTTATAAGTTGACGAATGTGATTATTTTTGTTTTTATATAGCTTTTATAATAGCTTCATCTGTTGATTGTAAGTACGCTATCTTCAATCAATCAATGAACCTTGTCAGGCGTATCAGGGACCTGGCCAGATTGATTCGTCACTTCCTGAATCTGAAAATCCAGAAGAAGTGGTAATCTCGTGGCCGCATGATTTTTCCCCAAACCTGGATGAAAGTCGACAAGACTTAGATACTGTCATTTCTTGGATCCGACCATCCAGGAGTGGAGGAAGGGGAATCTGGAGAATCCAGAATTTGGTTACATGCATAACTTTCGGAGAGGTTATCTTGACCTTGACGACCCGAACCTTAGTTGATCTACACACTATTGCCCTTGCTGGTGCTATATGGGCTTTCAGCTCGTTGGTCCTTTCTAAACTGTTCTGGTACTATCATCCAACACAACAGAATTACCTAGGGTTTAACTACTAAGAGACGGAATATTTATGTCACTTACCCCATCGAGAATATCACCGGAAACTGAATAGTTTGAGTCTTTCCATTCGCCTTCATAGAAGGTAACTTCATCAATGCCAAATACATCACCTATGAAACAGATAAGATACAACCATGACACCAGACAGTTAAAATATTTTTTCAGTAATTCACCTTTGGCATTTGAGTAACTGACAGACAACGAGGAATATGAAAGGCAAGCTAATGCATATATTTTGGAGGGAAATGACGATGAAACAAATTCCTGGAGAACGTCTTATCCTTTCTCTCGCACAGAATTTATCAGGAAATTTTCGAAGTCACACTATTGAGTTGAGAATGATCACGAAATTTGCAGCTGAGAAATAGAAGTCATCGCTCAGTCCACTATTTCAACAAGCGCTCTGTGTAGAAAACTAAAATTATCAACAAACAACACCAAAATATAACTAACATTTTCACTTTGTCAAACCCTGGCTTAAGTGGCTCTCACTTTCCTTCCTTTGACCTAGCAGGTGTTCCTTACCATCTCATTAATTTTATTACTGATATCATATGTCTGACAGCGCAAAATGGATCATGAATTCATTATAGTTTTCTTGATGGTTATACCACTCTTAGTTGGAGGATTTAGAAATTGCTTATTTCCTATTATATCAGGGGCTCCAGATATAGCATTCCCACAGTTTAATAACTGAAGATTCTGAACACTACCTTCCGCTTTAACTCTTATTCTACAGGTGGGGTACCTTACCTCGTTTTTACACTACCTCGAATGTTGCGGCGAAAATGTTAAAATGAAATGTACATGCTGTCCTGACAGTCAAGAGGCAAAATATGACTTTTTTCAACAGTCATATGTCCAAAAATATTCAAATTCTGTGTCTTTTCTTTGATTTGAAGCTGCTCCGAGAAAGGATTGTATGGCTATTGACTTTTGTAACTCTACCTTTTTCACATTTCGTAAGTCACGGCGAGGAAATCGAGCTAAGGTTAGAATGAGGTGATCTTGTCTGAAACGAAAAATATGTTTAACTAGAAATACTGAAGCGATATCTATTTATCCAATATGCAAACCATTGTATTAGCTTCAATCTCATATGTTGGTCATATCTGTTGGTTTCTTTTTAAGCAAGATAGATTATTCCAAAGGAAAGACTTGCAAATTTGAAATCTTGTCTGAGGTTGGATACCCCTCCTGTAGCCGGATCACTAATCAATAGATAATGGGGTCCACTTACCCAATTCTCCTTCCTCCTGTTGCTGCTGGACATAGCTGCAGGTGAAACCAATGGTCTTGCCATTCTTCACAACATCAACCTCAAATGTGGGCTTAGACTTCATCTCGCCGGTTTCTGGCTGGTCAGCATTGGGATTGAGTTCTTCAGGCATTTCAGTGTCTACAGTGTGATTGACTGTGTAGTTAATGGTGATCCTTTTGGGAAAAAGTCAATGATTTTTTTAAATTATTTTACCGTTATTTTTCATCCAAGAGGCAAACATTTTATAATCCATCCCTTACTAACTTTTAATAATAACTCACTTATTTCCTAAATAGCATTTACGATTCGCAGCTATCAACGTAACAAATTATAAATCCCGGCTGATTAATATATGACAGTTAAAATATAAGGCACAAACAAAGAATACTATTCAGAGTTTCGGTTGAGTTTGTGGGGGGTGTTCCCTGTTTGTCAAACCGTAGACACCAACTTCCTACTGAGTTTGGTGATCAACTACTGGAAGACCCCACCCATCGTCACATACTTCCTCCTCCCCACATTCCCGACCGTCTAAGGCCAAAGAGTACGGCTGCGCAACCAGTTCCTAAGATCCAACCAATACGGGCAATGCATGCACGGTATGAAAGAAGTTTTGTCCCCTGCTTTGTGAATTTTTTCAAAGCAAAATTTTAAGTAAAATCATTTTTTGTGTTAATTCTTGAAGTTTAGCGGCTTAATTTGTTTTTGACGGGTAATTATTGAATATTTGACTATGTAAAAGTACAATTGTAGATAGTTAGTTTGACGAGAGAACAAATATTCGTTTTTTGTTAATGCCGTAAGGAATGGCTTTGAAGAATAAAGATTGATTGTTTGCTTGTCAATGTTAACTTGTCCTTGTGTTCGGTCGGGTCTGGTACGGAGTATCTAAGTCAGTGAAAATAGTCTGATGGTTGTCAGAAGTTAAACATTTTTTTTTCAAAACTTTATTGTCAATTGCTGTCTTCTATTCGTAAGAGTTGGTATTTGAAGCTTGGCCGGACCATCCTCATTAGAAACTTAATCCGAACCAAGCATCACTTTGCACGACCTTTTTTGGACAGACTCGAATCACTTTGCACGACCTCTTTGGGATAGACCTGAGTCTTCGTTTGTTCTACTGTCAGTCCGGGATGCCATACAGGACACGACTATTCCACGCAGTTACGAATTTATGTACAGTAGATTGTTTATGAAAGTCGGGGAGGTACAACAACGACGAAAAACTTCAACAGTGGGGCAGGTTTTACAATAATAGAATCAACATGTCTCCAGTTGAAGGCGTTATCTATTTTCACGACAAGAAGTTTAAGAGAGGTTTTTATTTCCAGACGAATTTCTCAACAGCGGTGAAGTCCCGTTCAAAGAAAGAGACCCTCATTGCCATGCTTTTCGGTATGGTAACAGACAGACCTTTTTCAAAATTCGATAAGAGAAGATAGAGAAACCCCAGTCGGTGTCATAGGAAACGTCCGGAGGGATAATGTCAATGGGTCGTCAGCAAACTTAAAACGATTTAAAACGCAGGTCAAGACGCGGTTAAAACGATCAAAAAGATGAACTTTGTGCTTTGAGAACAAAAACAAACTGGGATCAAATAGACCAAGAGTTTTCTTAACAATCTCTAGAAACGGGAAAACACTCAAGCTGATCTCTGCTGGAACCAGCAGCTCACACAAAAACTTGCCAAGCAAGCAAAAATGTTCAACGGAAATTCCAGTACTCCGCTGTTGCAGGCTCGAAACATGTTAAAATGTGGCTCTGCTCTTCAACACTTTTCTGTCACAAAGATTACTTTACTGGAGCTCAGCATAACATTATATTGGCTGGTCTTTCCTAGATTAGGAAGCATTACCAGAATCACCATACAGTAAGTGTCAAGCATCACCTAATAACTGATAAAAATGAATTTATACCCAAGTTACGTTTTGAAGCAAATCATAAATTGGACGGTTTCTTTTTGCCGATGAAGTAAAGCTTTCTTTGGGCATGAGATGGGGTTCTTGGAGCGTGTTCACCAGGTACTATGACACAAGACTAGTGACCTAAGACCTTGAACGTTAGCTCTAATTAACGACACGGTTGGAAAAGGGTGACACTCCTATGCTACTTGCATGCTTGCTATTTTGAAAGTAAGCTAGGGAGAAGAAGATCAGGATCTTTGAAACTTACTCTTCGTCATTGAACTTCTTTGTCAGTGTAACCTCAGCCCCATCATATTTGACATCAAACCCTTCAAAGGATGTGGGTGGTACTTTCATCTTCTGATTCTTCTTTTCTGTGCCAATTTCTTCATGGAGGAATTCGAGTAGCTCTTTGTCACCTGGAAGATTGACTGAATGAAGGAAGTTCTGAGGACAAAAACCCTTTTACTGGGAGTTCAGTTTCCTGCACAGCGGGAGTATTCTGACTCTGAGCAGATCTCTTGTTATTTGACTGGAAATCCAGGTATTTCTTGCCCTCTTGAGCTGATCTTGTAACAGTAGAATCTTTCTCTACTGAAGGCTCAATGGTTTCAGTTACTGATTATGGTGTACGCTGACAATAAGTTAGCCTAATGTTAACTAAACACACTCAATCCGGATTCCGGCTCCCCCCCCCCAGCACCAAATCCCCCGGGTAACCCCCACCCCTCCACACAGTGATAATAAAATAAAATATACTTTTACGGAAAGTGTATAGAGAGGCGAGTGGCCAGCAAGCCGCCGTCATGCGTTTACATTTAAACTCGCATGTCTGGGAAAACCCAAAGTGCTTGCGGTCCAAAGCTGCAGTTCCGTAGTTTTATAATTTCCTATATATTTGCAGGTTTGTATACTCCCACGACGTTGACGCAGAAGATTGACAGCCTGACGATGACCCTTGCCAAGAAGGGCCGAAATATCGCTGATGAAGAATCGTAGCTGACGTCTCCGTTGTAAATATTGTTTGAATATGTGCTTTCAAAGTCAGCTTGGGCTGATTTATATATAGGTTTTGGTACCGGGGGGGGGGGGGGGGGTCGCCTCATGGTTCTGACTGACCAACTAGTTACTTTACAAATCTCATGGAAGAATCCATCCCTACGTAGAGGATTCTGGTCTTACACGGATGGCTAGTCCCAGCTGTAGTAGAAGGATCATCTGTTGTACTTAATTTTCCATCCATGTTCCGCTGTTTTATTGCAGGGTAAGCAAAAGTGCACAAACGATTCGATTAAGCTTAAGCTTAAAGACCAGATTATAGCTTTGAACTTTCGGCTGTCTTGAAACGTGCTCGCAAATCTTAAATATCAAGTTTTGGCACAAGCTCAAATGTTTACTGTTTCAGCCTCCAGTCAGTTTGAAACTGCATTGCAGCAACTCCCCTTGAAAAACAAGACCAAAGGTGTCGATGGGATCCCAAAAATCTAAGATTTGATCCAGACAATTTGGTCTTGTCTTCGCCAGGCTAATCATCAGAGAAAACCGAGTTCAGATATTCTATCTACCTATCTATACCTCTATAAGCCATATCTAAAAATTGACCGAAACTTCCTGCTTTACTACTGCCAAATTTGCGGTTTCGCCCGTTCCGAGCGAACTACTAGTCCAGCAAAAAAAGAAAATTCAGAAACGAAGCCTGCGTGTCTCCTTATCCCTATAAAGAAATCTAATCAACTTTAAATAGAATTTTGACTTAAAAAAATGCGGGTACAACCGGATGCCAGACTAATTATATGTATGGGTAAAAAATGATCATTATATACAGACTCAGCGTCTCTTCTTACCCCTAAATATATCATCTAATCAACTTCAGATAAAGCTTTTACTTTTAACATATTTTCCAGTTTTGGCCGGATTACAGGCGAACTAGTTGTCTGGCGAGAAAATGGTTTTCACCATCGCGTTCAGCATGTCTTCTTACCCATAAATAAAAAATTTAATCAACTTCAAATGAAACTGTTACTTTTAACCAACTTTCCGGTTTTGGCCGGATTCCGGGCGAACTGCTTGTCCGGCGACAAAAGGATTTTCACCATCATGCTCAGCATGTCTTCTTACTCCTAAATCAAACATTTAATCAACTTCAAACGAAACTTTTACTTTTAACCAACTTTCCGGTATTTGCCGGATTCCGGACGAACTACTCGTCCAGCGAGAAAATGGTTTTCACCATCGTGCTCAGCATGTCTTCTTACCCCTAAATAAAACATTTAATCAACTTCAAATGAAACTTTTACTTTTAACAAACTTTCCGGTTTTTGCCGGATTCCGGACGAACTACTTGTCCGGCGAGAAAATTATTGTCATCATCGTGCTCAGCATGTATTCTTACCCCATAATCGACTATCACATTAGCTGTTTAAAAATATTTTGTTTGTCCCTTAAACTGAACCCCCTCCTCCACCCCCAAATATAGGGCTACAGAGACCATCTACGAACTCGACCTTACCCTTGACACAAACAATCCTCATACCAAGTTTCATCAAAATATCTCATTCCCTTCGAGAGTTATCGTGCTTACATACGGACGGACGGACGGACAACTTTTGCGATGTCATAGGTATCCCTCCACTTACGTTTTGGGATCACAAAAAGTGACAAGATAGACAACAAAGAAAACTGAATTTCATCCAAACAAATAAGTAGGCATCCAAATCCAAAACTGCAAGAAAGGATGCACTATTGGAGATCCTGCGCAGGGAGTCTCTTTTCCATGTGAAAAAGAATCAAATGAGTATGAGACTTTGGTTGGGAAGAGATGCCAGTAGTTTATTGCTCCACTAGTTAGTTAGTTACTGTTTCTTCTTTCAAGTTCTTCACATTCATATAATGTCAATTAATAGTTCAATGTCACAGTCAGGGGCGTCACGACTGGCGGGGGACCAATGCTGTCGACCAGTAGGTAAAAAACTAACCCGAGTCGGCACCTCGCGCCGCGATTTTTCGTCAAAACAGATGATTTTTTTCATGAAAACAGTCGTTTTTCTGAAAATTGGTCGATTTTTTTCAAAACTGTCGATTTTTTGTTGATTCTTCTTTCTGCAGAAACTGTCGGTGAAAATTATCGGCCAGTCGGTAAATACGTCCCCCCCCCCAAAACATTTTGGCTAGTAATGCCTCTGGTCACAGTTGCAACATTTCAGTAAAACTTAGGAGGCTGGGGGGACAAAGATCAATGTTGGGCCACAACCCGATTTTTATTACACAGACTCTTGCTCTTTTAAGGGATAAATTTGGCAAAAAGGTAAACTGTATATCAAAAGGAAAAAATATACATAAATATTTCAGTTTCTTACTGTTTCTTCTTTCAGGATCTTCACATTCATATAACGACAATTAGTAGCTCAAAATAAAACGATTATGTCACAGTTGCAACATTTCAGTAAAACTTATGGGGGTGGGGGGACAAAGATCAATTCTGGGCCACAACCCGAATTTATTACACAAGCTCTTGCTCTTTTGAGGGGTAAATTTGGCAAAAAAAAAAAAAAAAACTGTATATCAAAAGGAAGCCAAAAGATTCCTCTTTATTGTCTGTTTTTGTCCAAGATACCAACGTACAAGCTGCATTGCCAGTACAGGAGTTTCAGCAAGGGCATGAACATTTTCCAGTGACTTTAGTATCATAAAGACTTGTCGCCCAATTTTTTTTATCCATCTCTTCATCATTGTTCAACTGTGGATACTTGTGTTGTAAAACGATAAGATCTTCATCTTTTTTATTTTCAGGCATCTACATTTACTCTCGTTTACTGTGGTGATATGGGATGCTTTGACTTCAGTTCAGTTCATCAACAGTGCCAGAATTTCTGATAAACACTCCTTCAGCCCTTTTATGCATTGTCTGAAAATTCTGAATTAACAAAGATTTATCAGCGAATATGTTCAGAAAAACCTACCTTTAGGTTTAGGTTTTGAGCACAATGTGCACTAACTATGCTTTAATTCTTATTAAATGCTTCACACATACACATTTCTGACTACCGTACCACTAGATAGCGCTTCAAAAATAAGCCATTTTCTTGTTATCGTTTGTCATTGACTCGTCGGCGTATCGGCGGAGACGATTTCAGAGCATGGTAATGTAAGGCGCGGAAATTCAAAAACTCTCAGCCATGTGCGAAAATCAATCTTTTTGTAGAGCTAAGTAATGAGAATGCCATGTCTGCTAAAATAAACCATTTCTTTAGCTGACAGATTGCTCCATTGTTATCTGACAAAACTTTCTGTTGTTTGTAGTACCAAAGAAAAGTTTTGCTTTCTGGATGTAAAGTTACAACAGTGCCAAAAATTTACACATGTAACCGGCCTACTTGCAGCTGATTCTGGAGCCTACAAGAAATTCTCAGATAACACCCTAAATATTTGTCAACAATACAAATAAACCGGAGTATATAACAACAACGAACATATAAGAAAAAAAGAAACTGCTGATGTTTGTCAAAGCTAGTAAATAGTAGTATGGCAGTCAGGAAAAAACGGCGTAATGACATATTAGCAACAATAAGTTGTTGAAGAATCTGCTGATTATTGATGTAACATTGTATTCTAGTGGGTGGTAATGTGGTATCATGATTGTTTGATCCGCCCATTGAACTTTGACTATTTTGGACAGATTGTGGTGCACCAAAGGCTAGGAAACTGATTCTGTTGGGCGCTTTTGGGGGAATTTGGAAGGAAATCAAATTTAATTCCTAAAGGAAGAAAATTGAAAAGCTTACCTCATCCACACTACATAGCGGTGACTACCTGAGAAGGATAGAGTAACCTAGGGTACGAGCGGCAGTACAGGGACGGCACACAAACACGGGAACCACATTAAACAGTTCCTGCTAGCTCCCGGCCAAGAGTTAATCTCGGGCACTTGGTTTAAGCTACCTGATTTTTCTTCCTCGTGAAGTAGTTTTAAATATTGTGCCTCATATATTCTTTTCGTCTGCTGAAGCTCAACATCCGTCTACTATTGCTGTCTAAAAGTCAGCAGCACAAACCACAAGAAGTGTCAAAACCGAAATGAAGCCACCCGAGTTCAAGCGTGACTGACAGTGATTATCTGAGCACAAGAAGGACCGCCTGTGAATGTTTTCGGCAGAATATGTGAAAATCAAGTTGAGCATTCTTGTTTGGCAACAGCGGTGTAAAGAAATGGCAAAAAGAAATGTGATTTTCAAACAAATTCTTTAAGACAGAAACGAGATCTGGGAGTTGAGTTGTTTAGTTTTCAAGGTGATTCAAAGCTAAGTGAGGAGTTAACTGCCCGACTACCGCCACTCGTACCCTAGTGGCGGAAGCCTGGAAAAGTATTGAGTAACCTAGCTGCAACTACCTGGAAAAGGATGGAGTAAACCCAGTAGGAAAGAAGCGGCCTCCACAAAACTCCATGGATCTTAGAAGTGCTCTAGCATTTTAAAATTGAAAAATGAGGCTGGATAGAAAGTAAAATCGGGTATCTTTTGATCTAGGACGGAAGACGTAATAGACCATATTTAGGTATGTAACCAGTCTCAGTTCAACCAAATTTCACACAGGTACCATGCCTATGCTCCAGGGCATGGTGCACCTATGTATGGGCACCATGTCCATACGTTTGGGCAAGCCCAGATGTTGGAGCACCATGCAAAAAAATTGAGGATTTATCATTTGTGTACGACTGAGTCATTGGCATACATTCCAGAATATAGCCTAGGGTACGAGTGGCAGTACGCGGATGGCAGATAAACACGGGCACTACATTAACCAGTTCCTGCTAGCGCCGGGCCAAGAGTTAATCTCGGGCACTTGGTTTAAGCTACCTGGTTTTCCTTCCTTGTGAAGTAAATATTTTGCCTCGTATATTCTTTCCTTCTGCTGAAGCTCAACATCAGTCCATTATTGCCGTCTAAAAATCAGCAGCACAAACCACCACAGAAGTGTCAAAACCGAAATGAAGCTGCCAGAGTTTAAGTGTGACTGCCCATGAATATCTGAGCACACAAAGGACCGCCCGTGGATATAGTTTTTGGCAGAATATGTGAAAATCAAGTGGAGCAATCTTGTTTGGCAACAGTGGTGTCAAGAAACAGCAAAAAGAAGCGTGATTTTAAAACAAATTTTTTAATACATAAACGAGATCTGTGAGTTGAGTGCATTAGTTTTTAAAGTGATTCAAAGCTAAGTGTGAAGTTAACTGCCCGACTACCGCCACTCGTACCCTATACAAGAATGTGGTGCAGCATAGCACCATTGCAAGTGATGGGGAAGATCAATATATTACCTTTGGTATGCATTCCTTGGAACTGTCCACAGCCACAGCTGCATACTTGAGTCAGCTTTTTTGCTGTAATTGCAACGGTCTGGCACTGTTTCTGGGTAAGATGTACAAAAGATCTCTTTGCAGTCCTGGTCAACAGGTGTGGCCTTGTGACAATAGTTGTGGAGGCTGAGGCAATAGCCTTGGCTACTGAAGACACAATACTCATTTTCCGCAGATGACTTGAGCAAAAAAAGCCGGAAATTTCTAATAATCTTTTCTTCTGTTTCTTGCATAATAATCAAAATGACGAAGCAGCGATCCATCTTCCGGTCAGCTTCCATAATCGCAGAAATTTTGCTACGGTCTGTTGCCATCGGTCGAAGACAGAGGACAGCTGAGCTGAGACTGAGCAAGTAAGAAAACGAGACCGGCATTTTCAAATCTGTGAAATCCCATGACTTAATGTAATTTATCTATCCAGTAAGAAGTGATATCACGAGACCTTGACGACGAGAGGCGATTTTAATCAGCAGTCATATGTAGCAAGGTAAAAAGAACTTGTAGCCTGCATTTTAGATTCATCTTTGCTTGTTGCTACATAGGTTTGAGTGGTTTGACTGTGATTGAATTTTCTGTGCCACATTGAATTAGGGATATTCAGTCAGGGTTGCCACGGGTGGGGATTTATCCCGGAATTCCGGTTTTTATTTTTGTGTTGGGGATTCGATGGGGATTCGGGGATTTCCGGGATTTTGCTCAAGGATTCCGGGATTTTCCTGTTGATTTCGGGATTTTTTGCCCGGTTGATAATGTGGAGATAAAAAGTAATAAAATTCTAGTATAATCTTTCGGAATTTAAAAAAAAATCAAGTCGAGGAACACACCTAGATTTTTATTTTGACATTTTGTCGAGACTCAGCATAGTAAAAGCAATACCTCCAAGACGGACGGAATATTTACTTTTTGCGATCACAAAACGTTCGTGGCGGGATACCTTTGACTTCGTATGGGTTGCCCGTCTGTTAGCACGATAACTCTCGAAGGGGTTAAGCTTTTGTTCAACTTTGGTATAGGGATTCTTTGGGTCAAAGTACAGGTAAAGTTCCTAGATGGGCACCGTAGCCCCGTATTTAGGGATTTTTTAAATGCTAATGAAATAGTCGATGTAGGGGTAAGGGAGACGACATGCTGAGTTCGTTTTTGAACTTTAATTTGTTTCCGGACAGTTTTTTCAACTGAAATCCGACCAACAAGAAATTCGGCACTTTTTTCTGAGATCAGTTAAAGATCCAATATCGGGGTAAAAATACATGTAAATCCGTATCTAAAGTTCATTTCGACAAGAAATCCACCGGAATCCGGCAAAGAATGAAAACTTGGAGTGAAAAGGAAAAGAATTCTCAAGTCTATCCGATTTTGTTTGGGGGCAAGAATGCTTGCTGATCCGTATCTGTTCTTATTTTTCTGTGTGGATCATTAGTTTTGTCGTAGCTAGGAGAAGGGGCATAAAAACGGAATCCGGCAAAGAATGAAAACTTGGAGTGAAAAGGAAAAGAATTCTCAAGTCTATCCGATTTTGTTTGGGGGCAAGAATGCTTGCTGATCCGTATCTGTTCTTATTTTTCTGTGTGGATCATTAGTTTTGTCGTAGCTAGGAGAAGGGGCATAAAAACACATAGAAAGTTATGGGTAAAACTGATTGGAAGGTTCTCGCCTTGGATGGACAGTCTGGCTAGAATCGTCTGGGGAAGCTGACATGTGAACCTACAATTTATCAAACGCTCTTTTAACTAACGTATCTCGAAAGGTGTCGGTCAGGAATCCATTACACCTTTACGGGTTCTCGAAACTGTCAGACCGGAATGTCTTTATCTGGACTTCTAAACAGTATTCCCCTTGGGTCCCATCGAGAGCTATGCTCTTATTATCTACGATCGCATGCTTCATGTTTCGGTGGATGCCCTAATGTCGGCTACATCGAACGAAAGTACCCGTTGATATAAATAAAACAGCAAAAAGACAACGTCGAATATTGTCCACTGGGCAGGTGAAACGGTATTATTGACATGTGCGGGCGAAGCAGCCAAGTAAAACGCGCCTCAAATGTATGAAAGGCAAGATAGACCGACTTTCATGCAAGAAATGCGCTCAGAAATGAAATAACAGAAATGGGGATTTTTATCCACATTCCGGGATTTTTTCCCTCCAAATTTGGGGATTTTATTTTTGACTTGGTGGCAACCCTGTATTCAGTAGAACTGTCTCCACTAGAGGGTATATTGTTTGATAAATGGAATGCTTTTCTTGCAACCAGTTTAAGACAGGGTTGACAAATGTGACACTTTCGGTGCTTTTTGACACTTTTTGCATCTGGGTGACACCTTGACACCAGTCATGCACAAATCCTCAATTTTTGGGCATGGTGCCCCAACGTCTGGGCATGCCCGAACGTATGGGCATGGTAGCCATACGTTAGAGCACCATGCTCAGGAGCATGGGCATGGTACCCCTGTGAACTTTGGATAAACTGAGACTGGTTACATACCTAAATAGGGCCTTCTCCCTGTCCTAGATCAAAAGATACCTGATTTTACTTTCTATCCAACCTCATTTTCCAATTTCCAAAATGTTAGAGCACTTTCAAGATACAGAGAGTTTTGTGGAGGCCACTTCTTTCCCAGTGGGTTTACCCTATCCTTTTACAGGTAGTTGCCACTAGGTTACTCAATCCTTTTCCATGTTGTCAAAAAGTCAGAGTAAAAACGGGTAAAAAAAAAATAACTCAAAATAAATACAATAAAAGGCAAACAATCTTAAGGAAACATTTGCTCCAGTGAACAGATTGAAAAGCTTGCCTCATCCATGCTACCTAGCAGCAATTTTCTGAAAAAGGATAGGATAAGCCCACTAGAAGAGAAGTGGCCTCCAAAAACTCTATGTATCTTGGAAGTGCTCTAACATTTTGTAAACTGGAAAATGAGGTTGGATAGAAAGTAAAATCAGGTATCTTTTGATCTAGGACAGGGAGAAGGCCCTATTTAGGCATGTAACCAGTCTCAGTGTATCCAAATTTCACAGGGGTACCATGCCCATGCTCCAGAGCATGGTGCTCCAACGTATGGGTACCATGTCCATACCTTCGGGCATGCCCAGACGTTGGGGCACCATGCCCAAAAATTGAGGATTTGTGCATGACTGCTTGACACTTTTTGGGCTCAAAGAATATTTATTGACACCTTTTCTTTTAAAGTGACACTTTTTTTCAAAAATTACACTTTTTAAGTCAGAAAATCACTTTTTCATTTAAACTGACCGATTACCGCCCCCAGAACCAGGAGGACACAGAGACAACAAGACCAAAGGTTTCGATGGGATCCCAAAAATTCAATATCTGATCCAGACAACTGGGTCTTGTCTTAGCCAGATCCAATCTTCGCCAGACTCCTTGAACATTTTTACAACTAAAATTCAGAAACAGATTAAGGCCAAATAGCTAATCACCTGAGAAAACCAAGTTCAGATTTGGATTCAGCCTGTTGTTTTTACCCCTATAAGTCATATCTGTTTTGACGAAAACTTCCTGCCACTTCTGCCAATTTCCCGGTTTCGGCCGAACTCCAGAACTACTTGTCCGGCGAACAAAGAAAGCTCAAAGACGAAATCAGGGTATCTTCTTTCCCCAGTAATGAACATCTAATCAACTTCAAATAGAAATTTAGCTTATAACAAATTTTCCGATTCCAGTCGGATTCCGGTCGAACTATATGGCCGGGTAAAATATGATTGTCATACAGGGACTCAGCATCTCTTCTTACCCTAAATCGCTTATCTAATCAACTAGAAATAAAACTTTGACTTCCAACAGATTTCCGGTTTTGGCCGGATTCCGGACGAACTACATGTCCGGGTAGAAAATTGTTTTCACATAAGTGTTCAGCATGTCTTCTTGCCCTCAATCGAACATCTAATCAACTCCAAATAAAACTTTTAATTTTGACAAACTTTCCGGCTTGGGCCGGATTCCGGTCGAAATACTTGTCCGTCGAGAAAATAGTTTTCACCATCGTCTTCAGCATGTTTTCCGACCCCTAAATCGAACATCTAATCAATTTCAAATAAAACTTTTACTTTCGACAAACTTTCCGGTTTGGGCCGGATTCCGGGCGAATACTTGTCCGTCGAGAAAATAATTTTCACCATCGTCTTCAGCATGTCTTCCTACCACTAAATCGAACATCTAATCAACTTCAAATAAAACTTTTACTTTCAACAAACTTTCCGGTTTTGGCCGGATTCCGGGCGAACTACTTGTCCGATGACAAAATAGTTTTCACCATCGTGTTCAGCATGTCTTCTTACCCCATAATTGACTATCACATTAGCTGTTTCAAAATATTTTGTTTGTCCCTTAATTTGAATCCCCTCCCCCACCCCTAAATGTAGAGCTACAAAGCCCATCTACGAACTTGACTGGTCCGACGACCCAACGAACCCTCACACCAAGTTTCGTCAAAATATCTCGTTCCCTTCGAGAGTTATCGTGCTTACAGACGGACGGACAGACGGACAACTTTTGCGATGTCATAGGTATCCCTCCACTTACGTTTTGGGACCCCGAAAAAAGAGAGACGTCAACCCCCGTGGGGGTGGTCCTTTTTCAGCCCCAGAACCTAATTGAAATGGGTGGTCTACTGCAGAAAATAGCCAAGAACCAATTGAAATTGGGTGGAAAATCCAGTTGTTTTTAACGAAAAGGACCCAAAAAGGTATATTTTTATTGAAAAATCCTAAATTTTTCTTCAGATATAATAAGCTGAATAGCACTATACGCGATGTTTGCGTCTTAATACATGCGCCTGTTCAAATAGGAACCCGAAAGGTTCTTCTGAATGCAGCGTTCGATGTTGCCACGCTTTTACAGTTTTTCGAGTTTCTAAAGATCAGAAAAAGTGTTCTTAATACTACTTAAAGTACACCAATAAAATTTGACGCCCATTATCTTGTAAAAAGCTATTAAATTTACGGATGGACAGCATTGGTCTTCGAACTAGCAGTCAGCAGTCGTAACGGAAAAAAATGTGTTCTTTTGAAGAAAAGTTGTTTCTTTAGCTTCCAACAAAGTAGAACTCTAGTGCTTCCCGTGGCAACACTGATGGCGCTGCTCCTTTCCTCGGTCCGCTGGTGGACCCAACCAAGCAATCTGATTGGCCCTGAATAAGGGAGAATAGAGCCGAGCTCCATTTTCCTTATTCGCCTTATTACAGCGCGCCTGGAGGAAAAGAGGAATCTGTAATAGGCTTTATACGTCGTAATAAACCTTACAACACTTATTTGGACAATGCTTTATTGCTTTCGTCGGAGGGCAGAAGAAAGCATTAGCTGTCGCTGATCTGGTGTCGATTTAGATATTATAAATGCAATAGAGCAAATGATGACCTCAAGTATGTGAATTGATAGACCGCTTCAGACCTCTTGTCTGTTATGTCAACCGATGGTTCGTAAGGGGGTGCTGCCCCGACTGATTACCGCTATTTTTCCTACCGGGTTTGATTTTCAAGCTAACTTTGGCTGCTTCACACTCAAGGATGGCCAGGGCTACTTTCAGTTCTTCAATGGTTCCTCTAACCATTGCGATATCGTCGGAGAAGTAAAAATCAGAAACCATTCTGCTGGCCACCGGCTGCTGCGTAGATTTGTCTAACACTACTGTTAATCTTCAAGGGATTGAATTTCTTCTGTTGGCCATTAGTAAGCTCTCGGACACAAGAGCCGAAATAGTCTCGATAGCTTCGCAGGACGGTAGACAGTTTTCGTGATCAGCCACAAATGCAGACTTGAAGGCAACGTGGGACGTATTATTTTTTTTGCCTGAAGTCGCGAGTAACAACAGTCAAAATATGAAGATCTGTGCTGTGGTCTAACGTCTAGGCATGGATATATTCGAGCATGGACCATACTGGAGACTCGCTGCAACAGTAGCATGGTAAATAAGTTGTTGGGGACTGACGGCAATGTTATGTGTTGCGGTCGTAAACCGGGAAAATTAGTCTATGCCTTATTTCCGTCCAAGCTCTGCCCAACTACGCTAATTAAGCACCAGAGGGAGCTTAGATGGGAATTAGTAGATAGTAGGCTCTGAGCAGGATGGGATGTTAAAACTCATACTTCCAGTCTCTTTCTCCAGTGCCTTTTTTAACGCTTCGAAAATGAGGGCAGAGACTGTTGCTTCGGACAGTTCATTCAAGGGGTTGACAACTTTGTTGGTGTAGAAGCTTTTCCTGGCCCTGGTGCTGACAGACGGTTTGAACGGCTTCTTTGAGTGTCCTCGGGTGCACTGTGGGGCCAAGGTGGCTTGGTAGGATCTTAGCAGATGCTGAATTCAAGGCATGGCAGGACAGCTCTGCTCCTGTCGTTCGTGGTCTCGTCCTTGGTAAAAGGTTCTTCGTTTCTCGGTGAGGTGGCGTTTGGCAAGGAGCAACCAAACCACTGCACTGCGATATCACCGTCGAAGTAAACATCCGAGAGCACTCTTTCGTAGCGATTGATGAGGACGTGGTCACGTGGTCAGTCACATAGCTGAACAGCTCAGGAGGTGATGCGCATCCTTGTCTGACGCTACTATACTCTAGATCTTGGAGGGATATAATTTTCTTCTGTTGATCGTGACTGAGCTCTCGGAGTCGCTATACATTCCCGGAAGAGGCTCATTAGCTTTTCTGGTCTGGAAGGATCAGCCAAAAAGATTGGCAATCGACTGAGTAGAACGCAGATTTGGAATCGACGCCATTAAAGTATTTTGAATGAATTCGTGGGCCTTCTTCGCCAACTGTTTAAGAATGGTGAATATTTGATCGATGGTCGATCGTCTAGGCATGGCGACGTCTTCGAGCATAGAGTATACTGGAGGCTTCAGTTAAAGTAAGTATTTATGAATGAACTCGCGGGCCTTTTTCGCCAAATGTCTGACAAGGGTGAAGGTATGTTCAACTGTGATCGTCTCGGCATGGGGACATCTTCGAGCATAGAGGATTATGGAGGCTTCTACTACAGTATTATGGCAAAAATAATTTGCTGGGGACTGATAACAGTGCTATTCCACCGTATCTGTAGCGGTGGCTTTTGTTTCGCGGTAGTTGTTGCGCAGTGGCTCTTTTGCCCCTTATGATTGTATGCCAGGAGGACCAGTATCTAGCATGGCAGAGCCGACAGCCTTTGGTAGCTCTATTCGTGTCCTTCTTCATCTCTTGCTTGGTGAAAGGTTCTTCATTGCACGATGAACTGTTGGTGGCGTCAGCCTCCGAGAACAGTTGAAGATCAGCTAGATAGCTAGATCGGAGGACATACATTACAAAAGGATGCTGAGTTGATCCTCTCATCCGACGAAGCAGGTGATCGTGTTTCCGGTGGAGGTTTGGCTCTGCTTCTGTACTTCATGATCTCGCCCCTGGTGAAAAGGTTCTTCGTTGCTCGGTGAATTGGCGGTGGAAGGGGCAACAGCGGCACTGCGATATCGTCGGCGAAGACAACATCCTAGCACTCTGCCGGTAAGTGTTTTGCGAGCGGTTGACGAGGACGTGGTCAATCACACAGTTGAACAGCTCAGGAAGTGCTGCGCATCCTTGCCTAACTTTACTGTTGATCTTAGAGGGAAGTAATTTTCTTCTATTGACCGTGAGTGAGGTCTCAGAGTCGTTATACAGTTCCCGGAAGAGGCTCATTAGCTTTGCTGGTCTGGAAGTCATGCAGTTTTCGGGATCAGCCATAAAGATTTGCACCGACCGAGTCGAACGCAGATGTGAAATCGACGCCATTTAAGTTTTTATAATGAATTCGTGGGCTTTTTTCGCCAACTGTCTGACAATGGTGAGAAATATGTTCAATGGTGGTCGTCTCGGCATTGGGACCCAAAATAATTTGCTGCATGGGGACAGATAAAAGCTTGCAGTGGCTTTTGTTTCTTGTTAGTTGTTGCGCAGTGGCCATGTGCCCCTTATGATTGTAACCCGAGAGGACCAGTCAAAGTCAATACCTTTTTCTGGCATGGCAGAGACCGACAGCCTTTGGTAGCTCTGCTCGTGTTCTTCTTGATCTCGTCCTTGGTGAAAGGTTCTTCATTGAACGGTCAAATGATCCTGTCATCCGACGAAGCAGGCTGGCTGCTCGGTGATCGAGTTTCCGGCGGAGGTTTAAGAGAGCCAGTTTCTCTGTTTACTTGGCCGGAGAGCTCAAGAAAGATCTTGAGGATCAAATATCTCCTCAAAAGGAAATTATTTACTCTTTATAAATTCGATGAAAACTTCATATTCTGCTATTGTCCAAGTCGTTCACGTGCAATTTGTTTGTACGGTTATGCAGGGGAGGCAAAAAGCTTTGCTAATCCAAAACATTTGTGGCACAGACCTGTGTGGCCAACTATTTCTAAACAGCCAAGGTGGATTATAGTGTGGATGGTTGGCATATCGGCAGCTCGCTGTGGTGCAACTTTTGAAGTCTTCGAAGACGTTCTGCCTTGAACATGCCCAGCCACAGCAGCTGATCGTGTCTTCTTCGAAAATGGAACGACACATAACATTTGGTTACCGGTCCGTCGTCTCGGATGAAGGATGTGGTTCCTTCGTCAGGCTGACCTTCACTGTTGTTGCCCCTGCTTCAGATGCTCCGGAGACGCTATATGGATGTAACAGAAGAAATGTACTTGCGGGACTGGCTGGACGGTGACACGGGTGATAATTTGCATGAATTTCTGACAATGTTACCACAACCTACGACAAAACATCATAGCTGGTAGGTGGCAAACTATGAGTCCCAGCCGAGATTATTTCTCGATTGTTTTGCAGTATTCCTCTTCAACTGGTATTCAACATCCATTTTGTAGTTGCTGATAATCTCAGGGCTCAAAAGCTGGACACTCTTGTCTCTTTGAAGCTCTGTTTCAGTACGTTGGAAATTGAGCTTTTGACCTTCCGAGTTTTGGAACTTCATTTTCGGGTAGTATTCAAAGAGGTGGCGTTCAGTCTGTTGCGGTTATTTTCTCGGAGCCGATCATGCGTGTGTAGATTCGGGGAGATGAATCAAAGTATTTCTCTTGTACGAGTCATCTGATCCTGATGAAACTGGACAGTTGGCATATATGATAAGTCCCAGATGTTGTCGCGGAGTTGAAGGGGGTGCTGGTCATTTGTCTTAAGGGCCTTACTAGATTGAATTGTCGCTTACCGGATTTGAACATCTAGGGGGGGAGGGGGAATTCAGAGAGTAGGATTCTGAGTGACATGCGTGACCTGTGCGTGACCTTTGAACGAGTTATTCGATTTTGTTGAATCTTGATAAAGGACGAGACCACATTCCCAGATGGTTTAGACTTTGTTTCAGTTTTGGACTTGATCCAGAAAATTTTGGGGGGAGCTTGGGGGGGGGCGTACCAGAAATCGTGTGGCACGCTTGGATTCGATGAATCGGAAAGGGACTTCGCGGGAAGGACAAGAGTAAGCCCTAGATGTAACATTTATAAAACAGTACTGGATCTGGATAACGTGGCGAGAGCCTCGGAGAGTTCGATTTCATATGGGTTTTGACTGACAGATATTCGCAGGATTGTATTTCTTGCGTACAAAAAGAACCCGAGGTGCCGACGAGTCGGTCGACACTCGACAAAATCATATGCTACAAAATTATATTTCTTCTGTGTTTTTGGCTCCGCGCCGACAAACAAGTAAACTTTTGCCGGGCTTGGCCCGACGAAATGATATATTTAATTTTTTGTTTTTAAATTAGGTTGTATTCATTGTTGAACCTAACTTACTTGCTTCCTGATCTAATGAAAAATCGGCATCAGACATAGTGTATTTGAGAAAGTAGGGGAACCAAGGAATGGAAGAAGACAGCTGCGTGTTCATTTCGAATTTAAAGTTAGTTTAGCTTTTGCTACATTACCACCCTATGTCTTATTAGTTATTGCAATGAAACCGAACTATGCTGGAACAGAGGAACTTGGAACCTGCGCACCTGAAATACGGAGCTAAATTCAAATATTTTATTCCGACACCCAGTCACCTTTGTTTAGCAGGCTAATAACAAAAATCGGACCACAGAATAAGCTACACTATAATAAGTTAGGCCTACGTCTATGCCAATCTATTACACTGGTTTTATCTGGGTGTGTTCAGAAGAGCAATCAGACGTAAGACCGAGGCACAAACAGACTAACATTTTATTAATAAAATCCACGACGATATTCTATACTAGCATTCACAATAAAATAATAATAATGATATATCTATGCCTTATGGCTATACACAAAAATAAAAATAATAAAAGAATAACGTAAAAAGTAAGTAATAACCAAATTCCATGTAAACATCGAAACAAACGGCATTGAAGAGCAATTTCTATTTTTCATTTAAAAGGAAAGCCACGCATCATATTGTTATGTCGATAATGGGAATATGTAATATACTGTTATATAATAGGCTGTTATTGATATAACAGTATTTGACAGTGGAAAACGGATACGTCAGTTGAATTTTATTAGATCTGTATTTCGGCCCTTCTTGGCAAGGGTGGTCTTCAGGCTCACGCCGCTCAAGCTGGAAAATGAACTTGTTGAAAAAAAAAATAAAGATTCTAGCTTAGCCTTAAATATCTTATCTGGTGAATTTCTGTGAGAGTCGCTTAGAGTTAAAGTTGGTGCTGTGATTTCATTTTGGACACGGCTGCTGTTAATGTTCCTCGATTGGTTCGTTGATAGGGTAAGATTTGTCCACATTTGGATTGGTCAGCTGACCTGTCCGTTTTGCACTGTCAGATATGATTTGCAGTCAGCTTGGGCTGAAGGAATAGATATAATAGAAAACAAATTTCTTAGGCGACAAATAGCAATCAGAACTTAAAACGGACCTTGAAGCAGCTTTAATACTTAAAACCCAAGACATTTGTTTATCACTAACATGAGTTCTTTTTCTGTACAAAAGTGCTAAATAATGTCAACAATTTTGAAAATCGGGGTTGGTGCTGTTTTCTTTCTCATTCGCTGTATGTCTTTGTATTATGTTGTTCATTTACCATTCCTTCTTTTCATTCAGAACGGTCGGAGCAGTCATTACTGTTAAAGCGACATTAAGGTTTGCTGATCGAGAATATATAACGATGGGGTTTATTAGCTGCTAGTAATTTTGTAGTTTATCGAGAGTAGCAACCAGAGATCATTCTAACAACCGCTGATCTTAGATTACGATTATCTCGGAAGTACAAAATATACGGTAATCCACTATTTGTGAATATCATAACACTTACAATAAAATGATATAGAACTTGACCGTGACCCGACAGCGTGAATTCTTGAGGGAAATAGAAAAAGGGAGTGCGGTGAAAGAAAAAGAGAGTTTGAATGACGAAAACAATGACCTGGGTCTTGGCACTTATAAGGTTGTTCAGCCTGCGCTGCGGGTTCCATGGAGTGCCTTCCGGTTGGGTTCCGGATGGACCTGGTACCGAGAAATGCGTCGCTCAACGTCAGTTTCTTCCCGAGCAGTAGCTCGTTGACTGATGGAGTCAATCGGTTCAATTTGCCGTTGATTCTTGTCTTCTTTGCGGACAACAAGGATGCAGAGGACGATGTTGACGAGCGCCGGAAAGAGGAACACGACGAAATAAGGTCGGAAGCGACCGTATTTCAAATAGCGATGAAACTCGTTCGCGCAGTAGGCGTAGGTCAGATGGTTCGCGTTGTTCCTGGCGCCGAGTAAATATGGGAGGCTAAACACAGATGCAACAAGAACTCCAAAGAGTGTGACAGCGTTGCCGTGCTTGTGCGAGAAGTTACCGAAATGGGTCAACATAAAACGAACAATTGACATAGCGGATAGTAGACCGTTATGGAGCGTTGCGGCTACGAACTCGCAAATGACGAACGAACTACAGAACAAACCCGAACCAGGGTTAAGTATGAAGTATGCGGTAGAGGGTATGTATAGTAAGCAGAAGGCGAAATTGACATAGCTATCCAGGATGACGAATTTGTTGATGGTTGAATTCTTGATTCGCATGTGTTTAGGCCTAGTGGCAAGTAAGAGGATGATGGGTAGGCCAACCCCAAAAAGGGAAGAGATAATGGTGAAAATGAGAGAGAGAGTTTTCTGAATAGTGTCCATTTCTACGAATCTAGCGACCTGGTTGGAGGTTTTCAGCTTAAGGTTCGTTCACCATTCCGTGAGGTCTTCAATTGCGGCAGTTCAGGTGTCTAAAGCACTAGCAGAATGGGGAATCCCTCCTTATGGGAAATTAAATCCACGTCCTCTGAGGAGCTGGTATCACGTTAATTTCGACCACTTTGCTCGTAAGCAGGAGTAGACCAACGGCCATGAACTGAGGTTACGAGGTAGAAACTCAAGTTATTACTGAGTTCCCGAACCTCAGTAACTGAGATTAATGAGTGATAGCTGACGCAAGTTTACAAGCTGATGTTTTGGTCGATGAAATATCTGTAGAATCGCGGCTAGGGTGCACTGCGGGGATTGGGTGTTCGCTATTTGCTCGTCACGTGGCAAGAATCCGTCGTCAGTTTTTGCACCAAGCGACTTTATTATTAAGTTCACACATGTTCGTTCAGAGTTGTGAACCCAGAATGTGTTTTTTTGTCATATCTTCAGGGACATGCTTTCTTCGTTTCCGGCTCAGATACTCGTAATACTTCAGTATTCTTTTCTTTGGATTCCTTGTCTTAGTCCCACAAGCAATTTTGGTTCCCGTTTGTATCCATTCATGCTTTAAGGAAAGGTGAGAGTCAGTCCCCACATTTCAAGCAGTTTAAGATCCACTGAGCACGAGGAGACTGCACTCGAAAATAACGTGAACGAATTTGGCGTTTGGACAATCACAGTTTCGTTCAGGTTCCTTTGTCGAATTTCTTTGGTTTGTTGCTGTATCCGAAGCAACCATCTTTTCATGTTTCGATCCTTTACTCTAACAAAGAAGACCATTCATTGACTAATTGCTTCGTCCTGAATGAAAAACATCTATTGCGCTCCCCAAGGGACTATGATTTTCTGTGTGTGTCTTTGCTTATGGCCAATAGCTGCCTATCCTGCAATGATGCGATCTTGAACCGGTGACGCTCGTTTGTCACGAAACGCTGACTGTCCTGGTTTGGACACATGATCGGAAGATAACTCTGAGAACTCCACAGATCCCATGTATGTTGAGGAAACCAAAATTTATTATGGACCAAATTAAGAAGCCAAAATTGTATATTGCATACAGGTTTTGTAAAGTAATAGTATATTATGTACTTGTATGCTAGTTAATTTTGATTTTCCTATGCTATTTCTTGCAATGAAGAATTTTTGGAAGAATAAAGTGAATTTGAATTTAAAAATAGGCCCAACACTCGTACTCAAACCTATTCTAACGAAACCAAACTAACTAATTATCCAGTAGATTCAACTGAAAATATGTAAACTCATTTGTGTCGTATTTGATTGGTTTCGTTTCTTAGTCGCGTTAATTTTTTATTTCATTTATTTAGTTCAGTTCAGTTCATTTTATTCATAAACAAAAATAAAAAATTAACTGTTTATGGCCCCACAATAAGGCCTAATATAAGGCCTGGCAATGGGCAGGGGCTTATTCTTTATTCATTTAGACTTAAGGGAAACAAACCAAAGAAATTAAAAAAGAAAGAAAAATAAGGAGAGACAAAAAGAAGAAGAAAAGAAGAATGAAGACATAACAAACTGACAAGAAATATCCACTAACGAACGATCTTCCATCAACAAAGTGCCCTTGCCCCCCCCCCCCCAAAAAAAAAAGGAAGGAAAAAAAGAAGAAAGGAAATTATGTTTTGGAACATTATGTTTCCAATAAGAAACAAGATCAAAGGTTTCGATGGGATCCCAAAAATATCTGATCCAGAGAACTGGGTCTTGTCTTAGCCAGATCCAGTCATCGCCAGACTCCTTGAACATTTTTACAATTAAAATTCAGAAACAGATTAAGGCCAAATACCTAATCACCTGAGAAGTTCAGATATGAATTCAGCATGTGTGTTTACCCCTATAAGTCATATCTGTTTTGACGAAAACTTCCTGCCACTTCTGCCAATTTCCCGGTTTCGGCCGAACTCCAGAACTACTTGTCCGGCAAAAAAAGAAAGCTCAAAGACGAAATCAGGGTATCTTCTTTCCCCAGTAATGAACATCTAATCAGCTTCAAATAAAAATTTAGCTTATAACAAATTTTCCGATTCCAGCCGGATTCGGGTCGAACTATATGTCCGGGTAAAATATGATTGTCATACAGGGACTCAGCATCTCTTCTTACCCCTAAATCGCTTATCTAATCAACTAGAAATAAAACTTTAACTTCCAACAGTTTTCCGGTTTTGGCCGGATTCCAGGCGAACTACATGTCCTGGTAGAAAATTGTTTTCACATAAGTGTTCAGCATGTCTTCTTGCCCTAAATCGAACATCTAATCAACTCCAAATAAAACTTTTAATTTTGACAAACTTTCCGGTTTGGGCCGGATTCCGGTCGAAATACTTGTCCGTCGAGAAAATAGTTTTCACCATCGTTTTCAGCATGTCTTCCTACCTCTAAATCGAACATCTAATCAACTTCAAATAAAACTTTTACTTTCAACAAACTTTCCGGTTTGGGCCGGATTCCGGGCGAAATACTTGTCCGTCGAGAAAATAGTTTTCACCATCGTCTTCAGCATGTCTTCCTACCTCCAAATTGAACATCTAATCAACTTCAAATAAAACTTTTACTTTCAACAAACTTTCCGGTTTTGGCCGGATTCCGGACGAACTACTTGTCCGATGACAAAATGGGTTTCACCATCGTGTTCAGCATGTCTTCTTACCCCATAATTGACTATCATATTAGCTGTTTCAAAATATTTTGTTTGCCCCTTAATTTGAAACCCCTCCCCCACCCCTAAATGTAGGGCTACAAAGCCCATTTACAAACTTGACTGGGTCCGACGACCCAACGAATCCTCACACCAAGTTTCATCAACATATCTCATTCCCTTCGAGAGTTATCGTGCTTACAGACGGACGGACGGACGGACAGACGGACAACTTTTGCGATGTCATAGGTATCCCTCCACTTACGTTCTGGAATCCCAAAAAGACTTGGCCTGTGACTTGAAAGCTGAAAGGGTAAACGCAACCCTTACCTCCTCAGATATTGAATTCCACACCCCCGGAGCAAAGTGTTTTATTATGAAAGAAACTCTAGTTGTTTTACGGGGGGCACTCGCCAACTGCCGGGCATTCCGAGTAGAATACTCTATCATCCGTCATGTAAGCAAACAAGAGCTGGAAGCTCATATGGCACTTGCAAGGCTTGGTAAAAGGATGAAAGTAGGAATTTGACAATTCGTGGGTTTGTTGTGATCATTTGTAAGCAAAATCCCTGAGATAAAAATACCGATGGACCTTTGAAATCAAGAGAATGTATCGTTTGGTAAAAAGTTTGTTTTTCTTTGCACTTGGCTGATTTGCACTACGGGCAGGGGCGTGGCAAGGGGGGGGGGGGGTGCAGCTCCCCCCACATTTTTGAGATTCGGTAAAATTGTTCGGTATTTTTTTCGACAGCAGAACTGATTGATATATTTACGGGGATTCGGCGGTTATACATAATCTTGAATAGGCTATACGTACAAATCTCTTCAGTATAATGATCGGGATTCGGTAGAATTGCCAGTATTCGGTAGTTATTACGAATTTGGTGAGAGAACTTACTGAAATCATTTGGTAATTTTCCGATGTCGGAACTATTCGGTATGTTTACGGACATTCCGTAGTTACACAGAATCCCAAATAAGCTATTAGTTCAAAATTATTCGGTATCATGATTGGGATTCGGCATTTATTCAGTATAATTTCCAGGATTAGGAAGTTAACCACGAATCCTGACTTTGTTCCAGTTTCGACGAAAGTATAACGAATATGAATATTGTTCGGTAGTCTTTCGATACCGAAACAATTCGGTATAATCACAGGATACGGTAGTTATACAGAATCCCGAACATGCTAACGGTTTATTCGTTAAAATTTATTCGTTAAAATTGTCAGGATTCGGAAGTTACCTAGAAACTCAGAAGAGGTCGAGTGAAGTACTGGTCGCGGACAACAGGGATGATCTATGATATCATCGATAGTCCTTACTTTTATTTTGGATCCCAAAAAGAATATCTATTCATAAATATTTCGAAAATTCCGCCTGCAGCACTTTTCGCAATATTTTCTATTTTGTGGAAGGGCGCGTCATTCGACGGGGGCTTCAAACCAGTTTTAGGATTGAGATTCCAAAACATTAAAAGCTAGAATTTGGATGGAAATTAAAATTAAAAGCAAAAAAAAATTTCGCCGGCGGCGCTCACTTTGTATGATATGGGTAGTATATTGACTAGACTATAGTTGCTGCTGCTGACGGAACGTCGCTCCACCCGGTTTCTGGAACTTCTTAGAGTCTCGGTATTTAATCAACAGTAAATGATAGAATTTGTAAGAGAGAAAATTTAGTTTTCGAAAATTTTCGCCAGCGGCGCTCGATTTAGTTTTCTATTGGCTATAACAGATAGTAGCTGCTACTACAATCAAGCCCGGCAATATATTCTCCACGTGGGCTTTGCCAGAACGCCGCCTAATAGTTGGCTTATCATGTTGCTTCTTCCTAAGTAATGGTTTCTGTTCCATTTAAAGCTCAAATTCTTAGTTCTGGGATTCGGTAAAATTTTTGAAAGATTCGGTAAACCCCCCCCCCCCCCCACCGAAAATGCACTTGCGACGCCCCTGACTACGGGTGCTAGAAATTCATCTGTCAACAAAACCCTTGAGGCAAAAATGATCCTGGGCCTTTTAGAACCATGAATATATATGGTCTAGTCTGCTAGAAAGTCGTTTCTAAGCAAAACTCTTGAAGCAAAAATGATCATGGGCTCATGAGGATCGTGGAAATGAAAATTTTGCTTAAAAGTATTTTTCGTACTTTGCGGTGAAGAGAATACTTTAAGGGATGGTCGGATCTGGAAAGTGGCAACTTCTAAGCCAATATAGTCAAGTCTCTAATGTTCAAGCCAAGTTTCGTCGTACTAGCGATCTGGAAGAACCTTAAATCGCTATCGCCGGAATTCCGGACCACCCTCCAACTCCCCCCCAGAGTGCCCGAATCCTGTCCGGTTCTGCTACTTGTGCGTCTAGGGCTTACGTTTGTTCTTCCCACCAAGTATCATCCCAATCGCTACACTCTAAGCGTGTTAACCCCCCCCCCCCCCGGACTCCCCCACATTGATTGGATCCTGTCCGCTCTTGAAATGGGACATCTGAGACATGAGTTCTTTCCGAATATCAAGTTTCATTGAGATCCGATAACCCGTTCAAAAGTTGGACATTTCTCAAGATTCCAGATTCCCCCTCGCTACACTCTCTCCACGATGGTCAAATCGGAGAATCGACTGTTCTTAAGTTAAACTTGTCGAGTCCCTGAGATGCCTGCCAAGTTTCATGGTTCTAGCACATGTGTAAACATCTTAACTCCGGATCACCGGAGTTCCGGAACCCTCCCTCGAACTCCCCCCACAGTGCTCGGATCGCCGATCCGGTCTTGTCAACTATGTATCTGGGGTTTGTGCTTGTTCTTCTCACCAAGTTTCATCCCGATCCATCCACTCTGAACATGTCACACGATTTCCACCCCCCCCCCCAAACTCCCGCCAAAGTCACCGGATCCCTTACGGACTTGAAATGTGACATCTAAGAGTCTTTGCAGATATCAAGTTTCATTAAGATCCGATTCCCCGTTCAAAGTTAAAAATACGTCAATATTCCGGATTCTCCCTCCCTCCATTGCCCCCACGGTGGTCGAATCGGGGAAGTGACTATTTCCAAGTTAGTTCGGTTCATCGTGTAAGCACTCGGAAGTACCCTAACTCGAGATGAGTGGCCTGACAGACAGACCGACATACCGAAAAGTGATCGGTATATGGCACTTGAGCGGAGTTGCAAGTGCCATAAAAAGTAGGCCAGGGAGTACACACAAAGAAGCAAAAGGAAACTTCATACTTACACATAAAATCAACAATTGTGAACCGAAAAGTCTCTGATCATTAAATGAACATACATTATTTGTGATTGAACATTTTTCTGTATTTATTTTGTTGAAAGTTAAGATTTACCTTTTAACTGTCATGGTAGGGGTTTCAAGTCGAGTTCTCTGAGGCTTGTCAGTTGTGTTCACATTTGTTCGTCTTTATACCCGTCCCTGGTGCTGACATCTGTATTCGTGGGTTAGTGGCCTTGGTAATTTAGCAAGAAAGTTTCCTAGATGGCGTTTTCAGTGCGTTGGTGATGAATGCGGTACATGAAAGTAGGTGGAAGAGCTACCGCACAAGTTCCTTACTTATGTCTTATTTCATTTTTATTTAAAAAAATATTAGGTAGACCCGAGGAGTTGCTCTCCCTGCGCCACCGGTGTACACCTCGCCGCGGCACCGGCTCGGCACCGCGGCACGCGCCACTTGGTGTACATCGTTTTTAGAGTGAGGCATCCCCTTCGGATAGACCACCTGATAGTGTGGATCCGAATGAAGATGCTTGTCCTGACTCTTTCCTCTGCCATCTGAGCTGCCTCAAGTTTCAAGCGCAAGACATTGAAAATTGAAAGCTTAATGGTCAAATTTCCGGGATGGTGCGAGGCCAGTCGCTGTAGTTATCATGTGTTTCGAATTGCTTGATGGTACCAATCAGCCATGACACATCCAAGTGAGCCAGTCTTGGGAAGCTGTGTTCTGTCGCGAGAGAAACATTTTTTGGGGATCCCAAAACGTAAGTGGAAGGATTCCTATGACTTCTTAAAATTTGTCCGTCCGTCCGTCGTCTGTCAGCACGATAACTCTTGAATGGAATGGGATGTTTTGATGAAACTTGGTGTGAGGATTCTTTGGTGAACGGACAGGTCGAGTTCCGTCGATGGGCTCTGTAGTCCTGCATTTAGGGCTGGGGGAGGGGGGGGCAGCTAATGGGATAGTCGATGAAGGGGTAAGAAGACACGCTGAACACGTATATGAAAATCATTTTCTTGCCGGACAAGTAGTTCGCCCGGAATCCGGCCAAAACCGGAAAATTTGTCGAAAGTAAAATTTTATTTGAAGCTAATTAGATTAGGGGTAAGAAGAGATGCTGAATCCCTCTATGACAATCATTTTTTACCCAGACATATAGTTCGCCCGGAATCGGGCTGAAACCGGAAAATCTGTTAAAAGTAGAAGTTTGATCATCAGTTGATTAGAGGTTCGATATGGGGGTGAGGAGATATGCTGAATTCATTTTTGAGCGTTAGTTTTTTGTCAGACAAGTAGTTCCGGAAATTTGGCAGAAGTAGGGCAGGAAGTTATGATTTTTTAATCTGTTTCTAAAGTTTAATAGTAAAAATCTGCAAGGAGTCTGGCGAAGACTGCATACCTACAAAACCCATTTGTCTGGATCAAATATTAAGTTTGTTTTTGGGTCCCGTCGAAACCTTTGGTCTTGTTGTTCAGAGGTTTCCGATACAGCAAGACAATCTCCTAGACGCTTGATTTGGGCGATGTCTCAGTAATGATCCTGGCGGCCCCTGGTAGGATCTGATAGGAATATTTTTATTGTTTTGGATTAAATTGTTTCCCAATCTGATCCTCCCGGCAATTTATTCACCGTATCCCCTGTCAGCTGCCCTAAATGTTGTGGAGAAGTTGCTGCTCAAGATGTATGCCAAGATGTGGTTTAAACCTGGTTTCAGAATTCAGAGTAAGTGTGACTTAACCCGCTCATAGATATAGGACAGTTCTGGTCGTAGGAGAAGCTGACAAGACCTTTTATTGATACAAATAATATAAGATTTATTGCTCCTAAAATCGGGAACAAAAACAAGAAAAACAAACCAAAATGTTGCACTTAGTTGAAAAACAAATCGATAAACGGAGTAACCGATGCCGTAGCCTATATTTTGATCTCTGTAAGTCCGAAGGTCGACACGAAAACTCGTTTTTGCCCTTTTTACCTCGGTGTTTAATATGAAATAGTGTCTGTGTGTGGAAGAAACTGAAATTAGTTATGCTACGATGGTTTCTAATGTACCGGAAGTCAGTCAGGCGCCAATTATTCTGTGTATAAAGTGTCCAATCCCTCGCCTTTTTTCTTCACCGCCAATTATATCCGGAGTTGTCTACAAAAAAAGCGTAACGAGCTTTAACGAAAGACAGCTCTGCAAATCAGGATACAAGATATTGTCAACAACCTAGAAATGATCGATATTTCCCGCTGACAGTTGGACGACAAATCGTTCGAGTTGTCAAGATTTTTTTTGTTGTATTGTCTACACAGGAAGCTGATTGTTATCCCTCCTTTATCGCTAGTGTGACACATGGCCTTGCATACCATCTCGATTCTAATGAACGACTCTCACGAAGGGAAGAGGTGACAAGAAATGTATCGTGTCCTTCTAACCTCTAGACCTACTAAATCAGCCTTGTACTTTTCGAAGAGCTTCAGGAATGTATAGGTCCTCCGTCTAGAACGAGCGTGTGTTATGCATTTTGCGTGAACATAAAAGGGCAGTCTTCGGAGAAAGTAATTGGAAAGATTATTAAGACGGGCTCAAAACGTTTTCAAATGTTCTGTTCTCGATCTCCCAACTCTTCTCTCTATATCCTGATCCCCCTAACATTTCCTTCATCGAAGTTTAAAAATTAACTCGAAGCCTTGACCGTTGATCAAGTTACCGTATGAAGGAGGTCTAATACTCTTGATGACTAACTCTGCGTGCCGATGAAGAATCGCCGTCTGCCTACCAAAGAACCAGGAACTTCACCGCAACAAACTGTTGTTGATTGGTTTTAGTAAGACTTCAGTCAGTTTTGAGGATTCCTTTGGGTGATGTTGCTCGTTCTTCCGTTGGATCACTGGAGTGTTTCAGATCACTATTTAGAGCCTTGTTTTAGCATGAGCTAAACGTTGCATAACCAGGCTCCAAATATTGAAATGAGTCAAGGAAGAAGAAGAAGAATCAATTTAGAACAGCGGTCCTGTCTTAAGGAAGAAGAAATTCAAAACAGGGGTCCGCCCTTCCTCGTTTTTCGTGGCGGCTTGTGGCTGCTTGAGCTGTGTCATAAACTATAACAAAGCTGCAAAATTTAACTTTTTTTATTTTATTCATTGGGGTTCTTAACTCTCTTCCTCCTCGTCTGTGACTCCGGGCATCGCAACATCAGGCAAAGAGATCTCTTTGCCTGATGTTGCGATGCCCGGATTCTTAAATTCCTTCCATGAGCATAATGAATCTTCTATGAACGATTAGGAATGGCGTAATTGTGAGTTTTAGGTATCAAATATTAAACAGTCAGTCCTTCTGAATATTTGAAGTTCTTCTTTTGTTTTCATGTGTTGTCTTCTTTGAAATGTATTTAGGACAGAAATATGTAATTCCAGAAAACTTGTCTCATCCGCATGGTGTGCAGAATCAGAGGGTGGGCTAGAGCAAAAGCCCAAGATTATGCAAGCCTGCAAATGGTTTACCTTCCTACCTCGTACAAGCCATCCCGAAGAGAGCACAAACAAAACATAGCCGTCAATCCAGGCATAGTTTGCGTGATTTCTTTTACCGGAACTCTCTGAAGACAATGACACAAAACAAGTGCGCAAGTGCTCAAACATGGAGTGTGACAGTAAAATATTAAATATGTATCACATCTTATATACAAACACCGTTAGAACCAGGACATTGCACATCCCCGTAACCAAACAAGTATTAAAATATCCTAATTTGAAATAATCCCACTTTAGAATTTAAACAAACCACATGTAAAAATCCAAAGAGATCTTGAAGATCTTGCAAGAACGGTTTCAATTTTAATTCTGAATGTCTTGCCAGCGAGCCTAACCGTTCAAAGGTTCAAACCTCTTTTCAGTTAGCAAGGTAATAACTAGTGGAATGCCAGTGCAATAAACCAAATCATAGCAGCCTAATATCCCCTTCGTGACTTCATTACGGCATATCATCGATCATATGACATAACCGTGCAGTTTCCAACTTTTCATTAAGGATTGAAGTGCGTCGCGTGATCTTATTTATTGCTGTTACACCAAAATCCACATGGTGTAGGGGGGGGGGGGGTGGGGGGTCGGTACCCATCAAGATACTTATTTAGACCTATTTATCCTCAAGTCAAATTAGAATTTGATTCCAACACGGGTCAAAATCTTAACTAATGGGTAATCTGGGCCCACTTCCCCATGAACGTGGAGGTTGTGACGGTGGTTCGACTCCACATATATATTTCCAACCCTAAGACCTGAAAGCATAAGGAATTCCATCTTCCTATCTCCAGTTATTGTCAAGTTAAAAACAAAAACAAAAAATTATCTGGGCCCAGTTGTCCCTGAACCAAGTGGGAGTGGTGATTTTTTTCGAAAGCTTTTTGGGGTTTTGGCCCCAAAAAGCCAAAAAAAATACGCCAATGCTCACAAGCCTACCAAGTTTCAACTTGATACCTATAGATTCCTGTCAAATTTGCTCTTGGGCAATCTGGGCCCAGTTGCCCGTGAACGGGATGACTGGGAGAGGTGCAGCTTCAAAGATAATTTCCCAGCCCTAGGATCTACAAGTACAAGGACTTTCATCGTCCTGTGTCCAGCTCTGTTCAAGCTATGAACATTATTCACTGGGCAGTCTGGGCCCAAAAGTCTACCTGCCCTTCACCTGTTATAAGCTCCACCAAAAACGGTGAACACGGAAAACCGAAGCGCTCGCAAGAGTAGACTGTTCATATATGAACGCTCCACTAACAAGTGCGCAAGCGCTCAGACGTGGAATGTGAGGTAAGATGTTTATCACATCTTATGTACAAACAGCGTTAGCACCAAGATATTTCACATCCCCAACAATAACAAATATTGAGCCGGCTAGTCCGACTAATTTGAACCTCTATTCCATTAGCAATGTAATAATTCAATTCAATTCAATTCAATTTCTTTTATTTAACGGTTTTTGAAAACCATAAAAAACAAAACAAAAATAAAACACTCGAAACGAACAGTACACTAAACTAAATCAATCAGGTCGAACGGGCTCCAGGTGGAACCTGGGTCACACGCAAAGACCGCTCCCATTCCAGCCACACAGGCAGAGACAACCTCAAAAGCGGGGCAGATGCAGCCCGCACAAGTGGATTAGACGACCTGAGAATCCTATTCTGCAGAGAAAGAATGTTTCTCCTCTTTAGTTCAGGAAAAGAAGGAAGTCCCGCCACCACAAACATACCAGAAGCACTGCAGTTTCTAGGCAGACGATGCAGCCACCTGAAAGCATTGTTATACAGAACCCGAAAAGACCTGCCAGTTTCCCCAGAGATGCTGGTCACAAGGGCCAGGCAGTAAATCGGAGTGCAGTAGGCCCTGAAAAGAAAAGATTTTATGTCCTCTTCACATGAAGAGAATTTTCTAATCAGTATATTTGCACGGACACACAGCGACCTCGAAACGGCTGTTACGTGCTCCTCGTCAGTCAGTTTAGACGTCAGGTGGAACCCGAGGTATTTAAATGACGTCACAAACTCGAGAGTGACACCATTGAGTATGGCGTCCGGGATGCGTTTTAGTCGAGCTCCTTTCGGAAGAAACGCCATACACTTCGTCTTCGTGGTATTGAACACAATATCGTGTTCAGCGGCAAACCTTTCACAAACAAGCAGCAAGCTATTCAGCGCAGCTACAGTTGGAGCCAAAAGAACTAAATCGTCAGCATAGCTGATATTGTTAAAACACTGACCATTCATGTAGCAACCAATACCTGTTTCAGACAGCTCCTTATTCAGCTCGTCAACATACAAGTTATAAAGGAGTGGAGAAAGAACACCACCCTGGCGTACTCCATTGCCCACTGGGAAATGTGAGCTATAGCATCCACTCCATCTAACCCGAAACTTCTGTACAGTAAACCACGATCCAAGAACCCGAATGATTCTCGGGTCAACCCCTTTTAGTCGCAGCTTGTCAAGAAGTTTCGCGTGATTAACACGATCAAACGCAGCCTTAGCATCCAAAAAACACGCAAATACGGGTGTTGAAAATAACCAGTAGAACTGGATCACACACTTCAGTAAATAAATACACAGGTCAGTACCCAGGCCAGCTTTGAATCCAAACTGTTTTATAACCAAATCGTTTTATTGCCTGATACCCCCTTTTCACAACATCATTAAGATCGGCAAATCATCGATCATATGACAAAATCGTCAAGTTTCCAACTCATCATTCAGGATTAAAGTACGCCGGTGGTCTTATTTATTGCTGTTACACCAAAATTCGCATCTATACTTCTATATCCACAAGTATACAAGAGTTGAACTTGAGACATGTCATAGACGAACTTAACCCACCGGAAATCAGGGCCCTGTCACCCGTAAACGGGAGGGTGGGGGGGGGGGGGAGGTTGGCCCCCTCAAACTGCATATCTAGAGCTACATATCCTCGACTATACCAACTTCCAGTTCCAGTCACTGGTCCAAACTTCTCATGGGCAAACTCGGTCACTTGCCCCTGAACCAAGTGGGTGTGGGGTTTGCGGCCCGCAAAAAGCAAAAAGAGACCCTATTCTCACAAACCTAACAAGTTTAAACTTGATACCTGTTGATTCCTGTCGCGGGTAATGAACTTTACTCCTGGCCAATCTGGGCCCAGTTGCCCTTGAACGGGGGGGGGGGGGGGGGGGGGGGGGGGGGGGGGGGGGGGGGGGGTTGCAACTTTGAAAGTAATTTCAGCCCTAGAATCTACTAATACAAGGAATTTCATCGTCCTGTGTCCAGGTCTGGTCAAGTTACAAACATTATTCCCTGGGCAAACTGGACCCATTTGCCCCTGAACTGGGTGAGTGTGGGACCCTCAAAAGGCACAACTAGACCCCAATACCCACAAGTGTACGAAGTCTTGAACTTGTTACTTGCACTGGTTCACGAGTTATGAGCTCCACAAAATACGGGGAAAACCGAAAGCCGAAAGCTGCTGCAGCGCTCGCAATAGTGATTGTTTCAAGGAACAAGGAACAAAAATCGTTCGTGTCTTTTCGTTACTCTATAGTTACTCGCTAGTTACTTCTGATACTTTTAAAATTTACTAATGTCTATGTCCTATTTCTATCAGTACAGTTTATTATATCTTTGGCAATACAGATGCCATCTAGCGGGTACATAATTAAAACCAGTCGAATCCACTTATCCGCTAGATGACAGCAGTCGAAACAAGTGTTGCCATCGGTAGTACAATTCTATTTGTCACAGATGTTCACTTCTTCGGCAAAGCGAGCCAGAATTCTTTTTGGTTATTTTTCAGTAACTTGTTGGTTATTTTTCAGTGTCAGAACTTTTCGGTATATTTTCGGGTAGTAAATAACAGGTAGTAATAAGGAATCCCGAATAGGCTATCAATATTCGGTACAAATATACTCGGTCTAATGATGGGAATTCGGTATAATTTCTAGGGTTTAGTAGTTATTACGAATAGGGTGAACGACTTTACAGAAATTAATCTGTAATTTTTCGATGCTAGGACAGTTAGGTATATTTACGGAGATGCGGTAGTTACACAGAATCCCAAATAGGCCATCAGTCCGAAAGTATTCGGTATCATAATTGAAATCCCGACTCTAGGTCCAGCTTCGACGAAATTATACCGAATCCGAATATTACTCGGTAGTTTTTTGATGCCAGATATAGCCCCCCTGAATACGGCCTTGAGCTTAGGTCACAATGGTATTTGATATAGCTCTTGGTTGGTTCATATAACTGTGACGACGTATCCAGGATTTTTTTTTTTATGTAAAAGATATTATTGATCAATAAACCGAATTGTAAACTGTAAATACCCTCGCAGAGAAGTAGGCTTTAAAATTTGGACATAAATCGGGTTTTCAAGCATTGAGAAGAGGTCAATAGAAGCAGGTGCCACACACAAAAGGACTGATCTAGGATCTCATTCGTAGTCCTTACTTTTATTTTGGATCCCCCAAAGACGCTCAAATCAGATATCTTTCCAGAAATTCCGCCTATGGCACGTTTCGTGGTATTCTTTATTTTGTGGAAGAGCGGGTCATTTAGCTTGAGTTTTAAATCAGTGTTATGCTTGGGAATTGAGAGACATTAAAAGATAGAATCTGCAAAAATAGTTAAATTTTACAGGAATGAACTTCGAAAAAGCGATCTTGCGGTGTTTATTCCACGGTGAAAGATAGAATTTATATTCGAAGCGGTTAAATTTTGCAGGAGCAAAACTAATTGAATATACAAAAATTTGCCTGCCGTGCTCGATTTTATTTTGTCTTGAGCACAGTAAATAAACGCTGCTACTGGAATTGTGCCCTATAATATATTGTCCAAATGGACTTTGCAAAAATGACGCCTAGTAGCTACCCAATCATCTTTCATGCTGCCCTTTGTACCTATAATATTTTCTATTTGATAATTTTAAGCTCAAATTCTCAGTTTCTAGGATTCGGTAGAATTTTTTAAATATTCGGTAAAATTTGTGTCTCTGCACCCCCCCCCCTCCCCCCCCCCCAAATAAAAATGCACTTGTGCTGCCCCTGAATATGGTTATCCTCTTGTAGATTTGACAGATCGATGTATTACAGTGTAAATATGTAGTAATTTATTTATGTTATGTTTGTTTATTTACATCCCACGGGGAATGGTATTCATTTTGTGAATTTGACACTAGCTATCTAGTAACTTGTTTCGTTGGTATTTTTTTATTGCCCCGATGGAATAGGCGTATGGTAATCCTCTTCTGAATTCGATCAGCAGTAGACATACGACCTAACTGCGCTAACGACCCTTGTCTAGTCCTATTATGTAGACTTATTCACCAGATAAGCCAAATAGACATCTCCATTTTAAAATGGAAATAAATCCCACCAGAAATTATGAACTCACGTTCGAGTTGCCATTGCGACAACTACCTAATTGGGCTCGTGACAAAGGACTAAAGCTAAGAGGTGATCTTGTATCCCACTGCTGAGACGGCCGTTCGGTTCATGCGCCAAGTGATGATAGTGATGAGAGAGGGCACGTCTGTCAGTTGTTATCCCAAGGACCATCGTGTCTCTTCCCATTTCTCCGTTTCTTAGTCACTTGTAGACCTTGGAACTAAATTATTTTTTTGTGGTGCTTTTAAACGACTGGTGATCTGGGTTTTGTATTTGAAAAAGGATTTTTCATCAAAAATAAATGTATGTTAAAAGTCACCAGCCTTCGTATTAGATATTGTATAAAGATGTAAGGATAAGGTTGTCTGGGATCCATTGCCTTGCCTTGTTACATCACAGGTCCAACGGTGATTCTCTTTTATTTTCGGACAAAGACTTTCGGCTAGCTATTTCTCCTCGAGTGGCTACAATTGGTGGCGGGACAGATCCAATACTCTATAACACGCCGAAACACGGCAGTGAACCTTGGGATTCTCGGGAAGACCGAGAAACCTCACCCGAACGACGATTCAGATCGTACGCAAATCAATCAACAACGTTGGTTGGGGACATGTGCGGCGGCCTTCCTGGCTCTTCCGCTAGTCAAACGGCGAGTCTTCGTCGGTACGAAGAGTTAGTCACCAAGAGTATACAAAGATCGTTAAAAGATAGTACAAAGACCTGAACTAAAATAATAACTATAGCATAACTAGCTTCGCAGCTGTTAATACTACTGAATATTTTCTTTCTTTTCCTAATCGGCCAACGTTATTCACAACCAAGGGAAACTGAATCGACACTTTATGACAACGAGTCCATCAATCCCGCCCGCTCATAAATTATTCAGGTGATCAGGCCACAAGGACCAGATTACTAGTCACTCCTTTCTTTGTAAGAACTTGTTCTTAGGGACAAATGCATACCGATTTTGGAAAAAATTATTGAAAGAAATAGACACAACCAAATATTTTCTATAATCGTTTACGTTTCATCCGCGTATCAGCTAAATGTTTTTCTTTTGGTCCGACACATAAGATAATACGACACTCGCACGGAGTCCCGGTTTGAAGTCGCGAATCAAAACATTCCCTCGCACATCGCAGTGTCTAAAATACTTCCGATTTAACTCCTTCAGCTCGCTCGTTTAATCGAGTAGGGCTGTGACCTGACACTATAGTTACGGATCACTCATTCAGTTAAATGGGCCTGAAAACCCGACAAAAACATTACTTAGTTTGTACAGATAATCGATTTGATCCGATGACTTCTTTCGAATTGGTGGTACCCGTATGTGCTTGCCCCTCTAAATGTTCATCAACTACAAATGCAAGCTGTCGCCGAAAAATAAAATTATCAGATTCTTTGCAAGACATACGTTAACATCATTTTTCCTACTTTCTACAGGCGTAACAGAGAATCTTTAACCCTGTACATGCAGGACTTTGTTGAATGTGAACTCCATTTTATCGCGCAAGCAGCGCAAACTCTGAACGTTATTACAAACGCCCCTGGTGAAAAATACAAAACTCCTTGGATGGGTCAAAATATTGCAGTGTATTTAAATATCAGATAAAAAAATAAGCTGCCTTTTCAGTTAAAGGTTAAGTTCTTAGAACCCGGCTTAATCGTTTATTAAAATAATGCATATAACGGATACGTCAGCTACGATACTTTACAGGCGATATTTCGGCCCTTCTTAGCAAGGGTCCTGGTCAGTTATGTGCATTATTTGAATATATGTTTTAAAGTCAGCTTGGGCTCAAGGAATATTTACCGGCCTTATCAGTTTGTCTTGGTGTCAAATAGGTATAATAGGATTTTATCAAGGTGTGCAATCGTTCGAAGGGTTGAGATAGTCATTCTTTCTTACTTATGTAGCGTTTACACGGACAAGAAATCCCGTCGAGTAGAAAGGAATTCCGTCGACTCGAAAGGATTCCGTTCGTGAAGACGACTAGAAAAAAAGTCTAGCGGGACGGGAATCCTTTCATGATGAAAGGAATTCCGGACTACTTGAAAGGAATCTTGTTGGCGGCGCTGGTAAAAATACAAAAAAAAAAGTCTAGCTAGCTTTTGAGAGCAGCAATCATCAGTACTGATGTCATAAGTGCTGTCAAAACGTTTTTTTTATTGGCTAGTGAATTATTTATGTCGGATTTTCTGGTTTGAAGAATTTATTTTTTTACCTCTGCGTGTAAACATGATCTTGTCACCAAGATCGGATTCTGTTCAAGTTTTCCTGTACTTGTAAACGCTGCATTAATCTTTCTTGCTCGAAATAAGTTGCTATTTAGGATGTGAATGTTTGATGCTGAAATCTTGTCATAGACCACAACAGAGGGCGGTTTGTAATGAAACAAAAACGAAGGTGTTAAGTTAGCATTAAGAAATCCAGGTTACAAACTTGAACAAAAATTACTAGACTGGCTGGTGTTAACTTATTGTTGACCTGTGATAAAGAAATCTTCGTGAACATTTTGCAAGTCCGAGCGAAAACAGTAATTCGAAAGATGAACAAGTTCTTACATTATGAAGAGGGGCCAACCAGTGTCGTATTTTTTTTTTTTTTTGGGGGGGGGGAGGCTGGATTTCTGAGGGACACAAATATCTTCCATCTTGGTACAGTTTATGGCCCCTGAATATATTCCATAACGACTGCCCTAACAGAATGATCACATTTTGAATCTGGGTAATAAATCTGACCTTGGGGCCCAAAACTGAATTCCCCCCCCCCCCCCCCTGAGGTTTATTAAAATGGCTCCTCTGGGGCAAACCCTCCTTGGACTTCGAAGTTTCGGGAAGATGAGTCGTGACCTGGGTAGCAACATGCGTCATGACAGTGAGTTATAGCGACCATTCATGAAAGGTCTGGATTCCATTTGCAGGGCATAAACTTTGTAAAAGCTGTGGCTGGAGAACTAGGGTCTAGATGTTCGGTCTTAGCTCTGCAATGATACGCACAGCTGGAGACATTGGTCCGTCAGGCTATCGGTGAATTCTCTTTAGAGATGGTACCAGAACACGCTGCTTTTGCTTTAAAACAACTCGCTTCTGAATTCCACCAAAGTACCACAAATAATGAAAAAATTGCGAGTACATTCACTTCCTTCAGTTGTTATTGCCGAGTCTCTAACCCCGTTCCTAAGCGTTTTTCACTCATTTCGAACGATTAACTTAGGATTCCTCAACACGTCACAATACCTCAATACTAACTCTCTTTGCCGATGCGAAATCGCCGGTTACCTAGCGGAAGAGCCAGAAGCTGTATCACCTCGGGTATCACAGCTGCTCCCGAAGATCGCCGTGATTGTTTGACACATGATTTGAGTTGTTGAGTTTGAGTCGCTACGGAGACGTTCACTTCTTCTTCCTGAGGAGTACTGGCGTGTTTTGGACTTGGTCATATTCATATAGAGTATTCCCTACATTAACGGTAAAAATCATCTGTGAATAATTAGCAATTGCACACATTTTGTATATGTTCTCTTTTTTTTGTTCCCTTCATGACTAACTTTTCGCGCTGACGAAGAATCGCCGTGTGCCTAGCCAAGAGCAAGAAATGTCACCACAATAAACGCTGTTAATTGGGTTGTATAGGGTTTGACTCAGTTTCGAGGATTTGTTTGTTTGATGCTTCTTGTTCTTCCGGCAGGATCATCGGCGTGTTTCGGACTTAGTCATAGAGAGATTGCAGTCTACCCGACGAAAACGGAAAAGGGTACAAAATGAGTAATTTAACATTGCGAGGTATAGGTCTTTCAAATTCCAGACTGATTTGTTCGTGTTTGACAACTATTCCGAGCCTGTAAACAGTTCGCTGTCTCTTTCTTAATTGTATAAATACAGCTTTGTAGAAAAGTTTCGTCAGAAGTTTGAGCTTGAAACCTTCAAACTTCCCGTTCAAAACCGACTCGTGCTTCCTATTGGTCGGATTTCAAAAAACGCGTCATAACTAACCAATAGGACGCGAGACTCCGACTTTGTTTAGTAACTCTGAAGCCTTCAAACTCTCATTGTAGACACAATTCTTTTGCAAAAGTCTTATTATACGAACAAGAAGAAGCCAAAGGTTTCCAGCAGCCCACTGGCTCAGAGTGGTTACCAAAAGCCTATAATTTAGTCTCAAAGCCGAAAGTCCTGTACATCCTAATGGTGATTTTTGTTGTTATGCTCCCGTGGTGATGGTGTAGCAATGTCGTTTTCGTTGGGTAGGGTGCAATCTCTCTATATAGAGAATTGAGGACAGGATGTTTGAAACTGAAATCGTGCTTCACTTCTCGCAAACAACCGTCAACAGCATGGTCCGCGTCGAAGGCAGCAAAACACGACAAGTGAGAAAATCAATGAAGTTTTGTTACGCAGGTTAAAATGTACCGTATGAATTCAGGTCTCCCAGTAGTCCCAGTTTAAGAATGGAGTGATTCCGGAGGTATAGGTTGCATTAGTGTTATAGGTAAGACAGGTACATTAATGATTGTTAGTTATTTTGTTTGGAGATATAGAGCGTGTTCCATCCTACTTACCGTAGTTACTACGCATGGCGTCACGAATTCTGGCTTTTCGCCGTCAAGGCTGGAACGATTTTTCTATTTTCCAGCAGAATCTCACGCCAGGGGCAAATCCGACCAATCACGTTACAGAGATGCGTAGTTACTACGCTTACTACGGTCCCGAGCATGGTAAGCAAATAGTAACTATTAGTTACTATTCTGACAAGGTTGGAACGGTCAGCGTAGTAACTTTTCGTGAGGATGGAACGGAAATAGTAACTATTAGTAACTATTGTTAGAAGGGTGGAACACGCTCATATTCCCTGATTATTTGGTAGACGGTGACCAACAACACTGGAGCTGAAGATTATATTGAAATGAAGAGGTCAATGTTTGTGTATAGGCCTACGAATGAATCAAGAATTAGCTTTTTCTCCGTAATGTCATATTTGGTTTAGAGCTTTCCTTACTCAATCCGTGTTTCAAAAACTGTTACATCCGTACCCCCCACGAAGACCTTCCACCTTGGCTCTGAGGTCCATTGGAATTTAATTCTGGGTCTATAAATCCGTAATTTGTCAGGATGGCATGAATCTTGACAGTGATTGTTCAGTCTTCTGTGTGGGAATGCCAAGAGGATTACGTTTATTGACTTGAACTACCGTAATATCACTGTGAAATTGAGTTATAAATCAGTGACCAAGCTCTGAAAAGGGTTGGAAGCTTCTTAGAAGGTGGACGGGGATTTGGGTCCTACGAGTTCACTCACCCATGCCGAGGAGCTATCGGATACGTACATGAATAAAAGGGTGAATTTATTTAAAAAAAGCCGTTGGGCCCTGGCGGGAAAACAAAATGAAAAACGCTCAAAAACTCAGTATAAATACCAAAAGGGAAACACTCTTAATGAATGAAAGAATGAATGAAGGGTTTATTTAAAAAAAAAGTAGAATCTTCTATGCCCAGATGCGAACCTGTAATTGACTAATTACCCTCGAAACAAAACATTAGCAACAACAAAAACTTCGACAAAAATAAAAAAGAAAAGGAAAGGAAAGAAATAAAGACCCGCTCTGGGACGCCTAACCAAAAAAACAACAACAACAAAAAAATCAAATTTTCAACCTGAATCACTACTAACTATCCAAAACAAAAAACTAACGATACAAACACAACTTAAACGGCTGAGAATAACGCATCCAATTCATATATAGCAAAACAATGAACCTTTAACATGCTATGAAAATCCAGTAAAACACTCCATGACCTTAACTCTGTCGATAAGCCTTCCCATAGTAAAGGCCCAACATGTCTAATGCTAAATCTCGATCTACTAGTTACTACAACCGGCCTACGGCTCAGCTGCGAACTACGAGTTCCATTTTCGTGAAAAGATGACGCACTCCACAAAGCTCCATAGCCTGCCGGAGGAATCCGCCGACGATCCCTCTTCCATCGTTCCTGGCCTACACACCTCTGTTCTCAAATCTTTTGGCTCAGCGTATCGACCCACAAAATTAAATATCCCTTTTCCTGAACAGGTATGTAATGCATGTCTTCCTATGTCCAACAGGTAGTTAAGTTATATTATGACAATGATTTTACACTGTAAAAAGTTTCTCCGAATAAGGATGCAGTATTTGCTACTGGGATTAATCTTATCTCTATTGGGATAAAATTAATTCGAATTAGGGATAATCTTTTCTCAATAAAGACAAGATTAATCCCAGTAGCAAATACTGCAAGATTTTTTTTTTTACAGTGTAGTCAAGGTTGAAACGATATCATATAAAATCTGTGTTGATACGATATCATATCAACCTCCGCAGAGATTGACCGGTTTTCCTCAAATACTGAAAGGTAGAAGCTCGCTCTAAAAAAAAGATAAAAACAATTACTTTCAGAAAGAAGAAAAGCCTTAAAAACATTACAGAGCAAAAGTTGTTGCAAACTGAAAGAACATCCACTTTACTACCCAACCAGTCTTGATCATACCTTATTACAATCATGTCTCCACTAAAATACAGAAGAAACAACAACTTACTTCCCCTTGCTTTCCTAAAGGTAGCCGTTCTCATAGGCTTGGTTCGGTCCTGACAATATTTATACTATATTCTACAAATATACTATCTAATACACTAAAGGCGTACTCTCGCCCTTCCCAGAGGACTCCTCGTGGAATCGAAGGGAACGGCGAGAATAGAGGCAGTCACCCCACGCGGACTGCGTACGGAAAACAACGAGAACACGGGGAATGCTTCCAAAATGGATTTTCTTATAAAAATAAATATCCAGTTGACGAAATTAGTCTGGATCCGCTTTATTTTTTGTTTTATGTATTCTGATTGTTTTTAATTAATTTTACATTGCAACTACACCAGCAAAAAGTGATTCCCCTCTGAATTCCTAAATTATCAGTACGTAGAAATACTCTTTCAAACAAATTTGGAGCTAAGATAACGTGTTGTCCCCAGATGACCCATCTATTCCCCCCTCCCCTCCCGTCTTCCGTGCGTCGGTCCGAGAGGAATACTGGCAATAAGTTTTCCCCATATCCCGCTAATTTTTCTACCCAATTTTTACGTAGTTTCATTCCGTCATTTATTTCTGGTAATTTCTTGTTAGTATATTAGTTAATTTGTTTCTTGTGTGTCGGTGTATTTTGTAAATTTGTATTCCTTTTCTAGGTTTTAGCTATTCGGATTAAACTTGATTGATTGATTGATTGAATCAGAAAGGGAGTCTTTTTTTATGATGGTGATAATGATCGGAGCATTCCCCATCCGTGGGGACTCGAGAGAATCCCCGGGACAAACAAAAAGAATCCCTGGGACAAACAAAAAGGCGGGGACTCCTCAAGTTGAGTCCTCGGGGAACGGCGAGAATACGCCTTAATACTAACCACTGACAAAATACGACGAAGTGCGACAAAATACAGAAGTCCACCGCTGGGTGATCTGCTTTGCACAAATTCAAAAGATGACTTGAACAAAAGGAATGCCACTTTACTTAAAGTAACAGAAAACTTGACTCAAACTTGACTCGGGGAGCTAGCTGACATATCAAGAATGTACCCTGAGTCGATATTGAGAGTAACAAAAATTCTCGTTACGACCATTGCAGTTTCCGGGCAGTTTCCGAGAATTCGACTTTTGAGTTAGTAGAAAAACAAGACCAAAGGTTTCGATGGGATCCCAAAAATTCAATATCTGATCCAGACAACTGGGTCTTGTCTTAGCCAGATCCAGTCATCGCCAGACTCATTGAACATTTTTACTATTAAAATTCAGAAATAGATTAAGGCCAAATAGCTAATCATCTGAGAAAACCAAGTTCAGATACCCCTATAAGCCATATTTGTTTTGACGAAAACTTCCTGCCACTTCTGCCAATTTCCCGGTTTCGGCCGAACTCCAGAACTACTTGTGCGGCGAAAAAAGAGAGCTAAAAAACGAACTCAGGGTATCTTCTTTCCCCAATAATGAACATCTAATCAACTTCAGATAAAAATTTAACTTCTAAGAAATTTTCCGACTCCTGCCGGAATCCGGTCGAACTATATGTCGGCGTAAAATATGATTGTCACGCACGAATTCAACATCATCTCTTCTTACCCCTAAATCGGTTATCTAATCTACTACAAATAAAACTTTAACTTCTAACAATTTTCCGGTTTTGGCCGGACTCCGGGCGAACTACATTTCCGGGTAGAAAATTGTTTTCACATAAGTGTTCGGCATGTCTTCTTGCCCTTAATTGGACATCTGATCAACTCGAAATAAAACTTTTAATTTTAACAAACCTTCCGGTTTGCGCAGGATTCCGGGCGAACTACTTGTCGGTCGAGAAAATGGTTTTCACCATCGTCTTCGCCTGTCTTCCTACCCCTGAATCGAACATCTAATCAACTTTAAATAAAACTGTTACTTTTAACAAACTTTCCGGTTTTGGCCGGATTCCGGGCGAACTACTGGTCCGATTACAAAATGGTTTTCACCATCGTGTTCAGCATGTCTTCTTACCCCAGAATCGACTATCAAATTAGCTGTTTCTCCCCATATTTTGTTTGACCCTTAATTTGGACCCCCTCCCCCACACCTAAGTGTAGGGTTACAAAGCCATTTGCGAACTCGACTGGTCCGCCGACCAAATGAATTCTCACACCAATTTTCATCAAAATATCTCATTCCCTTCGAGAGTTATCGTGCTTACAGACGGACGGACGGACAGACGGACAACTTTTGCGATGTCATAGGTATCCCTCCACTTACGTTTTGGGATCCCAAAAAGCAAAAGGTTTGTGTGCCGGGAGTAGGAATCGAACGCACGACCTCTGACTACTATCCCGATACTATGGCCGAAACACGGCCAAAGGCGAACTTTTACAGTGTATAAGTGAATAATTACAGTGCATAAGGGGCAAGGCCCTGCCAGCTAGCTTTGGGATCACTAAGGAGGGGTTCGAGATAACAAAGAAGGGGTGTCCTGTCGACAATAAGTCCCTGTATCTTTATCTAAGCCACCCAGGTCGGTTTGATGGCCGAAAGTTGCGTAGTCAAGTTGTCTGTGCTTTTAAATAAAATTCACTACCCAAGCAGAAAAAAGTCTACCAAAGGAGAGCGCCACTTTTTTCAGTTTGCTTAGTGAAAAAAGTAACATTGTTAACTTGTCGTTTTCAAATAGTTCTTCAAGGGTCGATAGCTTAAACAAGACCAAAGGTTTCGATGGGATCCCAAAAATCTAATATTTGATCCAGACAACTGCAGGCGTGGTATGCTGCCTTGAAATTTAATACTACGCCTCCACAACCCGATGTTCAAGTTTCCAATCGAACGAGTTTAGTAGAAGCTTTGGAAACGTTCAAAGGAATTAAGTAATTTTGGTCAATTTAAACCACAGCTACGTATGGAGTTGCTTGGTAGGTACACTTTCGAAATTGATTAAGGAAAGTTATTTACACTTTTTTTCTTTATTCTTTGTTTTTGTTGCCCTGGGATTAGAAAACATAATGTTTTTGTTTAATAGCACATCCTCGCAAGCAGTGCTTTTGCTGTGCTATTTATGAGACCCTCGATTGTTTTGTTAATAGAACTATTCTACTACTACTATCTTGGGAATCAGTAACCCCTGGAGCTTCCGTTTGGTAAAATGACAGTAAAATCTTGAAGCATCACAACACTATAAGCTTCCGTGTGGTTATCTGATTGTTGAAGATTTGGTATGATTGTCCTGACTTCATGGGAGTTTCGTCGCCATTTAACTCAGTTGCAGTAGCTTTTGGAGACTGATGAGAGCATGGTCATGAAGAGATGATCTAAGCTAGCTACAACTCATTCATTTTATGTGATTTCGTCCAAAGATTAGTAGAAAATTAAACGTAAAATAGGAATTTATTATAATATTTACAGTGGCATGAATGCAACTCTCAATAGGAAAAAAAAAACCAACTCGTAATTAATACATAGCCTTCAGTTCGACTGGATTAAAAAAAGTGACGTCGAATGTTAATGCTAAGATTACGATTAAACTGTCTAGACTTGCTTCGACGTTTTGGATCGGATGAATAGACGTTTTCAGATGGTTCGGAAGAGTGAGTGTACTTTCTAGGAAATTTCAGTTCTGCAGTATCCGTCATAGGCTGATTCGTATTTTTCATTTCATTTTTACTGTTTTGCCCTTTGTAAAAATGTCACTGCTGGTGCGATAAATGTGACCTGTGTCATAGTAAATTTTGTAGAAAATTTCACTCAATCCCGCGCCATTGTAGCGCTTTGGACAGGTTCAAATAATCGCTGCCTTCGCTTTACGAACTGTCGCTAAAAGGCCGAGTACAAAGGCCGAGTACACAATCTGATCCACATTCTCTCTATTCAGTTTTTTCAACTTTCACTGCCGGTGTGGAAAAGTGAAGTGGTGAATTCGTCTTATTTGATTATTGTTTGTCTTATTGTTCGTTCATTCCGAGTTAAGGTATTTTCCAATCCGGAATTTTGATGTATGTGTAACTTTCGAATGGGTGATCGGATCTTTATGAAACTTGATATTTGGGTAGACCTCGTGTCTCAGAAGTCTTACTTCAAGTTCGGACCGGTTCCTGTGACTTTGGGGGAGTGAGAAGGGGGGGGACCAGAAATCTTGTAACACGCTTAGAGTGGAGGGATCGGGATGAAACTTGGTGGGAAGAACAAGCACGAGCCCTAGATATAGCTCTGACTGAAGAGACCCGACCTGTGCACTGTGTAGGGGGAGTTGAATAGGGGGTCCGGAATTCCGTTGGTCGCTAGCTAAGGTACTTCCAGATGTGCTAGGACGATGAAAATTGCGGGCACATTGCAGACCCGACAAGTTTGACTTGGAGATAGTCACTACCCAGGTCCGGACACCCTGGAGGACTGAGAGTAAAATCAGGAAACTTGAGGCATGCTTACCGCAACTTTCAAGGCGGTGATCAGATCTTAAGGAAACTTAATAATTGGAAGAGTCTCATGATTTTTCTCATTTGTACCGCAAGGATTTTGCTTACAAATGGATTCCTAGTCACCTTAAACTGCGCATCTTAACCGGGATAAAAAAAATTAGTTTTGACCAGAAGATATATGTTCATGATCTACAAGGGCCCATGGTCATCTTTGCGTCAAGGGTTTTGCTTACAAATTAATTCCTTAAAGTATTCCCACAGTTATCGTCTGACCCGACTATACGCCCGCCATACGAGCTTCTAGCTCTTGTTCTTTGGCTTTGGCGTGGGAGTCAGAGGCGTTACTAGCCAAAATGCTTGGGGGGGGGGGCGAGGTCCGACTGGCTGTTAATTTTTACCGACTGTTTTTGAGGAAAAAACGGCTGTTTAAAAAAAAAACATGACAGTTTAAAAAAAAAAGTCGACCGATTTTCAGAAAAACCGACTTGTTCTGGAAAAATCAACTGCTTTGACGGAAAATCGCGGCGCTTCCGACTCGTCGACAACATTGGGGGGGGGGGCGTCCCCCACCTCCCCCCAGTCTTGACGCCTCTGGTTGAAGACAGGACACAGGCTAGTTGTGGACATCGGACATTTTTAGTTTCTGTTCAAATCGTCCTAGTTCTATTTCGCGAAAAATCTGACGCTCCGGAATCTGGAACTCTTGGGGATCTGGAGACTGTTGTCCTTTCTTTCTTCAGCCCGTCAGGATTAATTGGTCTCGGTTGTCGGTGTTGTGTTATTGTAAGACGAGTGCGACGTTTTTCGACAGGTTGTCTTTGCTTTCGTTCGTGTTCTTTTCGAACGTCTGATCCTTGTTCCATGTGCTTAGGTGAAAGGGCAAATGGATGTGATTTCCAGATGTGTAATAGTTTTCAAGACCTGTTTCATTTAATTTATTGAAAACCCGTCGCTTCCAAAAATGGTTAACGAACACGGGAAAGGAAATAAAGAAAAAGATTGCTAATATGTAAAATGACCAAGGATTTAAGAACACACTGGGTACACACATACTCGAACAAGCATGGAGGAAAAAAAAACTACAATAAAAAGACACTTCTAAAAATTACCTAAAACGGATAAGTCAGCTAAGATACTAATAATAATAATGTATTAGCCTTGGGGCCATATACAAACAACAAAATATGAATCTTCGTAATGACAGCCAGGGGCGTCACGACTGGGGGGTGAGGGTGGACACCCCCCCTCCCAATGCTGTCGGCCAGTCCGTAAAAAATAACCGAGTCGGTGCGAAGCCCCGCGATTTTTCGTCAACAAATTTTGATTTTTTTCATGAAAACAAGTTTTTTTTTTCTTCTGATGGTCGATTTTTCGTCAAAATAGCCAGTTTTTCTAAAAATCAGTCGATTTTTTTTGAAAAATGTCATTTTTGTTGTTGAAAACAGTCGTTTTTCTGCAGAAAATGCTGGTAAAAAGTACCAGCAAGTCAGTAAATGCCTCGTCCTCCCCCCCCAATCATTTTGGCTAGTAACGCCTCTGATGACAGCTAACATCACACTACATAATTAGAACTAAACAACACTTGCTTGATCAACTTTTACTTAAATACTATTTAATACAAATCTAAATAATGCACTGATTACTCCTGGAGATGTGCTCTTTCAAGATCTTCATCTGTATTTCATCCGGTCTTGGTAAGGGTCCTCTTCAGGCCGTACCTGAAAGAAACAAACCTGCAATTAACTAAGTGAAGCTTCAATTAATAAATGAAGCATAATTACCCTATATTAGGAATTAATTCTTAGACATTGGATTTTAGAAACAAGACACTTGTGGGAATAATGCAGACAATAGCTGTTTCGAGTGTTTTTTGCTGTTTTATTGGTAATTTGTAAAACCCTCGGATGACAGACTTTTCGGAGAAAGACAATGAAAAGACGCAGTGGCTAATTACAATAAACTACAATAACGAGAGATTTTGAGGAAAAAATCTCATACTAAGTGTTTCGGATCTGTTATGTTGTTTGTGTTGCTAATTTTTGTACTTCCCTTTATACGGTCCCTTGGAGTCATCCGCCGCCTTAAACTCCGTTTTCCTAAAAAAAATACTAAAAACGATTTATCATTCTATTTTTCATCCTGATTTGTCTTATGGGTGCTCCATATGGGTAAGTAACTTCATGTCTTGGCATAAAAGAGTCCATATCATCCAAAATAAGGCAATTCAAATGATATCATCGGTTCAACACACAGATAACATTAATCTTCATTTCGAATGTACCAAGATATTTGATGTATCGAGGATCGCAACTTTCTGCTTTAGAGGAGGTTCATACGGCTTCGTATCATCCTCTGTGGAGTCTAATAATCGTATCAGCCTCCACAAAACTTGTTGTCACAATACCTGTGGGACATAGGAATATATACATTACATACCTGTTAAACAATAACTAGATAATAATAATAATAATAATAATTTATTGGAAAAAGCCCAATACGGCCATACAACAGATTCCTGAAGCGCCAACAACAATTTATAATACTAATAATGAAACACAAACTATTTTCTTCTTTTCATTGCATTCAAAACGAAAGAAACTACCTCACAAATTACACTTTTATTTGTCGACTTTAAGATACCAGGGAAGAGGACAACACCAGCCATCCCAACTAAACCCAATGACGATATAACGCGCTCAGTAATACGAAATAGACAAGAAAGAGAGATAAGAACCTTCTATAAATTATCTATAACTTTCGAACGGGTGATCGGATCTTAATGACACTTGATATTTGGAAAGGCCTCATGTTTCGGATGACCCACTTCATATCTGGACCGGACCCGATGACTTGGGGGTGGGGGAGAGTGTAATGAAAATTTTGGGAATCCGGAATCTACTGAATGCATAACTTTCGAGCGGGTGGTCGGATTTGAATGAACCTTGACAAGTGGAAAGAGCCATCGCCTAAGATCTATGTCAAGTCCGGACCGAACCTGGTACCTTTTGGGGGATTGGAGGGGGGTGGGCACCTGAAATCTCGTGAAACGCTTAAAGTCGAAGGATTGGGATGGAATTTGGTTTGAAGAACAAGCATAAGCCCTAGATAGGTTCTTGTCAGAACCAGATCGTATCGGGGCTCTCTGGGGGGAATTGGAGGGGGTTTTCCAGAATTCCGGTGATTGCGAGTTAGGACACTTCCATATGTGCCAAGTACGATGAAACTTGGGAGGCATAATAGCGATCCGGCCAGATAGACTTATGGACCCGACCCAATGCCTTAGGAAATCTTCTGTTCTTGGATCCGACCATTTTTGAGGGAGTTTAGAGAAGCGGAATCCGCAAATTACTGAATTCCGTGGGTTGCGAGCGGGTGGACCAGTTCGAATGAAACTTTACGGGTGACGAGAATAGATGACTTAGATATATTTGACGGTGCTAAACGGATGAGTCGGCTACATTTCCTTTCGGCCCTTCTTGGCAAGGATTCTCTCTCAAGCCGCTCAATATATTTCGGCCCTTCTTGGCAAGGGTCCTCTTCAGGCTCAAGCCACTCAATAAATTTTGGCCCTTCTTGGGAAGGGTCCTCTTCAGGCTCAAGCCGCTTTTTTGGCAAGGGTCCTTTTCAGTTTGACTGACGGTAGGAGGAGTGTGAAGTGGGAACCTGAAATTAGCAGATATGCTCTGATTCGAATCAAACTTGATGGACGGATGAGGAGATGTCAGAGATGCGAAGTTTATGTGTCAGAGTCGTATTCGGCCGCAGTGGGGAGAGTTGGAGGGGAGCCCCGGAAACTCTCTGGCTCGTATAGGCGTCAAACGAGTAAAGCGATTTGAATGAAACTTGGAAAGTAGAGAGCTCAGATACCCAAGATGACATATTTTTAGGGTCCGGACCGGATCCGACCACGGTGTGGGGGGGGGGACCGGAATTTCCCGAAAAATGCTCAGATTCGGGAGAAACTTGATAAGCGGTAAGAGAAGATGCTTTAGATGATATGTGTATTTGTCCGAACCAGATTCGGCCGCGGCAAGGGCACTTGGGGTGTGGCATAAGCACGTCTAGGCTCAAACGATTGGATGTTAACTTAGAACATAGACAAGTAATTTGGCCTGGATGATCAGAGGCAATGCTAGAAATGTTCAGACTCAAGTAAAACTAGATATACCGAGATATCCTTATATGTGTATTTGTCCGAACCAGATTCGGCCGCGGCAAGGGCACTTGGGGTGTGGCATAAGCACGTCTAGGCTCAAACGATTGGATGTTAACTTAGAACATAGACAAGTAATTTGGCCTGGATGATCAGAGGCAATGCTAGAAATGTTCAGACTCAAGTAAAACTAGATATACCGAGATATCCTATTTCTAGGTCCGAACCTAGGGTGGTTGAAGGGGGTATTTTGTGACGTTCTCGTCTACTTTCTTGCACCACTAACTCGTAAAGAGTGACGTATGATTTCGTAGCTCTTCTTCTAATATCGTGTCTTTATTGCGATTATTCACCGCCCTAAAACATAAATCCATCAGCAATTGCTGTCCTGGTGATAGCTGAGGTAGTCATATATGTTTATTAGCAACGAAATAAATGATGATGGTACCATAGATCACCTTAGCTGGAGTCCATGTTTAACAGTGATATACATTACATTTACATTTAGTTGTTCTTGTCAGGATGGACCCAGACAACTGTTAATCACTGTATCATCAGATTGGGAAGTTAACGATAGCCTTTAGTCATGGAGTGATTAACAGTTTATTGCATTTGCTTGACCGGATTTCTTTACATCGGCTTAAGATTTTTTTTTGTATTGAGGGGTTAAAGATTTAAAAGTAGGCATACCGTCTAGGAATATTAGAAAATAACGGAAGAGGAGGTGCCACACTTGTGTCACTGATCTATTACTGAGGATTGTAAAACCAAAGATGAAGGACCATTTTTGTGGGATCCCGAACGTTGGTGACGGATACCTATGCTTTTGTCCGTCCGTCGGTTAGCAGGATAGCTATGGAACGGTTTGATATGTTGTTTGTGAGGATCCTTTAAATTATAGACATGTTCGTAGATAGTCCCATATTTAGGATTGGGGGAGGGTTTTCAGAATAAGGGATAGCAATTTTTTTGTTTCAACCGAATGCGGCAATCGATTTTGGGGTAAAGGAAACATTGTCAGTTGACATCTGAAATTTTATTTTCTGGATGGATAAGTAGTTCGCTAGGAATTGGTGGAAAACTGGAAATTCGGTAGATGTAAAAGTTAACTGTGAAGTCGATTAGAGAATACTTACTGAATCCGTAAATGTTTGTGGTATATGGTAAGAAGCTAAGCTGGGTATATATTTAGTAAATTTTCCTGACGGACTGATATTCCGTCGGAATGTGGCGAAAATCGAAATTCATAATCTTAGCAGTTTCTTGAACAGATCGTTCTAAGTGTGTTGAAGGATTCCGGCAAAAATGGATCCTCTGGGCAGGGGCGTAATTAGCCTTTTAGCTTTTTGGGTGGGGGGACGCGCAACACGCACAAAACGCGCGGCAACGGCGTACATTTCCTGCCAGCATAGAACAGAACCGGTGTAAAACGAATTGTAATGGAATTGCGATTATTTGTTTTAATGTAAATTGTATTCAAATTCACGTTTTCGGCTTTTCCGTTCAGCTTTCGCCAAAAAGTGACACTTTCAACGACTATGCCCAGAAAAAGTTAAAGTAAGCGCCTCAGGCGAAAATTTGTTGCTATACCTACCATATTAATTTGTTTCTTTTTAAGTGTTTCAAACCCCCAAGAACTTCAATCCTAAAACGCTAACTAAATGAAACACCGTTCTTCCAAATACAGAATTGGCCTACTACGAAATGCGCCGCAGGCGATACTTTGTATAAAACTAACTGTGATGCATCACTTATGATTATTCCTTTGATACAAGTTCGTAAATTTAAATTTACATATTTGGGTTTTCGTTACATCTTTCGCTAAAAAGTGACGCTTCCCTAGCCTATCCAGATTGAGTTAAACCAAGCGCCGCATGCGAAATTTTTTAAATCTGCCTATCTCCGGAAAAAAAACTGATCTGTACCTACCATTCAAATTCTAGCTTTTAATTTGCTTCAAACCCCAGAATTTCACGCTTAAAGCGCCAACTAATTGAATTATCGTTCTTCCAAACAGGGAATACTAGGAAATACACCGCAGGCGAAGTTTTGTGGAAACGCTGGTGAGCAGAGCGCCTCTTTGCGATCCGAAATAAAACTAAGGCTAGCTGTGAAATCACAGATCTGACCGTCAACAAAAGTAGTGGCTATGCACAATAAAGTAGGTACAAAGTAGAATTGTTCTGAATTTACGGCAAAAGAAGTAGTTTTCACGTTAAAAAGACATTCTATATATTGCGCATCGCCATTGCACTAGGTCCCCTCATTTACTCTTCCTGATTATGACCACACCAAGACTCGACCAAGAAAAGAAAGAAGGATGTGCAGCCAGTTCAGCGAAAAAGGGTTTATGTGTACGAACCGATAAACAACCTACAAACAAAATAAGAACAGGTTTGCCGAATCTTGACGACAAGGAACGGAATGGAGCAAAAAAGTGTTTGACGTTGCATTTAAAAAAAAAAAAAGGTTTAAGGCAACAAAAGTTTGCGGAATTTGATTAATTACGTCGGCCGATCTGCCGACGAGACTCAAACTTTCCAGTTGCACCCGAGTAATGTTTGCAGAATTTGATTTCTTACGCATAAAAATAACCTGACGTGCCGACAAGAATACCTACGCCCAACAAAATCATTCAGAATTCGATTTGTTCTGTATAAACAGAAGCCGATTTACCGACGAAACTTAAACTTTCCGTATGCGCCCGATAAGCATTTACGGAATTAGATTTCTTACATGAAAAGAATTTCTTTTTTTCATAAGATTTCTTCTGTCTTGTGCCCGACAAGACTGTACAGAACTTGATTTCTTATGTATAAAAGGAACTCTGCCGACGAGTCAATCGACACCCGACAAATGCATACAAAACTGTGTTTCCTTTGTATTTCTTTTTTTATTTCTTTGTATTTTGATTTCTTTACAGATATGTTAAGACAATAGCTAATTAGGTGCAGAAACATGTCGACAAAACCTGATCCTTCTACAAAATGTGCCGACAAAAATTTTCAGTATACTTTAGCTGCTCGTGCGTAAAGCTTTTGCCGGCGCTTCGAATTTCTTTTCCAGGCCATGTTGGGGGGGGGGAGTCCCCCCCCCCCTAGGTTGCGCCCCTGCCTTGAGTAGGACACACTGCTAAAACTGATAAGGTCATGGACAGAGACATAAAGAACGATGTCAAATTGGGATGTTGTATGCACACTTGTATTTGTAATCCTATCGGAAGTGCGGCTAGACTGGAAATCAAAGAAAGAAAGTAATTACTTAACGAATGTGATTAGGAAGTTGAGTAAGGATACAATATAATGATTAAAGTTTGAATGTGAATAAAATGAAATGTTAAATCGAGAAGTAATAGACAGTAATTTCAGAGGAAGTACACACCTGCCTCATTGAATATAGTTGGACAAAAATAAATACTTTTCTTCAAGCTCGTTCTTCTTAAAGTTTAACTGAAAAGCCAACTTATTCTGTGTCTTTTAACTGAATTTACTGGATTGTGTTAGGGATTTTTTTAAAATCATATGCTCCCGTACGATCTTCAGAATTTCTACGGCCGACCTCACAACCAAAGTCCTACAATGAGGAAAATTTGTATCTCAATACAAACGTGACTTTTCAGTGGCCAAAGGTGATCTTGGCGCAGGGGAGCTCATTGTGTGAGCACTTATTTGTCATAAATCGTTTTCGTCAAGCTTGCAACACAGGTACAGTCCCATAGAGGCTTAACCCTTTTCGGTTAAGCTTTAATATTAATCTATTTGATACATACATAGCCAGTAACACTCTTGATGACTAACTCTCCTTGCCGCTGCGAAATCGCCGGGTATCGAGCGGAAGAGCCGGAAGTGGTGTTATATCTGCTCCCAAAGATCGCCGCGATTGGTTGACACAGGATTTGAGTTGTTGAGTTTGAGTCGTCAGTGAGACGTTTACTCGTTCTTCCTGAGGATCACTGGCGTGCCTAGGACTTAAGAGTAGTGCGGAGAGGGGGATCAAGGTGAAATGGCAGGCATGAGCTTGCTGCCAGTTTTGGAACAAGGAAGCAATACGTTACTTTTTCTTTGAATCCAGTTTATGTGCCGCTTCCGAATAACCAGTAGCTGCAGAGTTGTTGTTTTTAGAGAAGATATGGATTTATTCCATTCAGTGAAACAATCGCCACTTCAAATTTGAATGCCCCGAGCAAGCCTGCAAGGGACTAAAGAAACCTAAAACATGAAAGACAAAAATTACTTAAAAGAAAGAAGAAAGATACATAGCAAAGAGCTTGACTCCCCTGATCTGACATAGATAATCCATGATTTCTTGAGGGTCTGCATTTGTGGGATCCCAAAACGTAAGTGGACGGATACCTATGACATCGCAAAAATGTCCGTCTGTATGTGAGCACGATAGCTCTCGAAGGGAATGAGATATTTTGATGAAACTTGGTGTGAGGATTCATTGGATCAAGGATAAGGTTATGTTCGTAGATGGGCTATGTAGCTCTGCGTTTAGGGATGGGGTTCAAATTAAGGGACAAACAAATATTTTAAAAGCTAATGTGATAGTCGATTATGGGGTAAGAAGGCATGCTGAGCACGATAGTTTTTCGCCGGACAAGTAGTTCGTCCGGAATCCGGCAAAAACCGGGAAAATGGTTAAAAGTAAAAGATTTATTTGAAGTTGATTAAGTGGTCGATTTAGAGGTAAGAAGACATTCTGAATACGGTGGTGAAAACCATTTTCTCGACGAAGGTGAAAACCGGAAAGTTGGTTGGAAGTAAAAGTTTCATTTGAAGTTGATTAGATGTTTGATTTAGAGGTAAGAAGACATGCTGAACACGATCGTGAAAACCATTTTCTCGCCGGACAACTAGTTCACCTTAAATCCTGCCAAAACCGGAAAATATATTAAAAGCAAAACTTTTATCTGAAGTTGATTAGATGATAGATTTGGGTGTAAGAAGAGACGCTGAGTCTGTATGTGACAATCATTTTTTACCCGGACATATAATTAGTCCGGAATCCGGTTGTACCCGCATTTTTTTGTAAGTCAAAGTTTTATTTAAAGTTTATTAAATATTCCGTATAGGGATAAGGAGATACGCTGGATTCGTTTCCGAATTTGCTTTTTTGCTGGAATAGTCTAGTTCGCTCAGAATTCGGGCGAAACCACAAATTTGGCAGAAGTAAGGCAGGAAGTTTCGGTCAGTATCGTCAAAATAGATATGGCTTATACAGGTATAGATAGATAGATAGATAGAATATCTGAACTCGGTTTTCTCTGATGATTAGCCTGGCGAAGACTGGATCTGGCGAAAACAAGACCCAATTGTCTGGATCATATCTTAGATTTTTGGGATCCCATCAACACCTTTGGTCTTGTTCCTAGCACCTTTACCCATATGTACATACATCATGAGTACATTATGGCAGAGGTCTTTGGTCACGTAGTGACTCATACTCGAACCTGAAGAATCGTCTGCAACTCGTCTGGACGAATAGAAGCTGTTCCTCCTCTCTAAGCTCTCGGGTCCTCTTAAGCGTCATCTTCGATCTAATCAGTCGGTCGCTGGAAGTGCTTCTCCGTAGGATAAGTATCTGGCTCGGTGTTGAGGAGGAAGGTCGTCAGTGAACTGAGAAGGACTGAGTGTGTTGAGAAGTTGCAATGGGCGCCGACGTGAAGCTGCTGCTTGGAGTACTTGCCGTGAACTGTCTAGTGGTTGTTCTGGTCTCAGGGTAAGAGATAAATCCGCAATGGGCCCCGTTAAGAAATTAGTGCTAGCACTGGCATGAGAAGTTAACTACCTTTTTTAGTGTATTATCATAGCCCAATTTGTTTTAACCAATTTGACGAATCAGTTGTAGCCTACATAATTAATAAAAAAAAATTCTGTCGTCTAGTGCATGATAATGTTTTCGTTAGCCGATCCTACCCATTGAATAATGTGGAATACATTAAAGATTGATAGTAATTTGTTCGTAGCTTGGTCATTCAGATCGGCCTTCGATGATTATCTTTGAACGGAGTGGCCGTTTTTTCGATTGTTTATATTTTTTTTCTATTTCGCCCATTTCTGCTCATTGCTAGAAGATGGCATGGCAGTTGGTCTAACCTCTGTGGTTTTCACGGTAATTTTGGACCTTGAGGCGGATTGATGGTATTACATTTTGGAAAGCTTTGTAGAGCTCTGGCCTGGTGCAAAAAAGGAAGTTTTTTAATTCAAACAATGTTTACAACGGATATGTCAGCTACGATTCTTCGGATATTTCGGCCCTTCTTGGCAAGGGTCCTCGTCAGGCTGTCAATCCTCTGGTTCAACTTCGTGGAAGGAAACAAACCTGTAACTTTTTGAAGTTTATTAAATTAAAAAAAGATCTCATAATAAATTTTCCTACTTTCCTAAATAGGGAAGGCACAAAGAAAGATAAAAAGCCTTTCGCTTGACTTTGGGGAGTTGAAGAAGTCGTGGCTTGTTAATTGTAGCACTCCTTGCATTTGGTCCGTGTACTCGACTACGACACAGCACTCGTTACATGGGCTCTTTTCCTTCCCCATCTGGTATGACTCCGAGGCCACTAAAGTACTTCAGTTATGAAAGAAGATTGTGTTGGTTTGGTTTTCAGGAAGACCAAAGTGGTTTTACATCTGTCCCAAGAAGCCTAGGGCCCCTTACTTAATCCCGCAGTTGCTAGACATCTAGCGGAAACCTGGAAAGGGCGAAGAAGATCGAGAAAAGGCGGATAACAGTATTTATTTTGCCCGATACGTGGATAGGAGCTAGAATATACTGAGCTGACTATGAATGTTCGCGAAAACTACGATTTACGGAGCGAGGTTTTTTGGTTGGAGCCTAAGGAATGGTTAATACGAAGGTTGGGAGAAAATCTGTTGGATGAATTAAAAGTTTTGAAAGCTTGATCTGTCTTGGAATGTCGCACAGCACAGCACATTGCACATTGTCGCACAGCACATTGCCCGGATTTCGGTTTTAGTAAACTTTGTCTCGTTTTTTTTCGGTTTTAATGCAATTTACCGTGTCGTTAGTGTAAAAGAAACTGCTAACCTAATACATTACATTATGGTACTTGGTACTAGCGAAGCGATGGACAGATTTTGGAACTCGAGTTTTGGGACAGGGGTCTTCGGTGCTGGAATTAACTGTGGGTTCGTACTGACTGGGAGTGAGAACATACTTTTATAATGGGCAGTAGTCGGGCCGAGGTTCATTAAGTAGATTATAAAAGTTGTTAAAGGTAAGCTACCGGTAAGCCGTCTGCCCTAGTTAGAGGCGGTCTTGAGCTGTCGCTTTCAGCATTTTTTAAAAGTATAAATAAATAAAAAATTAGTTATTTAAAAAGAAAGGGGAATAAGTATATTAAATATAATTTACAGGATTTGGCACTATTATGTATTCGTGTGACTGGCACTATCAAGAGTGAATAGAAAATAAAATAGATATCACTGTTGCTGCGGCGAAACCCCAGCTGCTGGCACATACTTTTCTCGATCTTTCCCCTCCGAAGTCTGAAAATTTGCAATGTCACCTCCAATTCTTATAGTTAATATTGTTATTAAATTCAAAATATATCCAGTAATTATTCTGATGTCCGTTAGAAGTTAAATTTAATGTATTAGGTGATGAATCATTAAAGTTTGACCGAATAGAGCTGATATCGAACAGTCAAGTAACATATCAGTTATTCACTTAAATACTCCTGAAAACGAGATGAAAATGCGTTACTTCGTTTGTCCGTTATCCAGGGATAATCGATTTCATAGAATGAACTTATTCTTCCGGATATGTGGTACCTCTCTGTGCTTGTCCCTCTACGCTTGAAATATTGACTAACTAGAAATGTAAGCCATTGACGAAAAGTAAAATAAAAATGTCAGATTCCTTGCATGTCATAAAATCATTTTCCTACTTTTCTACAGGCGTAACGACTCCGATGTCGCATCTTTAGCCCTGGAAATGCAGGCCTTTGTTTAAATCCAGATTCTCCGCGTCTAGATGAATTTTGGTTTGTCATGCAAGCAGCGCACACTCTGAACGTTATTACCAGAGCGCTGGGTGGAAAAATATACATTCTCTCAGATGAGTGAAAATATTTCAGTGCATTCAAATATCAGATGTAAAAATAATCTGCCTTTTCAGTTAAACTTTAAGTCTGCTGGGGTGCTGACAATCAGTTATCCAAAGATTTGTATGTTTAGTGGATCAGAGCGGGCTGTGTTCGTCTATAAATCAAGCCGACATATGTAATGTCGATCCGCTTGGACGGGAGCTAAGCCGTATCGAACATATTTAATGGGGCGTAGAAAATCCTGTTAACATGTGGGAATTCGGTTCATACAAATTTCTTTCAATCTTTTTTTCTGCTTAAAATATCGGAGAAGCGAAATTTTGTAGCCACCGTCTAATTGAATTTGTAGAGCGTCAAAATTCACATTGTCGATTTATGGAGCTCACATTAAGTTTTTGCTGGGGTGTGTTCAGGTTGTAAATTGACATAGTCAGGTAAAAGGTTTCGGAACGCAGGAGGACTTGGATTTCTTAAAGGAGACCTCACACTGTAAGTAAGTAATTTATTTGTAACCCGCCATTTCGAAAAAGCGGAGTAAATGAAAGAAAAGAAATAAGACACTTAAACACACAGAAAAGACACCTAATTTTCAATCTTCTGTCAGGAAGCAGTGGAGAACGTCGTGCGCTGGTTGGGCCCTATTGTCCATGATTTTTTTAAAGCGATGAGGAAACACCCAGAAGGGTAACACTTGCGTCTTGAATAAAAAAAAAAACAACTATTGCTTCTGCTAAGATGTTCTGAGATAATTGCGATGCGTGCTTGCAATTACACAAGGCTGCGGCTGTTTTTAGCCTCTTTCGATGTTCCTTGCCTTGGATGACAAACATGGAAATATTTGAATAACTGGTCTCCGGCCAAAAATCTTCTCGGAAACTATGATAAGGAGCATGATACGCCACGTAAAAAGAACAAAAATGTGGCAAGAGTCATAATCAGTGTAATACCAGTAGATGAGATAGGAGACACTTATGAAGTGTAAAATCTCGGGAACAAGAATGGATGGAAATACTACTGAAGTAGAATGACTTAATATCACAAGTACGACGTGTCCTTTAAAGCACACCTCGTATCATTTGATGTTTATGTTCCACTATTCTAAAAAAAATGAATAATTTAAGACCAGGCTCTCTTTCAGAAAGTTTTCCACGGCTTTTGCTGTTTAAGCCTTTCTCGAAGCCCAATGACTTCTTTCAAAACAGGGACAAATTTACATAACCGGTTCCTCTGACGATCGAGCTTCTACGATCGTCGGAGCATGTTACGCATATACGCAATGCTGCTACGCAATGGTGTCTGCTAATACAGATACCATGAGTGGCCCATAATACGCTGTTCCTGACTTATAAATAGTCCTAATAATCGCTATGTATTTTCTAATATAATAATCTACGATATAAGCCATTGTCGAAAAATATAATAAAATGTCAGATTCCTTGTAAGACATATCTTAATATCAAGGGCGTAACTTTTTGGAGCTTAGCATCTTTAGACCCGGAAAGACAGGTCTTTTTTTTTTCTTTTTTGTATTCTTACTATCCGTGCCTGAGTGAACTGTGGTTTGTCGTGCAATCAGCGCACACTTTGAACATTATTACTAGTGCCCTAGGTTATTTTTTTTTTTTTTTTTACAAAATCCATTAGATGAATCAAAGTATTTCAGTGTTTTCAAATATCAGATGTTACTATAAGCTGCCTTTCCGTTAAACTTTAATGAGTATTTTAGCTCATTTGATCAAATAAGCTGTCTGTCACTGCTCATAAAGTGGCGTGATTTGTTCATCATCTTGTTGGGGGCCAAGTGCCGTTTTGTTAATTGTCTGCGCGTAACTTTGTTGCGGAAAACTTTTAAGGAGTGTGTCACTGCGGTGTTCTCAAGTCGCATCTCTGTAAATTGCTTATAGAGTTCTTATGAGATAAAACGCCATGCTGTGTCCAGAATAATATCTTACATGACATGCGCTACGTGTGGTACACGATTCGCTCTATGTATATGTTTATTTACCCATCATGATACCAAAACGGACATAAAAGAGAGAAAAAACACTTGCAATAATTCATGATCTAAAACAATGTAGAAAACACTCGATTATTGATATTTGTGGTCTGGTGTGGGGCCACATGTCCAGGATCGGCTAAAAAGAGGCACGGCACAGCATGGCGCAGGAAGCACGAGTAATAAAAAGAGATTACCAAGTGGTAGAAGTCGATAAGTAAGTGAGAGCTCATAACTAAAAGAAGACGCGTTAGAACATTGATCCTCTCCCTCACTCTGACGCCTGAAAGTAACATCTAGTTTTCGTGCCTCTTTTTAGTAACTCGTGTCTCCAGTACAATGTCGTGCCGTGCCGTGTCTCTTTTTCGATCCCGTCCCTTTAGTTCCTGAGAAAATGTCTTCCGACTTAGAAGTGGCTACCATCAGCATTTGCAGAATTATGATAATAGTTGTTTCTTTGGTCGAAAGGCCGTAAAAGAAAGAAATGTGAAGGATTGATAGTATGATTACCTTACCCCACATTACTATTCACTTTAGCACAGCCGTATACATCTGTTGGCCTGTCGTCTGTCGCCCTCTCATGGGCTTAGTCGTCTGTTTGACTCTTGAGTAGATTTTGTTTTTATGTGTTGTGTTTCCCTAATTATGTCTTCTTATTTTCTTTTGGACTCCACTGTTTTTGTCTTTGATTTGTGGGGTAAAAATAAATAATAATAATAATAGGGAAAAACACCCGTTAACCACTTCATATTGCACATACCCACTTGTGTAAAAAAAATCAACGAATCACTAGTTGATCACACCATTTTTTTCCACAACGGCAGTGAGTCGAAAAATTGGAATTGTGACGGATGTCGATAATATTTATGTTATGACCCTTTTAATTATTTTTTGGAGGGAAACATAGCACTGGATATGGGATTTGGGGGAACATAAATCATGGGTCGTAACGTACAAGTCATGGGACTTGGCAGAAGAGTTCTGGGCATCCGTCATAAATATAACATAAGGATGTGCAGCCATGTTTTAAATGTGTTATAGAAGCTCTGAGAGTACTTGTAATCGCCATTGTCGTTATAGAATTCATGGACGTATAGTGCTCATTCATTTCCAGTGGGTGTTGTTGACATTATACTGCAAGTCCGTGTTAAGGGCCTTCTGTTAGGTATGGATTAGGTCTGTTTCGCCCCCCCCCCCCCCTCCCGAGATAAAGTCCTGATTGTGCCTTAAGAACATAGGTGTGAACATAGGTGTAGCGTCTCGGGGATGTTCGCAAAGAATCGTATGCCTTCGTTTTACGAACTAAAACGTAAAGCAGTTTTGTCGCTAAAAAGCCACCTTTTGAGGTCAGACAACAACCTGATCCAAATTCTTACCGCTCCAGTTTTTCAACTTTCGCTGCTTTTGTGGAAAAAATGGAGTGATGAACATGTGGTTCGTTGATTTTTGATACATATGTGGTTATGTGTGATATTTCGGCTAGTAACAATCAGGAGCGTCACGACTCGGTACAAAAATAACCGAGTCGGCGCAAAACACCGCAATTTTTCGTCAAAACAGTTGATTTTTTTCATGAAAACAGTCGGTTTTTTCGGACAATTGGTCGATTTTTCGTCAAAATAGTTGGTTTTTCTGAAAATCAGTCGATTTTTTTCAAAACTGTCATTTTATGTTGTTGAAAAAAGCCGTTTTTCTGCAGAAACAGTCGGTAAAAATTACCAGCCAGTCGGTAAATGCCTCGTCCCCCCCCCCAAAAAAAAAACATTTTGGCTAGTGACGCCTCTGGTGACAATGTGTGTTTTTCCTGTATGTATATGGCTATGGCTTAAATAAAGAAAATAAATAAGCGTTATATTTAAACATAAAACTAAAAATATTCTGTAATGCTATATTTTACTAAAAAATATTATTTTCTGTGAAAACTTTCAAGCAACACCCCAAGTGTTGTCTGTTAAAATTGTGGAATCCATGTACTAAACGTTATCAAACTGCTGAGAATTTAAAGGCGTCTTGGAGCTGCCACCAAAAATCTGCTTTTAATCTTTTTTAATAACAACTATGAAACATCCAAAGCCTTAACAACAGTAGTAAAGGTCACATGAATCAAGAATAAGTGCAAATATAAACTGGCGCTAATACAGGTACCTGAGGGTCATCCAAATATGGTCTCATACCGAGTGTGTCGAAAAGTAACGAGAAGAAAATCTTGGTAAGAAAAATTAAACAAGAGGGGAGTGGTTTGGTGCAGGAACTCTTGCAACGAAGATATTTGATTTTAGGCTACTATGTTAAACATATACGTCAGGTGAGTTTTATTTTAGCGATATTGGAGCCATTATTGGCAAGGCTCATCTTCAGGCTTAAGTCAGGAATGCAAATGTGTGATAAAATAAATGAAGATTGATTAAATAATAAAGTAAAGCTTGTTGAAGTTTTACTTTAAACACGGCTTTGCTGCGACTTGGGTCGTTGACATGGTAGATATTTTTCCGCATTCTGGTCGACCTTGGCTTCCCCGTTGGAGACGGGTTTGGGTTCAGGGGCGTCGTAAGGGAGGGGGTGCAGCACCCCCTCACCTTTTTGAGATTAGGTAAAATTTAAATGGTTCGGTATTTTTTTTTTCAATACCAGAACTATTCGGTATATTTACTAATTAAAATGGTTCGGTATTTTTTTTTCAATACCATAACTATTCGGTATATTTACGGGGATTCAGTAGTTATACGGAATCCGAAATACGCTATCAATACGAATCTGTTCGGTATAATGATCGGGATTCGATATAATAGCCAAGCTTCGGTAGTTGTCACGAATTCGGTGGGCGAATTTACTGAAATCATTTGGTAATTTTCCGATGCCAGAATTATTCGGTACATTCGGTATAATCGGTTCGGTAGGACATTCGGTAGTTACACAGAATCCCGAATAGGCTATCGGTCCGAAGTTATCCGGTATTGTGATTGGGATTCGGTCTAATTTTCAGGATTCGGTAGTTACATAGATAGATATGTTTATTGATTCAACTCGTAGCGCCGACATGGCACTAAATACGTCGACCATTACATTTTAATACTTGAATAACTGAGTAAAATACTTGAATATATACAATTATTACATAAAAGAAAATAAATCACTTAGAATTCACTTGTTTTTTTGTTAATCTTCTCAGTGAAATATGGTACAAAGGAATTTGAATACCGGTTTGTGCGACATTTAACTGGCACAAGGAGATTTTGATGCCGTGTCCGTCCTGTCACCGGTGCTAGATCGGGCAGAATATCTCTGTGTTTTTCACTGGCAAGGATAACTGGGATTCGGTCATTTATTCGGTATAATTCCCAGGACTCGGTAGTTACCACGGACCTCGAAACTCGAACAGATCCACTGGTTGCAGACAAATGGACTGATCTATGATTTCATCAATATTCCTTACTTTTATTCTGGATCCCAAAAAGACGCTCTAATCACAAAGGTTTCGAAAATTCCACCTGCTGCGCTTTTTGTGATATTCTCTATTTTATGAAAGGGCGTCATTTAACTTAGATTTAAAGCCAGTCTTAGGATTGGGATTTTAGAAACATGAAAAGCTAGAATCTGCATGTAAATAATTTAATTTGGCAGGAAAAAGCTAACGAACAAAAAAATCTCGCCTGCGGCGCTCACTTTATTTTTATCATGACTAGTTCTGAAAAGCCGACAGTAGCTGCTGTTGCCGGGGCGTCGAAGCAGTTAAATTGTAACCTACAAGAAGAAAACAAAAAATTGGACCGGCGGCGCTCGATTTAATTTTGTCTGAGTATAATAAATAGAAGATGCTACCGCAATCGCGCCCAGCAATATATTAACCTAGCTGGCTTCACAATATTCGACGCCTAATAGCTGGCTATCACCTTTCGTGCTGCCCTTTATTATTACTCTGTACGTAATCCTTTCTGTTCAATTATTTAAGTCATCAAAAGCTCGAATTCTCAGTTTTTCGGATTCAGTAAATTTTTTTGAAAGATTCGGTAAAAACTTTGGCTGATGTCGCTGGCTGATAAAAATTTACACAACAAAATATAATTCAGGAACCTTCCGCGTTTTTAAAATTAGAAGAACACAATTAAATGACTTGTGTAGTTGGAGTACATGGTACATCCGTTTCCTCATATTAATGTTTCTAAGAAGTTGGGAAGTCCACTGCTTATAACATGCTCTAATATAAAAACACATAGCACGAAAGAGCATAACTGAACGAAGTGGAGTAATTATTATTATTATTAATTTCCTTCAAAAGACGATCTGTGAATATATGTAATTAAAAACTGATTTTCTTGTCAAACATAATTAAGTAACTTTTATCATCAAGTACATGGTACATCCGCTTCCTCATATTCATGTTTGAAAAGAAGTCGACAAGTCCACTGGCGTATTACTATGTTATGATACAAGAAGACAGCACAGATATGTATAGCTGAACGCAGTGGAATACTTTTTAGACGATCTGTAAATATATATAATTTATGGCGGGAAAAAAGTATAAAAAAATAAATAAGCACTCCAGCTATACCATTCCAAATATTCAGCACTCTACTCATAATTCTAGCAACTAAATGAACTGGCTAATAAGCTAATAACTATCCCAACCACAACTTCAACCTACTATGTTCACGTGCTCCATGGCAACCTTCAGGAATATACCCAACCGATGCAAAATTTGGAACACTTTACTAGCCTACCCATCAAACCCTTGCAAGTGAAAACTGGACATGCACAGTAGGAGTAGCTGTGTGTTACTCGGCTTATGGTGGGTTTACCTGCGTAAAATCCGAGCGTATTTTGAAATCCGAGCGTATTTTAAGCACGTGTCGAGCTTGAAAACCTTTCTAGCAATACGGACATATTTGAGAAATCGGTCCGTTTTGTATCTAAATACGTCCGTATTGCTAGAAATCTTTTCAAGCTCAGACCGTGCGTAAAATATGCTTGGATTTCAAAATATGCTCGGATTTTACGCAGTGTGTAAGTGGACCATTAGCTGTGTAGTTTCCGCGAGAAAAATTTCCTCAGAGAAACTACCCTTCTAGTAGACCCTGTCAAACAGGTCCCCATGACAAAACATCCTCACGAATTCTTTTTTCGAAATTCGCTTGGTTTTCTGGACCATTATCTAGTGAAAATACCTTCGAAGTTTTACATTACAGATGTAGTGGTACTGTCCTAGGCAATCTTGATCGCCATAACTGAGCATTAGCAATTCTAGGTCGATCACTGAAATCAGTTATATGGACCACAGAAATTAATTAATAGGAATGAGCAAAAAAGGTACGAAATTATGCACTATTTATTAATTAAATTTGACTCTTAATCAGATCTGCCTTGAAAGAGCATGAAACCTTGAAAAAACAGGCTATTTACTGAAATGACGAATTCTGTTTCCACCGTCCCTGTCGAGGGGTTGCCCACTCTCGATTCTATTGTACGGCAACTGCCCGGTACCCGGCTGGTACCGGCACTAGTTGCCACGTGTTAGAACATTAAAATCTACATGTTTAGAAGCGTTTGAGTGGTAAATCGCCTAATTTATGGCCGGCTCCTGTGTCGGGACCGCTGGTTTGGGCCGGTGCTGGGAAAGGGTTTCAGTAGGTGTCAAGGAGTGGATAAACCCTTGGTCCCTACCAAGGCCGTATCCAGGGGGGGGGTTAGGGGGTTGAAACCCCCACCGAAACATGCAAAAATAATCATTTTTATAGGCTTTTCCCTCTGATCTATGTGTTTTTATACTTTTTTGTCCGACCAGCAGGCAACCCCCCCCCCCCCCCCCCGAAATAAATTCCTGGATACGGGCATGGTCCCTACCCAGGGACCTTTTGTTGCAGTGAATTTTTTTTCATAGAGAATTTTAAGTTCTGCTGTTTTCGGAGTAAAGTTCTGGAGACAACCTGAGTACGATGATCAGTAGGTCCAAACATAGAATTGTATAGGTAACTTGTGGTGTAGAGGAGCAGCAGGGATTCTCCATATTCTAGTTCAGAGCCACCGTTTGGTTTAATTCCTATTAGTCCCGATGGTTACCAACGTTTAAAGACACCGCACCATCTTTGCACTTGCCGCGATCCAGTTTCCATGCGCACTAGGCCGACGAATGCTACTGATGCATAAAACCGGTTTCCCGAATTTTGAGGAGATCTTGCTATAAGTGCTACCTGAGAAAAGGATTAAAACAGGCAAGGCCGTGAATATTTTTTTCAAAAACAGAGCCTAGCTTTACAGTATTCAGATAACCTTGAATATTGGGACATAAACAGTAAATAGTGCGAGGTGAGCTTTAAAATATTTTGATTCTTCTTTAAAATATGTATAGGCTAAGGTTGTGTTCAATCGAACTCCAGCCCATAGCAAAAAAAAACACGCATGACGAGTCGGAAACAGACGCTGTTTCATTGGTCTTATATACTTTAAAGTTTAAGTGGCACCTCACATTACATAGTGGTTCTGCTCAAATATTCTGAAATAGTTGGCCACGTTACAGCTAAGCTATGCTTACAGAAAATTACACACGGCGCTGTTTTCAACCGTGTCCCTTGCTTTGGATGACGATCTTCGCAAAATTTGCATAACCGGTCTCCGGACGAATAAGCTCCTCGGAAACAATGATCGGGTGCACGATACGCCGAGTAAAGAGAACAAACGTGGCAGGCATGATAATCAGTTTATTGCTACTATTGCTAGTAGAGGAGATATAGGACACGCTCATGAAGGAGAGAATCTCGGGAACGAGAACGAATAGTACTGAAGTCGAATCAATTAGGCTACTATCATAAGTACGACTTGTCCTTTAACTAAAATTGGCTGAGATATGTATTTATTACATTCGCACTGCCAAGAGTTTCACACTATCCTTCAGTTTAAATAGTGAAAGCTTCTCTTTTCTGTTCATTAACTTATGGATAAATGAATGTATTACGCCATTTAGCCTTATGGAATTTCAAAATTAACAAATCACATAATTTTGTACAAACAAATAATAGATAAAAAAAATAAAAAATAAACAATAGACACTGTGAATTCCAAGGAAAACGGATGCTAGTTACTGATAGCGTTATTTGTATGGATTAATGAGAACTATAGGATCTAGAAGGAGCGTGTTCCACCCTACTTACCGTAGTTACTACGCATGACGTCACGAATTCTGGCTTTCTGCCGTCAAGGCTGGAACGATTTTTCTATTTTCCAGCAGAATATCATGCCACGGGCGAATCCGACCAATCACGTTCCAGAGATGCGTAGTTACTACGCTTACCACGCTCCCGAGCATGGTCAGCAAATAGTAACTATTAGTTACTATTTCGAGAAGGTTGGAACGGTCAGCGTAGTAAACTTTTCGTGAGGATGGAACGGATACTACGCTTACCACGCTCCCGAGCATGGTCAGCAAATAGTAACTATTAGTTACTATTTCGAGAAGGTTGGAACGGTCAGCGTAGTAAACTTTTCGTGAGGATGGAACGGAAATAGTAACTAATAGTAACTATTGTTAGAAGGGTGGAACACGCTCAAGGTTTCTTACTGAAATATACAAGACCAATGAAACAGCGTGTGTTCCGACGGGTAATGCGTTGTTTTTCGACTACGGGATGGAATTCAGTTGAACACAGCCTTAGCCTATACATATCTTGAAGAGGAATGAAAATATTTTAAGCTTTTAAATATTTTGTCAATTTTTCGCATAGCGTGTGCTTAGCATAGCTTTACATAGCACACTTTAGTAGTAGGGTAAGGTGCAGGAAGGTAATTGGTTAGTTTTTTTGTTTTTTGAGAGGCAAGGTTGTGTCTGAGAGTAGGAACAGTGACGACTCTGCGTATTATATCTAAAATGTAAAGATTGTGGTGCTCGGCGTCCAGAAATGGACTGAGTGTCTTGGTTATGTATGATTTATTTTGTATTTGTTAATAAACCCATTGAACTTGAACTTAAAAAACACATATTTTAAATTAAATAATAATTCCGGTTGTACTATCTCTGTGGAATGGATAATGATAATGAGACGACAAAGGGAACTGTCTAAATGTAAAGATTTTGGTGCTCGGCGTCCAGAAATGGACTGAGTGTTTTGGTTATGTATGATTTATTTTGTATTTGTTAATAAACCCATTGAACTTGAACTTAAAAAACACATATTTTAAATTAAATAATAATTCCGGTTGTACTATCTCTGTGGAATGGATAATGATAATGAGACGACAAAGGGAAACAGAGTTTCAATCCGCGTGTACTGTAAGACTGAGTGGAATATGCCTTACTACGAAGTAAGGTCAGCTGCATGCATAAAGGTTCCTGCTAAACTGCATTTCTTTTTTTCCAGACAGGCAGTCTTTCTGGCATACGGCATTGTGTCTCAAGTCCAAGGCTTACTTGCTGATTTTAAGCTCAACTTAAAATTCATGATTCGCTTAACTACCAATTTGTTCAATCATGTAAGCTTAATCAGCAAAACATAAACATGTCCAGTCATCTTGTAAATGCGAATGAGAAGGATGTGTTTTTAGACAAAGAAGGTAGTCCTGTTTCAACGTTTAGAAAGGAAAACTGATGCTGGTTACTGATAGCGTTATTTGTATGGATTAATGACAACTATATATCTAGAAGGTTTCTTACTGAAAGATAACAAGACCAATGAAATAGCGTGTGTTCTGACGCGTAATGCGTTGTTTTTCGACTACGGGATGGAATTCAGTTGAACACAGCCTTAGCCTATACATATCTTGAAGAAGAATCAAAGTATTTTAAGCTTTTAAATATTTTGTCAACTTTTCGCATAGCGTGTACTTAACATAGCTTTACATAGCACACTTTAGTAGTGTATCTTTTGTAAAGAGAGTAGTAAAGTGGATTTAGACGAGATTATGCTTCCTGAAAAATTGCAAAGAACTCCTCAAAGTTGTGTATTGTATTTGTTGTGATTTAGTTAATGCTTTTATTTTATTTTACATACTACGCTTTTCCAATGGCGGGTCAGAAATAAATTACTTACTTACTTACTTACCCCATGAACTGAGAGAGAGTTTGAGTATACAGTAAGAAGTTTCATAACAGATGACACAAGGCTGCGCAGTTTCAACAGATAACGCTTTGGATGTTATCTGTTATAGTTTCGCAAACGTACTGCATAAGCATTGACAGGAAGAGCCGAAAAACCCGAAAAAGCATCTGCTGACTTTTCCGATATCATGATGCGTAACGGAAGGACCACAATAGCTAAAATTTTGTTTTTGTTATTGTGTTATGTTTCCCGCCATGGCCCTTGGGCTTTATTGGGAATAAATTCATTCATTCATTCATTCTAAGTATTACCGGTTGTGATCCTGTGTTCAAGGATAATGGTGTTGTATTTGTCGGAAAGGTCTTTCGAATTTGTGGCTCTGTACAATTTCAAATATTTAGGATAAAAACAGCAAGTCGCCTGCTGTCAATAAAAAAAATAAAAAAAAATGCTAGTCTGCTTATATAGTTCTGTGACTCTACTGAACTTATTTTGCAGGCAGTATAGCGTATAGCCGCGTCTTCGATTGTCTGTCGTCGTCGAATTTACCAAAAACACACATCCTCCATGAGATTCATATTGCGCTCGGTCTAACTAGGGATTTGGTTGTGTCGTTCGTATTCTCAACGTCATTACAAGATCTTATTGTGAAATTTATGAAAATCCCTCAACAAGTACAGAATATTTCAGTGTATTTTGTACAATATAAAGATAAGATGGATTTTCAGTTGCGCTTGATTTTTTGGGATCCCAGAACGTAAGTGGAAGGATACCTATGATTTCCTAAAAGTTTTCCGTCTGTCAGGACGATAACTCTCGAGATATTTTCATGAAACTTGGTCGAGGATTCTTTGGGTCAATGGACATGTCGAGTTCGTATATGGGCCGCCCCATAGCTGTATTTTTAAAGCTAATGAAATAGTCGATTTAGGGGTAAGGAAACATGCTGAATCCGAATATGAAAATTGTTTTCTTGCCGGACAAGTAGTTCACCAGGAATCCGGCTAAACCGGGAAAAATTTTTCAAATGTGTTTAATCGATTTATTTAATTAACCGTTAACGGATTTTTTTCGATTTAAACTTTAACTGAAAAGCCAACTTATGTTTGTGTCATTTAATTGGATACACTGAATTATTTTGATTCTGCAAAGGGAATTTTTTTTTTCCACTATCACCACGAGAATTATACTATGACGCGGGAAAATTTAACAGAAACGCAGCTTTTCAGTGGGTAGTGGTGAGGTTGTTGATGATTGCTTAGTGCCTGAAAAAAAAAAACATAAATCTTTCTCGTAAGGCATTTAACAAAAATGCAAGCGCATAGAGGTACCACAAATCATACGAAAATTCCACTATTTGAAAATCGATTATTCGTGAATAGCGGAACAACGACGAAACGAATTTTCAGCGGGTCTTCAAGCCAATTTTAGTGAATAAGTGATGGCTAAATAGATTATCATATTCCAGCCCTTTTCGGTTAAGCTTTAAGGGCAGGAAGAGATTCTAAATTCGAATGTGAAGTTATTTTCTCGCCGGACAAGTAGGTCGCCCGTAATCCGGCCAAACCGGTAAATTTGTTAAAAGTAAAATTTTATTTGAATTTTATTAGATGTTCGGTAAGAAGATATGCTGAATCAGTATATGACAATCATTTTCTCACCGATCGTATAGTTCGCCGGGAATTCAGCTGAAACCGGAAAATTTATTTAAGGTAAAGTTTTATCTGAAGTTGATCAGAGGTTCGATGCAGGGTAAGAAGACATGCTGAGTTTGTGAAAATCTGAAAAGTAAGGCATGTACTTTTGATCAATTTCGTTAAAGCAGATATGACGTAGGTTATAGCGGTAAACACACATGCTGAATCCGTATTTGAACTTGGTCTTCTCAGATGACTACCATTGGCCTTAATCTGTTTATAAATCTTATTTGAAAAATAGTCAAGGAGTCTGGCGAAGACCGGATATCTACAATACCCAATTGTTCAAATATTACATTTTTTGATCCCATCTAAACCTTTGGTCTTGTTTTCTTTCCAAAACATTAACGTTCTTATGTATCCACAGCTGCGTTTTAGAGAAGCGGTATGAGGTAAGCTAAATCAAAAAATTGTTTTGTGGGTATTGCAGCAAGGATAAAACAAAATCAATCAATCAATTTTATTTCAACCCTAATAGTACTAAGCTAACACGGGCTGGAATTAGAACTAACACTAACAATACAAATAAAACAAAAACTTACAAGCAATAAATACGAAACGAACATAAATCAAGTACAGTTAAAATGTTTAGTAAAATACGGAAATAATGAATTTAGGTATCTTTCTGAAGATTTCGTAGGCGGGGGAACAAACTTGAGTTTCGGATTGTTCTTGCTTCGCGTGTTAGGTCCATGAGAGGGTGTAACGAAGCCGGAAGGAATGTATGCATCCTACGGCGACTTTTTAACCACCCTGTCATCACCGTCAGGCTTCCTGGGATATAATTAGCTAATGATATGTGAAATATCATCCCCTGTTGAGATGACAGATGAGTTAACGCTCAGCCACTGTTGTTCTCTGTTATGCTGCTGAGTGATCTACCTGTTTCGACGATGTAGCAATAATGTCTTCCACGCCCAATTTGCTCGTCAGACAATAATTGATCTTCTTTCATGGAATTAGATTTTTTATAATCTTCCTCTGTATACTCTTGATGATGACGAACTATTCGTACCGATGAAGAATCGCCGTGTGCCCAAGGAAGAGCCAGAAACGACACCAAACGCCTTTGATCGGTTTCATAGGATTTGAGTCAATTTTGAGGATTCGTTTGGGTGATGTTTCTTGTTGTTCGCTAGGGTCAGCGGCTTGTTTCGGACTAGTCGGATAGAATATAAGACGTCCCAAGAGGGCTCGGGAACTAAAATTCCTGACACGGCCTTGCGAGAGCCAGGGAACCCGCCACCCAAATACAATTTGCAAAATCGGGTGACCTATTTGACCGTCCTAACTTACAACTATTCCTTTAGCCCAAGCCTTGTTTTTGTTGTACGCTGCAGGTCCACTTCTCGGCCGCTTCCGGGCTGGTTCTTTCCACATTTGATTCTGCACTGCAGTGCTTCCGAGGAAGACGGCAGCGCTTCTCGAGAATTGCGTACTTGCTTACGGACCAAGTCCATGCTTCCGTGCAAGGTGCTGCTTCAATCAAGAGGAAGTCGTGCAGGCGGTGAATCCTAACACATCTTGTGCAGAAGCAAAGAAGTGCTGCAGCAGCGACGCGGTAGCATTATTTCAACAAACACGAGGCTCTGATTGATGGGGATGTGCGAGTCCGAGAACACTTTTCATCAATAAGATTCCGTCAGTTCGGGTCCATGAAATCAAGATTTTTCTCCCCTTTCTGGTTAAAACCTTATGCCGAGATCTGTCCTTGGTAGCGGACGAAATAAATACACAACTCTTCAGAGGCGTATTTGGTAGGGAAATGCGGTCTTTCATTTACAGAGGTCGTTTCCTTTTCTTTCACACTTACTGTATTTGCCTTCCGGAATAGAGAGGAGGCTACATGTGAGGTATCCATGGTGACTTTCTTGCGGAGTTCCATATTACTTAAAATGTTCGAGGTTTGTTTCTAGTTCATAGAGTTTATCCCTATTTCTAGTCCCACGTTTCTGCTTGGAGCCAAGGTTTTTTTGTACCGATTGGCAAACGTCCTGTCCCACAGTGATGCTTCTGCTTTCTCAAAAAGGAAGTTAGGTCTTAAGGTCGTAGTTTATGGCTAAGCCGATAAGTAAAATTGGCAATTACTGGCTCATATATCCATGACATCATCCCATACTAGTCGTGCTGCGATCAGACGATGTACGAGCTATGCCTTACCCTCAGGGCAGATTTTACCAGACGTTTATGCATCGATATTAGACAATAAAACACAGGGCTCAGTGGGCTGCAAAAGCTCGATGACTAGGTTTAATCAGGCTCAATCAACCTGTTACTTTGTACTCCTCTCTACCACATTAGCATAAAGATACTCGGCAGGCCATAAACATAAAAAGTATGGCATCCAAAATTTTCCTGTCCGGACAGAAAACTTTTAGATGGCCCGTATCCAAATTCAATTTTTTTTTGTACTGAGAGGTTTTAATAGATCGCTTTTTGGGGATCTCAAAACGTAAGTTGAGGGATACCTATGACTTCGCGAAAGTTGTCCGTCTTCCGTCTGTCTGTCCGTCGTCAGCACGATAGCTCTCGAAGGGAATGAGATATTTTGATGAAACTTGGTGTGAGGACTCTTTAGGTCAACGAAGATTATGAAGAAGAGGAAGAGGTCGAGTTCGTAGATCTGTAGCTCAACGGGGGGGGGGGGGGGGTCAAATTACGGGGCGATTTTTTTTACAGATAATGTTTAGGGGTAAGAAGACATGCTGAATACGAATATGAAAACCATTTTCTCGCCGGACAAGTAGTTCGCCCGGAACCCGGCCAGAACCGGAAAGTTTGTTGAAGTAAAAGTTTTATTTAAAGTTGATTAGATGTCCAATTTAGGAGTAAGAAGACATGCTGAATCTGCTTTTGAGAATCATTTTCTACCCGGATAGGTAGTTCGCCCAGAGTCCGGCTGAAACCGGAAAATTTGCTAAAAATTAGTATTTTGTCTGAAGTTGACTAGATGTTTGATATAGGGGTTAGGAGATACGCTGAATTCGTTTTTGAGCTTTATTTTTTTGCCAGACAAATAGTTCGCCCGGAATCCAGTCGAAATTGAAGATTTGGTAGAAGTAAGGCAGAAAGATTTGATCAGTTTCGTCAAAGTAGATACGAGGCATAGCCTAGGGGTAAATACACACATGTTGAATCCATTCATATATGCTTCGGCTTAACATCTTTTTTCTTAATAAATAAATAAATAAATATTTGAACGGTTTTCTCAGATGATTAGCCATTGGCCTTCTTCCATTTCATAATCTTAATAGTAAAAATGTTCAATGAGTATGGCGAAGATCGGACAAGACCCATTTGTCTTGATCAAATATTGAATTTTTGGGATCCCATCGAAACCTTAGGTCTTGTTCAGAAGAAAGTTTCCGAAAATGGTCTGGTTTTTGAAGAGACATGCAGCCATAGGCCTAAGGTGCCATATTGCGATTGTAAACTCTATCCGTCTGTCGCTATGGCTGTCCAGCTCTTGCTAGTTCAGGCATTTCCACATAAGCTAGACGATGAAACTTGTGACGCATATCAAGGTGTCCAGTGCTGCAAGAAATATTTCTTTCCTGGATCCGGTCGTCCGTGGGGAGCAGGAAGATAGAATCCAGCATCTAGTTTGACATGCCTTACTTTCGAACGTGTGATCCGATTTGAGCAAAACTTGAAAGACGGTACGAGAAGATGCTCTGGATATGGCATAAGTTTGTGTGTACAAACTTCACCCAGACACTGTCGGGGGAGTTGAAAGGGGTCTCGGAAAATGTTGTGACACGTAGGGACCTAATGGGTTGAGGGTTTGGGTTGAAACTTGGACTGTACACGGATTTTGTGCCCTAGATTTGTCTTTCTGTCGTCCTAAGCCCGCAAGCGTGTCTCGCTTTGAATGCCCCGAGCGTAGTTGGAAGCACTACGAGTGAAGCCCGTTTCCGATGCATAGAAAGCATAGGACTTGGTGCCACTCCCTAGTCTTGTTTTCTTCTGCTATAGACATAGTACTATGTATTTGCATGTCAGTGTATTGAAATTGACATTTCCTGTGCAATTTTAGTTGACGAAGAATTTTTGGAAAAATAAAGTGAATTAAGTTGAATTATGATGCCCGGGGAAGTTATAGAGTAAATTTGACAGAAATTAAATAGGAAGTGTGTCTCTACTACGGCTTAACGCTTCTTTCAACTTTAACTTTGCCCGGGGATTATGTGCTCCATTTTACTCAAAAGCGACTGTGTAAGATTCTTTGGGACCTTCGCGGTATCTTTATCTTGAAGGGATACATCATTTTGGCAATGAATGCTAGCATTATTCAGTGAGATTGTAAAACCTGTAACATGCGTTTTATTTGTACTGGTTGCGATTAGGTGGTCTGATTCCGAAAATGAGACCTCCCAGATAGCTTCCTTCAGCTCAAGCTTTCGGCGTATCATGTTTCATGGTGCTAAATGGATAGATCTAGCTGGAGGACCCGACGTACCTCTAATAACCAGTTCATTCTAGCTGTATCCTAAGTTAATCGATCCTGTCATGTTTTCGAGGATTCGAAATTCGCGGAAGAATGCAGAATTCGTAATTTTTTTGCGGTTTTATTCGTCATTATTGTTTCCGAGGAGCTTCTTGGCCAGAAAAACCGGTTACTTATCATTTTCGTGAACTAGCTTGGATAGGCCTACTAGGCTACTAAAAATCTTTATTACGCAAAGTTTGTGTTTTGAGCCTTAAAGGATTTTGTCTCTGTAAAACATACTAGGTTTGCTATTTGACGAAAAAGCAACACTTAAATTGCCGTGAACGAAATCTTCTTTAACACTTGTATCTGATGTGTCTTACTTATTTCCGTTTCTAGACTCAACTTTCAAAGTTGCGGGTCACAGATAAATTACTTACATTACAGTGTTGTCTGTTAAGATTGTGCATCCTTGTTGTCTGTTAAGAAATGGCACCATGTTCTGGCAGTGTAGTTGTCAATAGGCGTCCTTCCCCAAAGACTATACTTGAGGAGTCCCCGCGTTTTTGTTTGCCCCGGGGACTCACTCCCCGTATTCTCGCGAGTCCCCACGGACGGGGAATGCTCCGATTATCATCACCATCGTAAAAAAGGACTCCCTTTCAGATTTGGACGGGAATCATTTTTTTGCTGGTGCTGTTGCAATGTAAAATTAATTAAAAACAATCAGAATAAACAAAACCAAAAGTAAAGCGGATCCAGACTAATTTCGTCAACTGCGTATTTTTTTCGAACAAAATCCATTTTGGAATCATTCCCCATGTTCTCGCGCTGTTTCTGTACGCGAAGTCCGCGTCGAGTGATCCCCTCTGTTCTCGCCGTTCGCTTCGATTCCCCGAGGAGTCCTCGGGAAACGGCGAGAATACGCCTACATAGCGATATTCCAAGCTCCATGCTAAGACACCCGCATATCCATGCAGGCTGGGATCTGACAAAGGTCTTTTTTTCCAGAAACTTCTGCACGACCGTCGTATCAAGGACTATTTCTTGCCGTGTGCCAAACGGGACAGAAACATTCACAAAACCGGTGCCTAGATGGTGCGGTGGAAACCGACAGGGTGCAAGGTGTTCCAGGTAAGAACTTTTTCGGTGGAACTGAATTAATCGCGTGTTTAGGATTGCCAGGTACACTGTCTCCGAGTAAGGATTAAAGTTAACTGTGGTATTTGCTACTGGGATTAATCGTATCTCTACTGGGATAAGATTAATCCGAATTAGAGATAATCTATCTTAGTAGAGGCAAGATTAATCCCATGTGTTTAGGAATGTCAGAGCCTTGTTTTTGTTGCACGGTGCATATCCGCTTCTCGGCCGCTTCCAGGCTGGTTCTTTCTACATTCGTCTTTGCACTGCAGTGCTTCCGAGGAAGACGGACCTTCTCGAGGATCGTGGACTTGCTTACCGACCAAGTCCGTGCTTCCCTGGAAGGTGAATGCATCAACTAAGAAGAAATCGCGCGGGCAGTGAATCGAAGCATCTTGTGCAGAAGCAAAGAAGTGCTGCCCGATGAAAAGTTTATCTCAAAATAGTACTATGAAGTAGTACGAAAAAGTAGCATGCAGTACTAACGATGCTAATGCATGCTTCTACTTCAAGGCTGCCGTGTTATTGCATACTACTATATGCTACTATTAGCAAGACCGGATGCTACCATGGCAAGACAGGATGCTACTGGATACTACTATAGGATTGGACCAGTCTGAGGCACATTAAGTGATAGTATTCTTTGCTATTACATAGTACTACATGCAAGGTTTTCGTACTACTACCATACTACTACGCAGGCTACAAATTTTTCGTCGGGTGCAGCAGCGAAGCGGCAGCACTATTGCAACAAAAACGAGGCTCAGGTATTGGCCTAAACGCAGACATCCGGCTTGTGCAGACTTTGCGAACAATTTACAACGCCATTATCTCTGCCGGCATTTTAAAGAATTTTAGTGACAAAAACTAGCTTGGGAACTCGGGAGAGCAGTGGCGAAGATTCTTGTTTTGTATCTCAGAACCTAGGATGCCCTATTCTCTTAAGCTACCCTTTTGCCATTGCCATAGCGGTGGTAACCTGTATGATCATGTTATGTATATGATCAATAGACCAAGTTCTCCAGTGTTGTATAATCTTAGTAAATAAATAAAAACTTAAATACTTGAATACTCAGACGAATTTTTAATACGAACATTTATTCAAGCAAACCACACTGTAGTTTACCACTTAAGCCGGCAGTCCCTAACCTAAGCGCATTGCCAATAAGCGATGTAGGGGTGACTCGAAACTGGGACAGCATAATACTCTGGAAACGGACAACTAAGGTTGAGAACGCGGAAAATCTCGGTCCAGATTGCTCGATGAGATCTGCTTAATTTCAATTATGCTTATTGCATAATATCAGGCTTAGACAACAACGGAAATCTAACAAGTTCGAACAAATATCATAAAACTGTAGATCGATACAGGAAATGGACGATCTGCAGATGAAATCTTCAGTTTGTTTATTTGACTTTTCGTGAGTGATAGGCTTAGCAAGCAAACCAGCACATAGTAGTACCGAGATTATTTTATTTCTTTTGGATACCATATCAAAATAAACCATGTACCCCTGCCCTGCGTGTACCCATCAGTCGCAATTTAGAGGATCATAACCCCATGTTATAATCTTCATTTAACATCAACTTTATAAACACAAAACGTCAACTGGTATGATTTTCACGCCGCTACCCTCACATAGTATCGCGTCTATCTCAAATGAACCCTCGGTTTTTGCCAGTGCTCATAGGTTGGTACAACACGGATCAGACTTCAGCTTACCAGGTAAGCCTCGTTTAACCCGTCTATTATTCAATCAGGCCGTAATCCATCTTTGAGAAAAGCAACAGATTAAGCTATTTTTTTTTTTTTTAATAGGGCCTGGTCTTAGAGGAGTCTGTTATCCTGGAACAGACTCTTTTGCCTATCCCGAATTCCCTTGGATGGATAGTGGCGGGAACATAAAACAACAACCAAAACGCACTTCTGGTAAACTGACTACGTCTTAAAAATAAAGATAAAGTGAGATTCGAATTTAATGTTCGGAGCGAAAGCCTTCTGGTTGTGAAAAAGCCATGAATGCCTGAAGTGTCTGTTGTAATGGCTTGCTTTTGGTAAAGAAAACAAGGGAGAAATAAGATAAAAAGTTAATAAACATCGATGCATCAGGATTTATAGAAAGATTTGTTTTATTTTGTTAGTCTTTTGGGGAGATTTCTTGGCAAAATGACTACCTCTTAAAAACAAAATGAAATTTGAAATTGACTGTTGAGAAGTGCTCGGGTTGTAAAAAAGCCAGGAATGCTTTATTTATGACTACAAGAACATCGTATTTGGGCTCTGCCCACGAGAGATATGTTTTGCTTTATTATTAAAAAAATTGAAAAATAAATTGAAAATTGAAGTGTCTGTTGAGCTTCTGGATTAGGACCAAGATTAGAAAACAAGATAGAAAGTAGATAAAACTTCAAAGTATCTAAAATGTTTTGGCAGACTTGCTTTGGAGATTTCGTTCTTCTTTTCCCTATGTCTGCTGCCTGACGTTCGTTCAGCCTGACTTCTGCCAAGAAGAGCCAGAAGACGCTGAAATAAATTTTAGCTGATTCGTTCAGCGCCATAGACCATGATTCGCTGTCAACTTGGATTGAACGATTATCTAGGCTGCGTTCCACTGACTTATTATCGATGGTTACGATTCTCGTATTATCTCGTAGTTATTGGAGTAGTCCAGCATGATAATAAAATAAGCTCCTACATCCTGTCATTTTGTTCCACCAGAGTTATGATTGTTACAATTTGCTTATGACGGCGTGGAGCGTCAAAAGTGATAACACAGTTGAGGTGTGCTTATTTGAACGTTTGTTGACTTTAGATTTGCCATTTTTATGCACTTGCTGCACCTACCAGTTAACCAAAGTAGGTAATTAAGGGCCTCTGAAAAGACCTGAATAGGTATTTGGATCTGCATTCTACCATTTAGCCCAAAAACTGCACTGTTCACGTTTAAGTAACTGTTCAAATAAGCACCCCTCTACTGTACATATTTGTTTAACAGGAATTCCAGTCAGGACTGGGGAATCCATATTGTCTGTCCGTAGTATTATTCTTTCCGTTCAACAGAGAATAATAACTACCACAAGAGATAGCTTGTTCGTCCATCATAAGCTCCTCCTTTTATCATCATATATTCATAACTCATATTAACTTCCATGGAACACAACCTTAGATTTGTATTGTTCTGTGTAATCTATCGGGGATTCAGTAGGAAAGTGAGGTATACCCATGAGATCGTAAATACGTCCGTCTTTCTGTGAACACGACCTCCCGAGTAGACTCGGATATTTTAAAACACATGGCACGAGAAACTATTATTTCTTGTTTGCCTCAGGCTTTTTGTGCGATGAATTCTATTCTATTCTATTCTATTGAGTAAGTCAATTTAATTCAGCAAAAACCATGTCAAATATATCTTACAAATATTTGCTATACCACCTTTAAAGCACTCCTCGCACTACTTACTGTTTATGTGCCAGTATCCAAAACTAGTTGAATACTGTAAAACTAGGCTCTGCTTTTAACAAATTATATACAGCTTGGGGTGTTATAAGCCCTTTCTCTGGCCCATTAACTTCTAGCAAGAATATGAGAAATTCAGATAACCGGTTGACAATCAACAGTATGATGCGAACACTCGTCGAGAGCATGATGCGCACGGAAAATACTAAAACGCGGCAAGTGATGTGTCGTTAGCGGCTTCTGAGTTTAACACGTGAAATTCGGGTCTCCAAGCTTAAGAATTAATGGATGCAATTACGGAAGTAGGTTGCATTGGCATTGTAGGTACGACTGGTCCTTTAAGGTACGCAGTCCAATTTTTCGAATTAGGGATGCGATTTTCCTCCTTCGCTCTGAACGTTGGACGCAAGGCTTCAGATTCGTTGACAATACTCTTGATGACTATCTGTCCTTGCCGATGCAAAATCTCCGGTCTCTCCGGGTATCTAGCGGAAGAAAGGCAGAAGTGGTGTCACAGCTGGTCCCAAACATCGCGGCGATTGATCGACACAGGATTTGAGTCGTTGAGTTTGAGTCGTGCGGACACGCTTACTCCTTCTTCCTGAGGATAGCTGGCGTGTTTTGAACTTAGTCATATAGAGTATTATTACCATGAGCTGAAATTAGGTGCGTCTGGATCGAAGTTTTGTTCGCCCTTGGCTTATCCGATTGCTTCATTTCCGTTTTCAAACGCTGTCGTAGTTCACCATTTGTTTAATTAGCGTTTTTACGACTCCGGTGATCCTTGCTCGGTCGCCGTTTCATTAACGTTTCAGGCAAACTTCGATTTGAGTTTGGTTAGAGTTTTGAGGACAATGAAACTGTAACCTGTTTGCAAAACCGGCATTTAGAAAGAGACCTTTGAGTTTGAAGGTAACTTCAGACTTCGATAAAAAAAATACAACTATTGTCTTCTGTATCCAGAATTCCATAGACAGTATTATTAAGAAAAAAAATGGACAGTTGGCAGAATGACATGAGTTTTGCATGAGAGTTTTAGCGTGCAAAATTTCGTCGGATAATAATTGTATTCAAAGCAAAAGACCATATACAAGAAAATACATATAAAACAACAAAACAAAATAAATTTACATGAATTAAACTTCGCCATCGCTCTTTCGAATTTTCACCACACCATCAACAAATCTGCAAATTTTACATATAACGCTCGGCGTTGTGCTCTTTAAGATGTCAGGAAGTAACAAAACCTCACCTCCCAATAATTCCCATCTTAACCCAGAACGCTCTGGACACCGCCACAGGACATGGACCAAATCATCAACTCCATTACCACATAGAGGACAAGCACACCCGGATGGATGGTCTTCATCTTTTCTCTTCAAAAAATAGCTATGTCTGTGCACTGATAGACAGTTGGCCCGCAACTGGATCCAATACCGCAAATATAACTGGGGCAAATTTAACTTAAAATATACCTCTTCACCAAATACTTCTTTTACTTGTCTATAATATTTCAATGTCCCTGACCTACTTACCATGTGCACGTACCTATTAAAATCGTCGAAACTCGGACTGATTTCGCACAACAAGTGCTGCCACTTTTCTCTTACGGAGCGTGGGACGTTCGGTTGCAAAAACCTGGGAATGCCTCCAAAGAAATTCTTTTCTTTTTTCAGTTTCAAAGACGAACTCGTGTGTTTCTGCGGTTTATCGGGGTAGACTTAAAGAAATTTATTATTCCCGACCAAAAATGTAATTTTTGCTGTTTAGATGAGGCAACCGGAGTCCGGGAAAATTCTCGTCCAACCACAATAACGTCGTTCACGGTGCCTTTGCTGTACGGCCATCTTTATTTTCCACATGGATACAGCGTATTGACTCAGGAATGGTCGAAAAATACACTATTTTAGGATCCCACCGAAAACTGTGGTCTTGTTACAGTGTGGATCGAGTGCGAGGCTAGAGAAAAATGTTCAGTTTGTGATACAATTAATTGGCCTATACCATTATTTGTCTAAATATGTTACTTTCTATTCTAGGATGGGGGAGCGAACCAAGTACATTACAACTTATAAAACAGTCAACGATGTCCAGTACAAGTGCTGCCCGGGTTTTTTCGGAACCAACTGTGATATGGGTAAGACTATGAACACCTACCTCCACATGCTTGTGATAATGCTTGTTATGTGTGTGTCGCCAAGGTGCTCCTTCGGTTGGGATCCCAAAATCAAAGCAAGCAATACGTATGATAACGTAAGTTTGCACCTTTCCACTTGTCTACGGTCTCGCCCCTACCCCCCCCCCCCCCCCACCACCCTGTTTGCTTATATATATTCTCAAAGTCGGTACGGTGAAAGCTGGTCTAAGAGTAAGGCCAAGTTTCTCGCACAATTTCTTAGAAATTCAGGGACGACGAAATTCAGGGACAGTAAGAAATTCAGGGGCAGTAAAAGTATGTTGGGAGGCTGTGATAGCCTACGGGGAAAATGACATACCGGGTCATGAAATATTATTAGTTCTTGCCGCACACAGATAGTTTGGCCTGAATTCTGGTAAAACTGGAAATGTTCAAACGAACCTCATTGCCTGATGATATAAGGGACAGTAGGACGCATCTGGATAGGCTACTACACTCTTCGACAAAATTCGATCAGAATCCGGTGCAGACCGGAAGTTTGGGAATGAAATAAACTTACCAAGGAAACTGACAAGAGGGTTGACAATGTTGTCATAGGCGTACAAGTGATGACGAGTTCGGGGACGCTGTTAGTTTTCGACTGGGATGGATAGTTCGGTCAGATTCCGGAGAAAATCGGACACTCGATATAACCCCTTAGCTAAGTTGATTGCAGTTCCAGGCATGCGGATTTTTTATTTTCTTGGTTTGGCTAAATCCGGCGGAAACCGGAAATTTTGTTGAGCCTACTTATTCCTTATTCAAGTTCTTGGATATAGCGTATGTTCATTAAACTTGCAGATATAGGGAAGTGAAGACGTGCGAGGTATTTTCGTCCAATCTTTTATCAAACGGATCAGTAATTTAACTGGATTCGGGCTTAATCGCGTGCTTTAGTATCGAAGGATTAGTGGCAGTGGTTTATGCGGAAGATCGTTTTTGCGGTCAAAGTCCTCTCGTTTCCCGGCAAACCGGTATTGACTGGATATTGAAAGCCAGAACATCCCCGTTTGGAATCTGAGAGTAGCGTTTGGCACTGTTCCTCTTCGGTTCGGTTTTCGTTAAACTATCTTTGTTTGAATCACTATATTGTTGTTTATTTGTCACATTAAATGTTAGCTGCATGGCTTAGCAACCATATTTTACTGTTGACTCTTATGGCCTAGCAACTGTATTTTACTGTTAAACTCGTATAGACACTTCTATCCTTTCATGTGAAACCTCTGAAGAACACAACTAGACAAAAGTTAGTAAGTAAGTAATTTATTTTTAATCCGCCATTTTGAAAAAGCAGAGTAAATTAAAGAAAATAAATAAAACACAGAAAATGTATCGGTGCGATTTCAGTACGAGATTTAGCGCGCATCGGAATTCGGTGTCAGTGCTCTGTTGCTGCGATGTCAGTCCGTATATCGCAGGTGTGACAGCGTATGTCGATTAAAGAGGGACGCAAAACACGCTGTTTCTGCTCTAAACAGACTCCTTTTTCTATTTTGTGATACATACATGATAATAACCTTTTCCTTTCATGTCAGTGTCATATACTGAAGATCTGCACATACGTTCATTTAGAGAACGTATAGAACCTAGGGTAGCGTTCCAGCAACTTATTATTAGTTACGATCGTTACTATTCTTGTTATTATTGCCGTTCCAGAGCACGCCGTAATGAGTAAATTGGCTCCGCCCACGTATTATTTTTGTTCCACGACTACGATCGTTACAATGTACTTATGATGATCGCGAGCATCACAAGTGATAATAACTATCGGTTCTGCAGGAACTTCCGCAAGAGTGATGACGTATGTTCGCGTTGTTATCATTTTCGTTCCAGAGATCGTGATAACTACCACAACACGGCGCTCGCCCCTCCTCTTATCATCGTAACTTGTAACGCTACCTTAGCAATATACGTAGGTAGGTAAAACACCAGTGGGGCAACCTTTCCCGCTGCGAACCTTTATGCAATGAGTGACTCGTGGAACCTTTTAAAAGAAGTTTCAATGTTTTACTGGTTGGTAGCTAACCATTAAACACAAAAAATTAATTTTACGAGCAGTTTGAAGGAATAATTCAAACATTGTTGCACATGGGTTTACCCATTTTAAACGTAACTATTTTATGCTCGATTTTATGTTGCCTTCCGTCATTCTGAATGCGTTATGCGATACCATCTGCTTTGCTATGACTCTACGCGTGGTTGGGAGTATACTGGGGAAGGGTTATCAGGTGATCTTGGGTCGTTTAAAGAGGGACGCAAAACACGATGTTTCTGCTTAAACAAACTCCTCTCTGCATTTCATGTATAATAAAACACTAAAGAACTACACAAACGTTCGATTCCGACTCACGTTGCTACTTGCAAGGGTCTAACCCCTTCACTCACCAAGATGTAGATCGTCGACGCCGAGACTCTTTACTTCCTTCGATTTGCATAATTAGCAGCGTCATGTGTGACATTATGAAGTATCTGATATAATAAGTTCGACCTTATGAATGTTCTTAATTTTTTTTTTTTCATATTTTTTTTCTGTTCTTGCTCGAAACTTATTCCAATAGGACAAGTTTCGTGCCTGAAGTCTTGGCTGATATTCTGATGACCTACAACATAGCGTAGGTTTGTACCCTGTACCAGTCAGAAGCTGAAAATTGGGTTTAGGATTTGTAGTTCCAGGTTTTGACCCGGACGTTCAAGTTTGGCAGACCAAAGTATGTTTCTTCTGCTTGTTTTATTTTATAGGCCGACACATCCTAGCTCCCTTTAATTCGTGGAGCGATTAATTATCTAATAAATACTACAAATTATTATAGATCCAAGGTTCGTGTTGCCCCGTGGGCTATCTAACATCTGTTAATGTTTTTGGGATCCCAAAACGTAAGCGGAGGGATGCCTATGACATCGCAAAAGTTGTTCGTCTGTCTGTCCGTCTGTTAGCACGATAACTCTCGAAGGGAAGGTCGAGTTCGTAGATGGGCCCGATAGCTGTATATTTAGGGGAGGGGGACGGGTTTCAAATTAAGGGGCAACAAAAATATTTTTTAAAAGGTAATGAGATAGTCGGCTAAGGGGTAAGACAACATGCTGAACACGAATATGAAAACCGTTTTCTCGCCGGACAAGTAGTTCACCTGGAATCCGGCCCAAACCGGAAAGTTTGTTTTGTATGAATTTCATTAGTTTTTCGATTTACGGGTAAGAAGACATGATAAATTCGTCTATGACAATCATTTTCTACCTGGACACATAGTTCGCCACGAATCCGGCTGAAATCGGAAAATTTGTTAAAAGTTGAAGTTTTATCTGAAGTTGATTAGAGGTTCGACATAGGGGTAAGGAAAAAAGATACGCTGAATCCGTTTTTGAGCTTCATTTTTATGCAAGACAAGTAGTTGGTCCGGAATCCAGCTGAAACCGGAAATTTGGCAGAAGTAAGGGAGGAACTTTCGTCAAAGCAGATATGACGCAGGCTATAGGGGTAAACACACATGTTGAATCCATATTTGAACTTGGTCTTCTCAGATGATTACCATTTTCCTTAAGCTGTTCCTAAATTTTATTAGTAAAGTGCTCAAGGAGTCTTGCGAAGACTGGACTTCTATAAGACCCGATTGTCGGGATCAAATATTATTGGGATCCCATCGAAACCTTTGGTCTTGTTGAAACAATATGGTCGAAAATCGGCAAAATTCGGCGTCCATCGCTATGCGCTTTTACTTCTGAAGTAATAGTTTACTTCTCGCTTTTACTTTTTTAGGGGGGGGGGGGTTATTTGGGGTATTTGAAGTATTGAGTAATAGCATGTGATGATGATTATAGAAATAATGATTGGTTACAAAAGTTGTTTGTTTTATTTATTTGGTCCAATAGAATATTTGTTGGCTATTGTTCGAGTTTGAATATTTTCTCCTTGCTGAAGTAGTCGTTTCCACTTTTAGAAGTGTGAGTTTTTGGCTTCACGAATGTTTGTTAGTCAAAATGAAGCTAAAATAAATAAATAAAGCCAAATTTACATAAAACTTGCCATTTCAGAGTGTTTCAACTGCACCACTCTGCATTTGCTCGAGCAGAGAATCCACCGATTAGAGCAGAGGCTGCGAGCAAGAAGTCAGAACTCAACTGCTCAGTCGTCAGTCCCCCGTCCAGGTCCTGCAGACACCAGCCATGTACCGGTAGGTCTTTTCGTTGCCTATTTAAAGGACCCCTCGCACTATTTACTCTTCAACCTCCAGTATTTTAAAATAGTTGAATACTTTAACACTAGGCTCTTCTTTCATCAAATTACCCACGGCTTTGGCTGTTTAAGCCGTTTTCGAGACCCGTTGACTTATAGCTGGTTAATGTTTTTGTATTTGTAGTGTAGTATATGGCGAAACCTGAAATAAGTTGAATAAATAAATAATAAAACAGGGGAAATTTTGCATAACTGTTTCTTCTGATGGAAAAACTTCTGGCAGACAACCGTCGATATCGTGATACGCATCGAAGGTATTGTGAGAAGATCAGAGGGATTTTGTTACAGGGGTTGGAATGTACCGTACGAAATTCAGGTCTCGGGGTTTAGAAATCGATGGAGTGATTAAAGACCTAATACACACATTCCGTTTACCTTCTCTTACTGGTTGCAAGCCACCAGTTTATTTAGATTTGAACTTGATTGCCGGATCAATGTTTTGGCTCGAGAAAAAACCCACCCAGAACGCCTTCTTTTCCAGATGACGAAATTTTCCACGTTTGATTAGCAAAGAACTATAAGACTTAATTGATTATTTTTTTATGTCTTCAGGACTACCACACTGGTCTTGGTTTTTACTTTATTCGTATAAGTAATAAACAGATTGAGCGTTATATGAAAATTATGATTTTGATCCTTGGCTCTACGTGCCATAAGGACTGTTCCGGATAATCGGCTGTGATTTAGTCCTGACCGAATTACTTCAAACCTAGGAAATTTGGTGGGTTTTTTTTTAATTTGCTCATTGTTTGACGGTGTTTTTGTGGTTTTGAACATTGATAGTTGCAGTAGGCATGGGTATCATTGTTTGTGTGGTAGAAAGATAATTTTTTCTGGTCCACTTTAAGGAAGTAGGTTGCGTTAATCTTATAGGTAAGACAGGTCCTTTAAGGTTTAATAACAATTTTCCACAATACCAAGGTTAAATGACGGGCAACAACAAAGTCAAAGAGCACACTCAATAAAACAGCAAAACCCCAAGAGGTTATGGCAAAAAAAACAATACAAAAAACTCTAGTAATAATATTATAAACACGAAAAACAAACCATATATCTCCGCTCTTGCCCCCCTCCCCACAAAAAAAAGAATCGTAGCTGACGTAGCCGTTGTAAACATTGTTTGAACAAAAGTGATCCCCAAGCCCCATTGTCTGCTTAGGAAACCTGCCGAACGGCCATAGGTCACCAAATGTTTCTTTCCCATTTGTTTTTGTCAAATCCTCCTCTCCCATCGTTTTTCGCCCAAATTCGTCTCTTCTCAAACCTTGCATCTCCACGCAGCAACCCACCAAGTGAAAATCCCCTTCCCTCGTAAACCGAACATTGGGCAAAAGTAAGGCGAGTTTAGAGACGTATTCATAACGTGGGTAACTATTGTTAGAAGTTTGGCAACATTTAAACAAGGCTGTAAAATTAAAGGTTCTACCTTCATGATTTATTATTTCATCAAATACTTTCGATTTTAATGTAATTGTAAGTCATCTTTTTCCGTTAAATTGCAGTTCATGGTAAATATTGTGTTTTACGGAAAAATATCAGTTTTAGCACTATAAACCAAATTTTCAGTAACAACAGTGGTTTGTAACCCCTTCGTAGGCCGAAGTCTGGAACCCTAGTAATGGTCCATTTACACACTGCGTAAAATCCGAGCGTATTTTACGCTCGTTTTGAGCTTGGAAAAATTTCTAGCAATACGGACGTATTCGAGACACCGGTCCCTTTTGTATCTAAATACGTTCGTATTGCTAGAAATCTTTTCAAGCTCAAAACGTGCGTAAAATACGCTCGGATTTTACGCAGTGTGTAAACCCACCACAAGAGGCAAGAGTGATTGTAATCCCAGGAGACTAACTTAAGAAAAGAGATTTTTGGAGTTGAGAAAGGGGATGAGGATTGGTTTATCGGGAGTTTAAACTATAAGAATTTTGTGCCAGGTACATCCGTGTAGGTATGGCACATCGCGAAAGACTTTTATTTTGGCAGGATTTGTGTATTTATTTTTTGTTTTATGTGTTCTTTTGTTTGTATGTACTGCCATGGCCCGAAAGGTTTTTTTGTGTGATTAAATATCATATCAAAATCTAATGTGGCCAAGGCCGTATCCAGGGGGGGGGGGGGGGGGTTAGGGGGTTGACCCCCCCCCCCCCCCCGAGACACACAAAAATACTAATTTTTATAGGCTTTTCCCTCTGATTTATGTCTTTTTGTACTTTTTTGTCCGACCCGCAGGCAACCCCCCCCCCCCCGAAAGGCACCCCCCCCCCCCCCGAAATAAATTTCTGGATACGGGCCTGAATGTGGGCCTTTAAGAGCTGGGATCTAGCCGACCATGCCGCAGAAAGGATTGTTGCCACTCAGTGCATGTTCTGCGTTAAAAGTTTTGTGTTAATACTATGTGAATTTTCATTTCACTCAAATCGCATACTTAGATCCTGACCTACATGTAATTCGTGATGTGAGGTCCGTAGCACTTGTTCGATTTCACCTATTATGATTGCTTAGCTACCTTTTTTGCGAGCTTGTTAGCGCCTTTGACGTCCAAGTTACCGTGGAGACGAACGGTAGACGCAAATCTAGATTAGCCGTCCTGCTTCGTTTTAAATTAATTGACATTCAAGTGAGCAAACCTGTTCATTCCATATTTGGCCGGCGCTTGGCTGGTATGAAATGATGGCCGATCTTGCGCCAGGGATTTTGGACTGTTCCTTACTAATTGTGCGCTGAATTTCAGCACGACCAAATACACAAGTGCTTCCACTCGACCCATCTGTTGGAATTATCTTTAACAGGTTTATTGACGCAGTAGCCTAATCACAAAAGTATGTGAAATAGAATAGGATTTTGTGGATCAGTAGCGTTGATGAAAAGTAGCGTTACCCCGAATTTGACCTTTCGTCATAAAAAAATAAAAAAATAAATAACTTTGCTATTTTTGTCACAAAAAAAGCTTAAAGTTTAACTGAAAAGCCAACTTATTTTTGTGTCATTTAATTGAACATACTGAATTATTTGGATTCTGCAAAGAGATTTTTTTTTATTTTCCACTATCTACTCTAATTATGACATTCAGAATATCTGCGACCGTTCCCACAACGAAAATTCTACTATGATGCGGGAAATTTTAATCTCAACCGAAACGCGGCGTTTCATTGGTCAGTCGTGAAATTGGTGATGATTGCTTAGTGACTGAACAAAAAAAAGTCATAAGTCGTTCTCGTAAGGCATACAACAAAAATACAAGCGCACAGAGGTACCACAAATATTCGGAAATTCCACTATTTGAAAATCGATTATTCGTGAATAGCGGAACAACGAAGTAACGTTTTTTCAGTGGGTCTTCAAGCCAATTTTAGTGAATAAGGGATGGGTAACTAGATTGTCCAATCCCATCCCTTTTCGGTTAAACTTTAAAGGGACTAGGCTAGGCAAACTAAGTGATCGTGACCATTAAAATGCTCTAAGGAGGAAGAACATTTTTGAGGTGGGAAGAGGATATGGTTTGATGAAAAGAAAAATGAATTTGGAAGGCAAAGGGAGATAGAGTAAAGGAAAGAAAGAGAAAGTGACGAATAAAGAGAATTGGTGTAAGTTTTGTGTATAAATATATGTAGGAGTTACAAAATGTGATAAAGTGAGATACATATGTACAGTGTGTTTTGAACAAAGGTTTTTTCGATAAAAAACAAAGTAAAAAAAGAAGCCAAGTCTATCGGTTATTGTACAGCTCATCAAAAAATGCTGGAACAGAACTCCTTTTATGTCTTCCAAGTAGAGGGGTCATGGATGTCAGTTTGGGGATTTTTTCCGCTGGGATCTATTATGTGTATGGGAATAGGGAGGCTATCGCGCAGTCGAGGAACAAAGAGGGTTTTAATACGAAGTCGTTGCTAAGGTTAGTTCTGTGTTTATCCATTGTTTAATAGATGTGTCCCAGTCAGCTTGGGCTCAAAGAGTATTTATCCAAATTTTGCCTGGTGAAAAAACGCTCGTATCTCAAACAAGGCCCTGAATTATTTTGTCTCTGTCCTATACTCTGGCTAGAGTCAGGAATCCCTCCTAAGCTTCTAAGTAGTCTTTGAGTTACTGCTGCAATATGCTTTTGCGATAGCCTTGTGCTGCAACGCGTTCTAGTGTCCATATAGGAGCCGATCGGTTGGATTGCAGATGTGATATGCTCAAATTAGAATCCCAGCTATGCATTTAGGGAATAACACGTCATGAGAATGTGAGTGTCGCGTGTGAACTGGTATTGATGGTTTAGATTAAAATCAGCCACCAGTCCTGCTTCTGATGGAGGGTGTGTACCAACAGTCTTAGCCGGGGTATTGGTAACGACAGAACGTTTTCTTCATTTCTTGCGCCGCCTGAGAACTTTCAGAGACAGTTTTGCGAAAATATATCCAGACCCGAAAATTCTGACAATGCGATTGGAAATAAATTATCCAGTGGTTCACCAGATCAAACCCGTCGCTCTACCAAACATTTGCTGGATATTTTTCCAGGAAATCGGAGCATAAATGGTTGAGCATCTGCTATGTTTCCTGATATTGTTTGAAATTCGTCGTGAGCGTGTTCCACTCTTCATACAATAGTAACTATTATTTATTTGTCTATTTTATTGTTACATTTGGCGTTAAGCTTTTAGCTTGTCGTCCACTACACGAATACAAACAGATTTCATATAGGCTACTGTGCATACAGGATACAGAGACTAACACATAACTAAAGTAAACAGATTATCAGACTACACAAGCAACTGAGCAAAATTATAGTTGCTATTTCCGTTCCAATCCCGTGAAAAGTTACAACGCTGACCGTTCCAATCATCTCAAAATAAATAGTATCTAATAGCAAATATTTGCTTACCACGCTCGAGAGCGTTGTAAGCCTGGAAACTAAGAAATCTCCGTGACATGATATTTGGCCGAAGTAGAAAAATGTGTTCCAGCATTTTCGAACTGCTTCAGATATCCATAAATACCTATACTTTGTAGCATATTTACTTATCATGTTCCGAAGCATGGTAGGCAGTTGTAGCATCAAAACTACGGGAGGAAAATTCAGATGTTAGGATAAACGGTGAGGCGGAATCTGTACTTTCGACACAGTATTCTTGTGGAAGAAAATTTACAAAATATAAAAAATACAGGTTTCCAAGGTTGTTTATGATGACCTGGCTTGAAACTCAGTCTCAGCCAAAACAAAAAGGGCTAACGAATTCCATACTCCCCGTAAATGCCGGAGTTACGGTTGAGTGAAAACTTACCACACTTAAAGAACAACTTTCGTTCGTAGAGTTCTGTAGAGACTTACACATTTCTTTCTACTAATATCAGTAATAATGATGATAACAAACTTCGCAAAGCTTTCCTCACTTTCCATAACAATGTCCCAAAAATGTAAAAAGTGTCCGATTTAGAGAGCGTCTAGAATAGAATATAATTTACCAAAAAAGCCCGAGGGCCATGGTAACAAAAATTCTAAGAGACGCACTCACTTACATAGCTAACACGCAGCTCCTATTCTAAAAATCTCCTTCTATGCTCCATCGCAAGCCTCAAGAAACGTCCAAGTATTTTTACAGTAACAAAACACTCATCCTTCATCATCCTTACCATCCATTCTTCATTAAACACTCTCTCACCAAATACCTCCTTTCTCCATTCATTCAATTCCACACAATCACACATCAAATGTACTTCGCTTTCGTCCTCATGACCACACATAGGACAGAAGTAACAGAAGGTGATTACCTTCGAGTAAACATTTAGTTTACTTGAACACTCAATTTTGGCTTGAGATGATCTTTACGTTGCGAATTTTTCCAGGGATTCAATGGAAGACGCAGAAATGGCAATGGCGTCACCGGCAGGCCGCAAAATGGTTCTGGCAATGTAACGAGACCAGGACAAGGCCGACTTCCGCACAGAAGGATTAGCACAACCACAGTAACGCCTGTCGGTAAGTCAACGAACGATACAGAGAAGATTAGCATACAATATAATGCCAACAATAGACAAAGCACACTACCGTTATGCAAAATACCTCTTTTCGTAGCCGTAATGTAACTTATTTTTATATTACCTAAAAAAAGAAAAAAAAAAAAAATCACATTTCGTACTCTTTGTGGCTACTCCTCCATCCCTCAGTGACGTTAATTTTAATCTATTTTTACCCACTTCTAACTATTTACGTCACTTAACTTTTGAAAATAAGCCCATATTGCATTTACTATTCTTCCCACCTAAGACTTTCGCTTTGATTTTTGTTTTGTTTTCTGTCCTTCGAAACTTTTCCTACCGCCTTGGTATATACACATGATTTTCCCACTACATCAGCATTACAGGCTTCCCGATATGTCTTTGAAACTCTTGGCCCTAAGGAAGAAACTCTTCAGAACACTCCATCTTAGCTTCCCCGCACGTCATGACCTGTTTCGTCTTTTTTAGTCAATTTTAGTGTTTTTATTGTCGTGTTCACTTTTTTTTCATGGTTTGTACAGGAGGGGTATCTAAACTCGAATTTATATGACCTCGAACTTGGCCCGAATACATTACAAGGAAATTTCTGCAGTCCAAACAGGTCCTGGGTCACTCAGGGTTTCCTCTTGACAATTAGGAGCTTTTTAAACTGGACTGAAATTTCCTTTCAACCTTTTTAGGCCAGGTTCGAGTTGTGTAAATTTGAGGTTGGATACCCCTCCTGTACTTCGCCATTCGAGGCTGGATACCCCTCCTATACTCCACCATCCAGTCTTTTATAAGATAGCGCTCATTTGCTGTATAATATCTTTACAGATAGATGCACAGCTACACATATAAATAAATAAACATACAATTTTCTTACATATTAATTGGCGATTTCATTGCGATTTATCACTCTCTATTTATACCTACATGTTCTTGCAATGTACAAAATACTGCCTGAACGAGCGCCTGTATTGTATCGGGAAGACGCTGACGCTTTGCAAGGTACAAACTTTTGTGTGTGCCTTGCATGTAAAGAGCACGACGCCAAGCGTTATATGGAAAATCTGCATATTTGTTGATGGTGTGGTGAAATTTCGAGAGAGCGATGGCAAAGTTTAGTTCATGTAAAGTTATTTTGTTTTGTTGTTTTGTATGTATTTTCTTGTATATACGGCCTTTGGCTTTGGATACTATTATTATCTTGGCTGCTGCGCCTCAGGTGGGAGGAGGTTTCGGTGCTTCCCCGACATAATTACTTTTTTTTTTACCAAAAATCATGGTTAGGTCTTGGCATCTGCAAGACAGTCTCTGGAGTTGGTGCTTCTCGAGACTTTGATGCTGTAAAAAAAATAATAAATAAATCACAGAAGCGATACGCTTCTTTGAACATTCTATGAATTTTTGACTACCTTGGTTTTGCTTTTTGCCTCTAAAATTTTCAAAATAGAATCAGAAATTACAAATAAATATTCTCTGACCCCAAGCTGACTTTGAAACATTTATTCAAACAGTGTTTACAACGGATACGTCAGCTACGATTCTTCAGCAGCGCTATTTCGGCCCTTCTTGGCAAGGGTCCTCGTCAGGCTGTCAATCCTCTGGTCCAACTTCGGGGTATTCCTTGAGCAAGATTTCGGTAGATGCCCTGAGCAAAATTCCGGTAGGTTCTCTGAGCAATAATCCGGTAGACTCCGTAAAATCATCAAGTTCAGGTGAATTTTGCATATTTTGACTTCCCCGAAGTTGAACCAGAGGATTGACAGCCTGACGAGGATCTTGCCAAGAAGGGCCGAAATATCGCTGATGAAGAATTGTAGCTGACGTATCCGTTGTAAACATTGTTTGAATAGAAATTACAAAATTAACATTTGACTAAGACTCAAATGTTTCAGGCTTCTTTAGACTCAAATAATGAAACCAGGTTCGTTTTAATCTCGCCTGGTTTTTTTTTCTGAATTTTCTGTTTCGTCTTTTGGGATGAACGACTAGGAAAGAAATGCAATTGTTCGTGCCTCTGCTATACTTGAGATTGTCCCCCTCCTAGAAAAGAGTGGGTTTGCAAAACTACGAAAACTACAACCACATTATCGTAAGTTGCCCGCTGGAACCAACTAGAATGGTAGGCTACAGAACGCAAACCGTTCTTCCTTTTTCTGCTCTATTTGGTTCCTTTCCTTCAAAACGTACTTTGAATTAAGGTTAAGCCCAGCATTGCCAAACCTTATGTTAGGCCTTATGGTGGGGCCTATAGTTAATGTCGCTTTTTTATGAACAAAATTAGATGAATCTGAAAAAAAAACCCAGAAAAGTTGGTAATCCTCCGTTCCTGAAAACCCAACCGGAAAAACTTAAATCAACAAGATTATGCTTGGTAAGGTAAGGTAAGGTATAATTTTTATTGACAGCTGTGAAACTCAAATTGCATAAAAGCGGCAGACATGCCAGTTAGTCTGAAGATATGGCCCCAAAGTATTCCGAGCTTTGGGGATCCCAAAACGTAAGTGGCAGGATATCCATGGTTTCTTAAAAGTTGTCCATCTATCCGTCCGTCCGTCTATGCGGCTGCACGATAACTCTCGAAGGGGTGGGCAGTTTATTCAAACTTGGTATGAGGACCTTTTGGGTCAAAGTACAGCTCAAATTCGAAGATGGGCTCTGTAGCCCTACATTTAGGGGTGGTGGAGGGGTTTCAAATTAGGGGGCGATTTTTTTTTTGAAGCTACTGCGATAGTCGATTTAGGGGTTAGGACCTGCTGAATCCGAATAATAATATAATATAATAATTGTATTCAAAGCCAAAGGCCATATACACGACAATACATATAAAACAACAAAACAAAATAATTTTACATGAACTAAACTACGCCAACGCTGTCTCGAAATTTCACCACACCATCAACAAATCTGCAAATTTTAGATATAACGCTTGGCGTCGTGCTCCTTAAGATGTCAGGAAATAACATAACCTCACCTCCCAGTAATTCCCTTCTTAACCCAGAAAGCTCTGGACACTGGCACAGAATATGGACCAAATCATCAACTCCATTACCACATATGCTTACCACCCGGATGCTGGTCTTATTAAAATTATTTTCTCGCCGGACAAGTAGTAGCCTACACTCCGGCAAAAAACGGAAATTTGTGAAAAGTAAAAGTTTAATCTAAAGTTTATTAGAGGTTGATCGATTTCCGGTTAGACATGCTGAACCCGAATATGAAATTTCTTTTCTTTCCGTACAAGTGGTTCACCCGGAATTTGGCAAAGTTTAATCTGAAGTTGATTAGAGGTTTGACTTGGGGGGTAAGTAGACATACTGAATCCGAATATGAAGATTATTTTATTGCCAGAAAAGTAGTTGGCCCAGAATCCGATCACAACCAGAAATTCAGCATGAAGTTTTAAATTCAATGATATAGTCATTACAATTAGGTAAGGAGACATGCGGTTGCAGCTTTCGAACATAATAAGGACCGATTAGAGATTCGGTATCGGGGTCAGGAGCATGCTGAAACCAATTATGAACTTAATTTCCTTGTCGGATAAGTTGGCAAAGTGTGCCAAAAGCCGGATTTTGGATCGAAAGCTTTGCAGGAGCCTACTGCTAAAAGGAATTTGGTCAAGTGGTCAAGTTGGTCTGAAGCCGATTAGAGATGAGATGTTGGAGTAAACATGCATGCTGAATCCATATCTGAACTTGGTTATAGATTATAGCAAAATGTCAAAGGGGTTTTGTGCGAAGACCATAAATCTACAAGATTCGCTTGTCTGGATCAGGTAGTCCGAAAAATATTCAATATTTGGGGTCCCATCGAAACCTTTGATCTTGTTATGTTCGTTTTCATTTCTAGGTTTCAGCTAAATATCCTCAGACCAGGTAACAATATTTAGTACTGATTCATATCCTTAAAATGACCGTTGACGTAACTACGAAACTGTTTTAGCTAAACTAAGAAATAATAAATTTTCGATTTCTATAAGGCATGCCGGCTGGCTCGGACGCCTTAGTGCTAACGAGACCGGAAACCTTTTACCAGCGATCGAAAACCGCTCATAACAAATAGATCCAAAAATGTTATGTCTTCTATCACTGTTTTTTAGTTTTATGTCTCATACACGAAGTGACATTGAATATCACGCATGTTTTGCCAATTCTTAGGCCACAGCTGACAGATCCATGCTCGTGCCAAACGCTTCGGTCGTAAAATTAACCAAACTATGTTTCTGTGTGTTGGCAAAAAAGCAACAACACAGAAATGTAAAGCTGTTGAGGCCCTAAACCTAATTAAATGTGTTAAAACGGTTTTCTAATGTGTCAAATCGCTGAACTATAAAGAATAGACACAGAGTGTAGATAGCTACTTTAATCACTCTGAGTGATGGATCGATACTTTAAGCGTTAGAAATGTGGCGGGAAGATATGTATTTGAAAAGTAGGATCATCACTCAGAATGATTGAGTAATTAGGCCTACACTCAAGAAGCTTTTTTTTAGCTTTTGTGCGATTTGCTAAGAATAACATGAAAAAACAAGACCAAAGGTTTCGATGGGATCCCAAAAATTCAATATCTGATCCAGACAACTGGATCTTGTATTAGCCAGATCCAGTCTTCGCCAGACTCCTTGAACATTTTTACAATTAAAATTCAGAAACAGAATTAAGGCCAAATAGCTAATCACCTGAGAAAACCAAGTTCAGATTTGGATTCAGCATGTGTATTTACCCCTATAAGTCATATCTGTTTTGACGAAAACTTCCTGCCACTTCTGCCAATTTCCCGGTACCGGCCGAAATCAGGGTATCTTCTTTCCCCAGTAATGAACATCTAATCAACTTCAAATAGAAATTTAGCTTATAACAAATTTTCCGATTCCAGCCGGATTCCGGTCGAACTATATGTCCGGGTAAAATACGATTGTCATACAGGGTCTCAGCATCTCTTCTTACCCCTAAATCGCTTATCTAATCAACTAGAAATAAAACTTTGACTTCCAACAGATTTCCGGTTTTGGCCGGATTCCGGACGAACTACATGTCCGGGTAGAAAATTGTTCTCACATAAGTGTTCAGCATGTCTTCTTGCCCTAAATCGAACATCTAATCAACTCCAAATAAAACTTTTAATTTTGACAAACTTTCCGGTTTGGGCCGGATTCCGGTCGAAATACTTGTCGGTCGAGAAAATAGTTTTCACCATCGTCTTCAGCATGTCTTCCTACCTCTATATCAAACATCTAATCAATTTCAAATAAAACTTTTACTTTCAACAAACTTTCCGGTTTGGGACGGATTTCGGGCGAAATACTTGTCCGTCGAGAAAATAATTTTCACCATCGACTTCAGCATATCTTCCTACCTCTAAATCGAACATCTAATCAACTTCAAATAAAACTTTTACTTTCAACAAACTTTCCGGTTTTGGCCGGATTCCGGGCGAACTACTTGTCCGATGACAAAATAGTTTTCACCATCGTGTTCAGCATGTCTTCTTACCCCATAATCGACTATCACATTAGCTGTTTCAAAATATTTTGTTTGTCCCTTAATTTGAATCCCCTCCCCCACCCCTAAACGTAGAGCTACAAAGCCCATCTACGAACTTGACTGGTCCGACGACCCAACAAACCCTCACACCAAGTTTCATCAAAATATCTCGTTCCCTTCGAGAGTTATCGTGCTTACAGACGGACGGACAGACGGACGGACGGACGGACGGACAGACGGACGGACAGACGGACAACTTTTGCGATGCCATAGGTATCCCTCCATTTACGTTTTGGGATCCCAACAAGGAACCAGAAATGTGATGCTCTTGAAGCTAAGCCGACAAGGCTGTATGGCCAATCTGGCAACACTGTCCGGTCGTGAGATCAGTGTTGCCAGATTGTGTTTGCAGAAACAAGCCCACGGTCTTTCAAAACAAGCCCAAACAAGCGAGGCTTATTTTCCCCAAATTTTTGCTGTTCAGGCCAGTGGTGCTGTTTCATTAAACAGGGGGGGAGGGGGCTGAGGGCATTTTGGGCCCCCATCCCAGGTTTGTTACTCAGCACCAAAATTTAACTGCTCTCCTTGGATTAAATTTCGAATATACCATGAGGAGCAAAGCAGACGCGTTTTTGTGGCACTTGCCTTCCGGCCAAGTGCCATATACCGATCACTTTTCTGTCGGTCTGTCGGTCGGTCGGACGGTCGGTCGGTAGGTTAGTCCGGTGTTTGCGAGTTAGGGTAATTCCAGATAGGCTAGGACGATGAAACTTGGCAGGCATATTAGTGACCCGACCAAACTAACTTGGAAATAGTCACTTGCCCGATCCGACCAGGGAGGGGGAGGTTGCGGAATCGAGAAAATAGGGACATGCATAACTTTCGAATGGGTGATTGGATCTTAATGAAACTCGATACATGGGAAGACCTCGTGTCTCAGATGTCTCATCTCAGAGCCGGACCGGATCCGATGAATCTGAGGGGGAGTCGGAGGGGGAGCGGGAAATCGTGTGAACCTCCGAGTGGAGCGATCGGGATGAAACTTGGTGGGAAGAACTAGCACAAGCTCTAGATAAACAACTGACAGAACTGGACCGGATTCGGACACTGTGGGGGAGTTGGAGGGGGCTCCGGAATTCCGGCGACCCGTAGTTAATGTACTTCCAAGTGGGCTAGGACGATAAAACATGGCAGGCATATCAGAGACCCGACCAGATTAACTTGGAAACAGTCACTCGCCCGATCCGACCGTCGTGGGGGGAGTGGGAAACGGCGGAATCCGGAAATTAGTGGCATGCATAACTTTCGAACGGGTTATCGGATCTTAATGAAACTTGATATCTTGAAAGAACTAATGTTTCAGACGTCCCACTTCAAGCGCGGACCGGATCCAATGAACTGGGGGGGGGGGGGTTGGAGGGGATAACCGGAAATCTTCTGATACGCATAGAGTGGAGCGATGAGGATGAAACTTGGTGGGAAGTACATGCACAAGTCCTAGGTGCATCAGTGACAGAATCGGATCGGATTCGGGTACCGAGGGGGGGGGGGGGGGGGCTGTAGGGGGGTGTCCGGAATTCTGGTGATCGTGAGTTAAGGTACTCCCAGATGTGATAGGACGATAAAACTTTGCTGGAGCATTAAAACCTTGACATCATTGGGTTAGACATCGTCACTTCTCCGATCCGACCATTCCTTAAAGAACTCATCTTAACCGCAAAATACAAAAAATACTTTTAAGCAAAATTTACTTTTTCAAGATCGCCATGAGTACATGAACGTTTTTGCCTCAAGGGTTTTGCTTAGAAATTTATTTTTAGCACCCTTAAAGTCTTAACCGAAAAGTGAAAAAAAACTTTTGACCATCACTTCCATCCTCTGACCCAGCCTTGCAAGTTTGGCGCATCTTAACCGAATACTTCCATCATACCCAGCCTTCCGGGTTTTTGTTTTCCTTCTTGTTTCCTTTTGCTTTCTGTCTCCTATTTTATATTTAAAGTGAAACCATTGGTTGAATTCTCAGCCCGCTTAATTTTTTCTTGTTGGGGTATTTCTGACTACATATGCTTGCAAGTGTCATATGAGCTTACAGCTCTTGTTTTTTCGAAGGTAGAAGTTAAAAAAAATAATTTGAGAACTGAGAATAAGCTGTTTCATTCTTTCAACCCTTTGAGGATTTCGAAAACATCCAATCATTTGATGGTTTCTATAGAAGCTGTGTTATCTCACGCTATCATGGAAGTACGCCGAGATCTCGAGAATGTAAATTCATAAAATCTTCGGATTCAGGGTTAAAACATCTTAGAACCTCTCCAATACAATTTTAGCTTTTGATGTGGCTCATAATTTAAAATCCCGATGCTAAAACCGTGCTAAAAAGAATGAAAGGCGCCGAAGATTTTTTGGAAAACATTAATCATTAGAACATCTTTTTGGGATCCCAAATAAAATTAAGGGCAACCTATGTTATCGTAAGTGGCCTGTCCTGTCAAAGCCCTATATTTAGGGGTAGGGGAAGAAACATTAAGGGGGCCCCAAACCAGATAATCATGGAAATGTGAAGTTCCCTCCGAAGTTTCATCTGAATTGCTCCACTAATTTGAGGCCATTCAGCTTATTATTGCGATATCAACCGAGATGAAGACATGTTATAACTGGTATAACTTTTTTGAACAGAACTAAAACGATTAATCACATGCAATTTGATTATAGTAATCGTCAAACAGTTCTTTAGTAGATACTACTTGATATCAACCTCCAAAACCAACAAGCCCATGGTGCGGGAAACAAGCCCATTTGGCAACACTGCGTGGGACGACTGAGAGCTGATCCCCCCGCGGAGAGGGGACAATATCACTTATTTCTTCCTAGAAGCTCATTGGCCAGAAATATCGGCTATGAATGTTTCTCTTCTCGGCAAAACGTGGAGGGCGCGTGACGCTGTAGATAACTGGGACGGGGATGTAATCGTTGATAAACTAATAAGCATTTCAAAGGAATATATTGATAGAAAGTTAATATTTGGATCGAAGAAGAAAAGAAAGTGAATCTCAGAGAAAGTGAATATTTAGCTCGGAATATTTGGATAGAAAGTGTATCTACTGGTACTACAGCAGTTTGACGGCATATTCCTCAAGAGAACCAGCAATACCTCTGCTGTGTGGGTTGTAAAATGTTCCCGAGGAGTTACCTACTCCATGGCGCTTGGTGTACAGCCTTCCCGGCGGGACATCTCGTCACCGGGCACTGGTGAATAGGGAGCTCCCACTGGAATGCGAGCGGTATCTGCGGATGACCCAGGTTCCACCTGGACCCCGTTCGACTTGATTGTCTTAGTTAAGTGTACTATTTGTTTAGAGTGTCTTATTTTTGTTTTTTTATGATTTTCAAAAATCGTTAAATAAACGAATTTGAGTTGAATTGAATATCAAAATTGAGAGTCGGCAACCCCTCGAACGTTCCAAAATTTTGCATGATGCAAATAACTATCTCCATTGCGGTTATAACTTAGGCCACTATAATAAATCCTTGGGGAATTTTTTAAACCAATCATTCCAAGTCGCAACAGAGGAAAATAGATCATCTGCAGTGACATTAAGGGTTCCATATCTGGAAAGCACAATTTTTTTGGATGATGCCAAATAGTTTATACGATAAACTCCTACAGATACCTATGTCCTTAGTGGGTATGTGAGTGTTTTTCTGTTGCTTATCTCTGAGTAATGACTACTGCAGGTAATGCAGTGAATATTATCGTGACTTGTATACTCAGGTCTTACCTTATATAGACCAGAGAGGCTCAATCCCTGCCACCCAGTTGGACCTATTACTGCCGAATTACAGGCGTTACAAGTTGATTATGTATAGAATGCATTGTCCATATCATACGGTACTTTCGCTTATGGTGTACAGTTGAGCTTATTTGGCTGACTTGTTTATCGAAGAAGGCAATTCTGAAGTGACCCAGGAATTTTTGTTTGTACCTTTGACTTGCTTTTGTACCTCTGATTTGCTTTTCTCAATATTAAACTGCGAGCTTCCTTATTCGGGCCGTCCTGTTTTGAAACTACATAGTTACTTTTGATTAGGAAGAAAATAAATAAAGTTATCTAGTAATATGAACAAGAGCTGGAAGCTCATATGGCACTTGCAAGGCTGGGTCAGATGGAAGTGATGGTCAAAAGTGTTTTTTGTTGTCATCTTCAGTTAAGATGCACCAAACTTGCAGAGGTTCAGAGGATGGAAGTGATGGTCAAAAGTCTTTTTTTCACTTTTTCGGTAAAGATGCGCATTTAACTTTTTCGGTTAAGATGCGCACTTTAAGGGTGGTTAAAAATAATTTCTAAGCAAAACCCTTAAGGCAAAAAGGATCATGGGCTCATGGCGATCAAGGAAAAGTAAAGTTTGCTTTATTTTTTTTTTTGTATTTTGCGGTTAAGATGAGTTCTTTAGGGGATGGTTGGATCGGAGAAGTGACGATATCTAACCCAATGATGTCAAGTCTCTAGGCTAATGCTTCAGCAAAAGTTTGGTCGTCCTAGCACATCTGGAAGTACCTTTACTCACGATAACCGGAATTCTGGACACCCCCGTACAGCTCCCCCCCCCCCCCCCCTCGGTACTCGAATCAGGTCCGATTCTGTCTGATGCACCTAGGACTTGTACCTGTACTTCTCACCAAGTTTCCTTCTGAGCGCTACACTCTCTGCGTGTCACAAGATTTCCGGTTGTCCCCTCCACCCCCCCCCCCCCAGTTCTTGAAGACTTGAAACGGGACATCTGAGATTTGAGGTCTTTCAAGATATCAAGTTTCATTAAGATCCGATGAACCGTTCGAAAGTTATGCATGCAACTAATTTCCGGATTCAACCGTCTCCCCCTCCCCCCGCGGTGTTTGGATCAGGCGAGTGACTCTTTCCAAGTTAATCTGGTCGGGTCCGTGATATGCCTGCCAAGTTTGATCGTCCTAGCCCACCTGGAAGTACATTAACTACGGATTGCCGGAATTCCGGAACCCCCTCTCCAACTCCCCCCACAGTATCCAAATCCGACCCATTTCTGTCAGTTATGTATCTAGAGCTTGTGCTTGTTCTTCCCACCAAGTTTCATCCCGACCGCTCCACTCTAAGAGTTTCACGCGATTTCCGGTTCCCCCTCCGACTCCCCCCCCCCAGATTCATTGGATCCGGTCCGGACATGACATGAGACATCTGAGACACGTGGTTTCCAGAGATCAAATTTGATCAAGATCCGATCACCCATTTGAAAGTTATGCATGCCCCTATTTTTCCGGATTCCGCCGACTCCCCCTCTCTCCACAATGATCGGATCGGGCAAGTGACTATTTCCAAGTTAGTTTGGTCGGGTCCCTAATACGCCTGCCAAGTTTCATCGTCCTAGCACATCTGGAAGTACCCTAACTCGCAAACACCGGACTGACCGACCGACAGGCCGACGGAAAAGTGATCGGTATATGGCACTTGTCCGGAAGGCAACTGCCATAAAAAGTGGTAACCCGGACGAGGACCCGTGCCAAGAATGGCCGAAATGTCGATGAAGCAAACCTTAGCTGACTTATCCGTGTAGTGTGATTCTTTAGAGTTAGCCGAAGAAGGCCGAGATAATACAGTCTAGTTGCCCATCACTAATCCATTTAAAGGGGCTTGAAGGTCCAATGAAAATACGTTATTTCGTTGCTCTGCTATTCACGGATAATCCAGTTCAAGTTCTATTTATTGCTAACTAAATGCAACATAAAGAGCCGATTTTCACATGGTGGATATTCTCTGTCGGGTGTATGATACCTCTATGGGCTTGTACCTATGTTGTGTGGTTGACGAAAACGATGGACGAAAATAAGTGTTCACGCAGGGAGCAGTGTTCACGAACCCGATAACTACCAACAGAAAAGCCGCGTTTGTATTGAGTTTCGAATTTTCCACGTTATAATAGAATTTGCGTTCTGGTGACGGCGGTAGATATTCTGAACGTCACTACTAGAGTAGATAGTGGAAAATAAAAAATCCCTTAGTAGAATCCAAATAATTTAATGTATTCACTTAAATGAAACAAAAATAAGTTGGCTTGTCAGTTAAACTTTAAATATGCAAGCTTTCGTGTGTCATTTCTAAGAGGATGAAAACGAAGTACAGAGTTGCGAAAAAAACTTCTGTTTCTGTTTTGGTACAAGTTTCTTTTCATTAAACAAATTCTCAGGAAATTCTGCTTACGAGTGGAGAGCTGGTTACTGAAGCTTTCCATCCATGCAAAATGGGGGATTTTCAGAAACTACTTGTAAACAGTTTCTAGTGTGCAGTATTTTCTACTGGGATTAATCTTATCTCCACTGGGATGAGATTAACTCGAAGTAGAAGTAATCTTATCTCAGTTCAGACAAGATTAATCCCAGTAGCAAATATTGCAAGATTTTTGTTTTACAGTGTAGTCCACTCGGATCGTTGAACTGGAATACAGCGAATTGCTTTTGGTTTGCTTATGTTCAAGTGGTAGCGATTCTCCCTCTCTAAAACTCCTTCCGGGTTAATTCTGTTTTTGCCGCTAGAATTTTTATTTATTTATTTATTTGTGACCCGCTTTTTGGATAACAGCGGAGTATGAGTAAACCACACAAAGTAAAATACGAATATTAAAACACCAAACAAAACAATGTAAATGAACATGACTACATTTCATATAGATTTAAAAAACACTAAATAGACTTAAAACTTTAACACAGTGACAAGCACATTAAACGGGTTCAGGAATAAAAAACTGGCTAATAATTTCGTGGGCTGAGAAGGCAGGATGTTTGTGGAAGATAAAATGCGCTAGTGTCAAGTATATAACGACACAATACTTCATACATATATTGTTAAAAACCCAAATAAAGGCGATAGTAAATTTAAGGATGCATAAACAAGTATTTTTTTCGAAAGTAGTTTCAGCCATGCATTATGCAGCTGAAATTTGGGGATATAGCCAATGTCAAAAGTTCGAACAGGTACAATTATGTTATTTTAAAAGAATACTAGGAATTAGTAGTAAGACTAGTACGTTGGTAGTAAAAGGTGACTTAGGACTTTATTCGTTAAGGAGTTATCGGTTAGTAAGTATGATTCGTCTGTGGGAAAAAATCATAGCATTGCCAAGAGTGAGGCCTATGAAGGCGGCGTATTTGGAGTCGTTGAGAGATAAATCAAAGGAGTCATGGTCGCAGCAGGTTAAGGCAATTTTAGATAGTACAGGATTATCTTATATTTGGAATGAGGGAAAAGGGTGGGATAACATAGGAAGTATTGCGAAAAAAGTGGAGAGTAGGCTAAGAGAACAGGAGGTGCAAGATTGGCAGTGTAGGCTGGCTGCTTCGGATTCCCTGAGGTTTTATGCTGTAGCCAAGGAGACATGGGGGGAAGAAGTTTATTTCAAGGCGGGAATTCCTTTAGACCAAATTCAACTTATAATTAGCCTGAGGGCAGATTGTTTACCGGTAGGACTAAGAAGGAAATATTTGGGTAAGGTTAGAGTGCTCCGTGGTCCTCACTTCTGTCCGATGTGTGGTAAAATTAATGAATGTATATTCCATTTAATGTGTGAGTGTCAGGAGTTAAAAGACCTGAGGAAGGAAATATTTGGGGAAATGATTTGGGGGGAGGAAAGGTTTAAACAAATTTTGAAAAGTAGAAGTTTTAGAGATATAAGAAATTTGGTAAGATTCCTAAAGGTAGCCATGATTCACAGGGAAAGTTTTTTGTAAATAGTGGTTGCGGCTATGGTTTCGTTCTTGTATTGTTTTCTTATTTCCATGGCCCTTTGTGCTTTTCCGGAAATAAATCTTATCATGGTGTACATTTAACCAGTTTTGTTGGGCTATTTTCAATTCTTCTTAGGCCTGGTCAGGTTTAAAACTCTTGAACAGGCCTCTGACTCTACGAGCGTGCTCCACCCTACTTACCGTAGTTACTACAGATGACGTCACGGATCCTGGGTTCTTGGCATCGAGGCTGGAACACATGTTTCTATATTCAGCAAAACATTGTACCGCGGGCTAATGGACCAATCACGTCGAAGAGATTCGTAGTTACCACGCTTACTACGCTCCCGAGCATGGTACGCAAATAGTTGCTATTAGTTACTATTTCGAGAAGGTTGGAACGGTCAGCGTAGTAACTTTTTGTGAGGTTGGAACAAAAATAGTAACTAATAGTTACTATTTTTAGAAGGGTGGAACACTAAAACTCAGCTGATGTGTCTGAATCAAAACTGATTCTTAGTCAGTTTGGGTGGACAAATACTTTATTTATTTTTTTCTCAATCTTTCATCGCTTTCGTCGAAGGCGTTCTTGAATGAATTTTATTTGTATCCCATCACACGATCATAGGACACGAGACGGACTGCGAGCAATTAAGGAACCCAAGAAAAAGAAAATGGAGACAACAAACAAATCAAGAACAAAAAACAGATGGAAACATAATATAAATGAAATGCTCATTTAGAAAAGTAGCCTACACTTGAAAAAAGTGATATTTCATTCCTTTAGAAGAACGTTACTAAACTAAACGCCACGGGTTGGAATAATGAAATGAATAGTAAGTAAATAGTGTAAGGAAAGTATAGCTGCGGTAGCTCAGTTTCTCACGACAATCTGATTCTTTCTCTTTCTTTAGGTGAGTTTGTGGAAGTCGAGAACGGCAACCAAGGAATTACTAGCTACGGTCAGAAAGCGCCCGAATGTTCTTGCCCTGCGGGTCCCCCTGGACCACCCGGTGCTCCTGGAACTCCCGGTACTGCAGGCATTCCAGGTCAGTTGATTTTCATAAGTGCTAATAAGTTTTGATGTAAAGTGTCTTCTGTTGCTGCCCACGGTGTAATGTTCTGAACGTTGATCAGATTCGTGATTACTAGGCATCAATTTATGTGTTTCAAAGCATGAACCATATATGCCCTGATTATTTCCATGATTATTTTTCTATGAATCAGGAGAGCACAATTACGACACCAGAAATGCGCAGCTTTTAATTAATGAAAAACGAAAAACAGTTACAACATCTTATATGATTCATTATCTGGGGCCTTCTGTTTGGAATAATCTGCCGACTAGCATCAGGGAGTCTGCCACTTAATTTCCACTTAAATTTCCACTTAATTAATAGGTGTTGAGGGGTATGTGGTATTTTCTTCTTTTTTTCTTTTTTTTTTCATAGTTATTCGGGTGGGGCTGAAACTGGTAGTGAGTAAATATTACAGATTTTTGACGTGTGTAGTGTTCACGTTTAATTGTCTGTTATTTAAGTCATAGGCTAGGTGGGGAATTGTAGGTTGATGTGTTTAGTTATTTATTTATTGGATACAAATAGGATTAATAAATTGCAGCACAAGTCCTTAGGACTTTCTTTTTGCTGCAATAGGATATTAGTAATGTTATTTTATTTTATTTTCAACGTTCTGGTTAAAAAATAAAAACCTACTTACCTACCTTCCTTGCCATCCTAATTTACTGGAACTCCTTACATTACCTCAAATTGTATTTCGGAGCAATTTAAGATATAATCCTGATGCGATGCCCAGATACTCTTTCTTTCTCCTCTGTCCTCGATGAAATAATAAAATAATTATTGATGATAAAATAAAATTTTATTATTGCATTTAATATTTTATTATTGTCATTTGCACTTGAATGTTATTTTGAATAAGGACGTTTCAGGGTGTTTTCCAAAAGACGCGGCAAGTGACACTTTTCTCGAAATTGTTTCTTCCCCCTCCTCCGCCTCTCAGTGAGGCAAGTGTGGCACCTACTCTGTCCATTTTTACCTGAAAAATCTTAATCCTTACCACTTATAACCTTAATTTAACTCGATTAATTTTGAATTTTTTGTTTTTAATTCCAGTTTGAACTGACGAAATTGAGTTGTTAGTGAAGAAGAAGTGTGATTTCTACATCAATTTTACTGTCGGTATTTAAATCCTGACTGTCTGCGAAATTTTGGTCAAATCGGAGCAATCGCCACGGAAACTATGGTTTTCTAGAAGTTGACAAGCGCCATTTAGTGTCCAAAAGAAGAAAGCTTTATCGTTTTTTTTTTAAATATCGCCTATCATTTTTGGAAAAATAATGATGATACGCCTAGCTTAAGGTCCCAGCTCCGGCATACCTCTCGCCTATGTTGACCTAGTAAGTAAGTAAGTAAGTAATTTATTTATGACCCGCCATTTTGAAAAGGCGGAGTAAATGACGAAAAAAGAAAATAAACAAAACACATATATACACACAGAAAAAGACACTTAATTTTTAATCTTCGCTCAGGAAGCAGTGGGCGACATCGTGTGCTGGTTGGGGCTTGTTGTCCATGAGTTTTGAAAGTGATGACGAAACACCCAAAAGGGTAACACTTGCATCTTGAATTTTGAATTTCTCCGTCAATGTAAGGTTGTGACATAATTTCGACAAGTGGAGCAGGTGCTTTGCATATCTGGATACAGGGTTATGAGATGGACGAGTTATCGGATGATAATAACAAGTTCACATTCTGCAGTTTTGGTCAAGACAACGTCGATGTCGTGGATCTTCTTTTCGGATAGTGTCGAGTGCTTCCTTCTCTGAGTTTTAGCGGGGAGGCTGGTGGTGTTCTAAAAAACTCCAGTTTAGTTACAACTGTCAGTTCGTTTCATTTTAGTTTTATATTCATATTCATTAAAGGACACCTGAACGATGAAACCATGCTTGAACACACCATGGAGAATTCATTTACAGGCATGGCCACCGAGAGCGTTCTTCTCCTGAGCGTGACGTTTTCAAACTAGGGATGTTCGTTTCTGGAGGTTTGCACATGCAGACTCCAAGACAAAAAGCGCAATTCATTCAAATCTTGTACAGCGCTGGCCGGATCGTATTGGAAACACTATTTTGTATTTGGATCGGGTTTTCTGCAGGCAATGTTAACGGAAGTCATACAGATAGGGATGATACTTGGTACTCTTCGTTCAGGTGTCCTTTAAGCAAAACAACATACATGACGCTCCCAAGAAGGCCACTACTGGTCCTGTTGCGGAGTACACAACTTTCAGTCATTTCACAACAATAACACAGATTTCGTGTCTTAACCTTTCCCTTCCCCCCCCCCCTCCCAACCCAATCACTAATAATAATAATAAATATTCAACTTTAAATAAAATTCCAATTAAATATTCAAAATTTACCTAATTATCCCAAAAATAATTTTTGTATCTGTTTCTATGTAAAAACTGGTTCTCCGACTCCCTGATTTTCTCCCTGGATAAAACTAAAATGAAAGACACTGACAGTTAATGTTCAAACTGAATATAAAATTTATAAAAACAAATATTCAAGATTTACCTAATTATCCAAAAAATAATTTTTGATTCTGCTTTTGTGCAAAAACTGGTTATCCGACTCCCTGCACTGTAAAAAAAAAATCTTGCAGTAATTACTACTGGGATTAATCTTGTCTTTATTGAGATAAGATTATCCTTAATCCGGATTAATTTTATCCCAATAGAGATAAGATTAATCCCAGTAGCCCTTTTACAGTGTGATTCTCTCCCTGGAGCTCTGCATTCGTGCACTGTATCCGATATGTCAGTGTTTTTCGACCTCTCGTCTTGTCATCTTATCATCCGTGAATATTCTGTTAAGCTATTAATGTACCCCATCAGCCTTGTAAGCTGAAAGTATTATTTGCTCATTAGAAGCTATTCATGGTGTTGCTTACTTGTTGACTATGACAAGGGCTTCTTGTATCTTGAATAGTTTCATGCTGGCACTCTGTCCAATCAACCCACTTGCAACTGTTTTGATAGACATCACACGCTAAATCATGCAAATACAGCGCTCAGAAATGGAGTGGTAATGGATACAGAAGGCTTAGGACTTGTCTGTCTGACATTGCGAGAACGGGGTTTGCGAGTTGTGTTTAAAGTCATCTCGATTACGCACGATGTAAAAATACAAGCAAGAGCTGATAGCTCACACGGCACGTGCACGGGTAGTTAAATGCATATACGCTAAAGTTCTGGCTGTCAAATTCAAATGGCTCTTTCAAGACCCCCTTAAAGTTCCGTCCCGGTCCAGCACTAAACGTGCAACAAGATCCCCCCCCCCTCTTCCCACAGTGAGCGGATCCAGTCTGGACCTGCATGTGGAATTTCTGGGACCAGTAAGCAAGTGTAAACAGGTAACTCGCAGAATTACCCAGTTTAGTCCGGGTTAGATCAGTCGTTCGAGAGTTATGCATGCCACAATATTTCCGGGACCCTTCCGTACTGCAATACTTGGATCCAGTCTGGATCATGGACGGTAATACGTGATAGTCCTGCCAACCAAGCTAACCGAACTTTCCCCAGTAAACGTGTCGCAAGACTCCTTGTACTTCCCCCCACATTGGCCGAATCCGGGCCGGACCTGTGAATGGGACATATCGAACAAATGATCTTGCCAACTGTCAAGTTTCGAGAGTTATGAACGCCAAAAGATTTCCGGATCCCTACTCCAGCTTCCCCTACAGTGTCAGATCAGATCTGCACGACCTGGAAACAGACGTGTGCTCTTGACAAGTGCCAACTCTTGATTTCGAAAGAACTCAAGTATTTTGTTTAATTGAATATTTAATTGTTTAATTGAACCATTTAATTTACAAACCTTCCTGTTTTTATTGGCCAAGTGCCATATAGTGTTCTAATTTCTGTCGGTATGTCGGTCGGTCCGAGTTTTTTTTTAGTTCGGGGACCACATAAGCTGAAACTTGGCAGGCATATTAGTGACCCAGCCAGATTTCCCATTTTCGGGTCCCAGACGGGTTTGACCTCCGCTGAAGAGGGGGAGGAGAGTTGGAGGGGTACCGGAAATGTCCCTATGCTCAGATTCGATTAAAAATTGATGGGTGGTAAGATCACACGCTCTTGATAACATATTCATGGTATTGGGGGGGGGTAGGCCTATTCTAGAAATTTTGACACGTCTAGGTATCAAAAGAGTGGAACGATTGCGGAACTTCGAGATACAAAGTCATTTACACTAAATAATCCTTTTTGGGGTCTTAGGGAGATGGGGGCGCGAATTCGACGGGGGGGGGGGGATACCGGACATCATACCTCACACTCAAGTGAAAGTTAGTCGCGGCTCTTGTATTATTTTATTAACTCTATGTTCATGATTCATGCGGCGAGCATGAGTCATCTTCTTCTATACTTCTTTTCCGGGCCTCGACCGGGAACAACCCTTTTGACCTAAAGGTTGTTTATTTTTTTAAGTACCTTTATACCACAGAATAAAACCTTTTGTTTATTTTACGGACCATAGGTCATTAATATGAGTTTTGGTTAAGGCTCCTTAGAGTGGGCTTGGCCTGTAAGGCCTAGTGTATGATGGGTGGTTTATAGCCTATTGTGGTTCGGTACGATAACCTTAGTGTGAATCGATCGAGGGAATCTACAATGAACCCGTGAAGTCTGCACGTGTAGTAGGCCAACAGACGCCCTAGGCTGTCCTGACTCCGATGACTGTATATAAGGACATTTACCATCTATGTCCGGCCTACTACACCCCTCGCCATAACATCAGGTTGAGAGTGGTTTTTTCGATGAGGATGGGGCTAGAGTGAGGGAAGGGAGAGTATGTGACGTTCTTCCCTACTTCCTTGTAGCACCTACCCGTAACAACTGACATATGTGCTCGTAGCTCTTGTTTAGAGTAACGAACGTGAAATGTGTGCTCGTAGCTCTTGTGAAAATGAATGTGAAGAAGGAAGGGGGGGGGGGGGGGTTCACGCACTGAAATAACGAAACTAAACACAAAATTAGGTTTTAGTTTTGTTACTCCAACATAGTCTATCTAAGCTGGAAGCACGTCTTTTTCCTTCAAGTTTCAGTAATTACTTCATCACAGGATTTGCACTTGCTGCTGCACTATTTACACAGTTTGATCCGAACTTCCCAACTGAACTGTTAGGATCGATCACCTTCTCAAATGTGATTTTTCAGAAGCATTTATACCCTTTTACCTATGGTTCTTAATTTTATGACTAACTCCTCCAACGTATCACCTACTCAAATGCTATTACTCCTGCTCGAAAAGGAGCGACCTAACTATGCATTTGAACTATTTATATTACTCCTTAATGGTTCGCTAGAGACTTCGTTTCATTTTAACATTCCGGGCCGAGAGGTTTACTTGGACTCGGGACTCGGCCGGATTTCGAGACGAGACGAGTCCGAGTCTATGAAAAAGGTGTCTCGAGACGAGCCCAGAGTCCGAGTCTGGTCCGAGTCTACCAGCTGTGGTGTCAGCTGTCATGTTTCCAAGTCCGGGCCGGATCTGGCCACTTTCGGGGGAGCTGGAGAGGGTCCGGACACGCTCAGAGTGGAAGGATCGGGATGAAACTTGCTGGGAAGAACAAGCACACGCCCTAGATATTAACAGGACCAGGCAGGATCCGTCCACTGTGGAAATGCACAGTGCGGAACGCTTGAAAATCATAAGAAGCAACATCCCAAGTATTATCTGTTGAAAGGGTATTAAAGTTTATACACCTTAAGTTATACGTTATGAAATTTCTGGCAGAGTAAAGTATATGAAAGCACAATGAACTCGAATTAACTAAGCGAGCACCATTACAAGCCTTCCGCAGAAATAAATGTAGAAATAATTTGAATTTTCTGACCTCAAATGAAGTTCTTCGGTCCAAGTTTTTTGCAGGTTAAGCAGATTAGGGTATTGTTGTCAAAAAAAAGTTGAGTTCGAAATCTCGCAGTAAAGTAATCGCTCATCGGAGTTCCCAGTCGTTAGTAGACCGCAGGATCGTCGTGAATTGTGTTTTTTCACCCCGTCAGGACGTTCCTTAAATGGCCAAGGTGTGAATTCTCATGTCTTAATTACCTTTACGGTCACGTGTACAGTATATGATGTATCGGTCAGGATTACCGAAAACGTGCTCCTTTTTGCTGATTTTGATGTTTCTTCGAGTGACCACTAAAAACTGCGATACATCTTTCACTCTAGGCGGGTTTGAGAACAGGATAAGTTTTACATGCCTTGGCTTTTGAAACCTTTTGACTTTTTGATTCCTTGAATTGATTTTGCGTTCAACGGATTCTTACTCCATATCATTTCAAAATAACTTAAACATGGAACGTACTGCTTTGAATAAATGTTAGAAATTTTGGTTCTGTCGCTACTCTTTGCCATTTTTGTTTCAAATTATTTGCGTGCATATATCTATAACACAGATTTATTTAAACGACCTGTCTTACCTGTAATAGTAGAGCAACCTACTTCCAAGATCACTCCATATATTTCTAAACCCAGAGACCCCAATTTCGCACGGTACATTCTAACCCTGTAACACAGCCACGCTAATTTTCTCACTTGCCCTGTTGTGCTACCTTCGATGTGTATCACGCTGTCGACGGTTGTCTGCGAGAAGTTTTCAATCAGAAAAACCGGTTATGTAAATTGTTTCCCTGTTTTTGCTATTAAGTCAACGGGTCAGGGAAATGGCTTAAAAAAACCAAAACCGTGGGTCGTTTGTTGAAAGTACAACTAGTATTAAAGTATTCAGATATTTTAAAATGCTGTAAATGAATAAGTGCATAAATAGTGCGAGGGGTCCTTTAAGAAAACTCAACCCCGAATGAAATTTCAGTTTGTGGCCCCCTTAGCTACCATAAGCATGTGCACCAGCTTGGTCGGATCCCAAAAATTAATTGTGAATTGAACTGACTTAGATTTCTCCTTTTCCGTAACGTTTAATCATAGTTTCCGTAAAACCAACAATTGAGCTCTCAAAGAATCTCCATACACGGCTCAGGCCATCTCTCCTACAATCAGTAATGCTCGCTATGAACATTGTAGGTTTGTTTTAGTACACTTCGTGAACTACCTTGCTCGAACACCCAAATGTTAAACTCATACATTTTCCAAGTGCGTCTCATCTGACAACTTCCACGCGAGAACACAAGCTAGTTCACTTAGAAACGTAATCCCTTCGCGTAAACCGTAATCGAGGCTCCAGTCACAGTATTGTTCATCTTTGTCTTTCCAGTTTTGCTTCGTATAAGCCCCGTGAACTTGTTTCAGTGCACTACTGGCTTTACTTTCATCAGTCTTGAAATGCATTTCGTTTATTATACCTTGTTCATACACTATAGACAAAATCATAAAGTTGCAGATCCTATTTCATCACCCCTTCCTAACGCGAAAACACATGTTGTGACTAATTGACACCCTAAACCCTTTGCGAAACATGAAACCAAACAAACGCAATGTACATCTTACGAAAAGTGCTGTGTAAATGTATACGAGATTTTAATATGACAAGTGTCCTCGTTCTCGAACTTAACACATGGGCAATCTGGGCCCCATTGCAAACAAACGGGAAGGGTGGGGTGGGGGAGGTGAAACTCCAAAAGTAAATCCAAGAGCCTAGAAACCGCAAGGAAAGGAATTTCATTGTCGTATCTCTATTTGTAGTCTAATTACGCAAATTACTCACTGGGGAATCTGCGCCTAGTACCGTCTGAAAAGCCCGGATTTTTGAGGCAGGAAACCCCTCCTCCTAAAAGAACAAGACCAAAGGTTTCGATGGGATCCCAAAAATTTAATATCACATCCAGACAATTGGGTCCTGTCTTCTCCAGACTCCTCAAGCATTTTTACTACAAAAATTCAGAAACAGATTAAGGCCAAATAGCTAATCATCTGAGAAAACCAAGTTCAGATATGTATGTATGTATGGATTCAGCATGTGTGTTTACTCGTATAAGTCGTATTTGTTTTGACGAAACTGATCGAAACTTCCTGCCTTAGCTTACTTCTGCCAAATTTCCGGTTTCTGCCGAATTCGGGAACTACTTATCCGACAAAATAACAAAGCTAAAAAACGAATTATCGAACATCTAATTAACTTCAAATAAAGCTTTAACTCATGACAATTTTCCTGTTGCAGCCGGATTCCGGGTGAACTACGCGTCCGGGTAAAAAAAAAACAATTGTCATATACGGATTCAGCATCTCTTCTTACCCCTAAATCGGAATCTAATCAACTACAAATAAGACTTTTGCTTTTAACACATATTCCGGATTTGGCCGGATTCCGGGCGAACTACTTGTCCGGCGAGAAAATGGTCTTAATAATCAAGTTCAGCATGTCTTTCTACCCCTAAATCCGACATCTAATCAACTTCAAGTAAAAAATTTGTTGAAAGCACGGCATAGATTTAAAGTATTCAAATATTTTAAAATACTGTAAATTGAAGAGTAAAATAGTGCGAGGGGTCCTTTAACCCCGGAAACTCAAATTTCAGATGTTACATTCTAAGCCCGTTAACGATACCTCACTAACCTTTGCACTTTCCAAGATTAACTATTTTCCATGTGCGTCATGCTCTCGACGAGTGTTCGCGTATCAAGCTATTGATGCGTCAAACAAACAAATTGGTTGTCAACATGCCCACCGAATTCTTTCGTCTCTCCTGGTTGAGGCAACCAAAAAAGGCTTGGAACTGCATATTTGTGCTTTGGACCTGTCGAAAGCTTCTGATAGCATTGTAGCCTACAGACCGAGCCCTTTTCTCGCTTTTTTCACATGGCCTAAATATTTCTACTATTTTTTTGGCACGGTTTTTCACGGTTTTTGGCTGTTTTAAGCCTTTTCCGAGACACGTTGACTTGTAGCGAAAACATGGAAACAAATTTACATAACCTCGCAGACAACCGTCGACAGCGTGATACACATCGAAAGTAACAAAGGACAGAAAGTGAGAAAATAAGCGTGGTTTTGTTAGAGGGGTTTGAAAAATTGGCGTCTCCGGGTTTTGAAATATATGGAGTGATTATGGAATTAGGTTGCATTGATGAATGCAGTTACGGAAGCAGGTTTGCATCGGCATTATAGACACGAAGGGTCCTTTAAGGAAGGCCAAAAGGCGATAGCCTTTTGCATGGAAGAAAGAGGTTCACACGACGTTTTAGGAGGCCCTTTTAAAGATTTTTGCAGAAGGACGGGCGTTGGGGAGACAGCTGCCAAACGATTGTATAGAACCATTCTACCGTTTTTTACGACTTATTACATCAGGTTTTTGCACTAATTTACATTTGAATACTTTATTAGCGAGAATAACGACTATTGATGGTGATTTTATGCCAGTTGCTACCGTCAGTTTCAACTGCGAGTTATAGAAATGTTCGCAGAAGTCAAGCAACTAGTTTGGTGATATCAGATAGTCACAAATCAAATATGTGAATTTAATTTTAACTCGTCGAAAACGAGTCGATGTAGATACTGATCTACATGATTTAACTTTGGCTATAAATGATAGGCCGGTTTTCATTTTGAAGGAGACCTCACATTATATACTGTCAAGTTTTCAATACTCTAGAATAGTCGAATAGCCTACTTGAAAACAAGGTTCTGCTTTTAACGAATGACCCCGCCAATTACATCTTTAAGCCTTGCTCCAGCTTGTTGACTCTAGTAAAAACAAGGACAAATTTACCTATTTGATTTTTTCTGGCGAATGAGCGTCTCACGAACAATTGTTGAAAAATCGCGAAACAAGGAAATTGTAAAAATCAGTGTGATGTCGTTGAGGTGTAAGGATGTACCGTATGGGATATAGGTGTTCGAATTTAAGAATTAATTAAACGATTACGGAAGTTGGTATTACTGGCAGCATTATTGTTACTGGTACTACCGGTTCTTTAACAACGCTGAAGAGCCCCAAAATTATGATACGCTAGAAAGTTACGAAAACAGTGGTAACATCCATAAGTAGAGTGCGAAAGAAAATAAGCTAGTGTTATTTTTCGTAACCGTTAAATTTTAGAAGTAGGACAAAGTTTTTTGTCCAAACCGTATAAGAGTAGACCCTCCCCCCCAAAAAAAAACAAAACAAAAAAACACTATACTAATAATTGTTGTTGGAAATACTGATCTATATGAGGAAGAATTTCCAGCCCTTTTTTTCGAATGGGAATACTATAACTCTATTTTCAGGTCTTGTTGAAAAGCAAAATAATCGAAGACAATGAAGTTAGAAATTAGGTAGTTACATTGTTCCTTAGTTCGCCCTAATTCGAATGGTAGTGTAGGACGTATTTAGTACTTCTTACGTATTGCCGTAAGTCTTTGCGGACATAAAACAAGAGACGAGGACACTTACTTTATGAATCTGAAGGCTGAGAAACGGTTATGAAGAGTGGAGCTTGACAATTCAGTGAGTTGATGGGTTACTGCGGAAGATCAGGAGAAACCGTTACAAGTCTATCCGAATGTTTGTGATAAACACAATTGTATCCTTCCTCTCTTCAAAATCCTAGAACCAGCAAACATTATCCGCAAAAAAAAACTTTAGAACAGGAATGTATTGCATATCTTTTCATATCCGACAGGTAGTTATTATGACAATGAATTGCTGATATCACACCAAGCAGTGGTGATATCACCGCAAAATAGATGATTTGAAAAAAAAATCACACTGCTAAATATTTAGATATATACAAACAATGTTTACAACGGATACGTCAGCTACGATTCTTCATCAGCGATATTTCGGCACTTGCTTGGCAAGGGTCCTGGTCAGGCTGTCAATCTTCTGGGTCAACGTCGGGGAAGGAAACAAACCTGTAGATTACAGGTTTGGTTCCTTCCCCGAAGTTTAGATTACAGGTTTGAGGTTTGTTTCCTTCCCCGACGTTTAGAATACAGGTTTGAGGTTTGTTTCCTTCCCCGACGTTGACCCAGAAGATTGACAGCCTGGCGAAGACCCTTGCCAAGCAAGTGCCGATATATCGCTGATGAAGAATCTTAGCTGACGTATCTGTTGTAAACATTGTTTAAATATATGTTTCAAAGTCAGCTTGGGCTCAAAGAATATTTACCAAATATTTAGCTTTTTTTCTAATTTTGTTCACGCAATAAAATATATTTTTCTTTACTTTGATTTGTTGCTGGGAGCTAATTTTTTCTAGCCGTGTAATTGCACAGAGTCCTTGAATTGTGGGTGATCTGGACGTCGCACATGCGATGATGCTTCCGAATTAACTCCTTTAAGAGCCCTGTTGTTCATTACGGTTTTTCCGGTCTTTGCCGTAAATGGAAAGTGAAAAGTGTTTGACAGCCAAAAATGGTAATGAAGACTCGGCAAGAATGATTCATCCGTTTTTGCGATAAATTTGAAAATGGTGATGACATGATACTGGCTGACACCTTGTTGCCGTGGTGAGAGTAAATTTCATTAGCAAACTTTCATTTGTAACTTATTGATCGACCCCGCCTGTATTAGCAGTCGTGTAGGATGACGGGTTATATCATTGTCCAAGATGAATACAAGAAGTACTCTCTTCTTGAGGGGCAAGTATTTATTGTGAAGGCTCGAGTTGTCCTAAGCTTCGGGCATTTTTTATCTGTTTTCAATAGCACATTGGCAGTACAGTGATTTACTTAAAATGAATCAGTCATAAATAATTCATAGATATTCATAATTCATAAATGATTCATAGACAAAAGCAACGGCACTGGATAAACACTTATTACATCACTTGGGTTTTAACTAGATACTGTCCTTTGTAAAATTCACTTTCGTGACTACATTTTTGTCCTTATTTTTGTCCAATGTGTGGTATTGAAGGAGAGGATGTGGTACACTTGATATGTTATTGTGAGGAGTTGAAAGAATTAAGAAAGGAAGCGAAAGGAAGTGTTTGGTCGGGAGGCTTGGGAGGAAAGGGATTTGGTTTCAAGTATGGGAAGCATTCATCCCCATACTCGCTCGAAAGTGCGAATTAAAATTAATAAAAGTAATGAAAGTTTAACTGAAAAGACAATAGTCGTGGTATCTGATACCACGATCAAAAGGCGTTTTTGCAGTTATCGTGGGATCTGGCAAGTTATGGTGGTATCTGATATTCAGATACCACGGTACGACCGTGGTAACTGGTCCTGGTATCTGAAAAGTCATCACATTTTCATCAAATTTTGTCAGATTGGTGAGAAAAAAGTTTAGCACTTAGTGACGTAACTGGATATCAGTTTTTCTTTTGGGATGACTTCGAAAAGTGAAATTTTGGCAATAGTCGTTGTTGCAGAGCAATCGTGTATCAGATGTCACGATAACTGCAAAAACGACTAATTGCAGATCTAGGTACCGTGGTAACAGATACCATGGTATCTGCAAAAATGCAACTAATTTATTTTTGTATCATATAACTAAATACACTGCGTTATTTGGATTGTGTGAAGGGATGTTATTTCTTCACCATAGAGCAAATGTTCAGATATCTGCGGCCATCCTCACAACAGAAAGTTCACAATGACACGGAAAATTTGAATCTCGATACGAACGCGGCTTTTTAGTGGCCATTGATTAGCTCGTGGAAGGTAGCTCACTGCATGAACTGTGTATTTTTCGTAAATCCTTTTCGTAAAACATACAACACAGGCACAAGCGCATAGAGGTACCACAAATCCAACAGGGAAAGTCCATTATTCGTCTACAGCGGAACAACGAAGTAACGCATTTTCATCGGATCTACTAGCCTATTTAAGTGCATTCGTGATAGGTAACTAGTCTGTCGTATCTCAGCTTTATTCGGTTAAACTTCAATAAAGGTAATACTGAGACCCCCCCCCCCCACTGGGTCTTTTGTGTACTCCTTTTTGTGTATCGCGATAACTGCAACCTTTTCCTTTCATGAAAATATCCTAAACGCTGATAAAATATTCGTTCACTTCATCCAGGTCGGTACTTGCTGTACTTGCCACTGCCTAGCCCCTTTGCTCACACCTGGATGCAGTTCGACGACGCCGGGATTTTTAACTTCCTTCAGTTAGCATAGTGAATCATCACTGAATAAGTCATATCTGAGAGTTTTGATAATCATTTTTTTTTTCGATTTATCGTCATTTTTACTAATATTTTGAATTTCTCCTTTCATTTTTATTTCTGTTCTCGCTTGAAATCTTTTGCTATACAGGAGATGACCCACGAGAAAGCGTTTTCTGTGTCAAGCTGAAGCTACGATTATGGATAAGAATAGAATTATTATGTCCAGATTTTGGTCCGACTTTAATGAGTCGGTGAGAAAGAGGGATTTGCTGCACCAATTGGTGAAATTAATTTGGTGTCTATTACTATGTGTCGTCTGCGTTCCAGATAAGTACACCACAATGCATAAAAAGAGAAATAAAAAAGAACAGACACATCTCACATGGACAGCTCACACTTTGTGTCCCCAATTTTCAATTAGCTCGTTCCTGCACTGTCACACTGTCAGAAGTTTCATAACAGATAGCGTATAACACTTTCAAGAATAACACCTTTTGTCACAAATATTCCTTCAACCCAAGGTGACTGTGAGTCATATTTGACGGTGCAAAACGGATAAGTCAGCTACATTTTATTCGAGCTATATTTCGGCCCTTCTTGGCAAGGGTCTTCTTCAGGCCCTTCTTGGCAAGAGTCCTCTTTAGGCTGAAGTGGACCCTTGCCAAGAAGGGCCGAAATATAGCTCGTATAAAATGTAGCTGACTTATCCGTTTTGCACCGTCAAATATAACACCTTTTCTCTTAGAAATAAAGTGTCATGACCAATTAAGTTTACACTATTTATTTCGTGCCTAGATCTCCAACAACATCTTCAATTGGTAAAAATACTAACGGGAACGAAAGAAACATAACAGATAACATCCCAAAGTGTTATCTGTTGAAACCGCGCATCCTTCTGTTGTCTTTATGTAACTTCTGACAGTGTAGTATTTTTACCTTTTGAAGGTGTTGTTGGAGATCTAGGCACGAAATAGTATAAACTTAATTGGTCATAAAACTTTATTTCTAAGTGAAAAGGTGTTATTCTTGAAAGTTTTATGCGCAATCTGGTCTGAAACTTCTGACAGTGCAGAATTTTCATAAGAAATGGAACAAGACATATAGGATGGATTTGAGGCTAAATACGTCGAAAATGTGTTCGATAACCTCTTAAATGTCTTCGAGGAATCGGTGTTTGTATTCACAAATCGGTAAAAAGTCTTAGAGATTCTTTTTAAGTCTTCGAGAAACTATAAAAAATATTCGAGAAAGGATAAAAAGTATGCAAGAATGTTTTAAAAGAATTTGACATTTAAGTTTAAATTAGGTATTAAAGAATGACATAAATGTATTCGAGAATGACAAAATGTATTCGAGAATTTTAATTTTTTTAATTCTCGACTTTTGTCATTCTCGAATACTTTTGTGTCATTCTTGAGTTCTTATTTCAGTTTAAATGTCGAATATATTTTAGAAAATCTCGAATACTTTTTATCTTTTCTCGAATACTTTTAGTAGTTTCTCGAAGACCTAAGAAAAATCTCGAAAAATTTTCGCCAGTTCTCGAATACAACAAGACCAAAGGTTTCGATGGGATCCCAAAAATTCAATATCTGATCCAGACAACTGGGTCTTGTCTTAGCCAGATCCAGTCTTCGCCAGACTCCTTGAACATTTTTACAATTAAAATTCAGAAACAGATTAAGGCCAAATAGCTAATCACCTGAGAAAACCAAGTTCAGATTTGGATTCAGCATTCGTGTTTACCCCTATAAGTCATATCTGTTTTGACGAAAACTTCCTGCCACTTCTGCCAATTTCCCGGTTCCGGCCGAACTCCAGAACTACTTGTCCGGCGAAAAAAGAAAGCTCAAAGACGAAATCAGTGTATCTTCTTTCCCCAGTAATGAACATCTAATCAACTTCAAATAGAAATTTAGCTTATAACAAATTTTCCGATTCCAGCCGGATTCCGGTCGAACTATATGTCCGGGTAAAATACGATTGTCACACAGGGACTCAGCATCTCTTCTTACCCCTAAATCGCGTATCTAATCAACTAGAAATAGAACTTTGACTTCCAACAGTTTTCCGGTTTTGGCCGGATTCCGGATGAACTACGTGTCCGGGTAGAAACTTGTTTTCACATAAGTGTTCAGCATGTCTTCTTGCCCTAAATCAAACATCTAATCAACTCCAAACAAAACTTTTAATTTTGACAAACTTTCCGGTTTGGGCCGGATTCCGGTCGAAATACTTCTCCGTCGAGAAAATAGTTTTCACCATCGTCTTCAGCATGTCTCCCTACCTCTAAATCGAAATTTAATCAACTTCAAGTAAAACTTTTACTTTCAACAAACTTTCCGGTTTGGGCCGGATTCCGGGCGAAATAGTTGTCCATCGAGAAAATAGTTTTCACCATCGTCTTCAGCATGTCTTCCTACCCCTAAACCGAACATCTAATCAATTTCAAATAAAACTTTTACTTTCAACAAACTTTCCGGTTTGGGCCGGATTCCGGGCGAAATACTTGTCCGTCGAGAAAATAATTTACACCACCGTCTTCAGCATGTCTTCCTACTCCTAAATCGAACATCTAATCAACTTCAAATAAAACTTGTACTTTCGACAAACTTTCCGGTTTTGGCCGGATTCCGGGCGAACTACATGTCCGACGACAAAATGGTTTTCACCATCGTGTTCAGCATGTCCTCTTACCCCATAATCGACTATCACATTAGCTGTTTCAAAATATTTTGTTTGTCCCTTAATTTGAATCCCCTCCCCCACCCCTAAATGTAGAGCTACAAAGCCCATCTACGAACTTGACTGGTCCGACGACCCAACGAACCCTCACACCAAGTTTCATCAAAATATCTCATTCCCTTCGAGAGTTATCGTGCTTACAGACGGACGGACGGACAGACGGACAACTTTTGCGATGTCATAGGTATCCCTCCACTTACGTTTTGGGATCCCAAAAACCGATTCCTCGAAGACATTTAAGGGATTCTCGAATACGTTTCGGGGATTCTCGAATACATTTTCGACGTATTTAGCCTCAAATCCATTCGATATAGTCAACACAAGGATGCGCAGTTTCAACAGACAACAGTTTGTGTGTTAGCTGTTGTGATTTTGAAAACGTCATGCTTTAAATATGATGCATAACAAGCATTGCCGGGAAGAGCCGAAAAACCGTCTGCCCACCTTTCCAATATCATGATAACAAACAAAAAAGTCATATGCTTTTTTGGCTCTTCTTGGCAATGCTTGTTACGCAAAATGTTTAATGCATAAAGTTTTCAAAATCACAGCAGATAACACCCGAAGTCTTTTCTGTTGAAACCGCGCATCCTTGTGTTATCTGTTACGAAACTTCTGACAGTGTCGTGTACCGTTGACTCCCAAGTGTGCCAGGCACTGACATCATCACCTTTGCAACTAATGGCTACATAATCTATTTGGCAGTGTAGGAAAGATACAAGTTTTGTTCCAGGCGTGATCTTTAAATTTATGACCAGCACGTGAAGGATAAACGTTTATTTGGACGCACGTAAACTCAGACATTAAACGATTAATGTCAGTTTAAGTTTTATTCGTCTGTGGACTCGTTTTTGTTACAGTTCATATAAAACCGTTTTTGGAGGAAACCAATTGTTCGATCCAGTCTTTCCGTTGGAGCTTTAATTTCGCGCGATTTATTCAATCCGTAGCAAAGACGTGACACTGAGAGCGTATTCCATCATACTTACCGTAGTTACTACGCATGACGTCACGAATTTTGTCTTCTTGGCGTCAAGGCTGGAACGTATTTTTCTATATCCGTCATTACACCACGCAATTTATTCCAGCCATCACTTTGCAGAGATCGTAGTTACCACGCTTATTACGCTGCCGAGCATGGTAAGCAGATAGTTGCTATTAGTTACTATTTCGAGAAGGTTGGAACGGTCAGCGAAGTAACTTTTCGTGAGGTTGGAACGGAAATGGCAACTAATAGTTACTATTGTTAGAAGGGTGGAACACGCTCTGAATTTTGTTAGTAGCATGATTGACTATCGCTACCTTTTGTCGCCTGGGGACGCATATCTGCATTGCCTTTTATTCAAACAATGTTTACAACGGATATACGTCAGCTACGATTCTTCATCAGCGATATTTCGGCCGTTCTTGGCAAGGGCAAAATATAAATTTGTGTTCAGGCACTAAAGGATCATTTACACGGCGGGTATTTTTCCCCGGAGACGAGAGGGAAAGTGTTCACATGGTACCCGGGTATTTTTCAATGGAGAGTACTCGGCCACAGATTCCAAGGTTGTAAAGCTCAGGATATTCTCTACAATGGACACCAACACATGTCCATTTGGATCACTTCTTATAATAATAATTGTTATTCAAAGCCTAAGGCCATATACAAGAAAATACATACAAAACAACAAAACAAAATAACTTTACGTGAACTTAAACTTTGCAATCGCTCTGTCGAAACAAGTCTGCAGATTTTACATATAACGCTTTGAGCAACATATGGACATAATCAAAATTATTGCTCAAAAATCCGATTTTGACGTCGAAGAATACCCTTCGACAAACAAATCTCCGGGTAAAAAGTTCGCGAAATTGAAGTCCAAAATACCCGAGTATTTGTTGCTGTTGCGTTGAAAATTACCCGTGGAGCACGGGTAAAGACCCTTCGTGTAAACGTAGCTTAAGCATTCTCACCAAGCTAACCACTGTCCACAGAAAACACGCTTTTCCGCGTCGTAGTAGAATCTGCGTTGTGGGGGACGGCCGTAGATATTCTGAACGTCACTATTAGATGAGATAGTGGAAATCAGAAAATCCCTTAGCAGAATCGTAACAGTTCTGTATCTTCAGTTAAATGATACAAAAATAAGTTGGCTTTTCAGTTAAACCTTAAGACGGCAGTTGGCGGACTAAAATAAACCATTTCGTAGCCATACAACGGTAACAATCTGAACATTGACAATCGGCAACAATTAAACGTGTGGAGTGATCTGTTTAGTGAATCTGGCACTGATTTGGATTAAAGCATTAAATGTGTTCCAGAAGGTCGTAACATTTAATCACTGTCGGATAACAGAACTGCCATAACCGTTAAAATGTAGGCATAGTAGGCGTTGAAAAATCGCTCCAATCCCTAATGTGGTATAATGCCCCTCAAACGACTTTCCGGTCGATCAGCCCTGTCAGAAGTAGTACCATACGTTAAAAGTCTGTTTGGTAATTTGACGGCCGTTTTATCGATCAATAAATTGTTAGATTTTTTTTCGATATGCTACCGGTGGTGTGTCCTGTAGAATATTATACAGAAAGCAAAAAAAAGTAACGGAGCTGCAAGTTGCAAAAAATATATGACGCTGTATAAGGCAGACACGAGAGATCTTTTTATCAGGGGAGCCATTTCCATGGCAGTTTCAGTTTCATTTGACTATATTTAAAGAGAAACAAGAGCTGAAAGATCATATGGCACTTGTAAGAAGTTAGAATGTTTGCAAGATATGGTTTGCAGTTGTCGATGCTGGATCTCTCTCCCGATATTCCTTTCATCCCATGACGGGCATGGTCTAGTAGATCTGAACTGGTTGTTCGACTTATTGACGACTGTTTCAGAAAAAACTCTGGTTCCGATTCGCGTATAACTCAATCGATGGTAGAAAATACTCTAGCTCTGATAATTCTGTGCCTGAACTGGATCTGACCGAAGTTGTTGGAAGGGTTTTCGAGATTTCTGGTGGCTCCCTTCGAGCTCCGCACATCGTTATCGGAATTGGTCTGGATTTGAAAGGGAAGAGCTGAGAAATTAGCTCTTGCCACTTGTCAAGTTCTATTCACGTCTGATAGCCGATTCCATATCCCCCCCCCCTCCCGATGATTGAATCGGGGAAATGATTATATCCAAGTCAATGTAGTAGGTCCCTGATACGACTGCAAAGTTTCTTCGTCATAGATAACCTGGTAGTACCCCAAGTCGTGATCATCAAGTGATCCCAAGTCGTGATTCCGGGAAACCCCTTCCATCTCCCCTCACTGTGGCACGATCCGGTCCTGTTTTGTCAGTAATACATCTAGGGCTTATGCTAATTTTTCCCTCCAAGTTCCGTCCCAAGCCCTCGACTCTAGGGGATTCACGAGATTTCCGGTGCCCCCCTTCAACTCTCTCTCAGTTGTCGGATCCCGTATCCAGTCTAGATTTGGAATTGATCGTCTGAGACACTCGTTCTTGACACTTGTCGAGTTTCACCCATTCTAAAGTTATGCATGTCACTAGATTCCGAATTCCCCATCCCTTCACTCCCCCCACGATCATTGTGTCGGGAAAGGAACTAATGTCAATTCAATCTGGTAGAGTACCTAATACGCCTTCGAAGTTCCAAGTTTCATGGTCCTGGTACATCTGGAAGTACCCTAACTCAAGATCCGGTCCTGTTTTGTCAATAAAGTATCTAGGGCTTATGCTTGTTGTCCCTCAAGTACCATCCCGATCCCTCCACCCTATATGCGTTTCACGAGATTTTCGGTACCCCCTTCCAGCCCCCCCCCCCCAAGTTCTTGGATTCGGTCAGGATTTGAGATTGAATATCTGAGGCACTTGTTCATCACACTTGTCAAGTTTCATTCACGTCCGATTATCCGTTATGTATGTTTCTAGTTTCCAGATTCCCCATCCCTCGACTCCCCCGCGAGGACCGGATCGGGAAGTGATTATTTCCAAGTTAATCTGGTCGGGTCTCTGATATGCCTGCCCAGTTTCATCGTCCTAGCTTATGTGGAAGCGTTTCACAAGATTGCTGGTGCCCCCTCCAGGTCTCCCCCCCCCCGCAGTTATTGGATCCGATCCGGGTTTGAAAAATAAATACTGTAGTATTTGCTACTGGGATTAATCTTGTCTCTACTGAGATAAGATTATCTCTAATTCGGATTAATCTTATCCGAGTAGAGATAAAATTAATCCCAGTAGCGAATACTGCAGTTAACTTTAATCCTTACTCGGAGACACTTTTTACAGTGTAATCTGGTCGGATCCCTTGTGTGCCTGCCAGGTTTCATCGTCCTAGCTTATGCGGACGTGTCGAAACTAGCAAAACCGAGACAGACCGACAGACATTAAGATCGCTATTTGGCACTTGTGTATGCTCAAGTGCCATAAAAATACACAACATACTGTTCCTGCCAGGAAAGCACACAAAGAATGCTTGGCCGGGGTAGGGCACTAAGTGACATTAATAAAAAAAAAAAAAAACAGAATCAACTAACTCTCCCCTCTCTCCTCTCGACTCACTCGATCGACCCGGGGATGCTCGTTGACATAGTCCTCCCAAGAGGTTGACCTTCTAATAGAAAAAATAGATAGATGAATAAATAAGTAGTTTCTATTGGTTATTTACTCTCTTACTGCAAGCCAGCTTATACTCAGCCTACATAAGGAACAAGACCAAAAGATTCGATGGGATCCAAAAAATGTAATGCTTATCAGACTTCTTGATCCAGACAATCGGATCTTGTACATTTACATTATTTTGAAATAGTTCTTTTTTATACATTATTTTGTACTCCTCAGTTCTGAGGGAAATAAATGAATAAATAAATAAATAAAATAAATAAATTTCCGAGTCTTCGGTAGACAACTTTAACATTTTTGCTATTTATCCATAATCAACCGCTCGAATCTGTAGCCTATTTTTTTACCGTTTTGATGTTTTTTGCTTACGGCCAAACAACTAAAATCAGGAAACCAAGTTCAGATACAGATTCAACAAGCATGTTTTCTCCGGTATCTCGGAGGATAAATATTCCTTCAGCCCAAACTGACTGCGAATCATCTAATCGACCTCAAAAAGGTCTTTTAGATTGTTTTATTTTTTTTTACCAAATAAGCAGGATTCTCGGTGAACTGCATGCAGAACAAAAGATCTAGTGACGGTGAGAGCCGAACCTTTCAATCCAAATTTCCAGGTTTTTGCAAATTCTGCCAGCTTATCCGCGAAGGAAATAGTCGAAAATTCGATTCAGCATGTCTCCTTATCCCGATACAAAATCTGTAATCGACTTCAGAAACAACTTTGAGCTTTAACCAAATTTCCAGTTTTGGATGAATTCCTGGAGAATTATTTCTCCGACAAGAAAACTAAGTTCAGATATGGATTCAGTGAACCTCCCCTTAACCGAATATCTCATTAGCTTATAAAATATATTTGTTTTACCCTTAATTCGAAACCCCCTCCTCTGCCTCTAAATATAGGGCTAAAGGACCCATCTATGGACTTGGCCTGTACATTGCCAGTGACTCCTTTTACGAATTTGAACAACGTATATCGATAGTTGTCGGATGCATTCTAACTTTTCGACCCAGTAAATGCCGGTTTGGAGATAACTAAACTGGTAGCATAATTTTTTAGTTTGTCATGAGTATGTTCGAAAGCTGCAACAGCATGTCTCCTCACTCTGTATCGACTATTTTAAAACTTCATGCTAAATTTCCGGATTCAGCGAGAACTAGTTGTCCGACGTGAAAATAGTTCTCACCTTCGGATTCAGCATTTGTTCCTACTCCTGAATCGAACATCTAATCAACTTCAGATATAACTTTTACTTTTTCCAGAATTTCCATATTTTTGCCCGGATTCCGGGTGAACTACTTGTCCGGCAAGAAAAATTATTTTCATATTTGGATTCAGCATGTCTCCTTACCCCTAAATCGACTGTCTCATTAGCTTTTAAAAATATTTTTTTTGCCGTCCCTTAATTTAACCCCCCCCCCCCCCCACCCCCACCCCCACCCCAAAATATAGAGCTACAGAGGCCATCTTTGAACTTGACCTGTATTTGACATTCTAGGAATAACAAAATATTACCCTCCCGTCGCCCACGCTGTTGAACGTCGGGTTGAATCAGGCTGTTGAACTGCATCGCAGCTGATGCTTTGTAGCATCGTCGCTTTTTTTTAGCCATTGTCTGAATATTCAATAAAATTCAGTTCAATTTTATTCAATTTATTATATACATATAATTCAATATTAATTCAATATTATTATATACATATAATTCAATTTATTTATATCCCATCCCAACAATAGGAGGGCGAAGCGCCCTAAAGATGGAGTAACAAACAAAATAAATAGAAAAAAGAAACACGATATCAACAAAGAAGATTTAATAATGTTTCCCAGTCAGCTTGGGCTCAAGGAGTAAAGTGTCACAATAGTTGTGTTTTTGCAGATACCATGGTATCTGTTACCACGGTAACTTGATCTGCAATTTGCCGTTTTGCAGTTACTGTCGTTTTTTATAAAAAGTCAAAAGTCTAAAGTCATCTTCACAGTTACCGTGGTATCTGAATATCAGACACCGCAGTACCTCGCCAGATACCACTGTAGCTACAAAAACGTCTTTTGACTGTGGTATCAGATACCATGATATCAGTAAGAACGCGACTAATGTTAATTGGGTAACGTACAGTCTCTTACTTTTCCCACGGCTTCGTCTCGGAAAAAACAACACTCGGTATCCGGATTTGTTTTTCCGCTTTATATCACTGATCCTGCTTGGGTAACTTGTTCCGAGATCTTGCATTTGCATATTTGATCAAACCTCTTTTTGCGTAAAGTTGCGAAACGATTCTGTCGGAAATTATGAAGTAGCCTACAGCCACCTACAGTTGTCTCTATTCGAATGGTTATTTAACTTTTGACGGTACCATTTTTGGTTAGGCTATATTTGCTATTTAAATGCTTTAGACACCCACTAAGATAAGATTAAAGGACCCCTCACACAATTTACTCTTTCAATTCCCGTATTTTAAAATTGTTGAATACTTTAAGACTTGCCTCTGCATGGCTCCCGGGCTTTTTTGGGTAATAAATTCTATTATATTCTATTGTCCACGTGTCTGGCTGTTTTAAGCCTTTTTCAGGCCCGTTGACGTCTAGCAACATCACGGAAAAATCTACATAACCGTTTTTTCTGATGGAGAAACTTCTCGTAAACAGCTGTCGACAGCATGATACGCATCGAAGGTAGCAAAACTCGGCAAGGGACAAAATCAGTAAGGTTTTGTTATGGGGCAATATAATATACGGTATACAAATCGGGTTTCCGGGTTTAAGAATGGACGGGGCAATCACGGAAGTAGGTTGAATTAGGTCAAAAGGGAAGCCCCGTTCTTTAAAGGCACAGAAAACTTGACTACGCAACTTTCGGCCATCAAACCGACCTGAGTGGCTTAGATAAAGATACAGGGACTTATTGTCGACAGGACCCCCCTTCTTTGTTATCTCGAACCCCCTCCTTAGTGTTCCCAAAGCTAGCTGGCAGGGCTTGCCCCTTATGCACTGTAATTATTCGCTTATACACTGTAAAAGTTCGCCTTTGGCCGTGTTTCGGCCATAGTATCGGATAGTAGTCAAGAGGTCGTGCGTTCGATTCCTACTCCCGGCACACAAACCTTTTGCTTTTTTTTCTATTAACTCAAAATTCGAATTCTCGGAAACTGCCCGGAAACTGCAATTGTCGTAACGAGAATGTTTCTTACTCTGAATATCATATTCTCTATCTACATTCTTGATATGTCAGCTAGCTCCCCGAGTCAAGTTTGAGTCAAGTTTGCTGTCCCTTTAAGAAGTAACTGTGACTCGGGCATAAGTAGGATACTCCTCAAGCTGTCTTGAATCCGGAAGAAATATCTGGAAGGTGAAGCCTCCTGACATAAAAAAAGACCAGTATTGTATTCTAGACCGTTGAGACCTATGCTTTCCTTGCTTCGAAAATGGGCCATATTAGTAACGCCCTTATTGGAATCATATTAGATGGGGCCTTACGGATAAGTCAGCTTCCAGTGGTATTTCTGCCCTTCTTGGCAAAGGTCCTCGTCAAGCTTGTTGCTAGAACCTGTAAACATACACTCGTTGCAATCACACACTGCATTTGTGTAAATATAATTCAGTGAATAGAACACAAACACACACAAAAGAAACGGTTGTTTTCGTCCGTCTGCTAGTTCAAGCTGAATCCGGTGGACACCGGGAATGTCCGGAAGACAGGAGTTTTCTCCCAAGGACCAATGATTCTGTTTAGCATAGCCTATAAAAAAGGCAGGGATTTCTGGTAGACTGGTAGAGTGTTCAATATTATGTTATTACAATCTTGATCAGTTTCTAACTGGACTCGACTTTTCTACTAAGATGGAAGTCACACGAAAAAAGCCAATAAGCGACCACACGCATAGGACCAGTGAAGTCTGTGTTTCTTGTCAATAATTTCCATAATGGGATATTCCTTGACAGTCCACATCTCTATAATCACCGGACTCTAAACTACATACATATATGGCCCGGCGAAACAGCAATCCGTGCGAAACGCAAACGCTACCTTACAGAGGCAAAGAATTTTTCTAATGCGTGCCAAGCACACTCCTACCGAGAAATACCCATATTCAACTTGTCATGTCGCATTTTGGAAACCCGTAGATTAAAACGTCATTGCCTTCATTGTCCATACAAGACATGCGATCTCGCTTACGAAGACGGTTGTAGCCGTCTCCACACGACGAATAATATAATTAGGAAAAAAAAGAATCCAAAGGCTACGGATTATTGTCCCGTTTATGATGAAACAGAGAGTGGGCGTGAACAGGGGTAGTTCGAGAGTGGCTATGGGGTTTGACTCAACCCCCATGCATCAGAGAACCATATTCTTAGTAGTACATTTCGATCTTTCCATAATGACAAGCGTTTGTTTTTGTTTCGTCAGAATGACAGTCGTGTATTAAAAACTAGATTTTGTGTGGGAAGTAAGTTGAATTTTGCCAGAAAAAAACATTTGAGTACACTTTAAAAAGTCTTTCCAACACCGGACTTTAGTAATTGTGCATCACCGAATTCGGATATTTTTTATACCGAGTCCGGAGAGTTAAAATCCGGTAGAGATTAGAACGCTATAATGCAAATACTGCAGATTAAGTTATCTGAAAGCGGAGAGATTTTGTTTTTACATTGTAGTTACTTTCAAACATTATTTACGATATCTCCTACAGTTGCTCTGTTATAACTGTAACACGTTTTATTTCTCATTTCACTCTGTTGACTAATTTAAAACTCAGCTATTATATTTTGGGGCAGCCAAAAAAGTTAATTGGAATCAGAGGCAAAAGTAGAGGTAAATATAGTTTTTGTGGGGACCATCAACCATAGCCATACATACTGATAAACGGACGGGTAGAGTTTAAATACCATTCGGACAGTTAGAATTTCGGTATCATAGATCCTGCCACAGACGTCTGGGACACCGAAAGTATACACTCTAGAAAAGTCGTTCTTTTCTTTTCTGTGAGAACGCGAATTTTCATTTATCATTCATCTTTTGAGGAATGACCCGTCCAAACGCTCCGATGATCTTGCTGATATTGCTGTCAGGAAACCCAGATGGGAATATCACGAGAGCAGTGGCGGAGAACAGTATATGAATTTATTTGCAAAAAGCCCGTGGGGCCATGGCAGGAAAACAAAAGAAACACAAAATAACACTCAAAAACAAAATAATTACACCAAAAGGAGGGAACCGTTACTCCAAAAAGCGCTCCGGATGCTCCATAGCCTTCTTCAGGAACCTCCCAAGCCGACGAAGGTCACCAAATGTGTTCCCCATAACCTTAAAGGACCTATGGTACCTATAATACTAACGCAACCTACCTCCATAATCATTCCATGTATTTCTAAACCCGGAGACCCCGATTTCGTACGGTACATTCTAACCCCTCTAACTAACCACGCTGATTTTCCCACTTGCCGCGTTTTGCTACCTTCGATGTGTATCGCGCTGTCGACGGTTGTCTGAGAGAAGTTATTCGATAAAAAAAAAACGGTTATGTAAACTGTTTCCCTGTTTTCGTCAACGGGTCTCGGAAAAGACTCAAAACAGCCAAAACCGTGGGTTATTTAATGAAAGCACAGCCTAGATTTAAAGTTTTAAAATATTTTAAGTTGAAGAGTAAATAGTACTAGGTATCCTTTAACCTCAGTTGTCTTGAATCTCAGAAACCACTTTGTCCTAGTACCCTTTGGCTAGATAAGAATCCTCCGGGATTAACTTGTTGATCCTTCTAATTTTCCGAAGGAGGTTTGAAATGAGGTAGAGTTGAGTTAGACCCCAGACTTGACCCGCTTTCAACATGTGAAATATCAATTGTCCTGTCCTATCCTTTTCCACTTAGCATCGTGTAGTTTTGAACTGGACGGGAGTCAAGAGGTGATTGTGCTTTAAAATGACGAAGTTCCTGATATCAATTTTCATCGTGCTTTGAATAACGTCTAATTTTCTTTCAAGTCAAAGGCTAATTGCCGGCCTATTGTTTATTCTTTTCCTATCATTACTCACTGGGCTTTTTAGCCGCGACGCGCCGAACCAATTCTCGGCTGATCAAAAAGATAAAACTTTGGATTCTATTTCAAGCAGACATGAGCTTCGTCTGGCGGAGAAATTGAGATAAATTATGTATAGCATGTCGGCCAGATAGAGAAGAATATGGACGATGTTTGACGCTTGACTAAAGACGATTGAAAAAATGGTTTTGTTCTGAGTAGTTGCCGCATCTTCTTGTTAAACCTATGCCTGGACAGAACTCCAGGGTCCCTAGGCAGTTGGGATCCCCTTTTTGGCAATTTAGCGACTAACTAACTTGACTTTATTTTTGTATTTATTTAACATACTTGACTTTGAAATAGGCAAACAGATTTGACAGTGCAACACGGATATGTTAGCTGAATTTTAATAGAGCTATATTTCGGCCCTTCTTGGCATGGGCCGAACACTTCTTGAAACTCCTTTCAGATCTGCAACTGTGAGGGCATATACTTGCATAATCACCTTTTCTAGTTTTTCAGGGATAATACGATTTAAAAGTCAGAAATAGTAAATTCCCAACTAGAAGTAAGCTAAATATGCACGCATACATCTGTGTAAAAGATATGTAATAAAAATAATTGAAGATATTTATTAACAAAAACATAAGAATAATATATCAAACGTAACAACAAAAGTGTATATATCAGATGTTAATTTTGCATCTCATGCCTTGGTGTCAAAAATTATGTATGTTTTTTTTTACACCCCAGTTAAACACGTGGGTGAGAATTAAATTGGTACTCATTATGCATTTACTAGATTTTTTTTTATACAGAACATGGAAGTAGAAAAAGGAAAGTTAATAAATAATTGCATGCACGCCCCCTCCACCATGTCAGCGAGTTTTTGTTTGTATTCGCGACTAATTTATGTAGTGTTGGCCATGGAGCACATAGCCAGGTTTATGGAATGGATTAAACATTTAAAGAATAAAAGATTGTTAATTTGTCTGTAGATTGCATTTTATTTAATTGCCATGGGCCTGGGACTTTTCAAGCAATAAACTATTCATCTGTTCATCTATGTTGGTGATGTTCGCATACTTACAATTATTCAGTTCGAACCGGCAAATTTTAACTAGCACTCAGTTTAGCAGGCTGGTAACATATCAATTTTGTGGACTCCACCCTTATCAAAAGCTTGTATTATAGATGTTATTGATTAACTTAATTAGAATTCTGTATTTTTCTCGAGTCTGATCTGGGAAATAACTCATCCGCCCTTCTAGTTGCGAAGCTTGTCACGCTAAGTAAAACTGGGCGGAAGAGCTTTGACCGCCTACACTGTCGGTCCGGCGGTTCGGAACAAGCCAAATGCTAAGGCGGGATCCCAAACGGCAATATTCCTTGAATTTCTTAATTGGGCTCCCGAATGCCAGTAGTGATGTTCCAACTGAGGGCAAGGCGAGTGAATTTAAGAACAGTATGTTATGGCGATGATAATGACTATTCATTCATTCATTTATTCGTACTAGTTAGACTACATAACATAAATATAAAACAAGAAAACAAGACCCCCTGAAGCTATCTTGTCGGAGGGTTCGCTAACATGTTAGAACATCTTCGCTCTTATTTTTAAATATCGCTAACATGTTAGATCATCTTCGCTCTTAATTTTAAACATTTGTTAGCCGATCTGCTTGCTTTGCATCAAGAGAATTTGGATCAAGATACCTTCCCGTGGATAGCCCCCCCCCCCCCTAATGCAAATATATAGGAAATTAGACAATCTTATTAAAAGCTGCAGTTTGGACAGCGAGAACTTAAAGTTTAACTGAAAAGCCAACTTATTTTTGCATCATCTAATTGAATACAGTGAATTATTTGGATTCTGCTAAGGGATTTTTTTTTGTTTTCCACTATGCTCTAGCAGTGACTTTCATAATATCTACGGCCGTCTTCACACGCAAATTCTACTATTATATGAAGTGGAAAATTTGAATATCAACACAAACGCGGCTTTACAGTCGCGAGTAATCAGATTGCGGAAGGAAAATCACTACGTGTACACTGCCTTTCATAAGTTTTCGTCAAACATACAACAAAGGTAAAAGCACAGAGTTACCACAAGTCCGGCAGGGAAACTCCACTATATGAAAACTGATTATTCGTGAACAGCGGAGCAATGAAGTTAGGAATTTTAATCGGGTTTTCAAGCCGCTTTAAGTGAATAAGCGATCACTAGATTGTCCTGTTTCGGCCCTTTTCTGTTAAACTTTAAAGAACCCCTCTAGCTTATTCTGCCTTTTATATCATTCCTAGCTCACTAAGTCTTTCTAGCGCTGTTTCGGCCGGTCACTCACGTCGCCGAAGCTTCAAGGTCCGCAAATAACTCTTTCACACCATCAAGTCTATATTTTATGTTTCCATCTTCTTTGATTTAGCTTGGTTTTACTACTTTTAAACCACAGCGCGTTCAGTTTTCAAATATTTTGCGTCCAGCCGCTGTATGAAAGAGCAGGAAGGCTAGTTACAATCGACAAGATCTAACAGGAAAATCGCTAATTTGACGTGGAAAGTAATGGTATTTTCGAAAAACGATATTTCTGAACCATTCCATCGGGAAAAGATCATTTCTAGTAAGAGTTGTAAG